>CM021103.1:642499147-643226529 GCA_007115665.2 Sequoiadendron giganteum | reverse complement strand
CATGCACAAATTGATTTTGGACAATGTTCTGATTTGGGATGATGTTTAGATTTTGCATTATAGGTTGGCATTGAATATTGTTGTGGTTGGGAAACACATTGCTTTGATTTAGGTAACCTTTATTTTGCATGGTGTTACCTTGATCTGGATCAATACATTGAGTTGTCAATATATTGTTTGGATTTTGAACAACATTAGTGTGATTCACAAACGTATCTATCCCATAGTTCACCAAGCGTGGATTTGATATGTTGTGTTTGGTAAGTTTGTATTTGGTATATTCACATTCGCATGTATTGATTTGATGGGATAATGTTGTTTGTTGAAGACTCATGCATTATCGCTTGGCTGATAGATTGTAGGTTTTGACTTAGATTTAAATCTATCATAGGAAAGGTGTTCAAAATTTGATTGGGCATACTCACGCTTGTTGTATCATTGAGGTTTGTAGGATATAATGATCCCATGTGTGAATTGTATAAATGTGAGTTTTGATAATCAATTGGTTTGTAAGGCTTGATAGTTTGGTTGATTTAGATTACTCATGATGTATGAAACAAGTTTATATTCCATGTTTTTCTTTTGACCTTTGTTGAACTTCTAAGGAATTTAGGATCAATGATGATATGAAGATGAAAGGGTGAGTTATATGGATGATGAATTTTCAAACTTTGGACAACACTAGATTTTGGGTTTGATGTTTTGATGTTTAAGGATTGATAATGAACTCGTGAACCCTAAGATAGACTAGTGACCTTAGGATAAATTTGTTCACAATGGATTGTTTTCTAATTTAACTAGGTGTATGAAAAAGGATGCACTCCCACACACTTAGCCAAACAAGGCAATTTGGTTTTATTTGATGATTACTCAAGTCTAGGAGGTTGGTGTATCCAAAGTTCTAAAGTTTGTGGGATAGAAATGATAAATTTTTTGGGATGGATGAAATGATTGATTTTATCCTAAATGAACCTAAATGGGAATTTGTTTACAATACCAAGATAGTGAAGAACATGCTTTTCCCTAAGAGTATTTCAAACCAAAAGATCATTGTTTGCTTGGAAGACCATATGTTTTGAACAAAAGATAGACATGCAATTTGTGTGGAGTTCAATTGATTTAATCTTTGATTAATGAATTACTTTTACCACATCCAATTTATTGATTAAAGTTTTCAAACTAAATGTCTACAACTTTAAATATCTTTCATCCCATAGCTCAACATGTGGACATCAAGAGGCTAAAGCTATAGTTCCCTAGGTTTACTTTGGAATTATGTGAATTAAGATATAAGTAAAAATATTTAGAAGCCTCTAAAGATAAGATGTCCTTAGGGAGAAGCAGTAATATTGGGCCTTTTCAAAGGTATTCACACCAAATCCAAAGGGTTTGAAATCTCAATGTTTGTTCAATGTTTATTTTTTTTGTTTTGAATCCAAGCAATGTGTTTTGATAGATCACAAAAGACAATCTTTACAACCTAGAAACGGTACATATCTTTGACAATGGTCTTACCTCATGCCCTGAACGGATGATTTTACATGCAATTTATGAAGGAGTGTAGAGGTATGTTAAGAATGAACTCTTAAGCTCTACGCCTCAACCAAAAATCAGACTTGGTAAGTAACTTCTTGGAAGTAAATTCTAATGCACCATTCTCAAGGAATGTTTTAGAAAATAAGGTTGGCCTCTACACAAAGGTTTTTAATAACAACTGAGAACACTGTACGGACACTACCATCTGCCTACCACTTAAGGAATTAAAATGTTCCCTTCTTCTTTCGGAGATGGATTAGGTGCAGTATGTTGTCACCTTGGATTGAAGCTACTTTCATTACAACTTTGCAACCTTTATTTAAAGCCCGTTGGTAAACGTGCTTGCAAAAATCATTAAGAATTCTTCATTGTGAAATGTGTCTCCTAGTAGGTTATCTCTTAAGGGTGACTAAAAAACAAAGTTTTGTAACTTTAAAGTGTTTCTCTTCACCCAAGATCGCATGAGGTGCAAGGGGAGAGGATACACACTTAAAATTCCACACAAGAAAGATCACTCACACAAGTCACTAGTTCTTTTTAATCCTTCAAAGCAATGATGAATTCCTTTTAAGCACTAAACTAAATGTGAAGTTGTTTTGTTCAATTTTAACCACAATTGTAATGACTTGTAAGTGAAGGGTTCAATTTTAAGCCAAATTTGAAAACAACATTGCAATGGTTAGTTTTAGAGCCCAAATCAAATCTAGTATTCCTAAAGCATGAAAGGAAAATAGCATATGATGGTTTATTTTCCCATGAGTTTTTGAAAATACTATTATAATGAATATCAAATGCTTTTTATTTAAATTCAATGCTCCATGCTCATCTTCAAACCTGTAATCCATGCTCCAAATGTTAGATGAAATCAAGAAAACAAGAAGATATTAGGGTTAGATAAATGATTAAGAATTAAAACCCTACAACCTAGATCATGTTGCAATGTGAGTTAACTTTAGGTGCAAAATTGAAAAATTTAACTCTACCAAAATTGAGAAACATCTACATCATTGCATAGATCATGAAATTCTACCCCATTTCAAAAAAATCTCTAAAAAAGACCAAAGTATGACCAAGATATGGCCATTTGAAAATGGAGTGCAAAAGTAGGAAAACAAAAGCGACTCTATTTTTAATAGCGACCCTATATTATTGCAATAGCGACTCTATTTAGCAATAGTGACGCTCTGGTAAAAAAAACAATAGTGACACTCTACAGTAAACCAAGGAGCTCAATAGCGACTCTATGCAGACAAAAGTGAATCTATTTGCAATAACAACGCTCTGTTTGCAATAACGACACTTTGTATCAGCAATAGTGATGTCGAGTTCTGTAGCCTACAAAAACATGTGAATTTCAAGCAAAAAATGTCAAATTTAAGTGGTTAGGCCCTCCATAAAATGCCAAAATGTGAGCATGATCTAAACCTATAGCCAACATGAACAAAAAAAAAGACAATTAGACATAGTACCTAAGATAAATCACACTCCCTCTGAAATTCTTGAAGATACAAAGCATGAAAACAATCAAAGCAAGGCATGAAACAACAAAAATGCATAATGGAATCCTAGCTTAATACTTCAAACCTCAATCCCATAGGGGGATTGTTTCCATGTTGATGTGAAGCATTGGCCCTTTCCCAATCCCAAGCTTCAAGATTGTTGAAATGGATGAAGATTGATGAAGTTGATGCAAGACCCAAGCTAAAATGATGGAAAATGAGTGATAGTGTCTATGTAATTGTGTATAGTAACTTTGCTTCAAAATGTGGATCATGATAAATGCCAATTGCCTTCAAATATAATGACAAAAATTAGATGATTGATGGATGAAAATGAGTATAATACCTTTCCTCTCATGAAAGTGGATCCATTTCCCACAGAAGTGACTTCTATTTATAGAAAGCAAGGGTTAGAAGAAGGCTGAAAACTAAGCAATGTGTGACTAAATGGAGGATCATTAGCCTTGTGAAAAGTGTCACAAGGCTAAGAGAAACAATGGGGATATGTGCTCACACATGTGTGCACATTTTGGGAAGAGAGATGTAAGAGGGAGTTAAGGCATATGGTTGGAAGAATTTAAGGAATGTGGGTGAGGATGTAAGGGCATGAAAGAGAAGTAAATGCCCTTGTAAGCGTTTTTAAAATCGTTTGTAAGAGATTTTAAATCTTGGGAGGGAAAGTCAAAGAGGGGAGTAAATAGAGGAATATTCCATGAGAATATCCTTCTATGAGGGAAATAGCCATTTAGTTAATTTGTAAAAAATGAATTACTTGTGCAAGTGGGGTTAATAAATCATAGGTTAATTTGACCTTGGTGGGGTTAAAAGCTAGAGGATTGGCTAATGAATATTAGCACGTGGTTTAAGGTTAATTAATCCAAAATTAATTAATCTTAGGTGGGTTAGGGGTTTTAGAAGAATATGATATTTTAATTAAATAATTAGATTTATTTAATCAAATGAGAAGCCATAGGGGTTTTAATTAAATGATTTGCATTATTTAATTAAATGGGATGAGAATTAGTAAGAAGGGATTAATTAATCCAATAAAATTAATTATTTGATTAATAGGAGAAAATAATGAATTTAATTTAAACTATATAGATTATTTAGTTAAATAGTTATTCAGAGGTGATTTAGGATGAAATGATGTTAATAATTAGGTTCAGATGCGTAATATCGATCAAGAAAATTTGATCAATGTTGCTGTCAATATCAAAATTCAAAAATTTCTTGATTTTTTGAATGCCCCACTATTGACCTAGCAGAAGGAATTACGTTGCTACACAACCTACTCCTCAATAGGAAAATACTTTAAAGATAGAACAACTTCATGGATAAGCTTTCGAATGAAGTGTATGTGATTATTGATGTATTTTTTTTGTTAATGCTCAATTGGGTTGTATGAAATGTAGATGGCACTTTAGTTATCACACCAAAATTTAGTAGGATGATCAAATGGAAGACCAAAATTTTTCATAATATATCAAATCCATAGTACCTCATGGCTAGCAAGAACTACTACTTGATACTTAGCCTTAGTGGATGATAATGCAATAATTGTTTGCTTCTTGCAAAACCTTGTGATTAGACTAGAACCAAGACAAAAAAACAAACTCAAAAGTGGACTTCCATGAGTCAACATATCCTACCCAATCTTAGTCAGTGTAACCTACTATATATGAAGCTCCTAGTGTGAATGGTGCCCCAAATATAATTCAAGATATGCCTAGCTACCTTCCAATGACTAGATCATGAGGCTCATGCAAAAAATGGGAGACTATCCCAACAATAAAGGTAATATCAAGACAAGTGTGTTTCAAATACAAAAGACTACCAAATAACTATTTGTATAAAGTAGCATCAATACTAGGTGTTGTGCAAGCGACAGTAAAAGTGACACAAAACTAAAATAGTTTAGATGTGGGCCTATTATCACTCATATGAAATTGGTGAAGTAAGTCAATGGAATATTTCTTCTGGTATATATATCTCAATAGACTAAATAATTTGAAGACCAACAAAGAAATACAAAATCCCAAGATCAATTATGTCAAAGGGTGCCATAAATTGTGTTGTATATCTTGAAGTATGGATGAGGAACTATTATTGAGAATCAAGTCATCAACATATATGACTAGTATCAAAAGATCATATCCATGTATCTAGATGTATAGAGTGTGATTCAAGTGGTTGTGAGTGAAACCGAATCCAAGAAAGAAACCGTCAATCTTCTCATACCAAGCCTAAGGGGCTTGTTTGAGAACATGCAAAGAAATTTGCAACCTACAAACAAGTGAAGAATCCTACATGAAGCCTGGAGGTTTCTCCATGTAGATCTACTCATGAATATCACGATGTAAAATGTTTGAGCTTCACATTAATCTGATACACTAGCCATCTCTAAGATGTAGCAAAAGAAAGAACAAGGCAAATTGAATCCATATTAATTACAGGGGTAAATATATCTAAGTAGTCAAAACCTCAACTTGTGAAAAACCTTTGTTACAAGACATGTATTATATCTCTTAATTGAATCATCAATTGGATGCTTGGTGTAGTACACTCAATTACACTAAACCATCTTTCTTCCCTTAAGAAGAACCAAGCACACGAAAATAAAAAATGCACAAATTGTTTGGAGGATGGGAGCAATAGCATTTAATATTTGGTACCTTACAAATTTTGTGAGACTAAGAAATCCCTCCTCATTACTAAGCCTATCAAAGAAAAATAGGCTATTTTTGTGCTTGAACCAAAGAGTGATGACAATGGAGGAGATTTGTGAGGTTGGTTTAGGCCAAAAATAGGAAAAAAATCTCGACAGTAAATGTCATGTTTATTCTCTAAAATATAAGACAGGTTGATAAGGCTGAAAAAATAAAAAAAATCCTCCAACATAGGCAATGAAAACCCTAGGCCATAATTTAGGAAACTCTACAAACACCAGATAGATGCCACAAACTAGAGAAAAAATGCCCAAACCTAAAAAACCCAGTTTAAAAAAAACCTTTGAAACATAAAATCCGTACAAGTACATAATTCCATATAATGTATGACTGTATTGTAGAGGATATAGAGGCAAAATAATTGAAAAAAAAATAAAAGTTACCATTTTTGAAAAAATAAAAGGCTAATATTTATTTCTTGGGCCTTATAGACTCAATGATAATACTCATTTGGCTCTACAATGCTTCATTTATAGGGCTTAGTTTTGGATTCACCAAAAAATAGGAACTCGTAATTCAACACTCTGATATCATATTGGAGCAAATAACTATGAATACAAAATTCAAAAAAGTCCACAAGAGAATTCAAGCAACAAGAACTAGCCAAAAACTATCATAAAACATGTGCAAATGCACAATGATATATCCTTGTATATGTAGGACAAGGAGGAATTAGGAAAGAAAGAAAAACATTGGCAAACACTCCAAGAGATGTGACACATGTATAACACTTGGGAAAAGTGTGAGAGCATGTGGTGTGTGTTTGTGAGGTGAGATAACTGAATATGCCCTAAATTGACTCCTCGTTCCATAGTTAATTAAATTTAAATTTAATTCATTATAGTCTCAATTCGCAATTAATTAAATAAAATATTTAATTAATTATCATCTTCCTTCCTCTTAATTAATCAAATTATATATTTAATTAATTCCCCTCCACCATTGTAATGTCCTCGTTTTAGCCATTCACTTTTCGGTGACTGATAGCCTATGTTTGGAAGCCCGTAGGCTTGTTAGAGATAAAATTAGGGTTTCCTATTTTATTGGGGCTCTGAAGCATTTCTGAAGGTTTAAATGTAAGAGTTTTTGATGCATGTCTAGTGGAGTTTTCTAGGTTTTTGGAGAGCTTCGAAATGGTGTAACATGCATCTCCATCTGACAAAATTTCCTGAAACTTGCTATTTTTAGCCATTGCATTGGAGTTTCGAGATTTCGATTGCGAATTCTTTCTGGGTTTTCAGAAAGCTTCGCAATGATATAACATGCAAGGTGAGTTGAGAAATTTCCAAAGCGTACTATTTTTAGTAAGCTCTATTTCCAACAGTGCCATCTTGGGTAGTAGCATCAAAAATTAGCTCAGTTTCCATTTCGGTCAGTGCAGTTTGGAGCATTTTTGGCTTTCATCTTTTTGAGGCTCAATTTGGTAAAATGATATATTTAAAACATTTAATTATTATAATATGATTTTGACCCCTTGGCCTAGCACAATGACTTATTGTTGTTTTAAAAGGGGACCATGAGGGGGGACACCTCATTTAGAAGTATTTTTAATATTTCTAATGTCAATTATCTCCTCATGAGTTTTGGACGCCAAAATGGAGGAAGGAAAAGTGATTTAAAAATTAAATAATTGCAAAAAGGAGTTGGGTGTCCCTTTTGGAGGATAGATGGAAAGACAACAGTCACCTTTAATTCTATAAAAGAAGGCCTTTTCTCTCTCATTTCTCGTCCTTGGTTTATGATATCGAAATACTGTTGGATTGAATTCAGAACCCAGCTAAGGAGAAGCTTAGCTTTCTACACCATTCTTCAGGCCTGAAACTATTCCCTAGATGGTCAGATGGGAGTGTGCTTCATTCATAAGTGCACATTGAGCATCAATGTTGGAGATTTTGGTATTTTTCTCAGTTTTGTGTTTGCTCGTCTTATCATGGTTGAAGGAGATTTTTATATACAACTTTTTCTATGATTTTTATTTGCTTCTGGGTATTGAAGCGGATTTCTATAAAATGGGCGACCCTTTCCATACAATTTTAGATTTTAATTTGAAATCTTTGAATTTATCTTGAATTTTTCCCCTCTAGGGAGGTTATACCTTGCTGGGATCATCTTGGAGTTCGTGCATAATGGATATTCAAGCTTTTGACACAGTTTCAAAACATTTGCAATTTGTTTTAGGTCATTCAGAGGAGTTTTGAGGATGTAATGAATATTTTGGTGATAGCATAGTTGTTGGTAATGCTTTTTTAGATTGTTGTTTTTTATATCAGATTTATATTACTTCTGATTTTGGCTTGTAAATCTAGTAGTTTAGAAGTTTAGAAGTTTGAGCAATCATCCTTTAGTGTATGGTTGTTTTTGTTATATTAACACTTGGTAATTTGCAAATATTTTACATTGTAAGGTTGTGTATTAGTAGTACTAATCCATTCAATATTATTTCTGCAATTACTTTGTGATTTTAATGCAAAACACTATAACCCCTGGATGGTTTACCACCAGTGTGGAGAAATAAACCATTCTAATTCGCATATTTCACCCACTATTGAAGTGGAGAATCCCCACTGTTATGTGGATGCCTATTGAAGCAGATGAATTGTATTTCATTGTAATTATCTTTCCCCCACTAAACAAGTGGTAGCATGGATTACTCATGGTCAGATTATTGCCTATATTTCAATTCCAACTTTGTATTTTAGTTCAGATTTCTACTAATGATCGCATCACCATATACTATCACCTCGCCTTTCAAAGGATCTTAGTGAAGGTTACATTAAATTTGATTATCTTTGGGAATCTAACACTAACATTTGGTGTATTTCTATTTGGAATTATGAAATCATTGAGAAAAAATTAAGGGGCACATTACAGTGGTATCAGAGCTGAAGATCTTGTCATCTTGTTGATCAATGCTTCATTTTTTGGGATAATTGAGTTCAATTTAGAAGTTTTTTAGATTAAGGCATGGCTAATGAAGAAGAGATGAAGTTGGTAGAGACACTTTATATGGCTAGAAAGAGTCTTGACAAAGAATTTCAGTCAAGGGAGAATAAAGAGAACAATCTTCACTTATTGGAACAATGTTTGAGATAGGTGAAGCAATCACCTTTCAAGATTATGAAATTGGAATTAGAACCTGTAATGACTCTTTTGAATCAGCCCTATTGGTTGGGGCATCTAGATGAAGAAACCAAGCTATTGATTTCTTACTGCTTCATGTAGATGATAAGAAATGTGATTCCCTAGATGCCCTATGATGTTGAAACCATGAAGATCATATTAAATATGATAGTGGAGAGTTTTCAAGATTTGGATGAAGCTGGAAGTAGTTCATTGTTTTAGAGACATTTTTTGAAGTTAGAGCTTGCATCCTATTGATAGACTTGGAGATGGAAAATCAGATTTATCATTTATTTTATTATCTCTTCACCTCGACTTGGAGTGAGCAAGAAGAGGTGGTGCTTGTAGCTATCGTGAAAGTTTTAATTTTGACCATCAAAGAAGTTGATAATCTTCCAAAAAGTGTCCAATCCCTTATGGATTCTTATGAATGTGAAAAGCATATTTATCCCATTGCTGATATGTTAATCAATGAAATTTTTAGTCAATGTAAAGAAAAGTTGAAACCTCTTTTGATGAAGACTACTGAGAACAAAGAGGAGCTTTCTGATGTTGAAGAGGGGAATGAAAGTTGGAATCTTTTTGAATTCATAGCAAATATTCAGGAGGTATCTACAAACTTGCATTTTTCCATGCATTCTATAGAAGAATGAAATGTTACAGAAGAAGACTTGAAGTCTAGTGAGGTACTCATGTTTTCTACAAAGGAGAACAATGAGTCAAAATTTGTTAAGGAGACTCAAGTTGAATATTCAAGGGAAGAACTTTTGGAAACACAAGTTGACATTGAGATGCATGAAGAAGCCATAAGTGCAGATCCAAATGAAGGAGAAGTTCAGTTAGAAGAAGATACTTGTTCAACTAGTGAGTTGCTTTTTCCCAATTCCAGAGAATTTTGGTTTGAAAAATAAGCTAAAGATGAGAAAGAGAATGGGGAAGTTGAAGTTTCTTCTCACTAAAAAGCTAATTTGACCAACTCCCTTGAATCATTCGTAGAAGACAATATGGAAGGAGAAGCTTCTAGTAGTTATAAGGCGGATTTCTCTTCTCTTGAAGCCAAGTTAAGGCGGAGAGCTAAGGAATTGGAAGGCACTGTGGATGGGATGATAAAGAGTATCCATCACATGCGTGATAAGTTGGGGAGTACAACTCAAATGATTTTTGAAATATTTATCCCTAAAAGTTGTACCACATCATCTCAGCCAACATATGAAGATTGTAGCAGTTCAACCTCACAAATTGCTAAAAATGGAATTCAAGTTTTGTCAAAGCTTGATGAATTGCATTGGCATGTTGCAAATTTGATTTATGTAGTGCCTAGAGGAGAAGATGTAAGTTGCATTTCCATTGCTGATATGAAGTTTATTAAGTTTTCCTCGGAGGAAATCAAATCAAGTCTTTTGCACATCATTCATATTAAAGACAAAGTGACCAAAATAGTTGAAAAGGCATTAGAGTGGAACAAGATTACTAGAACCAAGTTGCAGTAAGTGCACGAGGCTCTAATTGAAGTAGAGAATCAAATTTATGTTGTTCAATGTTCATGGGAGCAAGAAAACAAAGGAAGAGTAGAAGAGCTACAAAAAATTATTGATGAGCTTCTAGCTGGTCTTTCAGTAGTGGAGAGGTGGTATGTAAGTTACATGAAGATGAATCTACTACTGCTCCTAGTACATCTACTCAACAAGGAATGGTAACTCAAGGAAATGAAGGCATTCTTTTTTATCAACAACAAAGAGTTGATTGGCGCAATGATGAGGATTTTATTCATATTTTGATGAGGATGCTTGCGAGGTTCTTGTTAGACTTTAGTACGTCGCCATATTCTCTTAGAGTGATTAATTACAAAATTGAATTTGATGAAGGATTCATGGAATCTTTCTGACAATTTATGATACAATATTCTGGACTCAATTTCTTTAATGTACATAGGTCTGTTGAATACTTCGTGGAGTTTCAAGAAGTGTTTATTCAGATGGAACGAGCAAATTAGAGGGTTCATGTGAGAACTATTGGACTAAACGTACAATCTCCAATTCAATTGTTAATTACCAAATCACCAAGATATGATACCAATTGGTGAGATACAAGGCTTTGACTACTACAATATAGAAATCTGAAAATTGTATGCAAATTTGTAAATAACTTTTCTTAATCCTTGAAATACCATGAAGAGATTCAACTTCTTTATGATGCTAAAATCAGCCACTCTAACATGCTTGATAAAAGCACCTTAGATGAACTTAAAAAATCAATAACATCACCATAAGATAGCAACAACAAAGAGGCACAAATAAAAAACATAAGAATGCAAGATCTCACAACACAAGGTAGCAATGGAATAGAAGAATAAACACATAACACAGTGTTTTCAGGAAAAAACTCCACCAAGAAGAGAGGCCCAAGTTGTATTACCTTCAAAACAAGATTACAATACATCCACTTCCAATATCCTCTTTAGTCTTCAATCCAACAACACTTATGTACAAAAGAACTCTCTCATGCAAGCTGTTACCTGCAAACAAAATTTCCTCTTCCTATTACTCCCTTGTTACACCCCAAAATTCACTCTCAAGTCTCATATTTTATACAAAATGAGTACCCACCAAAGAGATTCATGGGAGATGGACAAAATCCAATATTTCTATCTTGGGATACACCAAAATCATATTTTTATAGATTCCCTTATACTTGTCATATGAATTTTCTCATTATAAGCGACTAGAACCAATAATAAGAACTTACAAGACAATAATTGTTGCCATATGTTGTCATAGAATCTCTCAAACCTTATGAAAGTTATAATTTTTCATAGATGCTCTTACAAAATTATGACATGCATCATAACAACCCAAAAATACATTTCCCTAAGATAAGCGCCAAGGTTCTCCACCTCACCCCATTTACTATTTATCAAGATTCCTTGAGCAATAAAAGTAATTATGTAACAACCCGTCGGTAACTAATTAATTATTGAGACTAGTAAATAATTATTTACTGTACCAATAAAAATAATTTACATTGATGGTGAAACCTGTACATCCCTTATGGGTAATTACAAATTATAAATAATAAATGGAATAAATACAATATTAGGATTTACAAGGTTAATGGAACCTTATCCCAACAAGAATAGTTCTCTGTCTGAGAAGTGGTTCTTTAATGTTAATGGTTTGGGATCCTGGCATTACTTGGCAAGAAGGTAATATTGAAAATTCTAAAAGGGATAAACCAACACATTGTGTTCAGAATGTAGTTGTGACCATTTTCTCTTGTGTTGGGAAAGGTCTCCAGTTGAAAATTAGTATTTTGGATTCCAAGTATATTTTTATGAAGATTGGTATGCATAAAAAGAAGGTTGGTTGGAGAGATAAGTGCCAAAATTTCAGTTTTATGATTGCTACTACCTTCTTTTTCGATCATTAGTTCATTATTTCTGATCATAAATAGATGTTCTAGGAAGGAAATATGATAGAAGATGGTTTGTGGTGGCATTGGGACCCTTGTTGAAGGTGCCTTCAACCTTGTTCATGAGCAGCTATGCTAATTTTGATGAAAAATTCTTATGTTGCAGCTGTTGTTCACCTTCTTGGATGTTGATTTTCCAAAGATCAGATCTTAAGATGGTTATTTCAGACCTATTTAGTAGCTGGTTAATTCATTTTCAAGTCTCTTTGTCTCCTTTTTGGACTAAATTTATGCATCAAATGAGCAAGGGAATGATTCATTATGGTCAAAATTCAGGTATGGGTTGTTCTCTGATGATAAAAAATGGATCTCTTGGCATTATCTCATACATTACTATTTGGGGCAGCAAGATATTAGCTGATTTCATTCATCAATTTGAAACTCTTGTTGTGAGATGTGTGAAGATTTTTTGGAGTTCTTTTAGTAAAATAAGTTTGCTTCAAAGGAAGCATTGTACAGTGATGGAGTGTGGAGCGTTGTTCTATAATTGGCATTGGTTTGGTAACGTGTTTCAAAATATTTATGTTACTGATCAGAATTATGACAACAAGGGTTGCAAGTTCTAAAGACTGATATGGGACCCGAGCAGTAACATGTTTGGTGTTGTATAGGAATGAATTTGCACCCCTTACACAAATTCCCCTTCTACCCCTCTCCACTTTAGAAAACCAAACTCAGATGCTTAATTCCACATAAGCTTATTGTTTCCATCACACTTGGCACCTATTTTGAGTGTTGGTGGAGGCATTTTTGTCAGGGACGCCCACACAATGTGCAAACGTTTGTGCGACACGCTTACGTCCCTAGCAGATTCCTATGGATAGAGTTTGCAAAGACGTTAAACTTCCTATTAGAAGTTGAAGTGTAACACCTCCCTTTAGTTGGCCGACCCGAATATGGTCGCTTCTTTCATTCTTCCTTCATATTCTCATTTCATTCATTCATTTTCAAGTTTGACAAGATCTCTTAAGCATCTCTCAGCATTATAGCATTCATCCACAAGATTTGTAGCAGCATCTCACACTCCATAGCAACAATCTATCACTTCATCACTTTGATAGAGCAAGCGTAGGTCAAATCCATTGCAACAGAGGCTTGAGTTCCTCTCATCTTTCTCCTCCAATAGACTTGAGCGCTTTGGATGGAGGTGGTAAGCTCCTCACTCATCCTCTCTATCATTTGGTTGAGTTAGCACATACTATTTTGTAGTGTCTTTGGTGTACTTTTCTTGTATTTCCTTCTTTATCACATTATTTCTACATCGTTGCAAACTTGGTTGTCCATGGAGCTGGAAACACCAAACTAGGGGTCTGACTGAGGCAGACCCCTAAACAACCCCCCAACATTTTCCCTCTTTTATGTGTGTAGGTGGAGAGATCTTGGAGCAAGATGGCGAAAAGGTTATTGTGTGAGATCATCTTCATCACCCTTGTGGTAATCTACTTTCTTTATCACATTCATATTTACGTTTCATATTTTATTGTCTTATTTTGCACCTTTAGAAACTCGTAAATAGGTTTTTAGTTCGATTTTTAGAGGTTAGACCTTGTCTCCTTGGTTTTTTGGTCATACAAACGCTAGCGCACTGTGTTGTTGTATTAGAACCACGCTTTTATCCTCTGACAGAGAACTATCCAGGACACAGAGTTGACCCTAAAGGCCGACTCGCCTAGTCTCCTTTCAACTCTCGAGTTTGCAGAGTGATTGAAGGACCTTATTGTCCTCATCATTCTCATCTCGTCCATCCTAACACTCCTTTAAACTGAGGTAAGTTAGGGAAGCCATACTGCTCTTGTACTTTCATGAACTAGGGCCTTGCAGTGATTGGTCCCCCTCTCACATTTTTGGTGAACCCGACATGAACCATCTTTTCATTTGTCGGTGTTCTGGGATTTTTCTCTCATACCCTTTGATCGTGGCCCTCTTGTGTGTTGTGAAGGTTTATGAGAATCACAACCCATTACACAACCTTTAGGCTTATTGTTAGGAGAAGTCTACAAAACCTTTTGATGGAGAAGATGAAGGTCTCTTCTAGTTTCACTACCGATCTTTTCTCTGGTCCTATAGTTGGCTTGTCTACATAGGAGCACATGTCATGGGGTGAGTCTAGATTCTTTGATGAAACTGGTTGCATCCCTACCCCTCTTGCATCACCAACCTCATCATCTATTGATGAGCATGAAACTATCCACATTCCTTCCAAATATGTCACTAGTCTAAGCAAGGGGTTGGGTGCCTTGTAAAATCACCTGAAGAAAAACCCAAAGCTGGCTAGGGCTGCTAAAGTTATTAGTGAAATAAAGTATATGGTAGGAAAAGATCGAACATGCATGAAAATCTTGGTTAGTCTCATTGGTCTGGCTAAAGCATGTGGCCCCTCGAACCATAGCCACATGAGGTGAGGTGGCCCCTTCGAAGAACATGAGAGACAACTGGAGGTATTGATGCCTCTAATTTCTGTGTACATGGCTGACACGGTCCCTTTAGTCAATATACCCGTCGCTTCCAAAAATTCTGAAACTGTCAAAGTCAACAAAAACCCTTTGGGTTTTCACTTCACCCCTTCTGTCGCCTTTGGTGGTGGTAATTGCGGTGGTGAAGGTGGTACTGGTGGAAGCGGTTCCGACAGAGGTCATGGTAATGGCTTTGGAAGTGGCGATGGTTCTGGCGGAGGTCACACTCGTGGTGGTGGCTTTGGTGATAGTCATGACGACAGTCTAGGTGGTGGCTCTGGTGGTGGTTCCATTGGTCCTATGCCTTCTAATGACCCTATTTTGAACACCTTTCTTCATAATATGGGGAAGATGAAGAACTAGTTGGCGAACCTTTCCCAAGCTTCTGCCCAACTTATCTTCCAGCCCTTCTTTCGACATAGGCTATTTTTGGTAGCAATTCTAAATAATCCTTTCCTGCAAGGGATGGATATTCCTAAATTTGAGAAATACGGTAGTAAATGGGAACCACAAACACATGTGTCCACTTTTATCGCCTTGTGTACAGACTTCTTCCATCACAATGCATTGATGGAAAAAATGTTCCCTCGATCCCTCAAGGATACAACACTCGAGTGGTACT
Source organism: Sequoiadendron giganteum (assembly GCA_007115665.2). Classification (NCBI taxonomy): domain Eukaryota; kingdom Viridiplantae; phylum Streptophyta; class Pinopsida; order Cupressales; family Cupressaceae; genus Sequoiadendron; species Sequoiadendron giganteum. The sequence goes on along the minus strand of CM021103.1, from coordinate 643,211,102 downwards.
GTTCCTTGCCTGAAAATTCCATCTTTACATTTGATCAACTTGTGAACCAATTCCTACAGTAGTTCCAAGCCAACATCGGGCCTAAGATGACCTTCTTTGACCTTTTTCAGTGTAAGCAAGGGGATAATGAGAAGATTAGCGACTTTATAGCATGATACCAAGCGCTCTTTTCACAAATATCATACCCATTGTCAGACTTCAATGTGTAGAATGTGTTCATAGGGAACTTACAAAGGCCTTGGTAGGAGAACTTAACCCTTATGAAATACCCTTCTTTCATGCATTTGTGTGCGGCCCTACGGGAGTACCAATAGATGGTAGTGCAGTTCGGGGGATCTTCCTCGCGCTCCTGTCTGGAGGGAAAGTCCATTATATCAATCTCTAAAAAAGGAAAGGTTGTTGTGAATGTAGTGGCCATTGTGGATAAAAATGACATCAGGTGCGACCAAAAGTTCATGAAGTTATCTGAATCTCATTCTTCCATCTTACAGAAGTTGTTAAAGGATAAGATTGTTAGCTTTCCAACTCCAAAACTAGTTAGGGAACTGTATCCTAACTGGTATGAAGTAAATTACTATTGGAAATACCATCGATTTAACAAACATGATACTGAACATTGCATGCACCTGCATCATGAGATACAGGATCGCATCGAGGATGGTACTATTCATCTTGATGGAAGCAAGCAAAACATGAACATATCAGTGGTGAAAGCTAATAGTGAATTGCAGATATACACAGACCCATTCCTTTCACACTCTGCTAACATGATTATCGATCCCTCTGAATTTGTTTCCTAGCCTAAAGCCTATGTTAATGTGGTCACTCTTACTCCTTCTCCTTCTCTTGTGATCAGTTCATCGGATATAACATTCACTTCACAAGACATACTAGCAAATGAAAAACCTTTTTCACTCTACATTCCCACTCGCCTCAATAGCAACATTGTGACAGGGGTCTTAGTTGATCTTGCGAGTAGAGTGAATGTCATAATGGAGTAGAATCTATTCTTAAACTCCCTACAAGGGAGGAATATATAAAAAAAAAGTCCATCATCCGCACACATGATGGTCTCGCCCTTAAACTCTATGGATCGATAACATTGTTCATCGAGGTTGGACCTAGGAATGTAGACATGATTTTTGATGTCATTCTTGAGTCAGATCTATTCAAATTCAAGTTGGGTATACCTTGGCTAGCTTCCATTAATGGGATCACCTCTGTTATTCATAAGTGCCTTAAGTTTTCCCATGAAGGTGTCATGCACATGGTGCATGATACTGGATACCAGCCTGTGGTGTCCCATGGGGCATATTCATTTGATCACTTTTGGACCACTCCAGTTGGTCTGCTTCCACCAAGAATGGACCTAATTTATAAGAACTATATGAAGTATAAGACTGGAGGCAAGGGACAACCAAAGTTGACCCTTCCTATAGCGGAGCAGCTAGATGCCTCCCCCTCCCAAAGGGGAAAGGAGAAGCTTGCTCCTTCTCAATTTTCCTCGTCTACTCCCCTTTCTTGGGAGGAATATTAGATGAATAAGCCTGGTTTCTACCCACTAAGTCCGATGGTGCCTACTTGGCGTAGACCCAAGATCAGGATATCGGATCTCCCTAATGGGTCCCCTAGACCTTGGGACTATTTATATGGTAGAAATAAAGGCTCACAAAGAGAATTCTCCCCACGACCCATACCATTCCCACAAATAGGAAGAGGCTCACTGTCAAGGCGCTAGAATCCATTCTTGTTGTTTCCAAACCTACTCCTCCTACTCCCATCTAGGAGTTTGTCCCTTTGTTGGAAGCATCTATAGAGGACACTCCCATGGCTGAGCAAGGATTCTTCATCCCTTTGCAAACTTTGGCTTCTGGTTTGAAGAGTCACTGAAATTTCCTTGTGTGCAAGTGCAAGCACTTGCGAAAGGCTCTTTTGGATGAACAAGCCGCCTTACAGAAGAAGGAAGAAGAGATGATCACTCCTGTATCAAAACCTCTTGTCGTGTCCTCCTCTTTCTTCCCTTCTACTTCTATCCAAACTAGCTTTGTATCGCTTCCGGCTTCCACTACGAGTGCACATGCACCTCGAAAGGTGTAGGTGTTCATCACTCCTTTGGTGGAGCTGCCTCTGCTAACATCCATTCTAGATGTCTCACCTTTTCTGGAACCAATAGATATGATTAACACTTCAGTCATATCTATTGTGGTCCTTTTTCCCTCTTCCTCCACCCTTCTTGCTTTGTCTATGAGGAGTTCACATCCTTCGATGAAGAAAAAGGTAGAGAGTGGTCCCTCCAACAACGGAGGATGTAAGAGGATCCCACCTTCTTTGAAAGGTGGTCCTATGTTGACTTGTTTTGTCCTAGTGACGAAACCAGTCCCAGCCTCTCCTGAGTTCATCACTGCTCTCAAATATCTTGGTGAGTCTAGTAGTGAACCTCGAGTGCAAACTCCTTCTTCCATCGAGGTGAAATGTGGCACTCCCATTAAGTGTATGTTTAATTCAGTGGATGAAGTTCTAACCTTATCAATGATCTTCACAAAGTCGTTGACCTTAGACCCACAAGAGTTGAGTGACAAAGACCTCACATGTCCTTCTTCCTTGGCCCTTGTTGCAGGAGGATCGGAAGCTACTCCCCTTAACATTACACCATTACAGGCTCGACATCCTTCCCCCTATGATGATCTAGAGTGGGAAACTGATGACCTCCTGTTTGACTAATGTTAGGAGGAGACCCTCTTCTTGATATGTAGATTAGATGTGTGTGTGTGTGTTGTGCTGTGCTTCCCTCGTGATCATGCTATATGTGCTTGGATGACCCTCATCACCCTTGTTGGTGCTTGGATGCAGGTGTGGTGCTTGTGTTGTAAACCTTCCTCTATGTGTATCATCATTCTTCCATGTTTGTGATTGACTTTCGACAAATTGGGGACGATGCAAAGCGTTGAGGGCATTTAGGCTTCCTTCTATGTTGACCCAATTTTTTATTTTTACTTTTTCTTCCATGCATTATTCCTGATCTGGTTGGGGATTGATGATATTTCACCTTGTGCCACGATTACCTATTATATATAAATAAAGGCTTATCTAACCCCACAAAATTAGATCCCCCTGTGTCCTTTGTTCATGTTCTCTTTCCTTTTGCTTTCTCTTTATCTTTCTCTCTTCTTTGTTTGAGTTGTCCCTCTTATGTGTGACAATGCCACTTCTACATTACTTGGTCTTTTGAAAATGTATTTATTGCCAACAAATGTCTTCTAAAGACTCTTCACACACTTCTTTGTTAGAATGGCATTCTCGACTTGAAACCCTAACGAAACATGTTTCCTTCATCATGGGTTCGTAAAGAAAGGACTTGGAAACCTTCCTCTAAAGTGGGAACAAATTTGATCTTCCCCTCGCGTGGGGGCATATCTTTCCTTTCGAATTCCTTGATGAAGTGGAAATATTTCAAAAGGATTCCTTGATGATGAATCGATTCGAGAAATAAGGCATTGGCTCTTGAATGATACGTCCCTTGAGTGGACCCCTTCATTTTCACATCGGGTTCCCAACGGATCCCGTCGAAAAGCCTTTACATCTTTGCATTTAGCTTGGGGGAAACTCGACTAGACCAGCTTCACATCCTTGCATCTAGTTTGGGGGCAGCCTGACTAGACTTTATTTTTCAAATAATGTGTCCCTTGAGTGGACCCCTCTTCCTTTTGAAGGGTTCCTAAGGGATCCCTCTGAAATTATTCCAACTTAGTGATGGTCTATGTGACTATCTGTTCACTGGCCTATGTGGCCGCTTCCTGACATGTTCTATCTATGAGTAAACATGTCAACGTTCTTGACTCTACAGAGTCCCCTTTTTCTTGGTCTCCCTCATGTGAGAGTTCTTGGGGGATACCTTTTCCTTGCAGGCCTGTAGGTTTTTGAGGCGCTCTTCCTAGTTTCCTTCATGTGAGAGTTCTTGGAGGATACCTCCCTTGCAAGTCCGTGAGCCTGTAAGGCACTTTCATTCTTTAGCTTTATAGTTTTGTGGAGCTATGAGGTCCTTTTCTGATCTTTCACTTCTGGGTTTGCCAGACTATGCTCTACTTCCTCGACGGTTCAGGTATACATCTCTAACCCTACTACTCCTTTGATCTACTTTACTAAAGCACTCATCAGTATTCATGCTCGCTAAAGTGGGGAAAATGTATAGGAATGAATTTGCACCCCTTATGAAAATTCCCCTTCTACCCATCTCCACTTTAGAAAACCAAACTTGGAGGCTTAATTCCACATAAGCCCGTTGTTCCCATCACACTTGGCACCTATTTTGAGTTTCGTTGGAGGCGTTTCTATCGGGACACCCACGCAGTGCCCAGATGTTTGTGTGGTGTGCAGATGTTTGCATGGTGTGCTTACATCCTTGGAAAATTCCTATGACTGGAGTCTGCAAAGACGTTACACTTCCTATTGGAAGTCAAAGTGTAACACCTCCCTTCGGCTGGCCAACCCAAATATGGTCGTTTCTTTCATTCTTCCTTCATACTCTCATTTCATTCATCCATTTTCAAGTTTGACAAGATCTTTTGAGCATCTCTTAGCATTCTAGCATTCATCCACAAGCTTTGTAGCAACATCTCACACTCCATAGCAGCAATCTATCACTTCATCACTTTGATAGAGCAAGCGCAGGATGAATCCATTGCAACACAGGCTTGAGTTCCTCTCATCTTTCTCCTCCACTAGCCTTGAGTGCTTTAGACAAAGGTGGTAAGATCCTCACTCATCTTCTCTATCATTTGGTTGAGTTAGCACATACTATTTTGTAGTGTCTTTGGTGTACTTTGCTTGCATTTCCTTCTTTATCGTATTATTTCTACATCATTGCAAACTTGGTTGTCTGTGGAGGTGGAAACACCAAAACGGGGGTCTGACTGAGGCAGACCCCTAAATATCCCCCCAACATTTTCCCTCTTTTTTGTGTGTAGGTGGAGAGATCTTGGAGCAAGTTGGTGAAAAGGTTATTGTGTGAGATCATCTTTGTCACCCTTACGGTAATCTACTTTCTTTATCACATTCGTATCTCATTGTCTTATTATGCACCTTTAGAAACTCATAACTAGGTTGTTAGTCCTCTTTTTAGAGGTTAGACGTTGTCTCCTTGGTTTTCTGGCCGTACGGACGCTAGCGCACTTGAGAGACGCCAGTGCACCACGCTGTCATCCCAAAACCGTGCTTTTGTCCTCTGATAGAGAACTATCCAGGACACAAAGTTAACCCTAAAGGCTGACTCTCCTAGTCTCCTTTCAACTCTCGGGTTTGCTGAGTGATTGAAGGACCTTATAGTCCTCATCATTCTAATCCTGTCCATCTTAACACTCCTTTAAATTGAGGTAAGTTAGGGTAGCCATACTGATCTTGGCCTTTCGTGAATTGGGGCCTTACAGTGGTTGGTCCCCCTCTCTTATAGGTGCATTGTCTTTTGTGAACCAAGATATGTTGCTCCACCTCTGGTATGCAGATGTTTCAATTAGAGTAGCGCAGCGGATTAGAGGAACAATGTTCCTGAGAATGATTTGGAATCCTGGAATCACTTGGGTTTGCAATTCAACAATTGAAGATGAGGAAGCCAATGTTGGATTTCTGGAGTTTTCCCCAATGGTGTTTCAATTTAGTTTTAATCAAGAGGTATCTTGTGTTGGCATTCTACAGAGTAGTGCTTTCATTGGTTGGTGCTATCGATCTCCTAGGTTGATTTGGGACCTTAGGATCATATTCAACTTCAATTTGGTTCAACTTGGTGATTTTGGGATGACATTAGAATTGCTTGAGGATATTCAATTTTGAGAAGGGCGGACTATAATGTCCCCATTTTAGCCATTCACTTTTCGGTGACTGATAGCCTATTTTTGGAAACTCGTAAGCTTGTTAGAGATGAAATTAGGGTTTCCTATTTTATTGGGGTTCTGAATCATTTCTAAATGTTTGAATGTAATAGTTTCTAATGCATGTATGGTGGACTTTTCTGAGGTTTTCAAGAGCTTTGAAATGGTGTAACATGCATCTCCATCTAACAACCTTTCCCGAAACTTGATATTTTTAGCCAACACATTGGAGTTTTGAGATTTGGGTTGCGAATTCTTTCTGGGTTTTCATAAAGCTTCACAATGATATAGCATGCAAGGTGAGTTGAGCAACTTTCCAGAGTTTTGTAAAGAGCGAAACTCTTTAATTCAAAACAATGACAATACTTTAAATAAATTCATTTATATTCAAAAGAAAGTCGACACTTCATTCATTAGACATCATAAAATCCAAATGATTCCAAAACAACGACTTAAAGTCGATAAATATATTCAATATACTTCCAGTTAAATTCATACATGTGTCATCTTACATGACATTGATAATAATACAAAATAAGTTGTAATATAATTTTACAAATCGATACTTAGGCATTCAGTCACCCTAAGCTCTACATTACATAATTTAAAGAATACAATAATACATAAATGAAGAAAACATCCTTTGATCTTCAATCCATAGCTTATCTTCAATAATGAAGACAAGAACAAGATTTAGGCACTTTTTTCGCCCAACCTCGAACCTTACGCTTCCCCAGAATTCCTTAGTCATTCAACAAGTAGTCGACAAGCAAGATGGAATCTGGTGCGTGCCTAGTATAACTAGTAAAACCACAAGCATTTTCCTTTTTCTAATTCATTTAAGAAACAAGCAAGTTCAATACTAGGATATGGTAGAGAGTTCATTCATTCCATCTATTTCAATGCTCCTTAAGTTACTTGGCCGAGTAAAATGTCATGCATGACAAATAAAAGCAGCTTTGGAAAAGCAAAATTACACTCTCTAATAATCCATATTCGGCACCCGTCCCGGAAGGTAACTTTCCAAAACACATGACATGCACATTCATTTATCAAGCATGCATGGTTCCATTCAAATAAATAAAATCTTTCAAAAATAATTTAACGGCAATCTTGTTTCAAGCAAAAAAAAAATGGTTTAAATGTTGCATTTTCATTGTTTTAAAACATAAACATCATTAAATTAATATTTAATTTGAATCATTAAAATAACAAAAAGAAGGTGTATCTCAAGTATGTAAATCAAGTACATATTTAAACAGGCATAAATGAGCACACGTTCTTTCGGTTTATTTACTCATTTAATTTATTTTTACTTTTGAAATAATCCTGTTCTAATTCATTTTTGTTTTTAATTCATATTTTAATTTACTTTAGTTATTTTTGTTTTCACATTTTCAGAAAATAAAATAATTACTTTATAAAGAACATGTTTAATAACTTATTTTCATTTTTGTTTCGTAATAATTTGAGTTTTATTCACGAAAATTATTGATTTTAACTTCTATTTTGCAAACACGTTTAATATTCAAAAAGTATTTTATCATAATCTTTTATGTTTCATTCTTTGGAGAATTAAATCTATCTGTCTGTTTTGGAATTTTTTTGAAGCTTTTCCAAATCTAATTTAAATAAACGTTTTTTTATTTTGAATCTTTTCCTTAATTTGAATTTTTCCTAAATTGATAAATCAGTTGTTTTTCATTGTTTTCTAATCATTTTTTTTTCCTACAATTTTTTGTTTCTAATTTCAATGGTTTTCTAGAAAATCATAGTTTGTTTGTTTGAAATTTCAATAGAATTTAATGGAAACAGTGATACTTTTAATATATCTAAAAATCAGAATAAGAGAAAATGATTCTAAATAAATACACTGTAATCATGAATTTGTTAAATAAATTTTAATAGCTCCTACTTGGTAATTCTTAAATCTGGAAATGGTTATTTGTGTGCTTTCCTCTGTCAATTTTTTTCTAGTTGTTTTGACTGTTCTTCTGGTTGCATCTATCCTCTATCTTTCTATTTCTACCCTGTTGTTCTACTTCCTTATCTTATGCACAGTAGGGAGAAACAAATTATGTTTTTGTTTGCTTGCCTATTGTACAGGTCGTATGCCCCTCCCTTCTATCTTTTCCCTTGCTTCTCCCAAATTCTTCTCTCCACCTATCTTCCTCCTACTACCTCCTCCCTGCTCCTGCGCTTTACCTCCTATTCCCAAGCGTGTGTCTTTCCTTTTTGCATGTGGTGAGAAGGGGGAGGATTCAATTTGCAATGGAGATCTTCATTTGATTATTTCTACGCACCTTCTCTTCCTAACCACGCCTTGGAGAGTGGGGAAGATAGACTTCTTGGCCGCATGGAGGAGGTGAAGGTTCTTTGAAATCTTAACAACTTAGAACAGTAAGCAGCTCCTGCTCTGGCTGAGTGGAAAGAATAGTCCTGCTCTCCAAAACTCCAAAACAGTCAACCAATAAATCTCAGACTCCTCTGGCACATGGGGAAAACTCTCTGTTTTCTCTCAAATTCCAAAAAATGGATTTTTTTACTTCTCTTTGATATTTCGAATTTCTTTTCAGACTCTTTTTTTTTTCCATGCAATTGGTGGAGTTATTCACAAAGCAAGATCCAAAATTTCAGTTTGATCTCCAGTTCAAATTATCAAACTCCAAGTTTTAAATTTTGATTGCCTTCCATTGATTGAAGATATTTTCTTCTACTTGTAACTGTTGAATTGAATTCAATTTTCAATTTGAACATATGCTTTTTTTTTCCAATTTGATTTCACTAACTTAGTTTAGACATTTGTTTATTTCTTCAACAAATCTTTCCAATATTAATAATACTATTTTACATTTTAATAAATTTTCACAATTAAAACTCTCTTCCATTAATTTGAAATAAAAGCATCATTAATTTTAAGTAATAATAAAATATTGACACAAGAATCCACTTATTCAAATAAAATCAATTTCCTCACAAAATAATCCAATCGCCATTTAAAGCAACATATTCTTTTCACATATTTGAGAAATCAATTAAACTTAATTTAAAATTTGCAAGCATAATAATTACAAAAATACATTAAAATAATAACTAAGTGTGTGTGTGAGATTCCATCATCCTCATAAATGTCTAATGGATAAAATGACTCTACCTAATCGATGTTCTCGCCTTCACTCATGTTCACCTGTTCCTGCGTTCACTTGCACTCCAATTTTCATCAGCAATGACAAACCCCAAATTTAATAAAATTGCATTTCAAATCATTGTAATTGCATTTCAATTTCAATTCCACTCTCAATTTCAATTTCAATTTTACTTCAATTTAAATAATCATTTAACATAATAATTAACAATCTCATGATTAATAATTTTCATTTAAATAATTGACAAAAATCAGTACATGACATCCTTCCCCTCTTGGAAGAGACATTGTCTCGATGTCTTATTAATAATTCAATAAGCATAGCATCTCAATCAATAAAACATACTATCTCAATCAGTAAATCATAGTATCTCAAGCATAAAACATAGTATCTCAATCACAATGCAATAATAACTATCAACATAGTTCTAAAAAACAAAAGCATAAACAAATCATAGTAGCATCCACGCTATCAAAGTTCACAACATGTGAATCAAAAACCAGAGTATCAAGTATCTCCGCAAAAAGAAAATACTAATCTATGAAAGAAAATGAGGAAAATGACAGTCAATTGTCTCAGAATCCTCCCATGTAGCACTATCCTCAGTATCCCATTGGACCTTGTACTAAGTACTATCCCTGTTACGCAGCTTAATGCTACGTTTGTCTAGGATTCAGATGGGCTCCACTAACACCACCCCTAGATCTTGTACCTGTAATGAACGCCAATCAAGAATATGAGATGCATCACGATGGTATGGTTTCAACAAAGAAACATGGAATATATTATGGAGTCAAGCTAGAGCAGGTGGTAATGCTAGTCTATAAGCAACTGGATTAATAACTTCCAGTACATTAAAGGGTCCCACAAATCTTGGTGCCAACTTTGATGATTTCCCAAATGAGATAGAGCTCTTATGAGGCTTAACCCTCAAAAATAATTTATCTCCCGCAACAAACTGTTTGAAAGTCGTGTTCCTATCAGCATAGCTTTTCTATCTATCGACTGCTTCCTTCAACCTACCCTTGATCAACTTCATTTTCTCATCCATTTCTGATAGGGAGGTTGGATGAATCACTCACTGATTCATGCTCTAAGTCTTTCTTGGAAGACCTCTAGGGTGTCTTTCTCCACCTTGCAACCTATAGGATCTCTTCTTGCTTAGGATCCCCTGGTTCTCCTTTCCAACCCAACTATCAACAAAGTTCCTTCTTCCAAGTCAAAACTTGGTGCAATCTTGTAGCACTAGCCTTTAGCCCTTAAACTACCTTAAAGGCTACTAACCTCCAAATTCTTGAAATGGTTTTACATAGGTGTGGAGGTACAACCAAAAGATTCAATCCATCCTACTAGGGTTATTAGGGATCCATCTAGCTCATCTGCAGGTCGCTTTCACCAAACTCCTTCATTAGGCCTAGAAGGCTACTAGCCCTATTAGGTATCCTTCTTCGAGAAATTAGGGTTTTTCCCAAAGTCCTTCCAAAGAAAACCCCAATCTTTTCTTGGGATTTCTGGTTCATATGCCCACTCTCAAGGATTTTTGGGGTCTTGGGCCATAATTGGCCTTACAATGCCCTAACTTGAAAATGAGCAAAATTAAGGCTTTTTAGGCCCTTTCCTGGATCCTCTGCAACTTCCTAAGTTTTCCCCTCACAAATGGATTAGTAGGGTCTCCTCCTCTTTACCATATCTTGGTAAGACCCATATCTTCCTTCTCCAAAATGAAATTTGACCCTAAGTTAACACCTCTACAAATTAAGTGCTCTGCACTATGGTCTTCCCTAACCAGGCTCTTCTCTGGCTTGCCTAGGATAAGACTTCCACAATAACTCATGTGCTTTCAAAGGCCCCAACTCCTATTGTATGTACATCCATGGAGTCTAGTCACTAATCCCAAAGGGCCGTACAATTTGTACTGTGGGAAAGTGAACTAACACTCCATTCTTTACAAACTTTCTAGTTCAGACCAACAACAGTATAGAACACAAATCTATTTACAAGAAGTGCTTGAACTAAACAAACAAACTATCTAATGCCACACAGAATTCAAAGAACACCTACCCTACATCATGCATGAGTTACAGTGCCAAAACTACTCCATTAAAGCATCACAATAATACAAAAACCAGAAATTTTACACAGAATTCACATATGCTTTCCTTGAATTCAAAAACTTAAACAGTATGTAATGCTTCCAACCTCACTCCAATGCTGAGGAATCCCATAAATAGGGTCACCAATCAATTATCCTATCCCTTGGGCTCTTCTTGGTCATTTGTAGCTCCAATTGAGCAACATTTCAAATGTTGCATAGTTGCAATACAACTTCCTAGCCCTATTTGCACCTTGCAAAAGTCCTAAGCCTTCTCAAGATCTAAAACCCTATTTCACCTACTATGTGGTCAACATGACCATCTAATCACAACAAAAATGCCATAGAGATAGATTTCTTAGTTTTCCTAGTCAACCTATGGGTGCTCCTACACCAATTTCCTTGAGCATATCTGGACAAATGATGATCATGTCTTCCATCTTGTCCCAACTAATCGGTGTGCGACATTTCTGTCTATAAAGTGCCTCAAAATGTGCCATACCCAAAGATGCATGAAATGAGTTGTTGGAGGAAAACTCAACCAATGGAAAATAGTCCTCCCATTTGTACTACTGATCCATGCAGTACATCCTCAGTAAATCCTCAACAACCTGATTGACCCTTTTAGTTTGGCCATCAGTTCGTGCGTGATATGCAGAACTAAAATTCAATTTAGTTCCCAAAGCTGTATTTAGTGTAGTCCAAAACCTAGATGTCATCCTGGTATCCCTATCAGAAATAATGGTTTATGGTTCACCATAAAATTTGAATATCTCTTGCACAAATTTCTTTGCAAGAGTCAATGATCCATCTTTCAAATTCCTAGGTATGAAATGTGAAACCTTCGTTAGCTTATCAACAACTACTAAGATGGTATCATGCCTATTCCTACTCAAAGGTAATCCTTGGATAAAATCCATACTGATTACTTGCCACTTATACTCATGTATATCATGGGGATAAAAAAGTCCTGCTAGATGCACGTGCTCAACTTTGACTCGCTGGAATTCCAAACATCTAGCCACATACTCCATAACATCTTTCTTGAGCTTAGGCCAAAAATATAGAGTCTCCAACTTTGCTACTATCTTCATAACTCCTAGATGCCCTGAATAAGGTGCATCATGTACTTCCTCAAGTCTCCACCCTCAGGGACATACATCCTTCCTTGATATCTCACAATACCATCATACTCCATCACATATCCTTCAAATCTATGATCTGAAGGATCTACCTCTAAGGCTTGCTTGACCCTGTCATAATGCTCATCTTCTGGAAGATACTGCAACACTTGTTGTCTCAAATCTGACCTTATGGTCAACATAGCAGAGATATGTCTTCTCCTGCTAAGAGCATCTACAACTCTGTTTTCCTTGCCCTTGATATACTCAATACCAAAATCATACTCACTTAGGAACTCAAGCCACCTCCTCTGTCTCGCATTGAGGTTCGGTTGTGTGAAGATGTACTTAATTCCTAAATGATCTGTCTTAAGCTCAAATGGTTTCCCCAGGAGATAATGTCTCCACATTTGTAATGCATGTACAATAGCTACAAGCTCAAGATCATGTGGTGCATAATTCAGTTCATATTGTTTTAGTTTCCTGGACTCATATGCAACTACTTTCCCTTCCTACATCAACATAGCTCTTACACCTTCACCCAAAGCATCTGTAATCACTATGAAGTTCCCATTAGGATCTGGTATAGTCAACACTGGTGCCGATGTCAAATTTTGTTTAAGAATTTGAAATGCTTCCTCGCACTTCTCAGTCCACTCATATTTTCTTCCCTTTTTCTCAAGAGAAGTTATAGGTGCTACAATCCTAGAAAACCCTTCCACATACTTTGTGTAGTATCTTGCAAGTCCCATGAAACTATGAACTTCAGTAACACTTTGCGGTGTTGGCCAATCTACAATTGCCTCTATCTTCACAGGATCAATTGAGATTCCCTCAGCAGATATGACATGTCCCAAATAGTGAACCTTCTTCTAAAAGAAAGTACACTTCAAAAACTTAACAAAAATATTTCGATCTCTTAGTTGTTGCAAGACTATTCTCAAGTGCTTCTCATGCTCCTCTTCTATCTTAGAGTAAATCAGAATATCATCTATCAATATAATCACAAAATCATCTAAACAATCCCTAAAGATATTGTTCATAAGATTCATGAATGTCGCTGGGGCATTCATTAGACCAAAAGGTACCACTGTGAACTAGTAATGTCCATACCGAGTTCAAAAGGCTGTCTTTGGAATATCCTCATCCTTAATCCTTAACTGGTGGTAACCTGATCTAAGATCAATCTTAGAAATTACTATGGACCCTTTCATCTGATAAAAAAACTCATCTATCCTAGGCAAAGGATACCTGTTCTTAATGGTAACCTTGTTCAGCATCCTATAATCAATACAGGGTCTCAAGGTTCCATCCTTCTTCTGAACGAAGATTACCGGCGCACCCCATGGGGATACACTAGGTCTAATAAATCCTTGCTTCGGTAACTCCTACAATTGAACCTTCAGTTCATATAACTCTATAGTAGTCATTTTGTATGGAGCCTTGGATTGAGACTCTGTTCTAGGTAAGAGTTCAATCGAGAAATCAAATTCTCTCTTCGGGGGTAACTCAGTAAGTTCTTCAGGAAAGATATCCAAGAACTCCCTGAGAACTGGATAGCCCTCTGGACTTTGCTAGACATTATCCAAGTCACTCACCAATATAGCATATATGGAACATCCTTTCCGATGTGGTTTTTTTAGCTACATGGCTGAGATATGTCTCAACTCTAGAGGATCTCAAGATCCTAAAATCTCAATTGGATGTCCAAATCATCCAAACAACTCACAACCTTATCCTCACAGTTCACTATGGATTTATGCTCAGTTAACCAATTGATCTCTAAGATCACATCATAAGAACCCAACAGTGCTACATATAGGTTAAATTGGGTTTGGAAATTAGGTAGCTCTAAATCGTTGCATGATAGACATGAATCTACCCTCTTCTCTGCTCAATTTCCATATTGAACCATCCATGCATGTGACATATAACCAGGTCTAATAGGTAATTTAGAAACTACTTTAGGATCAATAAAGCATTTAGTAGCTCCTATATCTATCAAAATAGAAACTGATTGACCAAAAAGCTTACCCGTCATTTGAATAGGTGAAGTCTGAAAGTCTGCTTGATGGTTGTCAACCGTTGCATCAATCTAGTGTTGCGGTGCTCATCGATCATTACCTCCTCACTGACCTCCTATACATTGAGTGCAATTGGAGGCATAGTGATCTCCTCCACAATTGTAACATCCACCTCGAGGCCCTGGGTGACCACATGTCATGTTCCTGGTATTGGAGAAGTTGGTGTTATTATTATTCACTTTCTTGTTTCCACCAAAGCTTCCTTCTCCTTTATCCTAAGTGTTCGTTCCTCTCTTCAGGTTCCTGATCTACTGATTATTGTTACCCTTCTGGTTATTATTGTTATTATTTTGAAACTTCCTGTTTCCAAATCCAGATTTAGCATTCACACTCTTCCTGTAGTTTTCCACCTATTGCAACTTTTGTTCTTGTTTTATGGCCTTCTCAAAGACCTCATCCATAGTCAATGGATTATGAATATCCACATCAGCTCCAATATGTGGCCTCAATCCTAGGATGAATTTCCAAATACAGAACCTCTCATCCATCTGACATTGTGGTACGTACTTTAGGAGATTAGTGAACCTCTCCCAGTATTGAGTAACTGTCAAACCACCCTGTGTCAGATTCTAGAATTCTGTCATCTTCCTGTCAAAGAACAGTTGTGGCAACGACCTCTTCCTGAAAAGTTGTAGCAACACTTCCCAAGTAGTTCCACCTGACAGTAACTTCTTCTTAGTCTTCTCATTATCCCACCAAGTAGCAGCTTCTCCAGTAAGCTGATATGCATCCCAAATTGCCTTGGTCTCATTGGACATATTCCTGCGCTTAAAATACTTTTCCATTTCAATAACCTAGGCTTCAGCTCCATCACCTATAGTCTTACCACCAAACTTGGGCGGTGCTACCCTTTTTAAGTCTTTCACCAACTCCCCTTCAATCCTAGCTTGAATATTTGGTGGTTCTTCAACCCTTGGATTCTCATTGTTGGGCTGCTCTAGATTTTGAGGAATTTTGTTCTGAGGGTTGTGTCCTTCTCTGACTCCTTGAACTTCTTGTTCTAGATTATCCATTTTGGAACCCTATTGATTAAAAAGACTGAAAATCTGATCCAACATGTCATTCTCATTACTTGCAGCAACTCCTTTTCCTCTTGTACCCATTATGTATCAACAATTCCTACATCAAGGAATGTTTCTTTAGCGTAATGGACAAAGGACCCTAGTGTTCAAACCTAGGGCTCTGATACCAAATGTAAAAAGTGAAACTCTTTAATTTGAAACAACGACAATACTTTAAATAAATTCATTTATATTCAAAAGAAAGTTGACACTTCATTCATTAGACATCATAAAATCCAAATGATTCCAAAACAACGACTTAAAGTCGATAAATAGATTTAATACACTTCCAGTTAAATTCATACACGTGTCATCTTACACGAAATTTATAATAATACAAAAGAAGTTGTAATATAAGTTTACAAATTGAGACTTAGGCATTCAGTCACCCTAAGCTCTACTTTACATAATTTAAAGAATACAATAGTACATAAATGAAGAAAACATCCTTTGATCTTCAATCCATAGCTTATCTTCAATAATGAAGACGAGAACAAGAATCAGGCGCTTTTTCTGCCCAACCTCAAAGCTTACGCTTCCCCGAAATTCCTTAGTCATTCAAAGAATACCCGATCCTGCACGAATCGCTTAGCAAAAAGCAGTCGACAAGCAAGATAGAATATGGTGTGTGCCTAGTATAACTAGTAAAACCACAAGCATTTTCCTTTTTCTAATTCATTTAAGAAACAAGCAAGTTCGATACTAGGATATGGTAGAGAGTTCATTCATTCCATCTATTTCAATGTTCCTTAAGTTACTTGGCCAAGTAAAATGTCATGCACAACAAATAAAAGCAATTTTGGAAAAGCAAAACTACACTCTCTAATAACCCATATTTGGCACCTGTCTCAGAAGGTAACTTTCCAAAACACATGTCATGCACATTCATTTATCAAGCATGCATGGTTCCATTCAAATAAATACAATCTTTCAAAAACAATTTAACGATAATCTTGTTTCAAGCAAAAAAAATGGTTTAAATGTTGCATTTTCATTGTTTTAAAACATAAACATCATTAAATTAATATTTAATTCGAATCATTAAAATAACAAAAAGAAGGTGTATCTCAAGTATGTAAATCAAGTACATATTTAAACAGGCATAAATGAGCACACGTTCTTTCTGTTTATTTACTCATTTAATTTATTTTCACTTTGAAATAATCCTGTTCTAATTCGTTTTTGTTTCCAAATAATTCATATTTTAATTTACTTTAGTTATTTTTTGTTTTTCACATTTTCAAAAAATAAAATAATTACTTTATAAAGAACATGTTTAATAACTTATTTTTATTTCTCTTTCGTAATAATTTGAGTTTTATTCACAAAAATTACTGATTTTAACTTCTATTTTGCAAACATGTTTAATATTCAAAAAGTATTTTATCATAATCTTTTTTGTTTCATTCTTTGCAGAATTAAATCTATCTGTCTGTTTTGGAATTTTTTTGAAGCTTTTCCAAATCTAATTTAAATAAACGTTTTTATGTTTTGAATCTTTTCCTAAATCTGAATTTTTCCTAAATTGATAAATCAATTGTTTTTCATTATTTTCTAATCAAATCTTTTTCCTACAATTTTTGTGTTTCTAATTTCAATGGTTTTCTGGAAAATCACAATTTGTCTGTTTGAAATTTCAACAGAATTTAATGGAAACAGTGATACTTTTAATAGATCTAAAAATCAAAATAAGAGAAAACGATTCCAAATAAATACACTATAATCATGAATTTTTAAAATAAATTTTAATAGCTCCTACCTAGTAATTCTTAAATATGGAAATTTGTGTGCTTTCCTCTGTCAATTTTTTTGTAGCTTCTCTGACTATTCTTCTGGTTGCATATATCCTTTGTCCTTCTATTTCTACCATGTTCTTCTACTTCCTTATCTTATGCATAGTAGGGAGAAACAAATTATGTTTTTGTTTGCTTTCCTGTTGTACAAGCCGTACGCCCCTCCCTTCTATCTTTTCCCTTGCTGCTCCTAAAGTCTTCTCTCCACCTGTCTTCCTCCTACTACCTCCTCCCTGCTCCTGCGCTTTACCTCCTCTTCCGAAGCACGTGTCTCTTTCCTTTTTGCGTGTGGTGAGAAGGGGGAGGATTCAATCTGCAATGGAGATCTTCATTTGATTATTCATGTGCACCTTCTCTTCTTGGTCGCGCCTTAGAGAGTGGGGAAGATAGCCTTCTTGGCCGCATGGAGGAGGTGAAGGTTCTTTGAAACCTTAACAACTTAGAATAGTAAGTAGCTCCTGCTTTGGCCGAGTGGAAAGAACACTCCTGCTCTCCAAAACTCCAAAATAGTCAACCAATAAATCTCAAACTCCTCTAGCGCATGGGGAAAACTTCTCTGTTTTCTCTCAAATTCCAAAAACGGAATTTTTTACTTCTCTTTTCAATTTTGAATTTCTTTTCAGACTCCCTTTTTTTTTCCATGCAATTGGTGGAGTTATTCACAAAGCAAGATCCACAATTTTAGTTTGATCTCTAGTTCAAATTACCAAACTCCAAGTTCTAAATTTTGATTGCCTTCCATTGATTGAAGATATTTTCTTCTACTTGTAATTACTGATTTGAGTTCAATTTCCAATTTGATTTCACTAACCTAGTTTTAGACATTTGTTTATTTCTTCAACAAATCTTTCCAATATTAATAATACTATTTTACATTTTAATATTTTTTCACAATTAAAACTCTTCCATTAATTTGAAATAAAAGCATCCTTAATAAGTAATAATAAAATATTGACACAAGGAATCCAATTATTCAAATAAAATCAATTTCCTCACAAAATAATCCAATCGCCATTTAAAGCAACATATTCTTTTCACATATTTGAGAAATCAATTAATCTTAATTTAAAATTTGCAAGCATAATAATTACAAAAATACATTAAAATAATAACTAAGTGTGTGTGTGAGATTCCATCATCCTCATAAACGTCTAATGGCTAAAATGACTCTACTTGATCGATGTTCTTGCATTCACTTACGTTCACCTGTTCCTGCGTTCACTTGCACTCCAATTTTCATCAGCAATGACAAACCTCAAAATGTAATAAAATTGCATTTCAAATCATTGTAATTGCATTTCAATTTAAATTCCATTTTCAATTTCAATTTCAATTTCACTTCAATTTAAATAATCATTTAACATAATAATTAACAATCTCATGATTAATAATTTGAATTTAAATAATCGACAAAAATCAATACGTGACAAGTTTACTATTTTTAGTAAGCTCTATTTTTGGCAGTGCCATCTTGGGCAGTAGTATCAGCAGTCCGCTCAGCTTCCATTTCGGTCAGCGCAGTTTGGAGCATTTTTGGCTTTCAATTTTTTGAGGCTCAATTTGGTAAAATGATTTATTTAAATAATTTAATTATTATAATGTGATTTTGACCCTTTTCACCTAGCACAATGACTTAATGTTGTTTTAAAAGGGGACCATGAGGGTGGACACCTCATTTAGAAGTATTTTTAATATTTTTAATGTTAATTATCTACTCATTTTTTTATTTGCCAAAATGGAGGAAAGAAAAGTGATTTAAAAATTAAATAATTGCAAAAAGGAGTTGGGCATCCCTTTTGGAGGATAAATGGAAAGCCAACAGTCACCTTCAATTCTATAAAAAAAGGCCTTTTCTCTCTCATTTCTCATCTTTGGTTTATGATATCGAAATGTTGTTGGATTGAATTCAGAACCCAACTAAGGGGAAGCTTAGGTTTCTACACCATTCTTCAGGCCTGAAACTATGGTTCCCTAGATGGTCAGATGGGAGTGTGCTTCATTCATAAGTGCACATTGAGCATCAACATTGTAGATTTCTGGTATTTTTCTCAGTTTTGTGTTTGTTGGTCTTATCATGGCTGAAGGAGATTTTTATATACAAATTTTTGTATGATTTTTATTCGCTTCTATGTATTGAAGCAATGGATTTCAATGGCATGGGCGAACATTTCTATGCAATTTCATTTTTTAATTTGAAATATTTGAATTTATCTTGAAGTTTGCCCCTCTAGGGAGGTCATACCTTGCTGGGATCATCTTGGAGTTCATGCATAATGGATATTCAATCTTTTGACATAGTTTCAAAGTTGAGGTTTGGGCGCCATCCTCCTAGAAAGTATTTGCAATTTGTTTCAAGTCATTCAGAGGAGTTTTGAAGATCTAATGAACATTTTGGTGATAGCATAGTTGTTGGTAATGCTTTTTTAGATTGTTGTTTTTTATATCAGATTTATATTACTTCTGATTTTGGCTTGTAAATCTAGTAGTTGATAAGTTTAGAAGTTTGAGCAATCATCCTTTAGTGTTTTCTTTTTTTTTCTATTGTAACACTTGGTAATTTGTAGATATTTTATATTGTAAGGTTGTGTATTAGTAGTACTAATCAATTCAATATTATTGCTGCAATTACTTTGTGATTTTAATGCAAAACACTATAACCCTTGGATGGTTTACTGCCAGTGTGGAGAAATAAACCATTTTAATTCTCATATTTCACCCACTGTTGAAGTGGAGAATCCCCATTGTTATGTGGATTCCTGCTGAAGCGAATGAATTGTATTTCATTGTAATTATCTTTCCCCCAATTGAACAAGTGGTAGCATGGATTGCTCATGGTCGGATTACCGTCTACATTTCAATTCCAACTTTGTATTTCGGTTCAGATTTATGCTAATGATCCCATCGCCATATGTTATCACCTCACCTTTCAAAGGATCTTGGCGAACATTCTTGGTGAAGGGTTACATTCAGTTTGATTATCTTTGGGAAGCTAACGCTAACATTTGGCGTATTGTTGGTTGGAATTGTGAAATCATTGAAAAAAAATTAAGGGGCACATTACAACCATTGCATTTAATTAAATTACATTTAGTTAATGATCCATTCTTCAAAGGTTAATTAATTCATTTTAATTCAACCCAAGTAATATTTATTTACCTAAATTCCTCTAATCACATTTAATTTAATTAATCTGTGATTAATTATCTTAATCCACCTCCTAATCCTCATTAGTATTTCTTCCAATTTTTTAATTCTCATGTCAACAACATGAAAATTTGATAGGTGCACCATCTCAAGAGTTCCAACCAATCACTACACCATGTTCATTCTCACAATGGGGACTTGATCTCATTGGAAAAATCCATCCATCCTCCTCTAATGGACACAAATTCATAATAAATGACATTGAGCACTTTACAAAGTGGGTTGAAGCCATTCCCCTTACCTATATCACCAAAAAA
Source organism: Sequoiadendron giganteum (assembly GCA_007115665.2). Taxonomy (NCBI): domain Eukaryota; kingdom Viridiplantae; phylum Streptophyta; class Pinopsida; order Cupressales; family Cupressaceae; genus Sequoiadendron; species Sequoiadendron giganteum. The sequence goes on along the minus strand of CM021103.1, from coordinate 643,190,483 downwards.
CAAATATCTAAGTTCATCCTCAATTGCATCATATGATGTTACAACACCCCTCTTGCAATCTTCATAAATAATGGAAAACCATTCAAAAATTAAGATGTTAGTGATATTTGCAAAAGAAATCATATCTAACACCATTTTACCACCCCATACTACCCATAGCATAAAAGAAGAGACTTCTAATAAAACCATATTGAAAATCCATAAAATATAGTCAATGAAGCTAGCTGTGATTGACACCTCCAACTTAACCCCGCCCTTTGGGCTTATCATACCAGTATATATATACTTACTAGTGCCACCCCCTATTCACTCATCTTCTTATCGGAAGCCATTTTTCCAATTGAGATCGATCTCCCCTCTTTGAGAATTTATTTACAACATCTAATTGATGACGAGGAATATTGATTTTATCACATTTAGGAACTAGAATTGCTCGATGAAAGGCACCTCAACTGTTAGAGAAATCATGCATTAGCTAATGATTTATTAATCTTTAATTAATTATTAGTCTAATTTATTTTCATGCACTTAAGCTAAACTTAGGAGTTCTTTATTAACTTAACTAAGTGCTTTTCAATGTTAACTAAAGTGAGTAATTTTTAGGGTTGCTCCTATATAGTACTCAACCCTCTTTATATTATCACTTTGATATTTACTCTAGATATTTTCTCATGAACTCTCAAACTTTGAGGACTTTTATCTTCCTTGAAGATTCTTGAGGTTCAAACTGTAGCTTTTTCTTATTGAGGAATATTGCATATATTTTTTGCAGATCTCTTGTGTGAAAGGTGTCTTTGTTTGTTGTTTGATCCCGTGGCTCGTGGTTTTGAGGTTTTTCAAAATTCTAACATGGCATCAAAGTGAGGTTTTTCTTCAACTAGGGTTATAAGAGCAAATTTGAAATCTTCTTTGATTTTTTCTTTTTTTCTTTTTTTAAAGAAAAAAAAATTAAAATTTGCCACCCTAGGGTCATATGGGCAACCAATGCCCAACCACAGGGGCTAATTTTTGTTTTTTGCAAAATAGGTAGAATTAGGAAAATGGTCTAACATTTATGCTCAGGTATCAAAATTGGGAAAACAAGATATCCTCGGAAAGCTGGTTGTGAGCACTATCTAATGGTGTTGGTTTTTGTCTTAGTTTTTGATGCTGGTGCATTCTACAACTTTTTGAAGTCAAAGGTGTTATTTTAAGTCTCAAGCTCATAATTTTTGACCAATTTCTCCATTTTTCATGTTTCCAATGGCGTTGGGACCATCTTTCAAAGCTCTTCACAACCACCCATTCACTTTTTTTAGATTTATCTTTAGGCACATTTTATTTAGGTTTTTGTGTTTTCACAATCTAGTGAATTACTTGGACATCTTAGCTCTTGGAAAAAAATTACTTGCATGGGATGAATCATTTTTTTGCTTTTCTATATGCATTTCTAATATTTTGTCCTATTTGGGTATTGTAGACATCTTTTTCATACACATTCTCTTTTGTAGATGCACTAAGATAAAGTATCATTCTGGTGTATATGTTTTGGGGATTTTTCACATCCTATTATGCCTTTTGTATTTGCACTATGATACAAAGTTCCATGGTGGGGTTGATGTTTTCCTTTGGTTTTCCATAACACCTTTTTCAAGTGAGTACCCCTTCCATGACAATAGTGAATCCTAGTGATTCTTACCTCATGTATGTGTGCATTAATTTGCACACCCTTTTATTTGCAGGTTGTTTCTCCTACATGTAGTTCTTGGTTCACATAGTTCCAGTGTACATTTCATGCCCCTCCCTTTTCAACATTATGGTGGGGTTTCTACTATTGGTGCTAATGCTTCCTTGTTTTTTCATTTGAGTGATCTACGTATCTATTTTTTGTTCCTATGTATTTTAAAATGTAGCATACATTAGTGGTTGGTTACATGCATTTCAGTGAGATGGATCATTTACCATATGGACACTCTTGGATTCCTATTTTCTAGAGGTTCTTCATTTTACCACTGTATCAGTCATCTTTCGACATCAGTCTACAACTTATTTGTGCTTTTGTGATGTTGTACATGTTCCTCTTTCTCAAGACATTTTTTTAGTTGGAGGCTTCTCGGTCCTTCACACCTTGATTTGGAGGCTTTCCAGTCCTTCATTCGCCTTTCTCTCTTTTGGAGAGGAGTTTTTTACCACTGTAGTTTTCTCCTTTTCTCTAATTTTGAGATATTTTTTGTTTGTACATGGGTACCTCACCAGACCTTGTTTGTCGAGACCCATCATGCATTCTCTTTTTAGGGTTTTTAGGTACTCTCTAAATTCATCTTAAGGGGGGGTGTTCAAGTAGTCATAAATTAGCTAATGATTGATTGATATTTAATTAATTATTAATCTAATTTATTCTCATGCACTTAAGCTAAACTTAGGAGTTCTTTATTAAGTTAACTAAGTGCTTTTCCATGTTAATTAAAGTGAGCAATTATTAGGGTTTCTCCTATATAGTACTCAACCCTCTTTGTACTATCACTCTAAGATTTACTCTGGATATTTTCTCTCGAACTCTCAACCTTTGAGGAATTTTTTTTTCCTTGAAGGTTCTTGAGGTTCATTCTGTAGCTTTTTCTTGTTGAGGAATATTACATATATTGTTTGCAGATCTCTTGTGTGGAAGGTGTCTTTGTTCATTTTTTGATCCTGTGGCTCGTGGTTTTGTGGCTTTTCACAATTCTAACATCAACATCTCGAATAATTTGTATACCTATCAAAATCACCTTCACCATAGCTACAATTAAAATATAAAATAAAGCAACTAGAGGTTAGTGATCTATTCCTTACAAAGAATCAGAGGAATCTCCAAGACTGGGATAAGAAAGGTAAATTTCAGCCTAATTGGTTGGGGCCATTTATCATCACTGCTAAATATGGATTAGGGGCTTATCAGATTGAAACATCAGAAGGACAACCCCTAGATGAGGCTATGAATATAATCCATCTCAAAAATTGATATGTCTAACCTCTCAGAATATCCCATCTTCAAACATAAAAAACCAAAAATCAAAAACATAAAAAATCAAAAAATCAAAAAGTCAAAAAGTCAAAAAGCCAAATAAAAAAGAGTAAAGAAATATAATATATCCTATGATGAAAACCACTTCAGTGGCACCCTAGACAAGTACCCTAGTTAAAACCTAGCTACAAGTACCGTAGGTAACAATGTTTAATCCGCCATCTATTAAAGCACAGAGCATGGCTAGTCCAATAGTACTTGCTCCATCATTCACCCCATAATAATTGATCATTCATTATCCATCGAACCAACTATTAGGGCTTGAATTGGGATGATATTAATAGTTTGAGAATATCCACATAATACCCTAACCCACCATTACACCCACATTCCCCATATCCCATTATAGTGTTGAAAAATGTACTCATTTATATTTTCACACTATTTTTGGGTCCCCTTAATTAATTGGACTTAATTAAGCTTCTAATTGCCTAAATTATGCATTCCTAAGACTTATTATTCCCATTTTCTAAAAGGGACATTAACAATTTTAACATTATTTTAAACACCTTGGAAATTGTGTGTGTTGGATTTAGGTCCCAAGACCCATTCACCCAAGAGTGAATGGGTCATCCTTAAGTGCCAAGACCCAATTTTCAATATGTTTTTGGCAGTATTTTAATGATTCAAATTCAAGTTTCAAATTTTGACTTATGGAATATAGTTTTTAGGAAATTAGATGAATACCTATAAATACATAGTTATTTTATCAATTCAAATCCTAAGACTTTAAGAGATCAATCCTAAGAGAAAATATTATTGTCAAGAGCATTAAAGAGCAGATTTATCGAGCATCTACAATAGCAAATCAAGATCATATCATCGTGTCAAGGTTATGTATATTCATTTTTTTTTTGGAGCTAACATTGTAATGTAGGTTTCAAGAATTCAAGCATCAAATGAAGCTATCATTCAAGCCAATTCAAGCAAGATATAATCCTTAGAGAGATGTGTTGGACTTCAATCCTTTAAAGGTAGCCATTGAAGGTTTGGTGAGTTGTGACATAAACTTTTTCATTCATAATTCCTTTTCATTTATCATTATCTTTCATTATCAAGGTTTAATTACCAAAATAGGGTTTGGCCAAAGCAAATCGATTCACCAAAAAAAAAACAAATTTTCCCTCTCTTTATGTGTGAATATTTACAAGTGAAGAAGGATTGAAGATTGATCAAAAGTGAAATTTTGCAAAGTTTTCATCAAATTTGTCAAGCCACAAAAACTCATTTGCAAAATTTATTTCCAACCTTTCAATAGTGGAATCTAGAGGAATTGGGAGTGTGGATCCAAGACCAGAGGACCATGAAATCAGATTTTGGATCCATGTGCAGAGACCCATTCACCCTAGGGAAATTTGTCCCAGCTAGAAACTCAACAATGACTTTTGGTGACAAGTGCACATCAGTTTCTCCTTCTCAAATCTTCCTAAAATTTATTGTTTCTATTTGTTCTATCCTTAATTTTTTGCATTTCAAGTTTTACATCACCTAATTGAGCTCATTAGGTATTTTATTTTTATCTCCCAAAATAGCCAATCAATCATTTTTGTCATTTTCTATCATAAGGAAACAACAAATCCCAAAATAGGGTTCACGACAAATCCCAAAATAGGGTTCACTCACATCAAGATTGAAAGTCAATATTATCCCTTGGAGATTTATTTTTCTAATAAAAATAGAGAAGCTGTAAGTGTGTTTAAACCCTCACATACTCACATCCACCCACTTAACTTTTTAAATGTTTCACCCATATTCCTTTATATTAACCCTCACCATCCACCTCATATTTCCTTGTTGAAACATTAGGGGCAATGCCTAGCTGGGGATAAGATAATTCAAAATCATTTCCACACTCACATCGCACTGAGCTTTCAGAATTACCATTACACATAATACAAGCCATGTTTTAAACCTAATAAATACAATCACACATCAAAAAAGTTACACTTAGCTCAAACATAGACATGTAAAGCCTTACATAACCATTCCCATAAGGATAATAGGCCTTAACCCAATCCATCATCCCCCAACCCTCTTGGAAAGATATGTAATGGATGCACTAATGGTTGTTTAAGTTAATCTTTTATTTTCCTTTTGTCCCATATTTTTTTCTCCTCATTGCCACCTTTATCATTCATATCTTGGTGTGTCGTGATTGGAAAATTTTGGGGCATTATCATATTTTTACATGTGTTTTGTGTTTTCTCGTTTGTCCCTTTACATGGCCCACCAAAGTTAGCAATAAATTTGTGAGTAAAAAGCCATCCTTGCTTGATTGGTTGTTCTTTACATGACCCATCTAGGGTGGTATCACTTTGTAGAAAAGATACCCTCTTGCATATTAGATCTTCTTAGCACAAACCAACCAAGATAGTGCCTATATCTTGTGTGCATTGATGATCTTATGCATTAAAGGATATTTCTCTACAAGGCCTACCATCTCTTGTGTGTATTAGAACAACCTGTTTTTTGAAAGTCAAATCCATGCGAAGGTTATCTAGTCATCTATTTTTTATAACCACAATGCATAATCTCATTTTCTATATCAAAAATTAGGTTTCTCTCCACATATCAACATAACCTAACTACCTCATCCCCCTCATCCATTTTACCCCATTTTACCCATCTCCCCCCACATACATAACACCTTATTCAAAAGACTCTAATATTCTCACTATCCCACTCCTTTGTTCCTTCCTATTCTTCTCGCATTGTACCATGATCACATAAAAATAAATTATTCATTAGGTCAACTCTCACATCCACCTACATACCTACATCCTCCTATATACCTACATGTACTAACATCAAAAAACATATACCATCACATCCTGTATTTTTCAAAAACCAGCAACATCACTTGCATATTACATTAGAATCATAACCATAATATCCATAATCATTTACACATCATAAATCAATCAATTACATATCATAACATTCATAATCAATCTCATTTTCACATTATAACATCCATAATCAAATGCACACCATAACATTCATAATCAATCTCAGTTTTAGATCATAACATCCATAATCAAATACACATCACAACATCCTTAATCAATTACACATCATAACATCCATAATCAATCCCATTCTCACATCATAACATGCATAATAAATTACACATCATAACATTCATAATCCATCTCATTTTCACATCATAACATCCATAATAAAATATACATAATAACATCCATAATCAATCTTATTTTTACATCATAACATTCACAATCAATCTTATTTACACATCATAACATCCATAATCAATCTTATTTGTTCTAAATAAATACATCCATCGCATAGAACACTTATGTAGGACATGAATGACATAAATATACCCATGGAAATGTAATGCATCACACATATCATAAAACCATCACATAAGAAATCATAAAGACATACATAACCATCTATCTATATCATTATAATGAGATCATGGTACAATGTGTCATCAAAATGCTTGCATAGAAGGGCCAAAAATAGTATAAATATATAAATCTTGCATGTTAGATCAAAATCCCTCCCTCTGAATGAGCTGAGAACTCTCCTCCTATTGTTTCTCCCCCTAGTGGTGGTGGTGGCCCCATCCGCATAGACGGTCCTGACTGCATTGATCTAGTGTTGAACACACTCATAGATTGAGAGGGGGGTTGAATTACTCTACACACAATCCAGCCTTCTTTGTTAGATCAAAACCTTAAAACATAATAGTAACAAAGAATGATATAACAGTTTGAATCCTTAGCAACTTTTGACTCCCATCAATTATAACTGAAGTAAGATATCCTAATGGTTTATCATGCTTAAGTACCTCTAGTATTTGCATTACCCCTTTGTCAATCTGCACTAAAAACCCATTTTACAAAATGTCCAAAAGATGGCCTTTTCCTCTTGCTTCCCTTTTATTCTCCAGGTCCTTTCAAGGATTCAGGTCCCAAATGAACATTTGGACCAAGATCCAAATATATTATTGATCCCTAATTTTCCCTTCTTCCTTTTTCTCTTTCTATCATTTCAAGGTTTTAAGTCTCAAACAGATATTTGGACCAAGGTCCAAGTCCATTCCCAATCCCTGATTCCTCCTTTCCTCTTTTCCTTCCTTCATGTCCTTTTGGTATTTCGAGTCCCAAAGGGACATTTGGACCAAGTACATATATCTAGGTTCATCTTCAATTTCCATTTTCTTTGATCTATCCTTTCGAAACTTTGAGTTCCAATTTTTTTTGGGTCAACTCCAAAAGTTCACTTTCCTTCTAAGTTCCCACTTTCCCTTTTCTTCAATCCATCCTTTCAAAACTTTGAGTTTCAGATGGACTTTTAGATCAAGTCCAAAAAAATTATTTTCTTCTAATTTCTCGCTTTCCCTTTAATTTGATCTCATATTTTCGGAGCTTTGGGTCCTGATCGAGCATTTGCACCTTTTTTCCAAATGTTCAAATCCATTTTTCATTCCCGATTCCACTCTTTCTTTCTTTTTTGTTGAGGTTTTCGCTCTTGATCGTGCTAGAATTGTGAAATTCCACAAAACCATGAGCCACGCGATCAAACAACGAACAAAAGCACCTTCCACGCAAGAAATTTGCAAACAATATATGCAATATTCCTTAACAAGAAAAATCTACATGACCTCAAGAATCTTCAAGGAAAACAAGAGTCCTCAAAGGTTGAGAGTTTGAGAGTAAATATCCAAAGTAAATACAATGAGGGTTAAGTTCTATATAGGAGCAAACCTAATAATTGCTCACCTCAATTAATAGAAAATCACTTAGTTAACTTAATAAATAACTCCTAAGTTTAGCTTAAGTGCATGAGAATAAATTAGATTAATAATCAATTAAAGGGTAATTAATCATTAGCTAATGCATGATTACTCTAACACACCCCCTTAAGATGAACTTAGGGAATAGCTAAAAAACCTAAAAAGAGAATGCATGATGGTTCCCAACAAACAAGGCCTGGTGAGGTACCCATGTACAAACAAAAAGATTTATCAAATCTGGAGAAAAAGGAGAAAACCACAATGGGAGAAAAATTCTCTCCAAAAGAGAGAAATACAAATGAAGGACTGAAAAACCTCCAAATCAAGGTGTGAAGGAATGAGAAGTCTCTAACTAAAATAATTTCCCAAAAAAGAGGAACATGTAGAACATCATTGAAGCATGAAGAAGTTGTAGACTGCTATCGAAAGATGACTGCTATGGTGCTCAAATGATGAACCTCCAAAAATAGGAATGCAAGAGTTTCCATATGGTAAATGATCCATCTCACTAAAATGCATGTAACCAACCGCTGATGTACGTTGCATCTGAAATTACATAGGAACAAGAACTAGATATGTAGATCACTCCAACGTGAAACCAAGGAAGCATTAGCACTAATAGTAGAAACCCCCCATAATACTAAAAAGAGAGAGCCAAGATAGGTACACTGAAATTATGTGATAACCAAGAAGTGCATGTAGGATAACAAACCTGCAAATAAAAGGGTGTGCAAAATAAGGCACACTTGTATGAGGCAAGAATTACTCGGATTCACTGTTGTCATGGAAGGTACACTCACTTGACAAAGGTGTGATGGAAAACCAAAGACGAACATCAACCCCCCATGGCACTTTATATCATAGTGTGAATACAAAAGGCATAACATGATGTGCAAAATCCCCCAAAAAATTATACACAAAAATTACACTTTATCTTAGTGTGTCTACAAAAGAGAATGTGCATGGAAAATATGTCTACAATGCCCAAAAAGGACATAATACTATAAATATATAGAACAACCAAAAATAATTCATCCAACATAAATAGAAAGTTTCTAGGAGTTGAAGTGTCCAAGTAATTCACCAGTGTGTGAAAACAAAAAACCTGGAGAAAATTTTGGAAAAAGTACATAGATGGTTGTGAATAGCTCTGAAAGACAGTTCCAACGTTGTTGAAATCGTGAAAAATGGAGAAACTGGTCAAACGTTATAAGCTTGAGACTGAAAATAACACCTTTGACTTCAATAGGTTGTAGAATGCACCAGTAGAAAAAAATGAGAAAAAAACTAGCACCATTGGATAATTCTCGGAACCAGCTTTTCGATGATATCTTTTTTCCTAATTTTGATACCCGAGCGAAAAGTTATGCCCATTTTCCTAATTTTGTCTATTTTGCAAAAAAAGAGAAAAAAAAAATTAGCCCCCTTAGGGCTTGGGCACTGGTTGACCATATGACCCTAGGGTGGCAGATTATTTTTGTTTTTTTTCTTAGAAAAAAAGATAAAACAACAAAGAAGATTTCAAATTTGCTCTTGTAACCCTAGTTGAAGAAAAAACCTCATAAATCGAGAAGGGGTTTTATGAATGTACGCTCTGATACCATGTTAGAATTGTGAAAAACATGATCCACAAGATCAAACAACAAACAAATACACCTTCCACACAAGAGATCTGCAAACAATATGTGCAATATTCCTCAACAAGAAAAAGCTACAAAATGCAAGAGACTATCAAAAGATATGAAAGCTCGAGAGTAAATCTCCAGAGTAAATACAATGAGGGTTGAGTGCTATATAGGAGAAACCCTAATAATTTCCCACTTTAGTTAACAAAAAATCACCTAGTTAACTTAATAAAGAACTCATAAGTTTAGCTTAAGTGCATGAGAATAAATTAAACTAATAATCAATTAAAGAGTAATTAATTATTAACTAATGCATGATTACTCTGATCAAAAATTTGGATGAAAGCGCAAGTTTTTTCCCGATTATCAGTCTTTCTTCTATTTCTTCTTTTATTCAATTAGGAATTTAGATCTCAAAGGGATTTTTGGACCAAGGTCTAAAATTCTGGATCCATTTCTAACTTTCGAGCTCGATTATTTCTCTTGTCAGGACTTCAAGTTTCTTTCAGACTTTGGATTTTTTTGTCCAAAGGTCTGAATCTGATTGATATTCTCGTTCATGATATTTCTTCTCTTTCTTCTTTAATCCCGTCAAATTTTCAAGACCCAAACAAACTTTTGCACCTTTGGTCCAAAAGTCCCAATTTGTTTTCCACTTATGAACCTGATCTCTTTCTTCTTTGAAACATCGAGTTTCTTTTGGATTTTTGGACCTCTGATCCAAAAGTCTGAATCAAATCAGGATTTTTGATCTCAGTCACCTCTCTTCCATTCATTCCCATCTGAATTTTGAAACCCGATAGGAATTTTGCACCTTTGGTCCAAAAGTCCAGATCCATTTCAAATTCTTGATCCCAATCCCTCTTCTTTCTTTTTCAAAATTTCAAACTTTTTGTCTGAAAGTCTGAATCCAATTTTTGTTTCTTCTCTCGTCATCTAGTTCTTGCCACTGTTGGTTCCTGTCAATATTTCAGACCCCACATGACTTTTGGACATTCTACCATATTTTCATGATTTTTCCACTAATGTTGCAATGACTTTCCCAACTACTAGATCTGATTCTTAAGGCTATAGGGATTATTTTAAATACATTTTTTATCAATTTCAAGTGGAAAAAATAGAACCCATGCTTCATTCATTGTTTGCAGACTACTTTCTGTCAAAGGGTCATTCCTAGCCAGATTTTGTGGGGGTTTATGTTATTCACTTACATATCCATTAATGAGGAAGCATGGTGTAGATGTCAAGGCCTTTATGGCAAGATTTTTTCTCAAATTTATATGTCCACATGTATTCACCTGATTTGTAGGTGTTTTTCTTAGGGTTTCCTACCCAGTCACATGCACTCTTCTCTCTCATGACCTACAAATGATATAAGGCACTTTTGTGCTTATTGTAAGGGTTCTCCCCTAGTTTCTCTTGCAAAGACATGTATGTTCTATATTCTATAGTTGTAATACTGGCTTTTATGCCTTTGTATTAATGAAAGTTACCATTTTTACCTCTTCTCTCCTTTGGATATGTTGTGTATATCTCTCTTACCTTCATGTATGAATGCATTTTTATCATTTTTTATGCATGTATGCTATGTTAATTATGTTTGCAGGTGTTGGTTGTGAATATTTCTTTTCCTTCCAACATCTTGTTAGACCCTAACCTCCATATGTGCCCTTGGAAGTTGATAGAGTAGAGAATTGTGTGAGTCTTTTGGCTATTTTAATTGATGCATTGTGGTTTTGAGAAAGAAGAAATAATCTAATCTAGGTGCATCACCATCTTTCAACTTTCATCATTCTCGCTCTCCCCTTTTCTCTCTATGGTTTGGTAGAATAGGATTAGTGATAGGATTCCATGTGTTGGGTTGAACCAACACATCTGTACTCTAGCTAGAAAAGGAAGTCAACCTTCTTTGGAGATTTGGCCTCATTTGCAAGGTCTGACACCTTGAGGTTAGTTACATTGTTTCATTGGAATCTTGAATCTATATTCAATATGGTACAATTTAATGTGACAATATATCGAAAGCTTTTATGTCCATATCATTGTTTATTAAAAAATCACTCCTTCAAATCTTGGATTATTGTAAAAATACAAACTTGATTAATTGATTTAGATATTATTTGTATATCATACTTGCATAGTATTGTGAGAAATTTTAAAATAAATTAGAATATATTTCTCCACATCCTTTATGTTCCAATATTTTTATACCACACAATATATGACTTACAATGGTTTATGCAATTAAAATTGAATTGGAGGAAAAAGCATATGAAAAATCTCTAGAAAAAATGTGTTTTTCTAATGAAGCATGAATTGGGTTTTGGTTTTCATTGTGTAGCTATACAAGTATGCATGCAAAGGATACTCTCTAGAGTTTGAAACTATTCACTCTTTTTAATGGCCTTAGTGTGATTTGTTAGAGTAATAAGTTATTACACTTAATTAATTATATCATATTGGTTAATTAATTAAGTCACTTATTCCTTTAATTACTTAAGCTAAACTTAGGCACATTAATAATTGATTAATTATTAAATGTGCACACTAGGGTTTCCCTTTTAGGTCAACATTAGGGTTGCATATATTGCTTTTATAAAGCAATTCATCTTATTGTAAATTCTTAATTCTGAGTATATCAATTTGCACATCTTCATGCAAAGCTCTTGCTTTTTAATTATTTTTCTCTTTTGTGGAAGGCCTTTTGGTTTGCATGTCTGATCTTGGTTTCTAACATGGTATCAGAGCCTTGACATGCAACCCCTTCTAAAATTTTGGAGAAAATCATTGCAGAGTTCGTTTGGGGTTCCTCGAGGGTATCATGCCTTGAGTTCATTTATGCAATGTTTTAGATTAGATTGGGCTTCATCATTGGATTCAGAGTGGTGGAAAAAGTCAGGATTGACTTTTATTTTGCAGATTTTGGTCATCGCTTACCAGATCTATGAGGGTTTCAAGTTCAATGTTTTTTTGGAAGCTCTAGAGGTAGCCTATTTTTCGAAGCATCTTGGAGAAAAATGGACACCGCCATCGTGTTCGCAGCGCCCCAAAACCTTAAGATTGCCCTTCGCTTCATCGATTTTGGAGAAGTTGGTCTGGAAGGCAAAAAAAAATTGCCAGAGAGGCCGTACGGCCTCCCCAACACGCTTTATGAGGCGTGGATTTTAAAAAAAAATTTAAAAAATCATTTTTTTGTAGGCAAGCCTACGCCTCCAAAGCAAATTAGCCCACCACCAAGTGGCCACCGCTCACCCACCGGTGTCGGTGGCTCCCCATACCGGTGTCACCCCTTCACACTACCGCCCGCTAGTTTACAGCCCCTGTGGGCCCAGTCTTTTGCAGCCGCAGTCATATGGGGGACCAGGCCCCTCGCGCCCAGCCCCCGACCGACTCCAACCGCCTGCCTTGTGTCTTTGGTCACATGGGTGACCAGGGGCCCAATTTTGTTTGCAGGGGGGCCATTTTTTTGCGGCGACGACCAAATAGCCATCAATTTTTTGCTCACAAAGTGCTAATGTTAGCATGACGTCAATGACTGTACGACCCTCTTTGCCCCCTCCTAGTCCTGATTTGCCTAAAGGAGCAACTTTTTTCTTTTTGTCATAACTTGGGCATACGGTATAGAAATTGGGCAAACAAGATATCGTCGGAAAGCTAGTTCCGAGAAATTTCTTGTGGTGCAGTTTATTTTTCAGTATTTTTCTATTTAGCTGCATTTATTTTTGTTTGAATTCGGATGTTCATTTATCGCTTCAAAGCTCATAACTATTTGCCATGATCTCCGATTTTCGCTATCTTTGCGGCGTTGAAAAGGTATTGAGGAGCTCTATGTTTCTGTCCATGCAATTTTTTTTGTATCTGTCCTAGGTTTATCATTATTCTAGATTTGGACCAATGGGTGTTTTGGAGATTCTTTGGATATTTTGGCAGTTGGGAGGGTGCAAATTGCATCTTTGCACTTCATTTCAGTATCACATCATTCAATAATTAACTGTTGCTTCATAGATTCCAGGGTTGTTCCCGTTTGGATTTTTCGAGTGTTCTGTGGCATAGGGTATGATGTTGCATTATTATGATTCTGATATGGTTTCTTGTAAACCTAAGTATCTTTCCTTGCTTGTCAGATTACGGTTCTAGTGTTACTCTACAGTGTTCTTCCAGTGCTTCTTTGCAGCAGTCATCTCATAGTAGGGGGGTTTTTTCCCACTGGGTTTTCCTTCTCTACCTCATTATTGCATTTGTACATGGGTACCTAATCAGGCCTAGTTGTCAAGACCCATCTTTGCTTTCATGCATCTTTTTTCTAGTGTTTTAGCTACTTCCTAAGTTCATCTTAAGGGGGGGTTTTAGAGTAATAAGTTATTACACTTAATTAATTATATCATATTGGTTAATTAATTGAGTCACTTATTCCTTTAGTTACTTAAGCTAAACTTAGGTACATTAATAATTGATTAATTATTTAATGTGCACACTAGGGTTTCCCTTTTAGGTCAACATTAGGGTTACATACATTGATTTTATAAAGCAATTCATCTTATTGTAATTTCTTAATTCTAAATATATCAATTTGCACATCTTCATGCAAAGCTCTTGTTTTTTATTGTTTTTCTCTTATGTGGAAGGCCTTTTGATTTGCATGTCTGATCTTGGTTTCTAACATGATCAAACTTTTGAAATTGTGGTCTACCTTTTTTAATTATACAAACTTATTAAAGAAATTCCAACCACTCTGATGAGGCAAAAATAAACTCATCATAATAACATTAAAGTCTTATTCCATATATGCAAAATCCTTATCCTCTGCCAATTAACTAAACTTTAGGAGAAATAATTGCTTGTCTTTTAAGGAAAAATTGTACAAAATTGATTTCTTGTGATTTATTGAAGTATCTTGCCAATATAGATTTAATGAGCTGTTTTGAGTATTTTGTAGGATAATAATTGTTTATCAAGCAGTAGTTGGAAAGCATTCCACCAACATGTGCTCCATGTGTGCTAGAAATATGCTCTAGAACTTTAGGTCGATGGATCGAAATTATAGTTGTTAGTTTTAATTTATGTTATGTTTTTAAGTTCAAAGACTTTATGGCTCGACTCGAGCCTCTTTAATATCTATGTAATGGGTTTTAAAGACATACAAGTTTGTTTGTAATCTGTTATAGACTTTTTCAATGGTCATCTACGCCATTTGAAATATAGGACTTAGTTAGAAGTTTTCTATAAAAATGTAATCTCTAGAAGCAAAAGATAACACAAAATATAGTAATGTTATGTTGTCAACATGTTTCCTGAATACATATGAATAAAGAGATTATTAATATCAATTTCTGAGTTGTTGAGTATGGATGGAAATTATTTTTAATGGAATAAATTTTGAATCAGTTGTGTATGTGACCTAAGGATGAACATAGTAACCCACGAGCTAGCCACTTGAGGGAGAGTAGATTAAGTAGATGAGTATTTCCTTTCTATTTTTTTTATTGCATGCATGATAATTATGAGTATAGTTACCTGCATATGTTAAATATTGTAGGATTCATTAACACTGTGGTTGTAGAGTCTGAAGTTTTGAAGCACTCACTATTTGTTATTTATGTAGTAAGCTAGTTGTTGTGAACCATTTAATTACTGTATTCAATTAGATTTTTCCTATTTTGTTTACAAGTTTTTCTACTTTTGTAGTTCATATGATTTTTAGTTTAATTAGTTCTATTCTTTCTTATTTAGTCATCATGTTTTCTAGGTTAGTCATTTTATGCTTTCTAGTTTAAATGTACTCTCAGCTTTCTTTAAGATAAACTATTTTCTAGTTAGATAGTTAAGTGGCCTTAGGTTAAAATTAACATTAGCTGCTCTAAAAAGATAGAAAATCAAAGGGAGATAGTCAAGTCTTCTTCTATTGCAAATTACCTTGGACACTGCCTAGACGAAATATTGAACTTGTATCTTCTAAAGTAATGGGACCTAATGATAACCTATCACTTTTTGGTGTCATTGTCATGGACATAGATTTCTTTCTTAAGTGTTAATAGGAGACACCTCGAATACCTCTTTTTAGGACAAAATACCCCCCCTTTGGCTTCCTTTTTTGCATGGTCAGGAAAAGAGGCCCTCGCAGAAGATTTATACCAAAGACCCCCCAAAATACATTCCAATCATACATAGGGAGGCCCAAAGCTCAGAGAACCATTATGTTGATGAAATACTTGAGCCTAGCCCACCTGAGGCTTTCCATTATCTTCTCGAAGATCATCCAGTAGAACAACCCGTCATCGAAGAAATTATCTTAGAGGAATGTATTCCTCTTAACATCATGGGTGATCGTAGGGCTGAGCCCAACTAAAATAATGCCAACTGTAATAACAATGATCCTCAGCCACCTCGAACATTCACATATCCTATTACTTTGGACACAGATGATGATACCACAACGAAAAATATCTCTCCAACTTTCTTGCCAAATTTTCGTGGTTTGTCCTCGGAAGACCTGGACTAGTTTCTTTTTGAATTCAAGGTCCTTTTTCAAACCTACGACTATAAAAATGATAACCAAAAATTGAATTTGTTTCCTTCTACCTTGAAGGATACGTCCATGCGTTGGTTTATGGGGTTATCTTCAAGATCTCTTACGTCTTGGGAGGACATGGAGAATGCTTTCCTACATAAATACCAGAGTTATTGTAGGGTGATTGATCAAAAAGAGGAGTTGTTTAAACTTAGTAAAAATGAGGATGAGAGTCTGGAGGAATACCTAGACAAGTTTCTTTTCTTAACTAAATGATGTGGAGAAGAGACAGTGACGACATTCTCAAAACCATATTTCTTAAAGGACTCGATGAGGATGCAAGGCAAAGCCTTGATTTGATGGGAAAAGGAGTCGTGTCTCAAATGAACCTTGAAGAAATATGTAAGTTGTGTCAGAATTTCTCACGTATCTGTGAAGGAATTCACAAAAATACTCTTTTCAAAGGGTCCAACGACATAGGTAAGCTTCGAAAGGAAATCGAAAACCTTAAAACGGACATACTTGTTCAATTGAACACTACTCTGGATGGAATCCAAACTAATACATGTAATCTTGAGACCTTATCCATTTACTGTCCTAGATATTAAAATTAACACCTGTTGCGAGAATGTCCCTTAGAAAAGGTTGTTGTCTCTCAACTTTATGAAAAAAATCATCCTACAAACCAATGTGAGCTCCTTACTGATCTCAATAATTCCAAGAAAAGGATTGCACATGTTGAGGAATAAATCAATGCGGTAAATCAACACCAAGGAGGGAACTTTCCTTATGGACAAAATTCCAATCCTGCTTGGAAACCTCAAAACAATTGGGTTGGTAATCAATGGACCCCATCATGGCCTCAATCACCGCCTCAACAACCTAATTGGGGAACTCCCTATTGGGGACCCCCTTAATGGGAAAACCAATCATGGGGAACTCAGCAGTGGCCAACCTAAACTCAACAACAGTGGTATCCACAACATACTACTCCTCAATGGAATCAAGGGAAAAATCAATTATATACTGGGCCTCGTAGGAATCATAAAAAAAATTTGTTACCTTCACCCCAGAATCCTCCTCAAAGTGAACAGATAAATCAACCTCAGCTCCCAGCACAACCACTTCCCAATCCAAAGAATATTCGATAGAATACTCCAGTATACTCTACTAAACAAGATAATGTTACCAGACTTAATGCCATACATTATGGAAATGTTCAGTTGTGCTTGGGTCAAACAATTCAACCACCAACCATTAAAGAAATTGTGGATGAGCCTACTCCTAAAACTTCTGAGAAGGATACTCCATCCAACCATACTGTACCTCCTTCAGCAGCAGGAGCTACTGACTTACCTTAGGAGGAGGAGGAAGGTCAATTTTTGACTTAACTTAGAAAGGATACCTCTCCAAAAGAGAAAATTCAAGCACCATTTCTGAAGTGTTTGAAATCGACAACTTCGAAGATACTCCAAAAATATCTTTGACCTCTGAAACTGCATTAATTCAGGAAATCAAACAACTAAAAATAGAGGTTCCTTTGCTACAAGCCATAAAGGAAATTACTGAGTTGAATCAACTGATCAAACAATTGTGTATTAAAACCTGGGAAGGAAACCAAATAAAATAATTACTGTGCACATTGATGGCTATTTAGCTGACTTTTTGTCTAGAAAGACTGTCACTCCAAAATATGATGATCTCGGTAATCCACTCATAACTGTTACAATTAATAAGGTAGCAATATCGAATGCATTAGTGGTTTTAGGAGTAGCCAATAATGTAATGACTGTGGATGTGATGGAAAAATTAGGTCTTACTAATTTACGTCCCACAACTACAGTCTTATAGATGGAAAATCAGTCCATAGCCATTCCAAAGGGTTTTATTGAAAACATCCTTGTCAAAGTTGATGGATGGGAATACCTAGTTGACTTTCAGGTCATTCAGTCACTTACACCCAAAGATAGCTATCCAATAATTCTCAGAAGACCATGGTTGGCCACTATCACAACTAAAATTGATTGAAGAGAAGGATGAATGACCATTTCTCATGGTCCAGATAGTAAAGGTTTATTCTTGTACCCTCCTACTAAGCCCACCAAATATAAAAAAATATGGTTTGATGAACTAGAAGATGTTAATAGTCAAGATAGTTTGGCCTCGTTAGCCATGGTAGTCATTAAATAGCATGGAGAAGAATTAGAGGATGTGTTAGTGATGTAGAGCATCTTGCCATAGGTTCAAGTGATGAGGAAATGGTTGATGCTCCAAAAATTATGGGGCAACCGATCAATGTACATGGGATGGACATAATTATACTACTATGGGAATACCATGTCCTTTGGCTAATATGATTCCCAAAACTAGATTTTTTTTTGAGGATATTACTAGATTTCATCGACTAATACCTCATAGTTGTCCTCTCAATACCTTGTTGTGACCAATTCATATAGTCACTTCAGCCCATCTGGGAACAAAATCAATCATGTTGTTGTCGAGTAAAACCTTGAACATCAATAGTTGGCTGACAAAAGTAGAAGAGGATAGATTATTTAATGTGTTGGTAAAGCGGTCTAAAGCTTTTGCTTGGAACTACATAGACATGAGGGGAATCCATCCAAGTGTCTATACACATCATATTTATATTGATCCTAACATAAGACCTATACGTTAGCCACAAAGAAGACTCAATCTTGCACTAAAGGATCTTGTTAAAGTTGAAATTGAGAAACTTCTCTAAGTAGGGTTTATTTATCCCATCTCTAACAGTAAGTGGGTGTCACCTATGGTTGTATTGCCAAAGAAAAATAGGAAATGGAGAATCTATGTAGATTATAGAGAACTCAATAAAGCCACTCATCGAGATTATTTTCCCTTACCATTTGTGGACCAAGTTCTGGATAATTTGGCTGGGAGGAAATATCTCTCCTTTTTGGACGGATTTAGTGCTACAACAAAATTTAGGTAGCACCAGAAAACCAAGATAAGATAATGTTTACTTTTCCATGGGGCATATTTTCATATCATGTTCTTCCCTTTGGACTTTGTAACACTCCTGCAACCTTTCAGAGAGCCATTATGGCTATATTTATTGAGCTTGTCAATGACTGTGTAGAAGTTTATATGGACAACCTCACTGTATATGGTTCAACCTATGATGAAGCCCTTCAAAACTTGGATAAAGTTTTAAAGGTTTGCAAGGATCATCGACTATCCCTTAGCCACGAAAAGTGTTTAATAATGGTGGAACAAGGAATATTCTTAGGTCATCATATCTCCTCAGAGGGAATAAAGGTTGATCCTAAGAAAATTGAGGTCATTCAACAACTGACTACTCCTCAGATGCAAACGGATGTTAGAATTTTCCTCGGGCATGCTGGTTATTATCAGAGGTTTATAGAAGCCTTCAATAAGATAGATGCCCTTGTGTTTTCCCTTCTCCAGAAAGATGCAGAGTTTAACTGGACGCCTGAGTGTCAACTATCATTCAAAACCATAAAGGAGAAGCTTGTCTCTACTCCTGTCCTGTGTGGACCAAACTGGAATCTTCCATTCCATATATATGTCGATGTCTCGGATGACGCAATTGGTGTAGTATTGGGGCAGGAAGATGAGAATGGGGGTAAATATGCCATATACTTTATTAGTAAAAACCTAACATCCACTGAGAAAAACTACACTACTATGGAAAAAGAATTCTTGGTTGTGATTCATGCCATTAAAAAGTTCCACCATTACATTACAGGATATAAAGTTATAGTCTATACATATCACTCAGCTGTAAAATATCTAATGAATAAACCTGTAGTTAATGGTTGAATAATGAGGTGGTTACTGCTCCTTCAGGAGTTCAATGTAACGATACTTGACAAGCCAAGGAAATTTAATGTAGTGCAGACTTTCTATCTCAAATTAAACAGGAAATTGGTGATTGTGCACCGGTGCAAGATGAATTTCCAGATGAAAATTTGTTTGCTATTTCTATAAAGACACCTTGGTTCGCTAATATTGCCAACTATTTAGCCACTTCTGATATACCGCCTAGTTTTTCATCAAAACAAAGGAAGCGAATTATTAGAGAGAGTGCACCATTTAAATGTATTAGTGAGATTTTATTCCATTGTGGGCTCAATATGGTCTTGAGAAAATGTGTCAAGGCTGATGAAACTTACAGTATTCTAAGAGCCTGTCACGACGATCCTTCTGGAGGTCATTACTCTGCAAAAATAACTTCTCATAAAATTTTGGGCGCTAGATATTATTGGCCTTTAATGCATAAAGACGTTAAAAGGTATATTCATCATTGTGATGAATGTCAAAGAGTAGGAAGACCAACTGACTCTGAAAAAATGCCCTTGCAGCCCCGGGTGGTCCTTGAACCATTCAAAAAATGGGGATTGGATTTCATTGGTCCCATAGACCCTTCCTCCCAAGGGAAAGAATATATCCTTGTCTGCACTGACTACCTGACTAAATGGGCAAAATTTTAAGCCTTATGTGTTGCTAGAGAGGAACAAGTTGTTGAATTCCTCTATAATAAGATTTTTCTTAGATTCAAAGGCCCCCGAACCATCATTATAGATTAGGGACCCCAATTCATGTCCAAATTTCTTCTAGCATTTACGAATCATTTTCAAGTAAGTCACAAGAATTCTTCTCCCTATCACCCATAGGAAAATGGCTAGGTAGAAGTGACTAATAGGGAGTTAGAAAACATATTGACAAAAATGGTTTTTTCAGGAAGAAGAGATTGGGCTAGAAAAAAGCAGTCTGGGCTTACAACACAACATGGAAATCCACAACTAGATTCAACCCCTATGAGCTTGTTTTTGGAAAAAAACCTCTTTTTCCCATTAAGTTTGAACTCCAAACTCTACGAACAACTATGGAGTTGGGTCTAGATCTAAAACGAGCCCAAGTAGACTGAGTTTTATAGTTAAGTGAATTGGATGAGCTTCATTTAGATGTTATCCATCAAACCGAGTTGGTTCAACACCAGCAAAAATTTTTGCATGACAAACACATTAAAGAGAGAGAGTTCAATAACGGTGACTGGGCCTTGCTATTCGATTCTAGATATAAAGATCATAAAGGAAAACTCAGGACTCATTGGCTGGGACCATATAAAATTTTAGAAGTCTTCTCGAATGGCACAGTTCAATTGAAACCCATTGATGGTGATACACAAACTCTCTTAGTCAATGGTCATCACCTACGTATCTACCATAAGCCTACCAACAAAGAAGAATTTATAAAATTGGTAGAAATGCAGGGAGAAATCCAATGCATTGACTCTACCAAGGCAATGTCCACCTAATATTAAAAAAAAGAAAAACATGAAAAATTGTAATAAAAAGACATGTGTACCAGTTTGTTTTAAAGAATTGTTTTCATTAGTTCTTATTTTCGGACTTAACTCCATGTTTTCCCCATTTTGCAGAACTTCTCATGAATATAGAAACAAATTTTAGAGCACCTTTCCAAGATGCTTTGGAACTTGATGGTCCAGATGCCCAATGCTCCAAAACTTACATTTTGTCATGACGGAGTTCCAAAACGCATGAAATTTGTTGCGAAGGTGCTCCGGAACTTGTGAACTTTTATACCTAGATGCTCTGGAACTTGCATCTCAACTCATTACAGCAAACGGTTGTTCCTGTAGAATGGTTGGTGGAGAAAAGCTCCTGAAGTTTGAGTTCATTCATACAAAGCCATTTTTCTTCTTTTTGTCTGCATCTTTTGACGATGCTCCATAATTTTCCTTCGGTTGCTACTTCGGCTGCATCTTTCGACGATGCTCCAGAATCTTCCTTCGATTGCTGCTCCAGTTGCATCTTTCGACAATGCTCTAGAAAATTCTTAGGTAGTTGATACGGTTGCATCTCTCAGAGATGCTCCAGAACTTTTTCATCTTCTACGTTTCAAATGCATGCCATCAAGTGTGCTCTAGAACTTAGTCATGGGTTTTGAGCACATGTTCAAAAGCATGCCCCATAACTTATCCATCTTCAGTCTACTGCCTCTTTCCATAAAATTTGAATTTCCTTGATGCTTTGATTGTCACAACTCACTATACATCCCTTCCTTTCTTTTTAAAAGTTTTCCTTGTCATTAATAAAAGTTTCCATCTTTTCATCATAAACGAAAGCCGCCATGACAACCTGTCTTCATTAATGACTCTGTCATTTGCCAGCTTCCTTACCGATGTCATAATAACTATGTTGTCACCTCAACCAATACCATTTCCTCATCATGTCAAATCAGTAAAAGGTACGAGATCTTCAAGCGATCATAGACTATAAGTAAGTACAATTTTTTTCTTTAAGTAGCTATTTTTGAATAAGGTGTAATTAATTGGCACGAATTCTCCCTTCCTAATTTAGTAACTTGATCCACTCAGTGATTCACTACTAGTACGATACTTTTTTTGCACTCCCCCATCCAAATTAGCATCATTGCACAGTAAGATCCGAGCAAGGACAAAATAAATAATCACTTTTGATTATATTTTCAAAAACAACTGTGCACAAGCTTCTCGCACTATTGAATTTTTTTAGCAGGGCAATAACTAAGAAACAAAAAATGGGGGGTGCAAAGAAGAAATCAAAGCCAACTTCAACAAAAAAATATTTGGGACTAAGCAACATTTCTAGTTTGTTTGAGGAAGTGGGCTGGTCAGATTTCATCAAAACGTTTGAGGGATATAATGAAAAGTTGGTGAATGCATTTGCAGAGAATTACTCCAATGGTTAGGTGACACTTCATGGGAAGTGCTTTCAGGTGATTCAAAAACTCATCTCTCGCCTCTCAAGGCTAGATAATTCTGGCATTAAATTATCAGAAACATCCCAAATTATATATAAAAAATTATCAAAATTATTCCTTAGAGAGGGAGACCCTCAGCGTATGATAGTTATCAGTACTAGGGGACAAAATAAAGGGTTTCAACGAACCTCTATCTTAGAACCTTGGGAACATCGGTTGCATGGATTATAAAATATTTCACCTGTGAAGGACAACTGACTACTGTGGTAGGACTTGCATTTTGTATGTTAATAAATTTGTGTCATGGGAAAGAAAACCCTGCCCTTAGGGTTAATTTGCCTCACTTTTTGAGCGGTTATGTCGATTCCTCCATAGAAATATACAAGACTAGTTCAGGGCCATTAAAACACCATGGGTTAATTCAACTAATTTTTAAATATCATTTCCGAAAGAAGCTTGAGAGCAAATGGGAAAAAAAAATTGTGGAAATTTGAAAAATCGTTGCCTAAAAGAAAACCAGAACCAGGGGAATCCTCTAAACAATTTGTTTCACCTTCTAGAGCAGCTTCCCCTGAAGCCTCTAAAGCTCCTAAAGCCCAAATTTCCACAACCTCTAGAGAGGAAGTGACAGAATTTGTAAACGAGGAATTTAAACCCTCGGATTAGCCAAAGGATGTTGAAATTATTCACCCAAGTGTAAACAACATTCCCCTTAGGAAGAGGAAAAGAAGAAAAATTGTCACTTACCAGAATGCTCTTCCCTTGAGAAGAAGCAAGAGGTTATCCTCTAAATCTACAGAAACCATAGTACAGAGTATAGGAATTAGTTCAAATAAAAAGAATTCTAAGAAGCAGAAAAAGCCCATAGAAACTGTTGATCCTATTAGTGATGAAAAAATGAGGGAAACAGGGGAGCAAATTCATCAATCTCTGAAAAATGAAACCCCTATTAAAGAAATGCCTTCCCACATAAGGTATGAAGAAGAAGTTCTTGCTGAGGGAATTCAGGAAATAGAAAAGGAGAAATCTCCACCTTCCATGGAGATTGAGGATTGCATTTTGGGGAACTTGTCCCATGTTGTAAATAGAGTTGTTGAGATAGTTGAAAATGAAAATGCTAATGTAGAGTTGGAAAAACTAAGATTAGAAATTGATGAGCTAAGAAGTCAATTGCACAAAAACAAGGAACATATTGAAATGCAACAAGAAGAAATAACAATACATATTACTGTGATAGGGAAAATAGATCAAGAAATTCAGAATTTGAAAGTGCGGATACAAGAAAAGGATACATTCATCAATGAATTGCAAATACAAATTCAGAATCGGGATCAAGAAAACAGGACACATAGTGCTAATATGTCTGATAAATAAAATGAAATTGAAATTCTGAAAAAGAATTTTATGCTTATGTTTTCAGCTTTTGAAGAAGAAAACAAGAGAAAAAAGAAGAACTGAATGCTTCCCTTAGTAGGATTGTGGAATTAGAACAAGATTTACAAGAAAGCACCAATAAGCCAATGGTGGAATCAAAAGGAGTTCAGACCGAACCAATTGTAACTGATTGGTTCCAAGTTCAAATTCCTCCATTATTAATGAAGTGGATGGAATGGTTCTTGTAGACATTGAAAAATGTCCTAAAGTCTACAAGCAACATTTTTCCTTAGTCATCATCCTCTAATAATTAAATAATTTTAATTATTTAATTATTCTTGATCATATTCCTTTATTAATTAAATGATTTTTTAATTATTTAATTAATTCACTTTCTAATATTTATTCTATCCTAATCAATTAAAATAAATTAATTGCATCACTAATACCCCTTTCTTCAATAATTAGATAAATCATTATTTATTTAATTATTTATATTTCATCACATGTCCATAGTCAAATAATAATTATTATTTGACCTTTTATTCTTCTATAATTAAATAATTGACTAAATTTTTTATTTATGTGTCTTTCTTCTCCTTTAAATAATTGATCCAAATCAATTATCCATATTCAATTTCTATTTCTTCCTTTAATTAAATTTATGAATTTAATTAAATCTCCTTTTTCATTTCCTCCAAATAAATTATTTAAAATAAATTATTTATTTGCTACTTGTCATCCTCTTCCATTTTCGAATAAATAATTTAAAAAATAAATTATTTATTCCCCTATCTTGGTCAAAGAACCCCTATCATTATTTCATGTCATAGTCTGCATGTCCTACATGTCTATCATAACCATTAGGCATCATAGCCGTCGGCATCATATCTTTTCCATGCATGGCATATTCTGGTTGCATCAATTCTCAACCGTAGATCTTGGCATCTTTCTAGAAACTCGATCTTGGCCATCTATTTCGTAACCTCCCTCTCATGAATCCTCATCTGTTGATCTTAGAATCTTTCTAGAAGATCAATCTCGTCCGTCCATTCGAATGGTTGTCTATAAAAGCAACCCTTCCCCTCCATTTTCAATTGAATAGTTAATTATTTCCAACTTTCTTGCTTACTATTTGTAGGTATTTGCACAACTTCAACAACAAATCTGAGGGCAATATTGGCATAAGAAAAAATAGGAGAAACAAGAGAAAGAATCAACTTCAAAGGGGAGTGTTTTATTTCATTTGCTTTCATTTTGATTGCTCTCTTTGTTTGTATTCTCTTGTTTAGGTTGGGATAATAGTTTAGAAGTGTTGGCTGTCACTTTATCTAATACTATTTGATTTCCCATTCTTACATTGGTGAACCCGACGTGAATCGAATAATATTGCAAAAAAAAAAAATCGTTTGTTTTCTTGTTTGTTTGGTTGTTTTGCAGGTTACAGCCAAGAAGTTGCACAAAATCCCGTCATCTTCTTTTGAGCATAGAAAAATGGGCACATAAATTCTTTTAAAATGATCATCTGGGTTTTGTAGCCCTCATTTTCAGCTTTCCGAAACTTCAAACGGTTTAAAATTTTGTTAAGATTTGAAAAAGTTATGACTATTTTAGTATTTGCTATTTTTTTAGTTTAGCTATTAAAACCCGCGTCTTCTTTTGTCTATAACATTTTTTTTATGCAGAATCTTGGAAAAATAATTTCTGGGTTTTGAAGGTTTAAGTTTTAGCTTTCCATGGATATAAACCAATTGAAATTTTGTTAAGTTTTGAGAAAGTTATGGTTATTTTAATTCGTTGGTGTCATTTTCTTTTGAGTTACTAATCTCTTGTTTTTAGCATGTGGCACAACTTTGAGGGAGTCTAAAAAACTGTTTCTTTAGAAACAAAAATCGAGTTTTTCATTTCTTTAGACATAATCAATTTATTTGTTTTCAACAACTACAACAAATTGCATGCACAATCATTGGTTAAAATGAACATGCATTTCATGTCATGGGATTAAAATGAACACAAATTGCATGCACACTCATTGGTTAAAATGAACATGCATTTCATGTCATTGGCTTAAAATGAACTTTGTTTGTTTCACATCAATTTAAACTTTTAAAATGAACAAAGTGTCTTGTGTGTCCTCCTCACATTATCATTTGGTAATTAAATTTTATAAGTGTCTTCAATTTTGTGTTACCCTTTGATGCAATAATTGAAATATCCTCTCCCCTTGCGCATTTATGCGATCCTAGGTGTAAGAGAAATGGTTATTGCCTCTAAAACTTGGGTCTTTCTTGGTGGGAAAAAGTATTCACACCAAGGCGACTCAGACAGGAAACAGAGCTTTTTGGCTGAGCTACCCTCGATCGGTATATAAAGGTGAATCCTAAGGGAAAACCTAGGATTACGAGTGTGGATGTGTCATACGGACCAAGTAGTACTCCCCAAAACCCTGTTGAGCGTAACCTCTTCAGGCTGGAGTGCCTCATAAACGGAGCTTAATCTTGTGCCCCATGTATGGCCACTCGAACGGGGGTCCCGAACTAAAAACCTTTGTGTAGTTGCCAAAATCTTTCTATTTGCTAGCGCAGCAACGGTCATTGTGAAGGAATCCACATTCTCCCAGTTCTTAGTAGAGGTGATCAACCTGCCATGGGAGTTTTATGGGGGTTGGAAGCTTGGTTGGCCTGAGAAGTGAGTGCAATGTAAGGGGGAGCCCATGCGGCCAAGCTTATGGATTCACACGCTAAGAATAATTGCGGTTGGAGAAACCCACGTGGAATCTAGCGAATATTGTCCTTGCTTAACCTAGAGTTGTGCTTGTCTTCATTGTGCATGTTTTCAAAATTTCAAAGACAAGATATTGTGTTTGCCAAGTGTTTTTTTTAAGACATTGAGATAAATAAAAATCTTTCACAAATCTGGAAACACACACATTCAACTTGAAACAATTCCAAATTTTGCAGTCTAAAACCCAAGACCAAACTTGTCCAATTTGATATCAAACAACATCTATCGAAAACCAAAAAACAATAAAAATTGCTCAAATCTTCCATTAGTGACATCTTTAGTTGCATTCACCCATAGGTTCATCCTTTCATATCATATCCTTGGTAATAGGGTCATTATCATTCCACCATTTCTTAATCTTGCTCTTAGGTACATTGGCACTTTGCATCCTTATATCCTTGAAAATCTCCAAAAAAAAAAATAGCATAGTTTCATATCCATTTTGCATTAGAACCTTGCATTGCCATCCAAAGGTCACAAGTTTTTTTTATGGTCTTCAATAAATTTTCCTTATCCATCATAATCCAAATTCATGACCATGTCTTCACTTTACCTTGATCTTCTTCGTAGTCAAGCTGAATACCAATCAATCCTCAATCGTCAATACCAACCACTTACATACCCTTCTTACCAAAAATCCATAAGCTTTAGTCCTTCATCCATCTACCCTCACTATCAAGAGTCACTTGACACAATCCATACCATTAATCCCCCAAAAATGTCCATTAATCATCCTTATCCTAGCCTTGACAAGGGAAACCAACCTTCCACTAGTCCATTCCAATCCTCCACATCCTATCATAATCCATCATCCACTAGTCCATTCCAAACCTCCACATCTTATCCTAGTCCATCATCCACTAGCCCATTTCCATCCACTCCATCCCAAACTACATTTGGTCATGAAAATACATTTGGTCAGGGTTTCCAAAACCACATCACATTGCCTACACCTTGGGATACATGTCAAAATAAAATTCCAAAGCATGACATCATAGCTTCACCTTCATGTTAAGATCAAAGTAGTTCATCCCATGATCCCATCCTTAAGTCCATCCAAGAATTCCTTCTAGATAATCATGGCATCCAAAATACACCTATCCTTGTTCAAGAGTCTATTCACAACCATGTTCTCCAAGATACACCTATTTTTGACCAAGATCCTACCATTGGACAAGAAATCCAAAATGATCCTCTTATTGACCTTTATGCCATTCATGATCAAACATTTGAAGATGATCCCATCCAAACACAAAACACCTCCATTTCCCAAAATGAGACACTTACCTCCTTTGGACACATAGATAATCAAATCAATGATATGGATAACATCAAAGGAGAGCATAAAGCAACTACTATTGATCAAGTCAAAGGAGAACACAAAGAAGCTACTATGGATCAAGTCAAAGAAGAAGATACAAAATCTATGACAAATCAAATTGATATCCCAAATGATCGAGAAGAAACAAGCATGACGAATGATAAATCCAAAACATCCTATCAACTAGGAGCATCCACTTTTGTCAAAGTAGGATTTCTTGCAGATGAGGAGATTCTAAGTAACATTTTCCACATACAAAATGATGGGTTAGCATCTTGTTTTCAAAAAAAAAAATACCTCATCGCAAACAGAATCTGTCAGAGCATGCAGTATCAAGGAAGAGGACTAGGCCTACATGAGCAAGGCATTCGAGAACCAATACAGTTTTATGAAAATCCTATACATCAAGGTCTTGGTTATTCTTC
Source organism: Sequoiadendron giganteum (assembly GCA_007115665.2). NCBI lineage: Eukaryota > Viridiplantae > Streptophyta > Pinopsida > Cupressales > Cupressaceae > Sequoiadendron > Sequoiadendron giganteum. Next base: position 643,161,870 of record CM021103.1, on the reverse strand, counting down.
AATCAGAGAATCAAATGGTGTTAGTGATACCTCCACAATATTGGGGGCAACTTTATCCAATACAAACATCAAAATGGGGGCCATGAGTAGTCCTTGTCATAAGGTTGTTGCCAACACTCCTTCCATCCACACCATAAACCATCATTCCTACATGAATAAATCTTCCATTTAGAACCAACAAAAAGAAAATTATTATAAATCCAAAATTCAAAATCAAATGTCAGAGGCCATTGAATCAAACAAAAATTCAATTGGACAAATGAAGTTAAAATGGATCCCAAAGAAAATATTTCAAATCCAAAATTCAATCAAAATATGGAGCCACAAGAAAAGAGGACTCCCACATATATTAAATCTCCACCTCCTTTAAAATGGTCATCAAGAAAAGAATATAAAAATGTTGGTTCCAAACACTATCCTAATCAAAATTCCAAACTCCATCATCCACCATCCCAAGTTGGAAAATAAAAATTGCTACATCCAAAACACCAAATTGTCCATCCACACCTACCATCATCCATCATAATCTTGCATCTCGCCTAAAGTATAAAAATCCTACTTCACAAATCCATCACATCTTGGCAGCAACCCTTTATCATAAGGACTCCCATGGTACTCTATCACGATGTGCATATTCTGATAAGGCCAACACTAGTATCAGAGAGGATCACAATGACATCAATTAGTTGTATGCAAGTGCTATGATCTTGACAAGACAATTACTCCATAAAGGTCACTATTGGCATATCATGACACTAGTATCTACATCAACACCATCAAAAGATTCAGAACAATCAACAGTCATCCGAACTATCAAATCGATATAAAAAGTCAAAAAATATGTCACCTTGATGAAAACCTAGCAAGCAGGCGTCTTGTGTGATATCATCAAAAGGAAAGAATAAAAAATAGTAAAGAGAAAAATTTTGTCTAATAGTGAAAACCATTTTTATGGCGCTTTGGATAAGTACCATGATGAAAACCTAGCAAACAGGCGTCATGTGTAAGAGAAATTATCTATGTGGATTATTACACTTGGGGGCAAGTTGTCTCATCTTCCATGCCTTTCTCATGAAATTTCCACCTATCAATGTAAGCCCTATCATTTCCATCTATTCTCCCATCTACCATGATCTTGATAAGAAATGGGGTACAAACATAAATCATGCTTTGGAAAAATGTTGGACATGTCTATCCTTTGGTCATACACTACCCATGAAATATCATGTCATTTCCCTCATATAATTTATGCAAACCCATATCTTGGAGAAAACAAATTGTTCCTATGCGAAATAGTCCTTGGAGATCATATCCTAATTCTTCCATCCAATAATCCTCATGTCTCTTATCCTTTGCCAAAATCAATCCATTATCCTTTCGTGCCTATTGTTGGACTTCATTTTCCCTTGTCATTGGTTTAAGGATTCTAATCCACTTATCCAAGTTCCCTCCATAATCCCATCTAGTTCTAAGGTTAGTCATTCCAAATGCAATGAGTCTAATCCATACAATCTTGCTATGTAACCTAGTACATCATCCAAAACATTTCTTGGCTTTGTTCCTAGCCCTATTGCGAACCTTGATCCTTTAGTCACATAATCATCATCCTCATGTTGTTTCGGGATGTGTCCTTCCCCTATCAAACAACATTGTCATCGTCATCATCACCTATCAATTGGTTTTCAGCTTGACTAGGGGCAAGATCATGTTTGTCCTTGGATTCGTGTGCATGCCTTCCTGGTTGATTGTGGGTATCTTTCACATGCATTTTTCATGATCCTATAGTTATCATCCATAATAAAGCTTTGTCGTCCTTCCCACGATTGAAGGTCACCGAAATTTAGCATCCTTCGCTTTCATATCCACCTGTCTGACTATAATAAGGATACCTGACAATTCCTTGACTTACATCTTCATGGTAAATAATACATGGTATCGACCCTTTGAGTCAGTTTTGTTAGAGTGTCTGAGTCTGAACGAACTACGTTGCCTCTGCGCATTTGCTACGTAGGCAAGACTCATCTTAAATGAGCCCTCGAGGCATTAGGTTAGTCCCTTTAGGTTGTCCAAATAAAATCATGACCTAGTATTTTGTCAAATAAGACAAATTCAAGTCGTGTCGAACTATGAGGTCTCTATGCACTGCTACGTAGGCAAGGCCATCTATCGATGAGCCCCCGAGGCCCCCTAGGTCAAGTCCTTTAGGGTTCATCGAGTTGGGTCATGTGCTTGATTCGAGAGCAATCATCATTCAAACTACATCAAGAAACAACAAACAAATTAAATCTTTCATCAATCAATTATCTTATCATCAACTCAATCAGGTCACTAGTCTTATATCGGAATGGGGCATTATGTCATTTGTCTCATTCGGTCTTATCTCTTGTCTTTTATCAGGATACGTCCTTCCTGGGATTAGACTTTGTCAACCTTGTCATTCACCTTAAGCAGGATGTGTCCTTGCAGTTAGGTGTCATGTCAACACTTGTCACTTGGTCAACTTTATCAGATGTGTCCTCTACCTAAACAGGATGTGTCCTTCCTGCGGTTGGGTATCATCACATCGCTTGGTCATATTCATCAAATATTTGTCAAACAATCAAACAATCTTGTCAACTTTGTCAATCAATCTTTCCTTAATCAGGATGTGTCCTTCCTAAAACCGAGCATTATCATTATCAATCAACTTTGTCACACCACTCAATCTTATCAGCTTGGTCAATCAATCTTGCCTTCATCAGGATGTGTCCTTCCTGAGGCTAGGTGTGGTCAATCAAATCAATTTATCAATCCTTATCAACCTATCAATCAACTCGGTCATCTTGGTCAACCTAATCAACCAACCAAACAATCATCATTATCACTGGAAAACACTCTCTTGGCAAACACTTTGTTGGTTTGGATTTTCTTATCTTTTTGATTGGTTTTGGGTCATGTTACTAGTCTCCTCGAGGATGTCCTATCAATGGATTTAGAGGGACGATGATGGATCATGGCCTCTTTTCTTTGTTTGCTGCTTGTGGTTTGTCTTGGCAAAAAGACTTGGGACAATCGGGTCCCTAGTATGAGCTTGGGGCATTCCTTGTCTTTTTTTTGATTGTTTGTCTCTCCCAAATGGTCACCTTGCACACCTTGGTTTATGTCATACCATGGTGTTTGTGGTCCATTTGTGACATTTTTGATGCCCAATGATGATAAATATAACAATGTAAGCATGAAAGTTGGTTCCCTTATCATTTCACATCTATCTTCTTTCCCCTTTTCACGCTAACATCCCATCTCCCTTATTTTTTTCCATGCTAACATCCATCTCCTTCATGCTAACATTTCTTCCATCTTTCATCCTCTAGTCTTCTCTTCCATTTCGAGAGCACATTCATATTCTTTGAACCCGCATGTCCTCTCGAGGGGGCATACCGCGACCCTCTTGGTCACCCTTCCCCTTTCTCTTTACACTGGGGCATATTTCAGAATTAAATTTCTTTGACACAACGCGATGAACTGCATTATGTCAAAGAGGGGCAAAATGTAGACACTGAAAAATGTCCTAAAGTCTACAAGCAACATTTTTCCTTAGTCATCATCCTCTAATAATTAAATAATTTTAATTATTTAATTATTCTTGATCATATTCCTTTATTAATTAAATGATTTTTTAATTATTTAATTAATTCACTTTCTAATATTTATTCTATCTTGATCAATTAAAATAAATTAATTGCATCACTAATACCCCTTTCTTCAATAATTAGATAAATAATTATTTATTTAATTATTTATATTTCATCACATGTCCATAGTCAGATAATAATTATTATTTGACCTTTTATTCTTCTATAATTAAATAATTGACGAAATTATTTATTTATGTGTCTTTCTTCTCCTTTAAATAATTGATCCAAATCAATTATCCATATTCAATTTCTATTTCTTCCTTTAATTAAATTTATGAATTTAATTAAATCTCCTTTTTCATTTCCTCCAAATAAATAATTTAAAATAAATTATTTATTTGCTACTTGTCATCCTCTTCCATTTTCGAATAAATAATTTAAAAAATAAATTATTTATCCCCCTATTTTGGTCAAAGAACCCCTATCATTATTTCATGTCATAGTCTGCATGTCCTGCATGTCTGTCATAACCATCAGGCATCATAGCCATCGGCGTCATATCTTTTCCATGCATGGCATATTCTGGTTGCATCAATTCTCAACCGTAGATCTTGGCATCTTTCTAGAAACTCAATCTTGGCCATCCATTTCGTAACCTCCCTCTCATGAATCCTCATCCGTTGATCTTAGAATCTTTCTAGAAGATCAATCTCGTCTGTCCATTCGAATGATTGTCTATAAAAGCAACCCTTCCCCTCCATTTTCAATTGAATAGCTAATTATCTCCAACTTTCTTGCTTACTATTTGTAGGTATTTGCACAACTTCAACAACAAATCTGAGGGAAATATTGGCATAAGAAGAAATAGGAGAGACAAGAGAAAGAATCAACTTCAAAGGGGAGTGTTTTATTTCATTTGTTTTCATTTTGATTGCTCTCTTTATTTGTATTCTCTTGTTCAGGTTGAGATAATAGTTTAGAAGTGTTGGCTGTCACTTTATCTAATACTATTTGATTTTTCCCATTCTCACAGTTCTATTTCCTAAGAAATGCCAAGATTGAAAATTACAAGTTGAAAATGGAGATGGTATTGTTAAAATATTCATTTCATAAACCCTATAGGGGAAAGAAGGATGCATTCCAAATAGTAGAATTTATTTTATCTTGTAGAAGGCCATCAAGGCTATATTCAATGTTTTTAAATGAACAATGGTTAAGATGGAAACTACTCAAAATTTATAATAATCAGCCATATGAACCTGATGATAAAGAATTTATTAAAATATTTATAGAATCCACTTCTGAAGATCAAGATATTCTATGTGAATTCTTTGTTCATGATCTTCTAATAGAAAACCATACTGATTTCTTCATTAACCTTTTTGTTGGAGAAGTGCAACTGAGATCTTTGCTATCTACCATGAGAAATCAGATTCATTGGCAAGAGCGCAATAGGGAATATTCTCAAGTAGAGAAAAATGTGGGTCTTCAAATAAGATCCCCTAACAGTAGACCTGTAGATTTTAAAGCTACCTTTTTAGCTCTTGCATTGGATGAAAAAATGAAAGAAACATATGATGGAAGCCTTCGAATTTGTTATAACCATTTCATGGAACATGGGAAAAAATTGATTGGTCCAACTTGGCATGCTTGTGAAGAAAGATACATTCCATTACCAACATATCTAAAGAAAAGAGAGGTTATTTCCCCTCTTAACATCAAGTGGTCCTTCAGAAGAGCAAATGCCTTGGCTAAAATCTTGAAAAACCTCAATACAAATTGGATAGGGATGAGGTATAGACCTCCCTTGTTACTCTTCCCACCTCCTGCTTTTCATATTAATACAAATCAAAATGATAAAATCTTCAATGAATGGAAAGAGGGAGTTGATTTTCATAGAGTCTTCCTTCATGCACCCATAGAGTTTGATAAAACATCAAAGAATCTGTATGATCTTAGTGCTAAGTATGCAGAATGGAACAGAGGACAGGGCTATAGCAAAGGGGCAGGAGGACCTGCCAGGAATTAGGAAGGGAGGAAATGATGAGGTAAAAATAACCTCATCATAATAACATAATAAATTCCTATTCCATATATGCAAAATCCTTATCCTCTTCCAATTAACTAAACTTTAGGAGAAATAAATTCTTGTCTTTTAAGGAAAAATTGTACAAACTTTATTTCTTGTGATTTTTTGAAGTATCTTGCCAATACAGATTTAATGGATTGTTTTGAGTATTTTGTAGGATAATAATCGGTCATCAAGTAGCAGTTGGAAAGCATTCCACTGGCACATGCTCCAGAAAATATTAAATATATGCGTTGGAAATATGCTCCTGAACTTTAGGTTGATGGACCAAAATTATAGTTGTTGTTAGTTTTAATTTATGTTATGTTTTTAAGTTCAAAGACTTTATGGCTTAACTCGAGCCTCTTTATTATCTATGTAATGGGTTTTGAAGACATAAAAATTTGTTTGTAATCTGTTATAGACTTTCTCAATGGTCATCTACGCCATCTGAAATATAAGACTTAGTTAGAAGTTTTCTATAAAAATGTAATCTCTAGAAGAAAAAGATAATGTAAAATATAGTAATGTTATGTTGTCAACATGTTTCCTAAATACATATGAATAAAGAGATTATTACATATCAATTTATGAGTTGTTGAGTATGGATGGAAATTATTTTTAATGAAAGAACTTTTGAATCAGTTGTGTATGTGACTTGAGGAAAAATATAGTACCCCGCGAGTTGGCCACTTGAGGGAGAGTAGATTAAATAGATGAGTATTTCCTTTATGTTGTTTTTATTGCATGCATGATAATTATGAGTATAGTTACCTGCATATGTTAAATCTTGGAGGAGTCATTAACATTGTGGTTGTAGAATCTGAAAAACTAGAGCACTCACTATCTATTATTTATGTAGTAAGCTAGTTGTTGTGAACCGCTTATTTACGGTATTCAATTAGATGTTTCCTAGTTTGTTTACAAGTTTTTCTACTTCTGTAGTTCATACGATTTTTAGTTTAATTGGTTCTATGATTTCTTATTTAGTCATCATGTTTTCTAGGTTAGTCATTTTATGCTTTCTAGTTTAAATGTACTCTCAACTTTCTTTAAGATAAATTATTTTCTAGTTAGATAGTTAAGTGGCCTTAGGTTAAAATTAACATTAGCTGCTCTAAAAAGATAGAAAATCTAAGGGAGATAGTCGAGTCTTCTTCTATTGCAAACTGCCTTGGACACTGCCCAATCGACATATTGAAATTTTATCTTCTAAAGTAATGGGACCTAACGACAGCCTATCACACTCCATGAGAAAATTATGTGGCTAGTAAAAAAAATAATAATCATGGAAATCACTTCTAAGACAAATAGTGTATTCCTTTACGATTCTTACATTTTCTTGCCATTAATTACATTAGCTTGTCAATAAATTCTTCCTCTCCAAATTCCTATATCTTTTGATTTTTTAATGTAAAAAAACTATTCCTACAACACATTCAAATCTAGATTTTAATATGTTATAAAATGCTATGTACACTTACTTCACACCCATTCTTATAAGCTAGCACAATTTTTTAGAACAATTTCATGTCATCTTCACAACCCTTTCCTATTTATCAAAATTTGTTTGTTATTCTAAAAAAGAAAGATAACTGCTTTATAAGAGAAAAGATCATTATAATATAGGTTTCAATATATTGGAATATATCAATTTGATATAGAAATGTAAATTTAAATAAAGACATACAAACATTTGGATACACCAACAATCCATCTAGCTCACTTATTTTTTAAATTTACTAAAAGATTATTATTTGCAAGTTTCTTAACATGATTAATATCTCTATTTCTTGAAATAGATTGAAATGGTGTGAGATTATTTACATTAAAATATATCTTAACTATTTATTCACGATCATTCAAATTTGATTATTACTTTATTGTTATATCACTATATCTTATTAGTACTTGTTGTTACTCAATACTATTGCAATTAGTATTTCTTAACTCGTTATTAATAAATCGCATGACCATGAATCAAAAGTTAGTATTTTAAGTTTTTTAGTTTTTTAATTTTTTAAAAGTCAAGATGGAAGTTTTTTAACCAAAAATATCTTTAAAATTACTTTTCTACAATTCTATTAGTTGAAATATTTGAGGTCTTTTTGTAAACTTTGAAAATCAAGGAAAAAAGTAGCTATTCTAGTAACCATGATCCCTAAATCAAGGAGAAAAATTAATGCCATACTTTACAACTAATATTGCACAATTAATTTTTTAAATTTATTATAATTTTGTATTATTTTTAAATGATATAGATTTTTTTGTTGGTGTGAATAAATGCCTTGTACCTAGCTAATTCCTACCAAGGGGACTTATTCAAATGTTAAGTTTACTTAGGTTCTAGGTGATCTTCTAGAAGTCTTAATTGTCTAGATAAGATTTTATCATTTCTTATTTTTTTGACTTTTTGTCAAGTTAGTTGTCTCATAACATAGGATTAAGACACATGTCACAATCTTGTTTAATCATATCTCTCACCCCGCCTTTATAAGAAAGGCCTCTCATGTTCAAATTTAATATAATTGCAATCTTGAGTATTGCATATTGGCTATATTATCTTGGTTCCATTATTTCAAATTTATGCTCTTGCTTTTCTCTCTTTTAGAATTTTATTTTTGGTTTTGTAGGTGATCTTAGAGGCTTGAGTCCTTGAGTGACTTTATCATGGTATCAGAGCTTCAAGTATGCAAATCCCCTTATCATATCTAAGGTTGATTTGTGCTTGAGTTATTGCAAGGTTGTGAATCTTGGTAGATCTTACAAAGTTGAGTATGCTCTTCTCTTGCGTCATATGATGACCTAAAGAATCAGAAAAAATTGATAGAAATACCAGATTTGATTTTTTTTCTTTGTGGATCTGTATTGTAGGTTCATTTTGGAGCATGTTGGTACAAATTTAAGATCACTATTGAGTTCATAATGACCAATAAATTCATATATGGCTTTTATTTCACTCAATTTGGTCATTGTATGATATAGTTTCAAACATGGGTTTGAAGTTTAAATATAGTGAGCGGTTTTTTATTGGATCACTTATAGCCCAAATGGATGCTTCCATTGCATTTAGATAGCCCAAAAACCTCTATTTTCATATAAAACTTATAAGAATTTGATTTTTGGAAATTTTTATTTTACTAGGAGGGTCATCACTACAGGCTAAAATTCAACATTTTTTTCAAAAATCACAACTTTTGATCCAAAACTCGGATTTTGATGAATGAGATACCATTGGGAAGAGGGTTCTAAGCACTTTCCAATGGTGTAGTTTGTTTCTTTATATATTTTTTTTGGTCCCTTTTTCTAGCTTTAAGTCTGATCTTTTTTTAGCCTCCAAGCTCATAATGTTTTGCTCCAAATTTTATTTTTCCTGATTCTTGTGGCATCATGAAGTTATTGAGGATAAATTCATGTTTATATATCCACTTTTTACATTTTATTTTTCCAAAATTTCAAAATTTTAGTTTGAAGTCGTATTGATACTTTGGCATAACTTGTAAATTTGCAAAAAATGGTATTTTGTTTAGCACAAAGGCGTTAATTGCTTGTATTGTGATGGGTAATTTATTGTTCCTCTATTGCACTTTCTTATTTTATCATGAATTTTCCAAATTCTATACTTCTTAGCCCATATAACTATCATGAATGGAAGTCACAAATAGGGTTTTATTGTTAAAATTGAAGTTGCAAAGAACACATTTGGCATAGATCCAAAACCCACAAGAGCTATAGAAAGAAGGAAATGGTTTTATAGAAGGGATGAAACCCTTGGTACTCTTATTTTTTCCACATTTCTCCAAATAGTAGATATTATGTTGCATCTTATACACATCTTAATGATTTTTGGACTACCTTAAAGAGTCTCTTTGATAAGCCAGATTAAATGAGGAAATTTAAGTTGGAGAATAAACTTATGAGTCTTAGTCCTTCATATTTTAATAATATCTAGGACTTCTTCACTAAGATAAATTCTCTTAGATTGTAGTTATTTGATTGTGGATTCACTAAAGAGGATGAACAATTGACTCTTTCTATTCTTGCTAAGCTTGGTCTTGATTATTTAGTGTTTGTTTCTATATTTTATGCTACAACGGATGCCCTTGGAAATGCATACAAAATGCCTTATCTTGATGGATTTTTAGTTCAACTCACAAGGGAACAAGAAAATTTGGCACATATGATCAAATTGAATTCTTCCACATCTCAAGCTCTTCTTACAAAAGATCAAAACTCTTCAAGTGGCAAAGGTAAGAAGAAAAATAAGGACCCCAAGTCTAATGAGAAAGGTAAATATTTACCTTCACATAGCACTCTTGACTCCACTTCCTCTTCCAAAGAGGAATCATCTAAAAATAAGAATTTGAAATTTTCATATTATAAAAGGCTAGGACATGATGGGCATAGATGCTATGATAAGAAGATTGTGACTTCTTCAGAAGAACAACATTTCATTTCCCTCATCAATGTCTTCTTATTATTCAACATCTCAATTTGTAGTAGCTTCATCATCACAATCAAGGAATGCAAGAGTTACAAATGGTCTTAACAAACTAAAAGTAAAAGCACTCTTGGCCTCTACAAGTCCTAAATTTGGAATATGGCTTCTTGATTCAAGAGCATCTCATCTATGGCATCATTTATGGGAATGTTCTCTTCTTGTAAGCCTTGTAATTCACCTAATATTTTTATGGGTAACAACACATACATGAAGGTACATGGGAATGGTTCTATTGAAATGGGAGAAGTAACTTTTAATGATGTATTTTGTGTTCTTTCCTTGTCATCTAATCTCCTTTTTGTTTACCAAATTTCCCATAGTTGACAAGGTAAAATAGTTGAGTTCACTCTTGATATAGTATACATATAAGACACTTAGAGACTAGAGAGATCATTGTTATAGGGATGGTTGATCATTCATCTCGTTAGTATTCCTTTTTCCCATTTTGCTTATGCTGATGATAATGCTCCTTTCACTACTATTCACACTCATTCATCAAGTGTGAATCATGTTTGTGAAGATAATTTTGGTCATTTAAATCTTGGTATTCTAGAGACTAGTGTTGATATTCATACTCCTCCACCTCCTAATTCTTCAACTGTCAGTGCTTCTATTTACTAGGGTGATCATAAATTTTAGATCTTTCTTTGTGGGATAAACATTTGATAGGAATGTCTAACATGTTTGTGGAGTTTCATAGTACAAATTTGGAGAACACATTTGAGGGGGTTTCTCTCCTATTTGATGAAAATTTTATCACAACTAATATCCCATCTTCTTTTTCTTTTGAGATTTACATTCATGAGTTTCCTCGTTCCCTTGATTTATCATGTTTCTTGGTTGAGTTTGACCACGATTATGTTGTGGCTTATTCAATCTTGGAGGCTCCTAATCAATTTTTAGAGACATACATTTTTGAGACTTCATTATTCATCCTTTTAGTTTGACATAGAGTTCCTTCTTCATCTACCTATGGACTTGTTCCTTCCTAAGGGAAGATGTGTTTCTTGCAGGAATTGGACCATCTTTTATTTCTAGGCATTCTTCATCGACATTGGAGCTTCTTCATTAGGAGGGATATCTTGTCTCTCTTTTTCCCTCTTATGGTGGGGTCTTTGATTGTATATTCATGATGGATGTAGTCCTTGGAGGTATCATTGAGTCCTTCATACATCATCCTTGTTTATATCACTTCTCTCTTTTGGAGAAGAGATTTTCCACCGGGTTTTCTTTTTTATCTATTTGTGAGAGATTACATTGAAAATGGCTACCTAACATGGTCTAGTATTCGAGAACCATAAAAATCATTTTCATTTTTTACATCTTTGCATAATAATCTACTCCCTAAGTTGCACTTAAGGGGGGGTGTTGGTGTGAATAAATGTCTTGTACCTAGCTAATTCTTAGCAAGGGGACTTATTCATATGTTAAGTTTACTTAGGTTCTAGGTGATCTTCTAGAAGTCTTAGTTGTCTAGATAAGATCTTATTCTATCTTATCTTTTTGAATTTTTTGTCTAATTATCTCATAACATAGGATTAAGACACATGCCACAATATTGTCTAATACTATCTCTCACCTTGCCTTTATAAGCAAGGTCTCTCCTGTAGAAATTTAATACAATTTCAATCTTGATTATTGCACATTGGCTATATTATCCTACATCCATTATTACAAATTGATTCTCTTGTTTTTCTCTCTTATAGAAGGTTATTTTTGGTTTTGCAGGTGATCCTGGAGGCTTGAGTCCTTGAGTTTAATGTAAAGATACTATGACTACAACACATTCAAATCTAGAGTTTAAAATGTTATAAAATGTTATAAAATTTTATATACATTTACTTCACACCCATTCTTATAGGCCAACACAATTTTTTTTAAACAATTTCATGTCATATTCATAGCCATTTCTTATTTATAAAAATTTGTTTGATATTATATAAAAGAAAGCTAGCTACTTTATAAGAGATAAGATCATTCTAATTGTAGATAGGGAAAATAGGGGAAAAGCATGAATCATTAGTAACAACCACAAAACTACCTAAATTCAAGCCATAGAGACCCTAATCTAACAATGAAGCACAAATGAAAATAGAAATCACAGAATAAAGCAATAAAACCTTAATTCTTGTGTCAAATTTGGTTCTCCTTCATTGCTCTTCTCCATTTTTCTTTGTTTGTTCTCAGATTTATAGTATGCAAGATATATGATAAGCTCAATGTTGATGTATGATAGCAATATCTCAAGATAGTATGATACAAAAACTTCAAAGATTGTGGTTAACCTTGAAATGGAATTGATAGCTTACTTTTATAGAAATCCCAATTCAAATGAAGGGTGAGGATCAGGTGATGAGGTATGATGATCAATGGATGAGATTATTTGAGAAGAAAAGAGATAAGGATGGGAAGAAGGGGTCGCGATCCAAAAAATTAGGTGAGAAATATGGCTTGGATAAGAATAACTAAATTAAACAATTGTCACAATTATTTAATTTGGGAGAGGGTTGATGAATAATTAAATAATTAAAAATAATTATTTAATTATAGAAGGAAAGAGGGAAATGAAACATTAAATAATTGAGAACAATTATTTAATTATAAAGAAAGGAAATGATAAATAGTTAAATAAATAAAAATTTATTTAATCATAGAAGGGGTGAAGAATAAGTAAATAATTAAAAATAATTATTTAATTATAGAAGAAAGGAGGGAAAATGAAAAGGAATAATTAAATAAATAACAATTTATTTAATTATAGATGAGAAAAGAGAGTAATTAGTGATGTAATTAAATAAATAAGATTTATTTAATTAATCCAAAGCAGAATAAGGATAAAATGAATTAATTAAATAATTTAGAATTATTTAATTAATAAAAGAAAGTGGTATGACATTAAGAAATAATTAAAATTATTTAATTGTGTAGGAAGGATGCAAATTGGTACAAAAATGTTGTTCACGAGCTTAGGACATTTTTCCCCTCTTTGATACAATATGATTTTGAGTGTTGTGTCAAAGAATAATTAGGAAAATTCGGCTCAAGATCTACCCCAGTATACCCCAGAATGCCCTGATTAAAGCAGGATAGGATGATACCCCCTTGAGAAAATTTGGAAAATTTACGGACAATTCAATTTGATGCATGCGAGTGCGAGGACTAACATAAGAAATGTTGATGAGAAGAAAATGTTAGTAAGAAGTGAAGAACAATTAGATGAAGTAAAATGAGATGGATAAAATGAATTGAGATTAATGTGAGATTTTTCTGATAGATTTTGAGCTTTTAATTTTAATGCACGATTATCCTCAAAGAACATTTTATTATGGCAATGGATAACATAAACCAAGGTATGACATAGACCAAGGTGTGAGATATTATCCCTTTGCAGAAATAGACATATTGCAAACAAGAAATGTGATGATGTATACTAGTGACAATAGAACCTTGTCAGAATATGTAAGTAACCACAAAGCATGTTAGTCCTGATGCAAGAAAGTGTTATATGACCTTTAATTTACATAGGATAATTTGATAATGCCAAATGGAACCTCAATCACACACACAAGGAACTTAGTTGCCCTAGTCATATTGTCAAGACAAACCGCAAACAAAAATCAAAGAGAAAAAGGCCATGATCCATTATTGCTCCTCTCATCACTTGTGGACTTCCTTGAGGTGTGTAGTAACATGACTAAAGATAAACCAATAAAAAGATAAGACAAAATGCACCAACAAGTTAGCAACCATTTAGATCTTTTATCCAATCAATGATTGTTTATATGATAGGATTCTGGATAAAGTCTAGTTTCAGGGAATGAAGCATGCCATATAAGACATCGAGTCTAGTTTCAGCAGTGCAACATCCTATATACGACAAGTGATGGGATTGCATTTAGTTTCAAGAATGATACACCTCGTATAAGACGTCGAGTTTGGTTTCAAGGATGCAACAACCTGTATAAGACAAGTTATAGCTGATGGATGATGTCTGGTTTCAGGAAATGAAGCATGTTGTATAAGACATCAAGTTTGGTTTCGATGATACAACATCCTGTATAGGACAATTGATGGCAGATAAGGATCATTGAGCTTGCTAGGTATTTATGATTAGGCAATTGATCGATCAAATTGGAGACTTGTTGGATAGTTTGTTAGTTGTTTCGATATTTGTTAAGCTCAATTCTTTGTAGGATAACTTATTAATGAAAAGGGAGACTCTCCCTTTCAAATATAATTATAAAAACCACACTAAGCACAATGCAAGAAGGCTGCAAACACATAAAATTACATAATATGGAAGAGAAATCTGCAACTTATATTTTATTCAAACATGCAAAAGATTACATCAAACTAAAGCTCATGGGCTCCCCTTCAATCCTACATGCAACACCTGTAACAAATGTGTCTTCAACAATTTGGCCTAATTTCGGTAGCATCTGAGTATGCAAACTTCACTTCTCCAAGCCCCCTTCTCAAAATGAAAAGGCATGAATAAATAGAGAAAGTATGTGGAGAAAACACTCATGGTTTCACAAAACAATCAATTGAAACCACCTTGAGAATCCTACACCAAACCTTGGGAGTTTCAAAATCTGCAATAAGAAATGAGGTCCAATGCATGCCAACCTTCTCTTGGGTGCCTAAACTCTTGTCCAATCAAATTTGGGTTGTTATGACAACTTACACCTTGTCGATTACACTTTACATGCAAATACATGCAAGCAACATGCAATATTATTTGCAACCCACTTTATGACAAATTATGATACATGTACATGAAAATATTTCCAAAACCACTAAAAGAAAAAAAAGTTGTCCTCATCCCAAAGTAGACGCCTAAATGGAATATTCCCCCACTAGATGCTTTAACGGTTTACCGGGACCTATTTTCCATCAAATTTACATTTACATTTTCACACCAAGGGAATTTACATTGTTGCAAATTAAAATATTATTCTCCTAACCCCTAAACCCTTATTAAAAATAAACAAAATAAAATAACAATATTTTTGGTGATACAGGATTGCCAGTGCTCCTAGATGCTCCTACATCAGACACTCAATGTAGGAAATTTTTTGTGAATATGGATTCACAAAGTGGAGTTGAGTGGTAGTACCACCCTTTCAGATTGTAAGAAATCCTCAACAAACTCCATTACTGAAATTGGTACCTACAATTATTTATTTATTTATCCTCTTTGAACACTTAACCAAAACAAGTAACCTCCTCTGACAACTCTGCTCTTCACTGAACCTCCTGAATGTGGAATCAATTTCACCATAGAATTACCACCTCCTCCAAGTATATACTACACTCTCTGATCTTGTGGGATTCAACCCACCATAGTCTGTCTACCTCCACCAATTTGCATATGCACTTAACTCTACAACACCATACAAACCCTTCTCTGTATACCATGCATCACTAGAAAAATTGTCGTAAAATAGCCCATCCATAACTTGCAAAACATCATCATTTTCAAATTTAATAAAATATGATTTAATATTCTCTTTTGCTGCAACCTCATTACACTCACATCCTTCTTTAGAATAATATTTAGAAAATTTGAAATTTACCTTGGTTTCATTCACTACTGCAGCTTCAACCTTGTCTTGAACATGATATGTTACTATTTTTATGACTTTAGAAAGACATATTACTACTGCAAACTAATCTTCCACATTCAAAACAAGGTTAGGAGAATAATCCTAAGATTCATCATCCATATTCTCTAACAAATAATCAGGCTCTCTAACCAAGGAATCTTCATCTTCAATACTTTCAAACAAAGAATCATTGGAAAAGTCCTCTTTTACCTTCACCTAATGTTCCTCAATTTCAACCTTCTCAAATTGATTAATTTCTGCAACAAATTTATCCATTTCTATATTCTTAGGCTCATCAAAACATACATTAAAATCTGAATTTACCTCATTGCCTTTTGCTGTAACTTTCACTATTGCAATTATTTTTTTGCTATCATTTGTCATATCAATCAAACACAAATAAAATTTGATTCTAACCTCTTCAAAATCAAATATTTCTCTCTTCCTTACCACTGAATAAAACTTTCAGCTTCCTCATATTCACCCATTCCATTCACATAATTCATAAGAAAATCAGAATCACCAATTAACTCACAAAATGTAAGTTTTACCTCCTCTTTTATTGATTTAACTTCGGTGTCCTCTTCTTCAATGTTCTCCATAGCACTCAACTCTTTTTCTGCTACTGTATTCTTTGTAATTTCATCCTTCATTTATTCCAATAGACATTCCTCAGCTTTGGGTTCATCAATTTCTTTGGATTCATCCCCTTCTTCTTCCTTTACGCCACTTGCATGACACTCTACTGCATCTTCTTTCTTTCCTACACTCAAAATATCATTAGAAGGATAATCAAAATTACCTTCAACTCTTCTCTTTTCTTGTTTTATCCTTTCAATCTCTTTTCTTAATTCATCCACTTGTTGCTCTAATTTTGTCATCTCAACTCTTATTTCTTCTTGCTCTCTCTCTCTCTCTAATTTTGTCTCTGATTTTCTCAAGTCCGTGAATCCTCAAAATCAATCCAATGATAAAAGTCATTTTCTTCTTTATCTTTAACATTTCCAAGGCCTCACAAAGCCTCAACACAAATCTTCAAATCCTCAAGTTTTACCTATGTAAACTGCCTCCTTCGGTGATCTGTTTACAAAGTCCTCTTTCAATATTCACCAATATTATTGTAAATTGCCTCTTTTAGCTATTTGTTTACAACCATAGGAACCTCAGTTCCTCGAGCCCTCTAAAAATGTCTTCTTGTAGGTTGTTCATCCATCTACAAATAAAATCCACACACTCTCCACCCTCAGGTCTTGGTGTAAACTGCCTCACATCAACACTTCTTCCTGCACACTCAAAAACTTCTGCTCTGATACCACTTATGGAAAGGGAGACTCTCCCTTTCAAATCTGATTACAAAACCACACTAAGCACAATGCAAGAAAGTTGTAAACACATAAAAAGTATGGAATATGGAAGAGAAATTTGCAACATATTTTATTCAAACATGCAAAATATTACATCAAACTTAAGCTCATGGGCTCCCCTTCAATCCTGCATGCACACCTACAAAAAATGTGTCTACAACAATCTGGCATAATTTCGATAGCATCTGGGTATGCAAACTTCACTTCTCCAAGACCCCTTCTCAAAATTAAAAGGCATAAATAAATAGAGAAAGTGTGCGGAGAAAACAACTCATGGTTTCACAAAATAATCAACTGAAACCACCTTGAGAATCCTACACCCAACCTTGGGAATTTCAAAATCTGCAATCATAAATGAGATCCAATGCATGCCAACCTTCTCTTGGGTGCCTAAACTCTTGTCCAATCAAATTTTGGTTGTTATGACAACTTACACCTCTTCCAGATTCCTTACAACTTGTTGGTTACACTTTACATGCAAAGACATGCAAGCAACATGCAAGATTCTTTGCAGCCCACTTTATGAAAAATTATTACACATGTACATGCAAATATTTCCAAAACCACTAAAATACAAAACTATTTGTCCTCATCCTAAAGTGGACGCCTAAATGGAAATTCCCCCACTAGATGCTTTTACTGCTTTATCGAGACTTATTTTCCATCAAATTTACATTTACATTTTCACACCAAGGGAGTTTACATTGTTGCAAATTAAAATATTATTCTCCTAACCCCTAAGCCCTTATCAAAAATAAAAAAAATAAAATAACAATATTTTTGACAATACAGGATTGCTAGTACCCCTAGATGCTCCTACATCAGACACTTGGGGTAGGAAAATTTTTGTGAATATGGATTCACAAAGTGGAGTTGAGTGGTAGTACCACCCTTTCAGATCGCAAGAAATCCTCTGCAAACTCCATTACTGAAATTGGTACCTACAATTATTTCTTTTTTTCTCCTCTTTGAACACTTAACCAAAACAAGTACCCCTAGATGCTCCTGCATCACCTATTTGTGTTTGATCAAAGTGTCAACCTTAGCAAGGGACGACTTATTATGGAACATGAGTAATGATGTATGGAACCTAAGGGATAGACCGGCCTCAGGGGCTCATTGATGATGGCCTTGCCTATGTGAAGTCATAGAGGAAACTTAGTGTTGCAAGGTGTGATCTCTTCGTCTCCTTGTGGTGTGTAGTGCAATGCTTGGGTTTGTGACATGGATTAACCACCTCCTGTGGATTCATTATTTTTGGCAGTTGTATCAAGCATTAATAGGTCAATATTTTGGTGCAAAAACAATCATCTTTGCATCAATTGGTATCTGAGCCTGGGTTGTGCGGGTTCGAACCCCTCGCTTGCGTTGGGGAGTTGTTGCAAGGTGTGTGCCCTTGGTCTCTTGTGGTGTGCAACATGATGCTCGGGTTTGTGACATGGCTTAATTACCTCTTGTGGATTCATTCACTCTAGTGGTTGTATCGGTCATTGAGAGGTTGATCTTTTGGTGCAACGACAACCGTCTTTGCAACATGTAGTTCAACTGACCTTGACAATGGACAACTTATTATGGAAGGCATATTATGATAGATGGAAAAGTTTATTATGAAAGACCCTAAAGGACTGACCTTAGCCTCAGGGGCTCATCAATGATGTCCTTGCCTACATGAAGTTGCAAAGGCGACGTAGTTTGACTACTAGGACTGGTAGACACTATTTTTGAAGTTTTTGACATTTTTTTATTTTTTTGGAGTTTTTTTATTTTTTATTTTTTTAGATTTTTCAAGGAATATTTGAACTTTTTTTAGATTTTTTGAGGATTATTTGAATGTTTTTGGATTTTTGAAATGTTTTGTTTTTTTTTTTCAATTTTTGGATGTTTTGAATTTTATTTTTATTTTTAAATGTTTTGAATGATGTCCCTTGATGCCATGTCTAAGATCCCATATAAAAACCTAAGCCAAGGATTTTCCCCCAATCAGGTATAGAACCAGTTATTATGGATGAAATTGGATGGGCGATGTTTTATAGATAGATATGGAAAGAGAGGGGCACAAAACATCATCATTATCAAGCCACGAGAGAGGTGACTAAGCTTTATGATGGATTCAATAGAAAAGTGAGATTTTATTATGGAAGGAGATATGTACAAGTTATTATGGGAAAAATAAAAAATTAGATAGAATGATGGTAGATGATGGAGCGAAGACTGACTACACATGGAACTTGTTTGTTAGGTTTTCACCATGATACTTATCCAAAGCGCCACCAAGGTGGTTTTCACTATTGGACGGATTATTTCTCTTTACTATTTTTTACTTCTATTTTTTAGTTTTTGTTCCACACAAAATGCTTGTGTGTCAATTTTTCATCAAGGCGATGATTTTTAAACTTTTTTTTTGTGGATTCTATAAATACTAGGTATAGTACTTGCGAAGGTGCATGCTATTGATAGAATCTAATAGTGGTTCACCTTCAGGAGTAGCAAGATGATAAGCACCAGATCCATATGTTGCAATTATGATATAAGGACCCAACCAATTAGGCTCAAAATTTTCATGCTTCTCTCTATCAATTTGATTCTTCAAATTTTCTTTAAAGACCAAGCCATCGATGTCAAAGTGTCTAGCTCAGACCTTCTTATTGTAACTGCGATGGAGATGATTCTGATAAGCTTGTAAATGAACCAACGTGGTTTATCATATCTCATCCAATAAATCTAGCTCATGCAACCTGGACACTCGGTAATCTTCGTCATCAATGAATTATTGCATAGATACTCTTAGGGATGGTAACTCGACCTCAATGGGAAGATTGACTTTGAAACCAGAGATGAGGGAATATGGAGTGGCTCTCGTGGGAGTGTGGATGTTGGTTCGATAGACCCGTAAGGTAGGATTAAGTTGGATGTGGCAATCATGGCCAAGGTCATCGATAGTCTTCTTTAGGATTTTGATAATGGTTTTGTTAGATACCTTAGCTTGACCATTACCCTAGGGGTAATATGGAGTAACGAAATAGTGGTGAATATGGAATTTCTCGCACAGTTCATGGAAATCCTAATATTTGAAAGGACAACCATTATCTATAAAGATAGATTGGGGTACACTATACCGAAATATGATGTAATTGAGGATGAACTTGGCTATTTTCTTACAATAAATATAGGTCATTGGGATGGCTTCGATCTATTTCATAAAATATTTAGTTGCAGTGAGAATGAATTTATGGCCATTAGAGGATGTAGGGTGAATATTTCCCACAAGGTCAAGTCCCCATTGAGAGAAAGGTCATGCTATGTTATTGAATGAAGTTCTTGGGTAGGTGCATGCACAATTTCTCCATGTATCTAACATTTTTGACACTTCTTAATAAATTGATATGCATCGCATTCCATAGTAGGCCAATAATGTCTAATTTGCATGAGATTTTTAGGTAAGGTAGGACCACTAGAGTGAGCTCCACATATATCATCGTGTACCTCATGTAAAGTTGTGTGTGCTTCATCTGAATCGAGACATCTAAGGAGGATGTTGTCTAAATTATGGTGGTAAAGGGTATCATTGATGATGACATATCTAGAGGCTTATCAAATAAAGGTTTTACGTTGATTAGAAGACAAGTCGAGAGGAATGATTTGGTCATGTAAGTAGTTATAAAGGTCTTTATACCATGGGGAATCAAGACCAACAATTTCACATATGAGCTCATATTCGAGGATATCGAATGCAGGGATCAACAATTATCCCACCAAGAACTCATATTGAGTCATATTGAGGTACATTGTTAGGTATATCAAGAGAGATCATATGGTGGCCATTACATCAGCTACTTTATTCTAAATTCTTAGAATTTGATTGAAGACAATGACATCAAAATATTGCTTGAAACTTTTGACCATTCATTTGTAAGGCATAATATTTTCACCTTTAGTGTTATAATCATCATTGACCTGATGGATAACCAATTGTGAATCACCAAAGATATAAAGGTTCTTAATTTTCCATTTAATATCCATTCAGAGTCATTTGAGTAATGCTTCATATTCAACCATGTTATTGGTACAAGAGAACGTTATCCTATATGATTTAGGTATTCAGTCTCCTTGAGGTGTAATAAAAATAATTCCATATTTGGAACCATGATTTGTGAAAGATCCATCAAAATATAGTTTCCATGCGGTGGGATTCTCTATTATTAAAATTGACTCATCAGGAAAATCGGACACCAAAGGATAATTTTTTGTTGTTGGAATGTCTACAAGTTTATCAGCTATCACTTGTCCTTTTATTGCCTTTCGATCAACATATTCTATCTCGAACTCACTCAAGATCATTACCCTCTTTTCTATTCGACCAATTAGAGTTGCTTTGTTGAGTGGATACTTCAATGGGTCTTTATTTGCTACTAGCTTTGTTTGATGATTTAGCATATAATGCTGAAGCTTTTGGGTGGAAAATACAACTGCAACACATACTCATTCAATAGGACTATAGTTAAGCTCATATCCCACAAGCTTATGATTGATATAGTAAATGGATTTTTTTCCTTCTTCATCATCTTGTGCCAAAAGGGCTCCCAATACTAGCAATGTTGTTGATATGTATGGAATTAGGGGTTTACCATCAATGGATGGCATGAGAATTGGACGAGATAATATATAATCTTTGATTTGTTGAAATGTCTCTTGATCAGTCCATATGAATGGGACTCCCTTATGAAGAAAGTGTTGAAATGGATGATATTTTTTGGCCAACTAAGCTATGAATCTACAGATTAATTTTAGCTTTTCTTCGAGACTGCATAATTGATTTATGTTTTTTGGTGGAGGCATATTTTTGATAACTTTTACTTTCATGGGGTCAACCTCAATACCTCAGTGCGACACAATATATCCTAGTATTTTGTCAAAGGTTACCCCAAAAACACACTTTTTTGGATTTAGTCTAACCTGATACTCTTCCGATCTTCTAAAAATCTTATCTAGCACATCCAGATGACTATCTCTTGAAGGGGAATTTTCCAAAAATTCATCAACATAGTCTTCCATGAGTGTATGCATATATTTGTGAAATATTGTAGTCATAGCCCTTTGATATGTTGCTCCAACATTTTTAAGGCCAAAGGGCATGACATTCAAACAATAGGTACCCCAAGGACAAGTGGAATTTATTTTGTGTTCATCTTTGAGGGAAATTTTGAATTGATTATAGCCTGAAAATTGGTCCATGAGTGATAGCATTTCATATCTTGTTGTGAGGTCCACTATGATGTCAATATTTGGCAATGAGAAGTCATCCTTGGGATAATCTTTATTTAGATCTCTAAAGTCTGTACAAATTTTGATCCCTCTAGTTGATTTTATTACAGGTACAATATTTTAAATCCACTCGACATATTTTATAGGTCGAATGAATCCAACCTCTAGTAACTTCTTCAACTCGACCTTCACTAAGAGCATAATTTGGGGATGTATCTTCCTTAAATTTTGTTTAATTGGTTTTGCATTTGGGAACAATGGAAAATGATGCAAAACTAACTCGAGATCCGACCCAGGTATATCAGCATATGACCAAGAAAAAATAATTTATCTTGTAGAAAAGAAGCTAACGAACTCTTATTTTTTAGTGATTGTCAAAGATGTTGCAAAATAAACAATTCTAGGACTATAATCGATACCAATGTTTATTTCCTCTAACTTTCCTACAAGCTATGGTGATCTCTCTTGAATTTTAGGTAGCATAACTAACCCTCCATCCTTAGTTGCTAGATCAATGTAATGTGATGAAGTGGATGGAGAAGCTTCCCGATTGATAGGTGCTTGATGCTCAGTGGTTCCTTTTAGATTACTACAGTATTGGAAAGGGTCGGTATCGACTGTTATGGCGATTTGAGTGTTTTTGTAAGGGAATTTAAGGAATTGATGGTATGTGGAAGGGGAGGCCCTTATGGAATGAATCCATGGGATACTAAGTGGAAGGTTATATAGTAGGTCTAGATCTAGGACTTGAAATATTGTATCTTGAACAGTTGGTCTGACTCTTACAAGAAGTGTAATAGCGCCCTTAGAAGAAATTTTTTCATCATCATAAGCCCTTATGATGATTTTCTTAGATGTTTCTATACAAGCTTCAAGGAATCCCAATGTTGTAGCCAATTTTAAAGTAAATATGTTCAGACCTACTCCACCATCTACCAAGAATCATCTAATTTTATGTTTATTAATGTATACCTCAAGGTGTAATGGATAATTATGGTTAGGTCTTTGCGTAGGAAGATCTTGTTTGGAAAATGTAACATGATGGGTGGTAGCAAAGTACCCTACCATGGCCTAAAATTTACTAACATTAAGGTCGGTGGGGATGGAAGTATCTTGTAAAGCTTTGTCCAAAATGGCTTTATGTTTGGGAGATATGTGAAGCAACTCAAGAATGTATATCTATTTGGGGGTTTTCCCTAGATGATCTAAGAGATTATTTTGAGATTTATGTTGCGGAGTAGAATTGGCCCTTGCAAGGTCACTTTCGATCTCTGGGTTGTAACAAAACATTTTGGAATTTTCTTGATGGTGATTGTGGAAGCATTATTGTCAAATTTTTGAATGTTATTAATAGTATAATCATATGAAACACTAGTATAATTGGCTTGGTTATTTGTATTAGTCTCTGAACTAGAGGATTTTCCCGACCCATTATCTTGTAAGGGATTTTTGAAAATGGTGTGATCTGTATTTAAAGGCCCTTGTGAATTGTCTATACATGTGTCACCTTAGTCAATGAGATCTTGAATGATGTTCTTAATTTTTTAACATGAAGATGTCTTATGTCCTTTTGTGCGATGGTACCCAGAAAACTAATTGTCATTCCACCAAGATTGTTTGAGAGGTCCTAGTTCATAGTGTCGGATTTTTGGGAGTTGGATGACTCGATTGTAACAGTTTCTTGAAAATTGATTCAATCGATTCCCCTAAGGGTGTATATGCTCATCTTTGGGTGTTTGTTCATGGAGGACCTCGTTGTTGTGGATTGTTTTGAACTGCATTTTTTGATTGATCATGACCCACTAGTTGTTAATTATTTAATGTAAAGGGACCTTTGAGAATAATTGTGGGGTGAGCTTTGTTTATCACTTTAGCATCCACTACCCCATCATTTGTGATATTCTTGTTTCTAGACCAAAACTTTCTTTTTCCATTGGGAGTGTTTTGATTTTCTTTAAATATTTTGACCAAGCCTTTTGCAAGGAGTGTTTTCTCAATACAAACAACTTTTTCAACGACATCCTCAAATGTATTGCAACAATGGATTTGGAGTTGGTGCATTAACTCAGTATTGATATTTTTGACAAAGATATGAACCAATTATTTCTCAGGTATGTGACATGGGAATTCGCTAGCCATACTTCTCCATTTCTAGAAGAAGGATGTGAATTATTCTCCATATTTTTGTTTTGTTGCACATTATTTTGGAAGGGTCATGTCACTTTTATTGTTATTGGAGAAATGTGTGACAAATTTATCAACTAGTTCACCACATGTTCTTATCCTAGGAGGTAGATGTGCAAACCACTCTAGAGCTTGTCCCACAAGAATTCGAGGAAACAATCTCATTAAGTAGGTATCTTCAAATACAACATCCATTCAAGCAGTATGAAACTCTCTCACATTTTCTATTGGATCTCCCTTTCCCTTGTATTTGTTGAAGTTTGGTACATTGAAATGTTGGGGGAAAGGAGGCATGTATATAATTTCATCAAAGGGATAAGGACATAGTTCCTCAATGGAGTACATTTTCTTTGTCCCACTCACTTGCATGTTTGAGATTCATTGTTGAAATGTTTGAATTTGATGTGCTAGAGTATCCATCGGTGGTGGTGACATGTTTGGTTGATTTTACATGGAAATATTGGTGTTTGTGTTGAATGTGTTGAGATTATTATATTAAGAATATGGGTTTTGGTTTAGGAAATGCATTGTGAATGTTGGATTTGGGTTGATGTTTTTGTTGAGAAGGATTTTTATTGCCTTGTTGGAAGTGAGATGTGAACATGGTATTGAAATTGATATGATGTTGAGATGGATTTTGGTTCATTTGTTGGTATTGTGATATGAATTTTGGATTTGGATTGATGTATTGTTGAGATGGAGGTATATTGGAGTTGAGATTTGACCCAAAAGACATGTGTGTGTTTGTTGTATTGTTGGTCATTTGGGGTTGTGTTTTTGGTGTGACAATATGAATCCTTCGTTGCTTATTTGGTGGGTTTTATTTTGTGAGATTTTGACCGATGGACATGGTATTGGTTGATGGTGTGGTAGTTTGAGTTGATGATGAGGTAAATAGATTTGGAAATGAGGTACCCATGCTGTTAGATGTCGTAGAAAATAGATTTTTGGATGAGTGACTTGGTGTATTGGATGTTGGATTTGTACTTTTCATCCCAAATATTGAAGTAGGGGGAATGTTAACTATCACCATGTTATGTGTAGTTCCCCAAAGTGGCATACTAGTGTGAATTTGTTGTGAAGTGGGATGGTTTGGTGGAAGTGTGTTATGACCTTGATTTTGTGTGGTTCCCTCTATGATTGTGGAAATTTAAAAACCCGCAAGAATTTTGGCACCATTTTGAGCAAGTGCCAAAAAGTATCTACTAGGATCTGTTGTGACAAGTTCATCTATTATATGCAATACCCTAGGATCTTGGGAAGCATTATCAATTTCCTCTTAAGTTAAACCTTGTTCCACCTCATTCAATGTAAGATTGGAAAATGGATTTGCAACTTGAGGTTGTGACATTGATGGTTGATTTGAAGATGACCCAAAATTCATGGTGCTAGTAGGATTAAAGTTGGGGTCAATTGAGGAATCCATATCTTTTTATTTCCTTTGTGACCTAGTGAGGACCGTATACGGCTCATGAATTTTTGGATTGTGAGACTTTTGGGATGGATGCAACTAAGGATGGAGATGCAAAATGATAATGACATCATGCTATGTTTTGGGGATTTTGGATATAAAGATGCAAGATGGCAATGCAACTATGACAATGTAAAGTGGCAATGAGACTATGACTATGCTTTTGGATATGCAACTTTGAACCTTAAAGAGGGAATTCTAAGAAAACTATGATGACCCAAGGTGACAAATATAAATGCCAAGACCTCAAGAGGATAGTAACCAAGATGATGATGATTGGATAAATTAGACACATGAGTTTTAGGCCCAACTTAAGGATAAGATAGATGAAAGATGACAAGGTCAAGACACCTAAATATGTGACTACGGTCTGATCAATGGTCTGATAAGCTAAGCTGACAAGACTCAAAGGTGATGGTGAATGACATAAGATGAAAAATACAAACTAGGGTATATAAGCTAAGCTAATGCAAATGGTAAAATGTGTTTGAAAGGATAATGTAAACTAAACAAGTCTCAGGTTTGATTGTATGGTCACTGTCTGGAAGGAAACTGAAAGTTGGATGCATAGATATTTCCCCAAAATTTTGAATTCTAAAAAATGCAATGTACAACCCAACAAATGCAATGCAGGACCTGACCAATGTGGTGTAGGACTAGTCAATTGTGGTGCACAGGAAAATGTGGGTTTCTGGCTTTCTTAGGGTTTTTGACAAATGCGATGTTATTCCTAATAGTTGCGATGTTATTTCTAATAGTTGCAGTGTTATTTCTAATAGCTACGGTATTATTTCTAATAGTTGTGGTGTTCTAGTTTTTGTTCTAAAACTGATGTTATCTAAGTGGTTTTCTATTTTGGGCAATTTCCATATTCTATCATAAAATATAAAAAAAACTTTAGAAGACAAATTTGATTATTTTGACTCTTTGAATATTTGGAAAATAAAGTATTTTATAATTTTTCTTCCACAAAACTCACTAAGCCTTGGTTCAAAAACACTTTAAGCAAGCACAACCTAGCTAGTAGTAATGGGTTATCTACTATAGTGGGCTTACCACACCTTTCGGTGTTTTTAAATATGATAAAATGGAGTGTGTAACTAGGGTATGCCAAGGTCATGTACCACCTTAACACCCCTCACTTTGGAAGGATGAAATCAAAATAAGGAACTGAATCACCTCAACCAAGAATCATACATAGTAACTTCTCGTGACGATGTTGTCACGATGCACCACAAATAGCAGACAGCCAAAAGGTCTTAGGCTTCAAAACACAATGGTTCATAGTGGAGGAACTATGAATAACACCATGACCTAGTAGTGATGGGAAACTAAAGCCTTTAACCTCCATCCGGAATCACCCGGGACCGTAAGGCCCAACCCCTAGGGCACAAGTGGATTGAGCTCACCTTTTAGTTTTTGTGCTTTTATATAGCATAATAGAGGTATATATGTTGGAGGTCATCCCTGGGGTGAAACTCCACAAGTAGGCCTCCCTACTAAAATAAAAAAAGGGAAAGCTTATGTATTGCTCTTTCCCATCACCTAAGAATCACACGTAGTGCAAGGGGAGAGGATACTTAAGACAATACAGTGCCACTATTTCTCATCACCTAGGAATCACATGTAGTACATGGGGAGAGGATACTTTAGAAAAAAACGCTTTCGATAACTGAGTCACATGTGTGCAAGTGGACAAAAGATAGAAAATGCTTGTTCTTTTTAAGCACCAATTCCAAGTGTTCCTAATTTAAAAAAACATAAACACACAAGGGAATATGCAATAAATTGGATTAGTAGTTTAGTTCAAATTCTTCTCCTAATTTTTTCCACATAGCTGAAAATTAGATATCAATAACCAAAAAGATCTACCCTAATGAATGCAAAAAATGAAAAAATAAAAAACTCAATTGTATACCCTCTTTTTGCTTGGCAGTCAAATGCGGTGCAGCGAGGACCAAATGTGGTGTAGAAAACAACAACTGTGGTGCAAGATCTGAAAAATGCGTCACAAAATCTAACGAATGCGGTATTGAATTGAATGATTGCAGTGTTATAGGGAACAAATACGGTACAAAAATCTAGACCTAAAACACACAAAAATATGATAAAATATAGCAAATCTAATAATGCAGGTGATGTAAGCTCACTATCAAGATGTCAAAAAGATAACCAAGACCCTATAAAATGATCAGAAATGATAATAATGAAGCAATTTGTAAAATCACAGTCAAATGTGGCATTGTAGATTATGACTATGGAATTCTAAGCGATAGATGTAGTGCAGCAAACCTCGCATGTGTCGCTAGTGATGAAAATTCGATGTTTGGCTAAACGATTGTGGTGCTACATAGAACAATTACAACGCACCACATGAAACTCAAAATTTCTCAAAAAAATTGCAAAATCCAATTAGTTCACGTGAGGCTCACTAATTTGTAAATAGGAAAAATTAGGGGAAAGCATGAATCATTAGTAGCAACCACAAAACTATCTAAATTCAAGCTATAGAGACCCTAATGTAACAATGAAGCACAAATGACAATAGAAATCACATAATAAAGCAATAAAACCTTAATTCTTATGCCCAAGTTGGTTCTCCTTTATTGTTCTTCTCCATTTTTCTTTGCTTTCTCTTAGATTTGTAATATACAAAATATATGATAAGCTCATTGTTGATGTATGATAGCAAGATCTCAAGATAGTATGATAGAAAAACTTCAAATATTGTGGTTAACCTTGAAATGGAATTGATAGATTTCTTTAATAGAAATCCCTATTCAAATGAAGGGTGAGGATCAGGTGATGAGGTATGATGATCAATGGATGAGATTATTTGAGAAGAAAAGAGATAAGGCTGGGAAGAAGGGGCCAAGATCCAAAAAATTAGGTGAGAAATAGGGCTTGGATAAGAATAACTAAATTAAACAATTGCTACAATTATTTAATTTAGGAGAGGGTTAATGAATAATTATTTAATTATTTAATTATAAAAGGAAATAAGAAAATGCAATATTAAATAATTTGGAAGAATTATTTAATATTAGATGGAGGGAAATGGTTAATTAAATAATTGGGAACAATTATTTATTAAAAATATCAAGTTTCCACAATCCATAATCATGAATCAATTACGCTTCTGGTTTTTATTGTGTTTAAGTTTTTGTCATCAACGTTTTAGATCACACTCCATGATCCATCATCAGGATGAAAGAGAGCATAAGGAAGAGAATGAAATGTTACAGACCCAATCCAACTAAAAAGAAGAGAAGTTACATGCAATTCAAGGAAAGGAAATAATGAAGTAAAAAGAAAACTTAATCAATGAAATAGAGCTAAAAAGATAAAAACCAAAAAATAATAAGCTAGAATAAGGAAAGAAAAATAAAATTAAAGCCAAACCAAAAGCTAAGGAACTAGAACTTGAATTCAATGCCTAAAGAAATATAGAGTTCAAGAAAACCAACAATAAAAAAGAAACAAGTGAACAAAAAAGAAGAAACTACAAGAAATTCCAAAAGGAAATAATTATTTAATTTAGGAGAGGGTATACTTTAGACAAACGCACTTTTGATAACTGACTCACATGTGTGCAAGTGCACAAAACACAAAAAATGCTTGTTCTTTTTAAGCACCAATTCCAAATGTTCCTAATTTAAAAAATCATAAACATACAAGGGAATCTACAAGAAATTAGATTAGTAGTTTAGTTCAAATTCTTCTCCTAATGTTTTCCACATAGCTGAAAATTAGATATTAGTAACCAAAAAGATCTGCCCTAATGAATGCAAAAAATGAAAAAATAAAAAACTCAATTGTATACCCTATTTTTTCTTGATAGTCAAATGTGGTGCAGTGAAGACCAAATGTGGTGTAGAAAACAACAACTATGGTGCAAGATCTAACAAATGCATCACAGAATCTGATGAATGCGGTGTTGAATTGAACAATTACAGTGTTGTAGGGAACAAATGCGGCACAAAAATATGGACCTAAAACACACAAAAATTTGATAAAATATAGCAAATATAATAATGCAAGTTATGTAAGCTCACTATCAATATGTCAAAAATATAACTAGGACCCTGTAAAATGATCAGAAACAATAATATTGAAGCAATTATGCAATTTGCAAAATCACAATCAAATGTGGCATTGTAGATGACGACTACAACATTTTGAGCGACATATATGGTGCGGTAAACCTCGCATGTGTTGCTAGTGATGAAAATTACGGTGTTTGGCTAAACAATTATGGTGCTACATAGAACAATTACAATGCACCACATGAAACTCAAAATTTCTCAAAAAAATTACAAAATCCGATTAGTTCAAGTGAGGTTCACTAATTTGTAAATAGGAAAAACTAGAGGATAAGCATGAATCATTAGTAGCAACCACAAAACTATCTAAATTGATAGAGACCCTAATCTAACAATGAAGCACAAATGACAATAGAAATCACATAATAAAGCAATAAAACCTTAATTCTTATGCCAAAGTTTGTTCTCCTCTATTGTTCTTCTCCATTTTTCTTTGCTTTCTCTTAGATTTATAATATACAAAATATATGATAAGCTCAATGTTGATGTATGATAGCAAGATCTCAAGATAGTATGATAGCAAAACTTCAGAGATTGTGGTTAACCTTCAAATGGAATTGATAGCTTGCTTTTATAGAAATCCCAATTCAAATGAAGGGTGAGGATCAGGTGATAAGGTATGATGATCAATGGATGAGATTATTTATGAAGAAAAGAGATAAGGTTGGGAAGAAGGGGCCACGATCCAAAAAATTAGGTGAGAAATAGGGCTTGAATAAGAATAACTAAATTAAACAATTGCTACAATTATTTAATTTAGGAGAGGGTTAATGAATAATTAAATAATTATTTAATTATAAAAGAAATAAGGAAATGAAATATTAAATAATTGGGAACAATTATTTAATATTAGATGGAGGGAAATGGTAAATAATTAAATAATTGGGAACAATTATTTATTAAAGATATCAAGTTTCCACAATCCATAATCATGAATCAATTATGCTTTTGGTTTTGATTGTGTTTAAGTTTTTGTCATCAACGTTTCAGATCACACTCCATGATCCATCATCAAGATGAAAGAGACCATAAGGAAGAGAATGAAATGTTGCAGACCCTACCCAACTAAAAAGAAGAGAAGTTACACACAATTCAAGGAAAGAAAATAATGAAGTAAAAAGAAAAAAATAAAAATAAAAAACAAACTTAATCAATGAAATAGAGCTAAAAAGATAAAAATCAAAAAATAATAAGCTAGAATAAGGCAAGAACAATAAAATTAAAGTCAAACCAAAAGCTAAGGAACTAGAACTTAAATTCAATGCCTAAAGAAATATAGAGTTCAAGAAAACCAACAATCAAAAAGAAACAAGCTAACAAAAAAGAAGAAACTACAAGAAATATAGAGTTTAACAATTATTTAACTAGCAATCGCACCTTGGGGTGCAATAGCTACGCCGAAGAGAATATATTGAATTTTTAGTTGTTAAATCTGTTTATTTGAAAAAGGGAAAATTGATTTGAGAGCTGTAATTTAAGTAATTCTCCAAATTGTATTTGAACTATTAAAAATGACAATCAAAGTAACCATCCACAAATAGATAAGTAATAAAAGATAGTTTGTAAATATATAAAATCTGTAGCAATACATAATTGAGAAGGCCAGTGACTATTGCATCTTCACCCAAAAAAGAGAAAATCTATTTTCATAAAATCTGTAAATATAACTACACCCAGAAAATGAAAAATAAAGCCTGTGACTATTGTATCTTCCATATGACTATTGCATCTTCCATATGACTATTGCATGCCATTAACAATTTCTGAAACAAATCCCCATTAAGATTTCATTTTTCAAAATCAAGCCATTGGTCATGAGATGTGGGTCAATGGGAATTTTTTTTGAAAATAATGTTGTCCTTAAAGTGATTTGTAAGAAGACAAAATAAAATGAGATTTGTTAGTGTAGAATTGTTTTCCAGTAATCAGAAAAAAAAAATTGTATGTACTGCTTTTTCTATTTTCTACATACGTATATCATCCACCTTTCTTGAGATGTAAGTACATTAAAAATTTGCATTTGGAAAGGTAACAACTAAAAAGCCTAATTTAAAAAAATATCCTCTCACTTGTAAATGTTTCTTTGTATTTAGATATAGCTGAGAGATGTCCAACACAACCTAAGCGAATCCCATTTGGAGGAAAGTAAACAAAGAAATCACAAGAAAACAAAAAAATACATCAAGTTGTTCAAGTAAACTTAGTATGTTTGAAGTAGAATTATTTGGAACAGTATGATTGAATCTTCCAGAAAAGAGCTCCACAGGCAGAGTTATGCCAATAAATATGAATCCAATCTGGTTGCCCTCATAATTAAGCTACAGGGTGTTGTCATAGTAGTTAAAACTTCCCCTGTTGCGAATTTGAGTGTCAGATAAACTGAGATGGTGACATTTACAGTACTATTTCCTGGATGTGGAAAGTCGGAGACATGGAAATCAGGGACTTGTAGATCATTGATTGTGATTCTGGGATCCATTACTGTTAAGGTAGTCTATTGTTAAGTAGAGGCATGGAGAGACCGGATTAGTCAAGATTTTGAAGCTTGAACAAGACAGTTGAAGCCCAAAGTATCCTTGAGAGATGGTGTCTTTGAACAAGACAATTCAAGATTGGCAAAGTTCTTTTGAAATCTCGTCCACCTGACTGGGATCTTCTGAGAGAGTGTGCACTATTAATTTCCAACAAACAGGGTTTTCACTTACTATGAAAAGTTAAAACTAAAAGAAATTCAAATAGTAGATATCAAATTAATCCACTAAAAGTAATACATTTTTTTTCTCAGAATAAGGAATGGGCTTTAAGATGATAATGACAAAAAAAAATCACTCAACTTCCATTCACAATTCACACCCTATTAAAAAAAAAATGTTCTAGAATCTTTTGTAATACTTTCTCAAGAAGCTTTTACCAGCAAGAAACTGATCTTCCCATGTACATGGAGATTAAGGAAATTAAAAATAGACAGTGATCATTTCGATGACACATGCAAAAACAATGTGGTCATCAAAACTCACAAAAAGTTGAAATAGTAAACCCATGGGACTGCTCTCATTTTAAGGTGTAAAATCTATCAAGCACCATTAGGTCAAGGAAGAAACCCTCATCAAAAAATTTTGAGATTGGAAAAAGCATGCAAACCAGGTACTAATTTTCTACCCAGTGTTTAGTTGGTGGAGCCAATGTTGGCTTCATTTATTTGCCTCTCAAAAAAGGATAGCTACACTTGAAAGGTTAGGTTGTTGGAGATTGTTGGAAGGTACTTTTGTTTTTTTGTAGCTAACTATTTTTTCTTCTTTAACATATCCTCATCCTTCAAACTGCAAACTGTAAAAGTCGAGATCTTTTCCAGAATATTCAAAGCAGTTATTGTGTACTCATTTTGTGATTTTTGGAAAGATTACCTTTAGGTCCATAAATGGTGAATTGACTAACGTGCATAAAGGAATATAGACCAATGAACAAGAAACTAAAGAAAATTAAGTCCATTTTAATTATTTACCTCTCCATTATTTCTTTGCACCTTTGCATTCTATATTTTTACAGAAATCTAGAAGAATGTCATCAACTTGAGAAATTCAGGCTAAAGTTTTCTAACTTTGACATATACTCTGTTTTAGTATATAGTTTTTAACTTTTCATAAATCCTTGGATTTCAATTTACAATACCATATCAAAACCTAGTTTTCTAACTTTGACATATACTCTGTTTTAGTGTATATTTTTTTAAACTTTTCCTAAATCTTTGGATTTCAATTTGTGATACCATATCAAAACCTTTGTTGCATCCAAGAGAACAGACTAGAATGAAGAGCATCAACCAACAAATATACTTTCAAAAGGCTGAGAAACAACTCAACTTAACAAACCATGAATACAGCTGGTGTACTTGTATGGAGAACAATCTTGAACTACTATACAACTGATTCCATCTCTAAGAGTAGCAACCTCATTTCATCAATCCTTGAGGAAATGACAAGATAAATAAAACCCATTTCTCAGTCATAGTTTCTTGTTTTTTAGTATACATTAAATGAATGCGGGTTTCTGCCCAAGCTCCCATTTGGGGCTATGCAGGGAGGATGCTAGGAAGGTTGGAAAGCTGGGTGTAACACCCGCCAGTCACATTTGCTTAAAAAATTCTAAAGCCTTTTCAACAAACCCATTATTAATATATCTTGCAATCATTGCTCTGCATGACTTGACATCTATTTGAGGCAATCTGTCAAACAGTTTGTGTGCCTTCTCATACATGTTCACCAGTGCCATTTTATGCCTTAATTCACTGTGCCTAAACACTATTTTGTTTCCTACCAAAATTTTTACGTAAGCTAGGGTTTTATGCTAAATTTTTAACTTCGGTCCATTCTCAATGGCCTATCATTTCCAGGTGTTGCTCTTTTTAACCGCTCAGTAATAGGTGTTGATATTCGTACTTGGTTTTTTGTTCCAAAACCAAAAAACTTGCAGAATAAAAACTTGTAGATTGAATGTTATCCACTAGAGCATAATCGAAAGCAGGCTTTTATCAAATGTTTGCATGGGAAAAAGGATTTAGGGTTAAATTAAATGAACTATTGAGGATGATTCAGAACCATTACCAATACAATTTTTTGCACGGGAAAAAGGATTTAGGGTTAAATTAAATGAACTATTGAGGGCGATTCAGAACCATTACCAACATGAGTGAACCAGTCAACTGCCTATAATAGAAATAATAGTGGTTTGTGTGATTTGAAAGATAAACTCACCTTGAAAGAAAATCCAACAAAGCAAATCGAAAATCGATGGGGGCATATAGAAGTTTGGAGTATCGTGACAGAGATCAAGTCAACTTCAAAGCAAATCCAACACTCTAGACAGCATGAGTAGGAAGTGAAAGGAAAAAAAACAGTGCGGAAACGATTTCCTAATGCTAAAACTACAGAGGAGAAGTGCAAAGACCAGTTTTAACACTTTCAAACACTTAAGATGAACACATACAAGAAAAAAAAAGTAACAGAAAGAAACAAACACGGAGATAAACCAGATTTACGTGGGAAAACCCTTTCGGGAAAAAACCCACCAGACCAAGAGCAATCACTTTATATTACAGTAAAAGATTACATACAAAGATTAACAGACTTCTCTCTCTGATCATCAACTCACAACAGCCGACTTAAGTTCGACTACACTCACTGTTACAATGCTTTTCAGCATACAATAAATTATCATCTTCACATAGTCACCTTAGTGACTATATCAATGTATTCAACTATTACAAGTCATACATCACTATTCTACCAACCAACCAATCGGGCGCCTTAATTATCACCTTCCTTCTGATAGACGAATTTGATCGCTTATGACCAAGTCGCCCTACAATCACACATCGGGTCATCCAGGCATTAATTCTCTTTGCCTAAAATGGATTTTGTCAACCATCGAATCCAAGCCTTGCAGTTAATGCTTTCACCGCTCTAGACTTTGGCCAATCAGTCATTGATTACTTGCCACATGTCACCTTCCTATTTGTTGAACGCTTCCAGTCAAGTCAGACCGGTCAACACAAATGTAGAACTCCTCTTACCGCCCTACCTCACCGAGCCAAAGAGACCACCGTGGTATGGTGGTGTCACCTTGGTACCGCTCAGCTCCTTCTCAACCTTCACGGTATGGTGGTAGGTGCTAATCAACTGCCTACCACCCTTACCATAGCCATCACAGAGCTCAGTCCAACCCTCTGTGATATGGTGTTGCCACCACCCAATCGTGAGGCTAAGAAAGGCCTCCCGCGGTATGGAGGTAACCACTAGAGTTGGCTGACAAACACACCACGCTACCTCACCCCGACCGCAATACCTCTACGGTAAGGAGGTAACTGACTTCGCTAACCACCATAGCTTACCTCGCCACTGTGACATGGCCAAAAGGCCATCACGGTATGATAGTAAGCATTTTTTGTTGACTGTCGTCGTTCACCACAGCCACTACGCCATCATCGAGCAACCCTTGCGGTAGGGAGGTAAACCTTCAAATTGACCACACCAGTCCACCGCGCTATCGCCAGTTCAAGAGAGAGACCCTATGGTATGGCGGTAATACCACCCAACCACAGATAGACCAACAAAGGCCCATGGTAAGGAGGTAAACCGCACAACCATGCCTCTAAAAGGAACTCCTAGCAGTAGAGAGGTAAAGGATAGCAAAGTTAGTGAAACGCCAAGCCTTGTACAGAGGTTCAAGCCAAAAGTTGAGGCACCTGTTCCCAACATGCTCCCACTTGATGAAGACTTCTTGGCTTCCTCTAGATTTCAAAATTATTGACAATCATAGGCCCCAAGGCCCATCGAATATGTGCACCATTTGAACTTTTATATGCTCACTGGCTTCGTTAATGCATTTGCAACATTCTTCAAAGTGTCAACCTTTTCTAAACAGACCTTTTCATTTTCCACCATGTCTCTAACAAAGTGATACTGCACATCAAAGTGCTTTGTCCTGGCATGGAAAGTAGGGTTCTTTGCCAAACAAATGCCACTCTGACTGTCACAGAAAATTGTAATTTTCCCTGCATTAAAACCAATATCAAAACATAGATGAATCAGCCAAACAACTTCTTTGCAGGTGTGTGTTACCGCCATGTATTCAGCCTCTATAGTGGATAAAGTGACTACAGCCTGTCACTTGCTCATCCAACTGATTGCACCACCATTTAGCATGAAAGTGTATCAACTAGTGGATATTTTGTTGTCAATATCCCCCACCCAATTAGAGTCCACATATCCACAAATGTTGAGAGTTCTCTATGATGCAAGCAAGTTTACATGGTAACACAAAGCATATTTTGAAGTACCTCTCAAATATCTAAACACTCTCTTCATAGCATCCCAATGTTTCCTTCCTAGATTTTCCATAAAACGGCTAAGAACTCCCACTGCTTGGGTAATGTCTAGCCTTGTAAAGACCATTGCATACATTAGACTTCCAACAACAATTGCATAAGGCACCCTGGTCATGTCCTCCATCTCAGTAGTAGATTTTGGACAGTCTTCAACAGATAGCTTTGTTCCCTGCAAGACTGGAACAACTAGCTGCTTGCAATCATTCATGCCAAATCTCTTCAGAACAGTGTTAACATACTTACTCTAGCTAACCCAAATTTTTCCACTCATTTTGTCCCTGGTTATCTCCATCCCAAGAATATACCTTGTTGCACCCAGATCTTTCATTTTGAACTTTGCAGACAATTGAGATTTAAGATCAAAAATCATAGACTTACTATTTCCTATGAACAACATATCATCCACATACAGGGTAATAATAAGCACACGATCATTTTTCAGATTTATAATAAACACAATGATCAGATTTCAATCTCACAAATCCCATGACAACACAAAGGTGTCAAACTTTTGGTACCACATTCTAGGAGACTACTTCAAACCATACAAAGATTTATTTAATTTGCAGACCATATTTTGTTTACCTTTTTCAACGAAGTGCTCAGACTGGGACATATAAATTTCTTTTTCCAGCTCTACATGGAGAACTATTGTCTTCACATCCATCTGCTCAATCTCTAAGTCATACGCTGCTGCCAATGACAAAAGAAATCTGATAGATGTCAGCTTTTCTATAGGGGAAAATATTTCTCCATAATCAATTCCCTCTATCTGGGAATACCCCGTTGCAACCAACCTCGCTTTGTACTTTTCAACACTGCCATCTAGACCAGTCTTCTTCTTAAATACCCATTTATAGCCAACAGGCTTTCGCCCCTCAGGCAAAGGTACCAAATCCCAGGTTTCATTCTTCTTCAATGAATCCATTTCTTCATTCATGGCTTCCAACCAGGAATTTGAATCAGACATGCTAATAGCTTCTTTCACGGTCCTAGGCTCATCAGTGTTAGTAATCAAAGCATAGGCACAGTTTGAATCCAACATAGAGAAACCATACCTATCAGGTTGTCGTTTTTCACGTGTAGACCTTCTTGCTGGCTAAGGTTGTGGTTCTTCATCTTCAAAAATCTCAGAGTTTCTTGAACTCTCCTCAGTTTCAGGTACACCATGTAGTTCCTCTTTTTCTAGAGTCTGAGGAATTTCATCTACATCATTCTTCTTTTCTCTTTTATCTGTCTCTAACTGTGGATCAGCTATTGAAGGTTTCAACTCACAAAATATTACACTCCTATTGTATAGAACCTTCTCAGTATCAGGATTCCAAATCTTGTATCCCTTCACACCAATGCCATAGCCGATGAAGATACATTTAACAGCCTTGTTCTCCAACTTTGATCTTTTCTCATTTGGCACATATACATATGCCTCACAGCCAAAGACATGAATTGCCTCAGAGAGGGCTTCTTACTGGACCACACTTCCAAAGGTGTTATGTTAAGAAGAGCATAACAAGGTGAATGATTTACCAGGTAACATGTAGCCATAGCCTCAGCCCAGAACTTTTGCTCCAGACCAGCACTGCTCAACATACTTCTCGCTCTCTCCATTAACATTTTTTTCAACCTTTCAGCAACTCCATTCTATTGTGGAGTATAAGGTGTTGTTTTATGCCTTTTAATCCCATGGTCTTTACAATTCCTTTCGAAATCTGCAGAACAAAATTGACCGCCATTGTTCGTCCTTAAACATTTAATTTGCCTTCCAGTCTAATTCTCTACCAAAGTTTTAAATTCTTAAACCAACTAAACACTTCTGATTTACTCTTAAGAAAGTATATAAATGCCCTTCTGAAATAGTCATCAATAAAAGAAACATAATATCTAGACTTCGATAACGAAGGAACATTAACTAGACCAAACACATCATAATGAACATAATCCAGTACACCAGAAGATTTATGAGGACTCGAATAAAATGAAACACGGTGTTGCTTCCCATAAATATAGTGTTCACAAAAACCGAACTCAAGGTTACAATCATCAAGCCCTTCAACAAGATTTTTATTTTTCAAGGTTTTTAAACCTTTCTCACCTATGTGACCGAGTCTATGATGCCACAACATGGTCTTCTCTGCTGGGAGTTTCACCTCCAAGGCATTTGCACCCAGAGGAGCATCTTCATCCTTCTCTACAGGGACAATTTTTCTCAACTTTACAGAGGCGTTGTTGCATTGAACAAGACATGCATCCAGCTTGTACAGAGTGCTAGTACATACACCCTTAGCCAACACCATTGCACCTCTAGCCATCTTACATCCTTTACTCAAGAAAGAAACTTCCACACCAGCATCATTCAGCTTACTGACAAAAATTAAGTTACGAGCCAAACCTAGTATGTGCAGTACATTACCAATCCCTTTGATTCTTCCGTCAGGGAACTATATTTTGACTCTTCCATGGCCAACAATCTCCAGTGTTGAATCACTTTTCAAGTACACCTTTCCACCATCATACTTTTCATACTTAGTGAACCATTCTCTGTGAGACGTCATGTGGAAAGATGCACTTGAGTCAACCAACCAGACATCATCTGATGCCTGAATCGCCAAGGCTGTAATGAAGGCATCTGCATCACTCTGAGAAGAGTCATTGTATGAAGATTTACTCTTCTTCTTCTCCTTATAGTCCTTTCGGATATGAGCAGGTTGCCCACAGTTCCAACATTTCACCTTGAAATTTTTACTAGGAGACTTTGATCTCCCTTCAGATTTAGATTTGGACTTCTTGTCCTTCTTCTTGCCTTTCTCCTTCGATCTCCCTCGAACAACAAGGGCCTCTTTGGCCATCTTTGAAGACTTCCTCTGCATCTCTTCAGACAACAGTGAGGTAACAACGTCTTCCATCTTGAAAGTAGTGGTCGTACTTCCAATAGCCATTACAAGATGATCCCAAGTGTCAGGTAACGAACATAACGGGAGCATGCAACGATCCTCCTCCTCTATCTTCACACCCATACACGCCAATTGAGCAACACTCATATTAAATGAGTTCAGATGGTCTACAACAGATGCACCTTCTTCCATCTTCAAGGAGTACAACTTCTTCCTTAGGAATAACTTATTTACTAGAGACTATCCCTGATAAATATCACCAAGCTTCTTCCATAACGAAGATGCAGACTTCTCCTCATGGGCATTCAGGAGTACAAAATCAGCCAGACTAATTCTTATCAGACCTCTAGCTTTTCTATCTGCAAGATCCCAATCTTATTGCTTCATACCTTGTGGCATAGTTCCAGACACAGCAACCCAGAGGTTTCTATCCATAAGCAAGTCTTCCATTTTGAGTTTTCACAACTCAAAGTTGCCACAATTGAATTTTTCAATCTTTACTCTACTTGATGTGCTCGCCATCTCAAACAGAACTATGTTCTAACTTTGCAAGACTCTCACTGGAACAGTATTAGCACAAAAAACTAGCCTTACTAACAAGGATAACACAACTGGCCAAGCTTTGATACCACTTGAAAGGAAAACAGACAATGCGGAAATGCTTTCCTAATGCTAAAACTACAGAGGAGAATTGCAAAGACTAGTTTGAACACTTTCAAACACTTAAGATGAACACATACAAGAAAACAAAAGTAACAGAAACAAACAAACACAGAGATAAGCCAGATTTACGTGGGAAAACCCGTTCAGGAAAAAACCCACCAGACCAAGAGCAATCACTTTGTATTACAGTAAAAGATTAACAGACTTCTTTCTCTGATCATCAACTCACAACAGCCGACTTCAGTTCGACTACTCTCACTGTTACAATGCTTTTCAGCATACAATAAATTACCATCTTCACATAGTCACCTTAGTGACTATATCAATGTATTCAGCTTTTACAAGTCATACATCACTATTCTACCAACCAACCAATTGGGTGCCTTAATTATGCACCTTCCTTCTGACAGACGAATCCGATCGCTTCTGACCAAGTCGCCCTGCAATCACACATCGGTCCGTCTTGGCATTAATTCTCTTTGCCTGAAATGGATTATGTCAACTGCCAAATCCGAGCCTTGCAATTAATGCTTTCACCACTCCAGACTTCGGCCAATCAGTCGTTTATTACTTGCCACGTGTCACCTTCCTATTTGTTCACCGCTTCCAGTCAAGTCAGACCGGTCAACACAAATGTAGAACTCCTCTTACCGCGCTACCTCGCCGAGCCAAAGAGACCATCGCGGTATGGCGGTGTCACCTCAATACTGCCTAGCTCCTTCTCAGCCTCTGTGGTATGGCGGTAGGCGCTTAATTAACCATCTTCCACCCTTACCGCAGCCACCGCAAAGCTCAGTCCAACCCTTTGCAGTATGGTGGTGCCACCACCCAACTGCGAGGCTAAGAAAGGCCTCCCGTGATATGGAGGTAACTGCCAGAGCTGACTGACAAACACACCGCGCTACCTCGCCCCGACCGCGAGACCTCCGCAGCAAGGAGGTAAGAAAATTCGCTGACCACCACAACTTACCTCGCCACCGCGACATGGCCAAAAGGCCATCATAGTATGGCGGTAAGTATTCTTTGTTGACTGTCGCCATTCACGGCGCCATCATCAAGCAACCCCTGTGGTAGGGAGGTAAACCTTCAAATTGACCGCGTCAGTCCATCGCGCTACTGCTAGCTCAAGACAGAGACCCCGCGGTATGGCGGTAGCACCGCCCAACCGTAAACAGACTAACAGAGGCCTGCGGTAAGGTGGTAAACCACACAACCGTTCCTCTAAAAGGAACTCCTAGTGGTAGAGAGGTAAAGGCTAGAAAAGTTAGCGAAACGCCAAGCCTTTTACAGAGGTTCAAGCCAAAAGTTGAGGCACTTGTTCCCAATAGGAAGAGGCGCCAAAATGTGTCCTGCTATCAACGATGGCAATGAGAAAAGATACAAGAAAAGGAAAATGTGGTTTGATTGCTTCTGTGTGAAATAAATTTTAGGTTTCGGGCATTCTATTAAAGGCCCACTGGACTGACCTCTAATTGTGTCGTGTTGTCAAGAATGTTGATATTATTTTCAATAACTGTTATGCAGATATTTTTCCACCTTCTATATTAATTGCTCGGCTGCTCCTATGCAGATATTTCCACCCTCTACACTAACTGCTCTGATTATTCATGGCCACCCTCATGCAAGTAAAGAAATTGGGAAGAGTTTGGAGGAGTGGGAAAACAGCCAAAAACTGATGAGTTGCTAGGATGGATTTCATCGCAGTCGATTGACTCTCCACAAATTTGCACCGTTCGGCATGAAAATGCCTCGCAAATATTGAGCGTGGGAACATCGAAGCCGATATTCTTTTCAATAACTGCTACGTAGATATTTTTCCACCTTCTATATTAATTTCTCGACTGCTCCTATGCTAATATTTCCACCCTCTACAATAACTGCCCTTACTATTTAGAGGCGCATCAAATGGCACCTCCCAATCCGGTGGACACTTCAACTGGTTGGATAAATCTGAAGGAGGCCACTTCATCCGACTGCTTGCCACACTCTTCTGCAGGCGGGGATTCCATTTCTCCCCCTACAACACCAAGAAATCCTCAACAATCCAAAAAGATTACAATGAAGTCTATGTGGAGGTGAAAAAGGAAAAAGAAGATCTGCAATGGTTTGGTTGCCCATAACAAAGGCAATGTAAAATATGTCCAAGAATTGGGGGTTGCTAGCAATTCTGAGTACAGAGGCAAACTTGTATCTGATGTGAGGCTTATTGATAGGCAACTTGGTTTAATTGGTGTCGGGTTGGGTGATCCAGTCCGTTTATGGGTTGATATCTATGTAATCTTCTTTTTGACATTAATGAAGAGTGTTGCCCCTTAGCAACGATTTATCGAAGAAAAAAAGAATAAAATGAATTAATTAAATAATTCAGAATAGAAGAAATTGGTATGACATTAGGAAATAATCAAATAATTATAGTTATTTAATTATGTAGGAAGGATGCAAATTGGTACAAAAATGTTGTTCGCAAGCTTACATTTTCTAGTGGCTTAAGACATTTTTCAATGTCTACTATAATATAAGTTTCAATAGATTGGAATATATCAATTTGATATAGAAATGTAAATAAAGGCATGCAAACCTTTAAATGCACCAACAATCTATCTAGCTCACTTATTTTTTAAATTTACTAAAATATTATTATTTGCAAGTTTCTTAACATGATTAATATCTGTATTTCTTTTTTAAATTTATCTTTCATATTTTAATATTTACTTTATATTATTTACAATTAAGAATTTCTTATAATTTCATATTCAAATTGTATTAATATTCTTCTCCTATTTTGAAATTTACTATAATTTTTTTAAAAATTATAATGATTATCTCTTTATTATATTATCATTTTATAATATTTTTAAATTATTATAATAACATAATATTTTAACTTATTAAAAATATTAAAAAAAATAATTAAAATTTATTCTTTATAATATCATAATATATATTTTTATTAGAAAAAATACTAATATTAATTTTTAATAGTAAAATAAAGTAACTATTTTAGTACCAATGAGAAAAACTAATCATAAAGAAGTCATACTTCACAAATCAAATATGCACACTTAAATAATATTTATATTGATTGATTTTTTTAAAACATTATTATAATTATTTTTATTTGTTTGTAAATTTTATTTTATTTTTAATTTCTTAGCGACATAATATAATACTTACCAATTAATTTCTAAATAATTATTATTTATTACCAGTATTTTATCATAGTATCTATTATAACATTTTATTGTAACAAATTAACTCATATCTTATTATTATTATATCATAATACTAACTTCATATTTCTAATTTTACTACATTTTAATTAATATTATCCACACAATCACAATTTTGATCTATTATTATCTTATTGTAAATATTATTATTTAAACAAGTAAATAAATTGATTTTACAAGGTTAAAAAAATCTAGTATAATAATTACATTGAGAGATTGTGGAATGTCTATTCAAAATCAAGTATTGATTGTATTTTAAAATAATAATGTAGAATCCATATTAATAAAAAAATTAATTCGAAAATTATTTAATAATTATTTTA
Organism: Sequoiadendron giganteum; assembly: GCA_007115665.2. Taxonomy (NCBI): domain Eukaryota; kingdom Viridiplantae; phylum Streptophyta; class Pinopsida; order Cupressales; family Cupressaceae; genus Sequoiadendron; species Sequoiadendron giganteum. Next base: position 643,117,704 of record CM021103.1, on the reverse strand, counting down.
TTTTGTAAATTTATTTTTATTTATTTAGAATTATTTTTAATATAAATATTTTAAATATATATGTCTAAAATATAATATTGAGTTATTTTATTTATTGATGAATTTTTCTTCTTATAAATTACTTTTAGAACAATTTTATTTACTTAAAAATATTTTATTTTATTTTAAAATTAGAGAAGAAATTTTTTTGGTCATAGAACTCAAAATTAACCAATCAAATTATAAAGGTTCTTTACAAACAAATCATTTGCTCATCAATATTTAACAAATATTTAATATGATAAACAAACTCAACTTCATTTAAGTCGATCATAGTTGCATCTAGAGTCTTTGTCAACCTTGACAACTATAATATTCATACACCAAGTAAAATCATGATACATTCAACTCGTAATAATTTGTTGATCTCAATCTATTATCTAGTCTACCTTTAAATTGTCATTTTGAATCATTTATCAATTACAATACAAATACTTTTATTACAATCCTACAAAAATAGATGTTTACCACTATGTGGCTAGATACATATGACTTACAAGAATCTATTATTTCAAACTATTATACCTCTTGCACCTAAATTGTATTCCACAAATAATTTATCGACTAACCAACAAATACTATTATTGCAATAATAACTAAACAAATATTGACCAGTACATAACACAAGTCACATAACTACCCTTATCTAACCATGTCTATCGATAGTCGCCTTATAGATAATTTGTATCTCTTTTAGTTATTAAAAAATATATGTTCATATAAAAATACCACAACACACCAAATATTGCTAGGTCATAAAATTTGGTTTTACAAAATTTAGACTGATCTACTTTTTCTTTAAAGTGGTCAAATACCAAGGGATTAACAGTATGGTCCATGGAGTGGGGAGGGGGGCACAAAGGGGGTGGGCAAGGCTTTGGCTTCTAATTTCATGAATCAAGCAGTCCCATGAAGCAAAAAGAATTATGCTACAAGATTAATTGGAATCTTTTCTTGAAAAATAGCAGCCCCTACCTTTTAGGACTACAAATTTCAGCCCGTGAAATTAAGGTGTGGCTAAAAAATTGCCTCTACGGCTTAGAAATTTTTTTGCCACTTGTTTATCACTTAAAATTTTAAAATTCTTAGAAAAAAAAAAATGAAAGAATTTTTATTTATTTTATATTTTTTATAAAATTATTCCAATTCATTTCTTAAATTTTGGAACTCAAACTTTTAAGCTAAATTGTAAAATTGAATTCATCGGACCACCAGCTTTAAAATGTTCCTAAAAAATCTCAACAACACCCACTATAAATTTTTAAGAAACCCCCTCAATGAAACCTTACCTAATTCCCATTGAAAAAGAAGAAGCATCATTGATCCTAATTAATTTGTGCATCTCTTTAATAATATATTTTTCTACTTCATTCCTTTTAGAACAATATTACGTATTAAATGCATTTTCGAGTTTGTTCATTCAATCACGGAACTTTTGTTACATGTGTTCAATAATCTAAGGGAATAACTCGGAAAATATTGAACACGCTTATCATGGAATTGCTCCCAAAGAAAATTCTTCCGTCCTCGTGTTTTTTTTCTTATTTCCATATCATGTGTTAGTAGGTTCCATTTCCATGGCTGTGCCATGGGCACCTGTTTAGATCTCAAATCACAGAATGACATTGTTGGCATGCTGGTACTCTGAAACGAAAAGTTGAAGTGCTGATATATTACACAATTATATATTGCCTCTATGCCAGCAAGCATTATTAAGCATTTATTGAACTTTCTACCATTAAATAATTGTAAATAGTAGTGAGATGTACCATATCATTAAACGCCTAGAAGAGGGATGGCCAGAGCATCATTAAAATTAACTATTTTGCTCTCAAACTTTGTTTTGATTGTAGTCATTCATTCATCCAGCTTACCCAAATAGTGGAAATGAAATGAACTATGCAAGTCATAGAGAATCTCATGTACCTCTACAAAACTTCTGTAAATGTCAAAACATAATATCATTATCTAAATGGAGCGCATCATCACAATACTGATATCCAAAGCACAAGTTAATAAATAGCTTTTTCTGTGATCATCTAGTTCATTCTGAAACTTGTGGGAATGTGTAGACTAACCCAGTGATTCCATATTCATTGAGCGGATAATTAAAAAGTAAAAAGATAGGCAATAGAGTTAATGAAACCAACTAAAACAGCAATCCTTAATAGATCAGAACAATAAATGCAAAATAATAAAACAAGAATCCAATAAAAGGAAAAACTAGCAAATTAAAGTGCAAGAAAAACCACATGAACAAAAAACATGTGAACCTCGAAACATCAACTTAAAGGCATGGTATTATATGGTAGAATAGAATCAAAAAGAATAAGTTACTGTAGTTTCTTACATGTATACATTGCAAAATTAACTTGCTACCTATAAGCCAATTTGCATTAGAAAATCTACTGAAAATAGTCCAAACAAAATACCATGGAATACCAATGCAACCTCTCTGTTAATTGATATCACCAATACATAGATATGAAATTCATTCATAGAAATCAGCATGCATGCTTTCTTAGTCCACTGAAACAATGAATTCTGATGAAATCCACCCATTCTGAATCTGTAGATTAATATAACTCGTCGAACAAAACTATAGCGCTCTGGCAAGGTGGTCAAAGACCAGCATTTACATTTATCAATTCAGACATCTACAGTATATGGAATAATTAAACTGCAAATATCTAGACACAAATCATTCTACTTGATGACCCTTATCTAGTGCATGTTACAATGGGCAAAAAATAATGCTATTTATAATAAATTGCCCTCCACCACAATCCAAAGTCAACATGAGCCCATAATCAATGTAAGCCCATAACATTATCGCAGAATTTGGACACCAGAAGAACCCATAACACTCTTTATGCTTTCTGACTGCTGAACGTGAACATGATTCGGAAGTTGTTCCCAGATCTTTCTTGGGGCGGGCAAATCAGTTCAATGATATGCACATGGTACTTCCAGAAGATGAGTTGAACTTTTGTATCAAGCTACCATGAACCTGACCTCTAGAACCCTGCTTAAAGCTCTTACACTACATCTCTAGAAGAGCTCTTCCGAATTGAATTTGTTCCAAGCCTCCTACATTACATGTGCACAAAATGGAAGGTTAGAACAGGAAAACTAATTTGAGGGTGGTGTACAAATTAAAACTGAAAAAACATTCAATGTGATAAACACAAAAATCACTAGTTACAAGTACAAATGCAATTTCCCGGGAAGAACAAAGAGTTTCTGAATATTGACATCTTAACTCCATCAATTATGTGACAGTTTTCTCATGTACATCCACAACCAATTTGATTCTAAAACAATAGTCTAAATGACCTCCATGCAAAGTTTGCAAAGCAATGTTGTTAAACTTTATCCATTATTAAAATATATTAGACCGTTGTTCTAAGAACTATGCTTTTAAAAATATATAACATTGAGGAACTTCATCTAAAATCCAATTAGTGATGAAATCACAAAACAATGTTATTAAACCAGTCGGTCATAAAAATATATTACATTACACTCTACAGTACTAAGTGCTATGCTTTACTAAAATATAAAACACAGAAGAACCTACTCTGCAATCAAACTAGTCTATTATTAAAATATATTATGTATCTTAATACTTTCAGCAGGTATTCCAGAAAACGCTGACTGTAGCATTTATTTGTGGAAAATTGTGACACTAGAAAAAAATAAGCCTAGCGAGAAATTGAAAGAAATGGATCACTCGATCTTTAATAGCATTATATTATTTCTTGCAAAGTTTGTCTAAAATTGTCGTAATACTAAAAAGTACCAATGTCACAAATTAGAAAATGTGTAAAAATAATATCTTTAACTCTGAAATTTCAAATCCTACACAAAGTAGATTTAAGAGGGGGAAGTACATAACAGGATGACAAATGGCATGGAAAACAAATGCTTAACCATGCAGTTGCACTCAAGCCATGAAACAAAACTAGAGCACATAAGAAATTACTGTGAAGTACTCAAGCAAGAACCAAGTTCAACTTGTAAATCAAACCATTAAGTACCAAAACTAAACTTTTTACCAGTATGGTAAAAAGTTTAGTTGTGGTACTTAACACGTGTAAATGCTTGCAAGAGTTATCAAGAGAAAATTGTGAAGGTAGAGAAAAGCCAACACCAGTAAATTGCACTTTTTCAGTTTTGAGTAGTGTCCCCTTTACTGGGATTACCCTTGATTTTGCCCTAGAATCACAAATTCAATTGAAGCAAGAGGTATAATATAGTTAGATTTTAAACTTTACCAATAAACATGTCCTTAGCTAAAACCCTGGAATAGGTCCTGCAATCATGTTAGATAACATATAATTCTACGAGTTAGGGTTCATATAATGCATATATATTATCAATTATTACAATCCATTTGAATAAATCATTTAAGAAATCAAGAATCAATAGTGCTATTCCCATAGTCCACCATGATGGGGTTGGAGAGGAAGCATGTTAGGGTGCCCTAACTTCACCACATCTAAGCCCAAGAGTGCAGAGTAACCATACTCGACCCCTTGGCCCCAAGGGGCAGGAACTCTTGTCCATCCAGCATGAGGTGAACTACTTAGAAGGGGAAGACGCACCTGCATCCCCTAATCATTACTCCTCAATAAGACGCCCTAACTTCACCACGACTATGCCCAAGAGCGCAGAGTATCCATACTCGACCTCTTGGCCCCAAGTGACAAGAACTCTTGTTGCTCCGACATGGGGTGGACTACTTAGAAGGGGAAGATGAGCCTGCTTACCATATTGAGGTTCCTCCCTAACCCTTTCATGATCGCTTATAGGAGATTCAAATAAATGATTACAGAGATTAACTACTATCATCACAAAGAATTGATAGACTATATATTCAATTATAAAATATAGACAGACTATGTATATATATATTCTATATATATATAGTCTGTCAATATATATATATAGAATATATATATACATTTAGAGCACTCGGGTCTGATGTGAAGATATATATATTTCTGAAAATGTTCCATATTTACTTTACTGTTATCGGACTGTAGAGATATGTCTGCTTTCTTCTTACTTTTCTACCACTCATCCTCCTTTTGGTCTTGCTGAAGTCTTTCTTAAATACCCGATAAGGTCAAGGTTTGCATCTCTTTTGATTGGACGTGACTTTTGGTGTAATCGCTGTCTTTGGAAAGGCGCTCCCCTTGCTGCACTAATAGTCATCGCTGTCTCTTCAGGTTTATTAGTGATCATTGGGTCTTTATGATTATTTCAAATTTGTCTTTATCTTATTTCAGATTATGCTGGTATAATAATAATAATATGACCATAATTTGAATGGCATACATTAATAAAATAATGATATTGTTACTTATGATTAATATTTATGTATTATATTGTTTTTCTTATTCTATTTTGTGTTTTATATTTCATTTATAATTTTTTAAATGAAATAAATTATCAATTCTTTGTCTATATTTTATCTTTGTAATCATTTCAAATAAATGATTACAGAGATTAACTACTATCATCACAAAGAATTGATAGACTATATATTCAATTATAAAATATAGACAGACTATGTATATATATATTCTATATATATATAGTCTGTCAATATATATATATAGAATATATATATATATATTCTATATATATAGAATATATATATACATTTAGAGCACTCGGGTCTGATGTGAAGATATATATATTTCTGAAAATGTTCCATATTTACTTTACTGTTATCGGACTGTAGAGATATGTCTGCTTTCTTCTTACTTTTCTACCACTCATCCTCCTTTTGGTCTTGCTGAAGTCTTTCTTAAATACCCGATAAGGTCAAGGTTTGCATCTCTTTTGATTGGACGTGACTTTTGGTGTAATCGCTGTCTTTGGAAAGGCGCTCCCCTTGCTGCACTAATAGTCATCGCTGTCTCTTCAGGTTTATTAGTGATCATTGGGTCTTTATGATTATTTCAAGTTTGTCTTTATCTTATTTCAGATTATGCTGGTATAATAATAATAATATGACCATAATTTGAATGGCATACATTAATATTGTTAATATTTATGTATTATATTGTTTTTCTTATTCTATTTTGTGTTTTATATTTCATTTATAATTTTTGAAATGTTTTATAGTTATAGTCTATCACAAAGAATTGATAGACTATATATTCAATTATAAAATATAGACAGACTATGTAAATATATATAATCTTCAGAGATTATATAAAAATGATACCAATATAACTATTAAGATTAATATGTAAAACACAAAATAGAATAATATGATATAAGTTTGTCTTTATCTTATTTCAGATTATGCTGGTATAATAATAATAATATGACCATAACTTGAATGGCATACATTAATATTGTTAATATTTATGTATTATATTGTTTTTCTTATTCTATTTTGTGTTTTATATTTCATTTATAATTTTTGAAATGTTTTATAGTTATAGTCTATCACAAAGAATTGATAGACTATATATTCAATTATAAAATATAGACAGACTATGTAAATATATATAATCTTCAGAGATTATATAAAAATGATACCAATATAACTATTAAGATTAATATGATATACACAAAATAGAATAATATGATATAAGTTTGTCTTTATCTTATTTCAGATTATGCTGGTATAATAATAATAATATGACCATAATTTGAATGGCATACATTAATATTGTTAATATTTATGTATTATATTGTTTTTCTTATTCTATTTTGTGTTTTATATTTCATTTATAATTTTTGAAATGTTTTATAGTTATAGTCTATCACAAAGAATTGATAGACTATATATTCAATTATAAAATATAGACAGACTATGTATATATATAATCTATCTTCTTATTATCTTGCATACTACAATTGAATAACACTGCTGTAATCTACTGATATTTTCTAATCTGATTCATATATCAGAGTTGCAGATTGCTCGATCTTCTAATAGATGTCCATAGAATTTTTATTCCCATATTCGATGCCCCCTTCTCCAACGCAGTCTTCCATGTTTTATATCTTTACATCTCTTTGAAGGAAGGCGACCTTTGGAAGTTGCTATCCCTTTGGAAAGATCATAACTTTTCTTAATCACTCCTCTTCAAAACCGATCCTTAATGATGTCTTTTCAAGACCAACCACAGCCTCGTCCATTTCTTAATTGCTGCTTAAGATCCTTGAATATTTTAAACGCTGGGTTCATTAATTGCTGTTTATAATATGCGCACTTGTTTGTTTACATACTAATTATCGATGTTAATAATGTATTGCTGTTCTTTACTCTAAACGCTGCCTTCTATGGATTAGAAAATTGTGATGTCTTATGAATAAGACAATTTTCTATCGATTGATGTAAAGTTAACACTACTACTTAAGTGGGAGCATGACATTTTGGCAAAAGTGATTTAAGATTTCTACATCATTTGTGAATGAGAAGTATTCAACTACTGGACATACGTGCATATTGATTTGATAAAAGATATAAGCTATCACTCATTGTACACAATATAAAGGTAGAGAACCCAAAACCAGTAAATTGCACTTCTTCAGTTTTTGCAAGAGTGACTAAAATTTAAGATTTCAACATCATTATTGTGAATGGAAGTGTTTAATCTCCAGAATTTTGTAAATATTGAAGTGAATATAAGGGAAGATAAGCTATCAAGTATTGTAGGTAGTTATCAATCTAGGGAAAATATTGGAACTCCCAACATACATTAAGTCATATTATTATAATAATTGCTGAATTTGTAGAATTTAAGGATTGATTCTATACTGTCCTTGTGCCAAATTGTTAAGGGTTGTGGCTATTCATTATGGCTATTTAATAAAGATGTATTTCAAATGTGAGGATGAGAAAATATATTTGACATCTTGTTTGACTCTTCAAAAATTTGGTCATGTATGTATCTGGGCCATGAAGAATTCTTAAAACTAGGCCTAAGTTTGTTGAATCAAGCCCAGTTCCTGCTATTATTGATAGACCGACTCTGACAATGGGATTTTTTCCTACTGCCTACCAGATGGATTTACACCCACAGATCTGCAATCTGTTGTTAATGAGGGCAAAGTCTGGTATTGCCATTGGTAAAGAAGGAAAGGAAAAAATAATTACGAATTCCTAAAGTTTCATAGGTTTCTACTCAAGTAAGCTCCCTTCTACTGTTTTTCTGGTCATCTTCTAAGCTAGGAAAATATTTAAAAGGCAATACTCTTGGATATCCCTTTAAAATGTTGTTTTTTCCCTTCATAAGTGCAATTATTTTTCCAAAGAGAGCAATTTTCTCTTTTATCTTAAGATCCATAAAGTTTTTGAAATCATATTTTAAACTTCTTTTGTTCAGTTCAGTCATCATGCCAAATTGACTTGTTGGAGCATGTCATTGGGGACCATAAGTGAGTTATTTCAGTTCATTACCGTAAGGTCCTCTTCAAGGTCTTTTCCTAATGGTTGGCCTTTTTTGACAAACTCATCATAAAAATTTTATTAAAGCCTTGGCGATTTCTTCTATATAGGGATTTCTTAACAGAATTCTTTTGCTGCAATTTTTTATTTTCCTCAAAATCATGAATGGTGAAAATATACCTCCACGCTCTAACTCAAAACCCCAACTTGGTCCAATTGCTTACATGAGCTTTGTTACCAACGGAAACAACAAAATGCATCTCAACTTAAACTTATGTAGCAAATAACAAGCATATTAAAACAACTCATGGGTCAACAAGAGTGCATAAGTTCCATTCCCTTGACCAATCTGATCTCTCAACCTTCCTTCAAGTTGGACAAAAAGATATTCATTCCCCATTCTGATGGTGCAATTGATTGGAATAAGATAGATGCTTGGATTCATAGTCTGCAATTGTATTTTGGGACAATCAAATCTCATGTACCCACAAAAAATAATGATAGCTAAGGTAGACACAAATGATCAACCCTACACTGGTGGCAATCTCACATCCAAATTCTTGAGGCAGCAAAGAAACGGAAAAATGTACTTCAACAGATTTCAAAGAGACTGCCAGGGCATGATTTTATCTTTGGGGTACAAGGAAGAGCTATTGGCATGATAACTCAATTTTCCCCATTCATCTGGCCAATTGATCCAAAAATGCATTAAGTATCTAAATCCCCATCCTATTGAAATGGGAATGCATGACATTGACGGTGTCCTATGTATAAACTTTTATCTCAGGATAGTTTTCTAATCTGAGTAGGAACTAGAGGTCTCCATCACTAAAAGCATGCTTTCCAACTTGATTTAAAGGTGGAAGCTAATCAACAAAAGGCACTCTCAAAACCAAGTAAATCTTATTATTTTCAGAAAAAGAGTCACTCTTTATCTTTTGCCCACACTAGCTCCTCTCATACTGTCAGCTCATCACCATGGAATAGGTATTCCTCACCAAATGGATCCATTAAGTGCTCAACTCCTTTATCTACAAAGAGTATTGTGTTTATCCCAGAAACACACTGAACATTCTCCCAATAAATTTTGTTTCCTCAAATCAAAGGTAAAGACCCTTCTTGTTGAGCTGCCTTCTGTCATGTCCCCAAAATTCTAATGCCCAAATATGAGATGTTGAAATACAAATAACAAACCAAATAAATATCAAGATGTAAATATAAATAATTGCCATTTAAATATTAATATTATTATTATTATTATTATTATTATTAAGATAATATTATAATTATAAACCTAAATATTGATAATATAAAATAAATATTAAAAATCATACAAAAAGATATAAAATAATATTACAATTATAATTATCAAATATAAAAACATAAGTATTAACAACCTCATACTATTATCATTATAATTATTATAATATAATAAATATTATAAATATATATAAAGAAAACTAATATAAGAATAAATATATTAAAATAGACATTTATATAAAATATATAAACATATATATGAGCAGCAGCAAGTGCATTACTAAAGCAGTGATTAGTATCCACATAGGCAATAGTATTTCGTTTAAAACCAAAGTCTAAGGGAAGTGATTAGTAAGAAGTGATTAATATTCAAGCAGCGATTAATAAACTTGCAAAAGGGACGATCCTTGGAGAGGTACGAGTAAGGAGGACATGAAAAGTCATGTTCCTTAGAATTAAATATATAAAAGGCAAGCAAAGCCCAACTAAGGAAGTATCGAAGGGATGGATAAGGACAGAAGAACATATTCTAAAGAGCAATGATCTATAAAAATATTCTCTAAAAATTAGAGCATCGTGGCTGGGAAAGTTGAGAGGGTTTCAGCAGACCGAACCAAAGCTGGAAGAGAGGCTTTTGCAGATTGGGATTCAGATAAGTATTTTATAAATTCATATAATGAGTTTGATAAATATATATTTAGGATACAGATAATTAATTCTGTATTTAAATAATTACTTATGGATTAAGGATTTAAATATGATGAATTAATATTATAAGTATATATATATATATATTAGTATGTTGATATATAAAATATATATATATATATATATATATATATATATATAAGAAACTATTATAAATCGACAAATAGAAACAATGATGTATGTATATTCATATAAGATATAGATGGATATTATTTACGATTGGTTATACACAGATATATTCATTATTCTCGATTATGCAATAATGATGCGTATAGCAATTATGGAGCCTAAAAGCAATTATGATGTTTAATATAATTATGGATAATAGATTCTTATCTGTTGAGTTATACTAACGATATCTTTTGAGTGCAAAGAAACAAGAACAATTGCATCTTAGGAAGATACATCATCGCATCAAAGAAAGAAGACGAATTGGGCTCAGGAAATAAGTCTGAAAGAAGTCCAGTTAGTTCAATGATCGGGGGTAAGTACCCTCAACCAATTGATATACCATTGAGGTTTATATAATCAAATTTCCAGTGACAGTGGGTTATAGTGTAATGCCTAACTCATATCTTATTAGAATCCATATCGGTGAATGTTCTAATCTATGATGATTTGTGAATTCAATAGGATAAGTGAATGCATAGAGTGATTGAATGACACGCTGCAATCAATAGATATATGTGCCTATATATTGAGTTCATCTCTACAACATCAGTGAATTTCACATATAGAAATAAATGGATGTTATTTGTCTAGCCACAATAATATTGCTTACAACAATTATTGTGTCTCATTGAGCTTTTATGACTTTACCTTAAAGAATAGACTTTGGGCTACAATTCTCTTTCGCTAGCACTCAACAAGGATAGGGAGTTTGTGGAGGGAAAGGTTGGTAATTCGATCCATTGAAGGACGGTCCCAAGACGGTTGGAACACCTTGAGGGAGTCCCATTTGAGATTGTTCACGCGCCCTTTGCACAATCATTCTACTATCTAAGGAGGTTAGGAAAGAGGAGACAAGGCAAAGATCTATTCCGATCAAGAATAATTAATAATATCAAATTATGTTAGCTATGCACTAGTTGATAGCAATGCACTTCATTTATCTTATTCCATCAATCTTTCATTGCTCTTTATCAAACATGCTTTAAAATCAAAATTTTAATCTCTGCATTTTATGTCTCTAATATGGGGACATTACACCTTCACATCTTTAAGATTGGGATATTCAGGGAACCGATCCCCAATGCTTCTAATGCCTAGGTCAATATCATCGGTCAATGACTCTTTTTCAATGACAAAGCTCTTTTCACTCACACCTATCAATTCAAAATCGAGTTATAGAACTTACACTTTGGCAATGGCACCCTGCCAATCTGGACGTGATTTCAAAGAAGCTGGTAGATGATCTTCAGTTGCCAACTACAATACGTTCACACCCATTCTACATTTGTCTCTACAAATTGTTCTGTCACATTTGCAATTGATCCATTCCAAAAAACAATTAGTAGTGATGTTAATCCCATTCGTTGTTGTAGTAGGATAGTTGAAGAACCTGATTATTCTGATTATTCATTTTTTCTATTAGTCCTTTATTCTTTGTTTTGCCAGTAGTCAAACAAGTCAATTTGAATAAGCATTACACTTTCTACCATTCAAGAAGCAAAGGCAAATAATGCTAATAAGCTCCCACCTAAAGCAATCAAATCTCTTGTTGATGAAGAACACAATGAACTTCCTCCTTTGACAACTATGCATCCATCTAAAGAGTTAAGTCAGGTTCTCAGTGGCCCTCAGCCCACTAAAACCTATTTGCTCATATAGAGTGCCAATCAAATTTCTTCAAGCAGAATGCCACAGTAGATAAGAGTGTCCCTCTTCCTATCATCCCTATCAGAGCTATCTAATACCAAAGTGCAGAATCCATTCAGATATGTAATATCAGCTTTACTCATTTTGAGATTCAAATCATAGGTCTCAGAGCTCTCAAAAATTCATAGGTCCTATCAGCTTGATTTGCTAAAGCTTGGCACTTCCATACATCTTGTAATGAAAAGACATAACAACCATCCCCTACAAAAATATATGACGGCACTCTGCGTTACTGCAAATGCAAATGCCTTCACCATCCTAGCTCACCTTTGAAAGCATATGAAAGGACTAGCACTAAAGCCAACAGGATGCAAGCTCTCAATAACAAAACTAAATCTGCAAGTGTAAGAAAGAATGCTCCAACCTTCAATGTGGAAGAGGAACCCTACACACCAGACAGTCCATAGATAAAGGCATTCTTCTATGGTTCAAACTTCAGGTAATAGTCTACCTTCTTCCATTCAGCACAACTACACTTCATATAATGCCTTCATAAGTGAAGAAGAATTCATCAGGTCCACTCAAGTTCTCTCTTGGATTTTCACATAATCTTTTACAGAGCCTGTCAACAAAAATCTGCAAAACAATTTTGCTCCTCACCTGAACCCTCATTTCCTCCCCAAATTCCACAAGAATTATCATGCCATAGTAATTCACAGCAATTGTGCTATGTATCCAAATTTTGAACCCCATGACCGTCAAAATCCTCTCAGAGTCCTAATAACGCAAGCCTGTACTTCAGCCCAAAATCCTTTGAGCAATCCCCCAAATCCCTGGGCAACCCTCAAGCAAAAGCTCACTCCAAAGCAAATCTAGGGATTGTTCTTCCAAACACCAATGCAACCATAATGAAGTTGCCAAGAAAATTGAAGCGTGTCAGAATGACAAAGGAATGCATGACAGCATGATGAAGATACTGGTCGATAGCTTACATCACCAATCTGACTGGCATCATACAGCTCAAAAAAACAACGAAAAATTTGTGGACCAGCTTTTTTACTTGACTCGTGATTTCAAACATCTTCCAAGTAGATCAGAGGCTATTAAATCAAAATTTTGACTAATGAAAAGAAAAAATGCCAGCTCACTATAGCTATGGACAAGCAACTGTCATGTCCCTTTACACTCAAAGTCGGCCCCAGTGCAAGTCATAAATAAGCGTGTTTATTAACACCACCCAATGTATATTAATTAATAAAAATATTTAATATAAAATACAAATAATAAAATAATACTATAATACTATAAAATTAAATTAAATAAATAAAGCAAATTTCAAATTCTCAGTTTGGTCCCAATTTAGGCCTAGGACCCCAATCTAAAGCCAGCTATTAAATCCATTCCAGACACCAGTTTGAGGGCATGTTTTTAAAAATCGATTTTTGGCTGTTGCACGAGTTTTTGCTGCTCCAAACAGGCACGAAACCCCAGCCTCAGTAAATGAGGTTTTTACAATAATGTCTGACTGCTTTTCCAACAATATCATCTAAGTTTGCTGATTGAGGCTTCCAAATCACATTACGGGCTGGGTAAACTGATTTTAAATAGTTGGAGTAGACATAACCTATCTACAGCAGGCATCGCCCTACCATATTTAGCCATTGTGACTGCAGGGAACCTGCAGGATTTGTTAGAACTGCTCAGAATCAGATCTGAGGCACTTTCAGGAGTAGAACTGCAGCTATCTGATACAAATCCCTTACCCTCACGCACCAGCAATCAAGCTAGGACACCAGACTCTACCCAGGCAAGCAGATACCCGGCAGAACACAATCCAAGGTCATCTCAAACCCAAAATCGAGCGCTGCAGATCAAAACACCCACTCAACAGTTTCAAATCTCATTGTCGGTGCTGTATAGGAGAATTTATAGAACTATAGAGGCATCAAACACATTTCTGAGTACAGGCTTCAATATGATTTAGATCCCCTAGGGCCATCATTCAGGCGTGCCAAAGACCACCACTAGTCTCATCTGGAGGTTCCTAATCATCTCTGCACAGACCAATCTGCCATAACATGCACTCCTGATCACTGCCAGTCAAATCTGTATTGCAGCACAAACATCCTGTGAAAGAACTAACAACCAGTCACTTGACTTGCTGGTATCTATTAATGTTTTGGAGTTGTACCTTACATGTATTTAAATAGTCATAGGATTATTTTATTTTCCTTTCGGGATCTGAAACTGTTGTCATTATCTGCAAAGTTTATCAGTGGTTTGATTTCATCTAATCTGAGTGCCTTGCCATAAACTAATAATCATTTCCAGGTCTGCAGTATTTGTCATCATATATTAGGGTTTAACAGTGCTGTGACAGTTTGGGTCTGATTATATTTAAATTGAATTTCCAAGAGTAAACCCTAAGACATTACAGCAGCCAAGAGACAAGCAATGGCTAAAACACTAGCGTGAAAGCTCTCAGTGCCCTTTCAGACCCTCTACAAGGCCCGACAATCTGTTTGAAGGATTATCCTAAGTGAGGAGAACTTTAACAATGACAAAAGCACTTTTGGGGGTCTTATGGCCTAATCACTTTTTTGTTATGGGGATTTTATAATCATTCTTTTGTTGTCTTTCTTTGTGCATACTAGAGTAGCCAGATATGCCCCCACCCCTCCCCAGGCATGCATATCCCCATATCTGATACGGATACAGATACAATACAACACAGATACACGTTGGATACCATACCCACACATGCCCAAAAAACTCTGATTTTCCAGCCGTGCCAAATACTGTCTGATGTGAATCTTCCTAAACTTAATCTTAAAAAATTTCAATCATGCAATATTATTTTGTTTTGTATAAACAAAACCTACACCAAATGAGGAAGACAAATGAAACGTTTTTCTATTTCAGCGAACAATTCTTTTGGGTATTCTTATAGTGCAACTCTAACCTTTATTTTTGGTGCCTTAACTTTTATAGATTTAAGAAAGCTAATCGTTTATAATTTTATATTTATATGTAATATTTATATTATGTTGTTTAAACATTAGATATTTTAAAAAATCATTCTTTAAATATAAATAAAAATTATTCATATATATTTAATTGTTTATTCTTTACTAAATTATTAATATTTAAATTTTAATATTATTGTAATTTATATTTACTTATTTGCTTTTGAAGTAATGAAAATCTCCACTAATAACTTAGAAAATTGTGTTAAATATATGTGTGTTTTCTATGAATGTTGTATCCAGCTGTATCCATATTGGGGGTCTTAAAAAATGGCTGTACCCATATCCAATACCGTATCCGTATTTGTATCCGTATCCGTGTCCATGCAGCTTTGGTGCATACCCTCTAGACTATCTTCTTTGTTTTGTTGGGTTATGGCTATATACTTCAAGGTTGATCCATTAAATGATGGATTTCAAAGACCGTTGAGTCTGTCTTCTTAGTATTACTTTACAGCACTTTGTATCTCGGGTTATCCCCAATTTTTGTACTTTGCCTAGGCAGACCTCCTTGCCCTCTATTCCCTACTTTTCATAAAGGAGAATGGATATTGATTATTTGCAAAAGGCTGCCTTTTCTTAGTTTAGTATATTGCCTTTTCTATTTATCAAAACAAATGACAAACCAAGCAGTTGCTTCAAGAATCAAGATCCAACCCAACACTTCTCCCCACACATCCTACTTAGAATGCAAAAGAAAAGATCGTAATGAGTGGTATTTAGTGAAATATTATCATGATCTCTACAAAAGCACTATGAATAATCACTACCCACTTCCTAAGATTGGTGAACTTAAGTTATAACCATCTTCAAGGTGCAAAGAACTTCACTTAACTTCGTGTGACTTCTAGTTATCAAAGTTCACATAAAGCCCTATAATGTTTGAAAAATAACTTCCAAAACCCTATTTGGACTCAATGAGTTGTTTGTTGTGCCTTTCAGCCACACCAATCTACCACCACGTTCATGTGCATCATCATTGATGTTTTCCAACCCCATCTTGGCAACTTTGTTGTTGACCATCTACAAAAACTCTTGGAACAATCACTTGGTTGTGTGTAGAAAGTTCTAAATTTCCTTTGCCAGCATCATCTCTGAGCCAAGATGAATAAGTCCTTTTGCCAAACCTCAGTCTAGTAGTTGGGGTTCCTCATAAGCCATCATGAAGTACATGCAAACCAAGATAAATTAAAGGTCATTCAGGAGCAGCCTATACCATCCATCATTTATCTCAAGGGTTTTTTGGGAATTGAGAACTTCTACAGAAATTTTATTTGCAATTAGTTACATGTTGCTTGCCCTCTTCATCAACTCACTATTCAAAATGATCTTTTAACGATTACCCACATGCCACTCAAACATTTAGTGATTTGGAAGAGGGCTCAACTCCAATTCTTACTCTCCCCAAATTGCAACAGCCAATTGAGCTTGAGATTAATACTTCACAATATGCCATAGGCAGAAGACTTAAGCATGGAGGACCTCCAATGGATTATCATTCTAAAGCATTGTCACAATCCAATCTCAACTACAGCACCTATAAGAAGGAATTAGATGCCTTGGTCCAAGTGCTCAATCAGTGATGCCATCATCTTCTCTATGAAGAAGCAATTTTGTACATTGTTCGCCAAACACTTCAATTCTTGGACTCACTCTGATTTAAACATTCAACAATTTCATTCAGTAAGGGTGACCTAGACAAAGTGGATGATCTTCTTAGTAGTCCTCCTACTTGGGTAATCACCATTTTGGATACTCAATGTGTAGCCCATGATGAATGAAATGGTCTCTACTTCACAAAGACTCGGCTTGGTTCCGTTGATGAAACTTTGCAAATCTGTTAGCCATTCTTGGCAACATTTGCTAAGGTTTAGTCATCCTCCCATGGGATACAAAACATTCAATATTACTCTTGTTTGCCTTCTATGTCGATGCAAATTCCATCAAGGTTCTTCTTGCAATCAATATATGCCTTCCAATCAAAAGCATGGATTATATCAAGTATCAGCCATTATTGGTACCTTCCCAACCATGGAAAACCTTGAATGCATCTTTGTTGTTGTCTAACAATTTTCTAAAATGGTTATCTTTATGCCTTGCATCAAAACCATTGCTCTACATACTACAAACTTGTTCATCAAGCATGTTATGCTCACTATCATTTCAGATGATGATTTGTGCTTCTTGACTCACTTTTTGGAAATTTTTGTGGAAGCTTCTAGGTTGTTGGTTGCAATGCTCCCCTTAGTTTTGACCACATACTGGTGGCCATATAGAAATAAATTAACAAGGAGACTAATAGTTGGAAGTTAGTAGGTTGAATATTGAAAATATTTGCAATATATTTTCTGAAAAATAGGGATTTCTATTTATTGACTACCTATCTACACATCTGTGATTCAACAAAGTGCAGGCATATCATATATTACTAAAAATATCTAATTCTGACTGGGTACTTCTCTACATTTTCTCATCAAAAAAGTAGGTAGTGGGACACCCATATACATATCCTCTATCATAGCTACTTCCAAAATGCCTGTATTTATATAGGGCATTCTCCTTTAAAAAAATGTACTGGCTTCCAACCCTTTGGTGCCTTACGATGAAATATCCCCAATGGGATCTGCCCTAAAATTTATGATTTCTGCCCTAGATTTCTGATTTATTTTTCTGCACTTTTCCAATTTAGTTTTCTGCTCAAACCCTAGGGCTGAATTCTGATTTTTATTTTCAGAATGATAAACACGTATAGGCATTCAATAAACATATGCCAAACATCCATAAAACTATACCAAACATATAGATAACATCAACTATGATAGCAACCATGAAAATCAACCATCCAAGTGCCATCTGCTACTAAAAAACTGAATATTTTGGACTGATTTTTACAATGAATTCATGGGCTCAAACATAAATGCAATATGCTCACAAAATGCCACAACAATGTTGCTCCAACACTGATCTTCAAATCTGATAATGCAATGATGCTCCAAACCCCCAAATGCCTCCAATGAAGTGCAATCAAAATTTCGTCATGAGTTCTCCACAAGATGAGCTGGGGTTTCGTCCAACTCACCACATTCACAAGGGTTTTCGTCCTTGGAATGAAGCCCAACCAAGGTTGCAGCCAAAGAAAAGAATCTCCAAAATGAAAAATAAGATATGAATCGATGCCCAAATGACCTCAAATGTTCTTATATTTATAACCACCTTTCCCCTCCAAATTTGGCTGACCCCTCAAGGCAAATTTATATTATTTGTTTTTTTTTCTCCTCCAATCTTGGCCAACCTCAATAAAGTATTCTTATTTTATTTTATTTATTATTTATTTATATTATTTATACTTTAATATTATATAATATATATACTAGTGTTTAAAAACATTATTAAAATAGGGTGGATTTAAGGCAGGAAAAAGGGAGCATTACAGCCCTCACTTCCTAGAATTGCTTGCCCACAAGCAATCGCAAGCATGGATACTGCAAAACATCCTCAAGTGGCAAGTCTCTCCAACTAATCAAGTACTCCATAATCACCCTACTCCTCGACTTGTGGCTACTACTCCTGTAGTGAATATGAAGAATAGTATGCAAAGTGAGTTTTGATGGCCAAAAATGAAACAATATCGTCCATACACACTCAAACTCAAATCTACTCCATCTTTCAAACTTTGAAATTCTGCTCCTCGAGGTTGGTGATCTCCCATCATCAAGAGTAGTATCAAGTACAAGTAGCAACTTCCCTTCTTCATCCAAAGGAGGAAGCTCAAGAGAAAATGTGATATGTTGCTCACTTGCCCTCTTGAGGAAAGATACATGAAATATATTATGAATCCAGCTACCCTTAGGTAACTTTGACTCGTAAGCATCCTCTCCAACTCACTCTCAATCCTAAAAGAGCCATAGAAATGAAGCTTCAGCTTCCCTACACCACTCCTCAATGTAATATGTTTGTATAGTTGTAGGAACAAGAATACCAATTCACCAACCTCAAGTGTCATGTACATATCCTACATCAACCCCTTCACTCTGAAGGCTCCTTTGTCCACAAATACTAAGTCTACCAAAGACAAAGCGTCATGTCTATCCAAGGCTTGGAAAGATGTTATATCTATCAATATGTCATAGGTGATATCATAATAATGCTCTTTGAAACACAACCACCTGCACCAAGCCTTTTGTTGCTCCACTCTGATACAAGTATCACTCTTCCAAATGTTGGGACGCAATTCACCACGATCCCTATTAAGTATCATACCATTCACACCAATACCTGGATCCCAAATTATTACACCATCACACCAACTGAAAATGAATAGATAAGTGTCTCTCATCATGCCACCACAGCAAACTATCCTCCTAAACCTGAATTGTCTCATATGGATGTGAAAAGTGTCCATCATATATGCATCACCAAACATGCAAATCTGCTCTAGGCTGCTGGTGCAAATCAGAACAGCACTGTGAAAACTGAAAATCAGATCTATGATCATGCCAAGAATGCTTTTGCTGTCATAAGATGATAAGATCTCATTATCATGCAACCCCCCAACACTGTAGTGACAATCCCATGCACACCAATCCATCCAAACAGCTGCAAACATCAATGTGCAGTCTGAAAACTCCATGATCAGCAATATAGAACAGCCATCAATCATCAAGGAGTGAACTGAAAACCAATGGATTGGGTCAGAAAATTTTCTGCTCTCATGCTCATTTGTCTTGGACTATAGTCCAGCTGAAACTCAACATCCCCATGAACATATAACTCCAAATTGGATACCTCCATGACATCTCCTTCAAGTTTTGAAGCTAGGACAGCATTCTGCTCACCCAAAGGATCATTGTCATTATAGCATGCTGTCAAAACACAAGTCGGCTCACTGAGCTCTCCAAGAATGGTTACACTCTTAACCAGTTCCGAATCACAAATGTTCTTCTCTACATATGCATAACAATCATTCTTTGCTGGTCCACAAAGTATAGACGCAACTTTCTCTTCCTTAATCCTGACTTGAGCCTTCAATTGGCTCTCCAAACTATGTGTTTCATTAACCCTATGATTAAAATAATTTGCACAAAATAAATTTTCTGATTTGTTTTCAAAATCATACCTCTCAACAAGTTAATGCAAATATGATCGGTCTTCATTTTCTACCATCATAAGAAGTTCAACCATCATAGTTTCTTCCCTTGGAAATATTAGAGATTGACGAAAAAGTGTATCTCATTGCTGCCTCTCATGATCCATGTGACTGAATTGTTCCTTGATATTTTGAAGGTGTTGTTTTGCTCTTCCTTAGCCCTTCTTAGCCATCCCTCACACATGTTTTGAGTCTTCACAACATCCTCTATGCTATGATGTACAAAATCAGATTGTTTGTAGTTTGTATCCACAACCGATACCTCATGCTTAGCCATCAAATCTTGAGTATCAACAAGGTAAGGCTTCTTACCACTATCATCCTCATATGATTTATCTATCACCTCATGATTATGTGAAGGTAATGGACTACTGTTCATAATCAGAAAATCCAAACTGTTACCTTTTTGTGGTGTTTTCATGTATCTCAAGTTCATCTTTTTTCATTGTTGGATGTTCATCATCAAGTGCTGGTCCAAGAGATGTATCCAGCTGAAAACCAAGTGTATTACTTGTCATAACTTCTATCCCATGGCTGCTAGTTGTACCTTCACTAACCTTCAACTCTTGTCATGCTAAATGTCTTTGATCCAATTTATCCAAATCGTTTTGCTCATCACATAACAAATTGCCTTCATATGTATTAAAAATATCACCTTCAAGATCACCCAACTCACAATTTGATTCCTTACAGCTACTATGTAGAGATGGTGAGACACTACTTTGCTCGAATAATGGATCATCAAAAGAATTCATACCTTCATGTGGCTGATCAGTCACTATTGGTTTGGCAAACTTTGTAACAGCATACCCTTCAACATTATTGTTATCATGAAAACTCATGTGCCCCTCACTTGTGGATGCATGAAGTGATT
Organism: Sequoiadendron giganteum; assembly: GCA_007115665.2. Classification (NCBI taxonomy): domain Eukaryota; kingdom Viridiplantae; phylum Streptophyta; class Pinopsida; order Cupressales; family Cupressaceae; genus Sequoiadendron; species Sequoiadendron giganteum. The sequence goes on along the minus strand of CM021103.1, from coordinate 643,096,414 downwards.
CTTCTCTATCCATATCATCATTTTGTTGAAGTGAACTTGTGAGCATGGCTTCATCCTCTTTAGGGCTTCCACATGTATGACTAGGTATCTAAATTTCTAGGCAAGTGAAGCAATGTTGTTCTCTCCTCTTCTTAGGATCACCCATAGGCTGCAAATCACAAGGAAGCAATTCTTCTTTCTTTCCTTCTTTTCTTTTTCCTCAATGCTCTTTTGGAAACTTCTAAATTTTCTTCTTCTCTTCTCAATTTTCTGACGTAGTTATATAGATCTCTCTTTCCCAGATTCCCATCTTCATGCATTCCCAAATAAGCATCAAAAAATTGACCCTCAAGGGAGAACTGTAATGTAGCACCAATGCATCTATCCTCTTTGACCCTCAAGCGATCACTTGGATATAGAAATTTTGGAACTTGAAACAAAAAGTCCACATGCCCTATACTACAAGTTGTATCTCTTATTCTATCACCTTTTTTTGCATGCTTTCCATGATGACAAGAATTTTGCAATGACATAGGAAGCAACAAATTTGAAACATCTTCATACCTTTAGCTACAAACAAAATTCTCATCCTTCTTTGTTGATAAGGAATTTGTTGAGATATCCTCAACACCTTCATTTTTGTGACTCACAATCATTGAACTAGGGTTAAGTAAGTTCCTCTCAAATGCATATTCACCTACAATGCTACTTGGAAAATTGATCAAAGGCTCATCCTTTGAAATCTCGAAAGATCTTGCACAATTCGACGTATCTTCCTTCAACTTGGACTCTACTTGCTTAACAAGTGTAACCTTTTCTTCCTTCACTTCATTGATCTTTTGTAGACACATACGATCATTCGAAACCAATAAAACATTTTCTTCTAACAAAAGATCTATTGCGTAACCTTTTCTGCCTTCACTTCATCGATCTTTTGTTGACACATACGATCATTAGAAACCAATAATAATTAAGCTTTGTAGAAGTGTCTTGTGGCTGCTCTTGATACCTTCCCCTCTTATGCCCATTTCTTGTTTTCATCTCATAAAACTCAATGAAAGACATGTCACATCAAATGGTTGGGCTTAAGGCATTACATTCAACATGATACCTTGCCATTTCGTCCTCCTGTCGTGGTGGTATGAGTTGTTCTCCCTCAAATGGGCCTGCCACTTCTCTTTGTAAGAAATCTGGCTTTGAATGTCTCCTTGGGTGGGTTAATTGAAACCCAGCCATTAGTTGAGTTACTTCCTTCTACAATAGGCTGATTGGATCTACCGGCATTCCATTGTTGATTCATCTCCTTTAGGATGTGAGCCAACTTTGCCATAGAATCTCTCATAAAGGATTGAAACTTTTTGTTTTCCCTAATACCTTTATTCATGAATCTACATTAAAGCAGTTCGCACGGGCTGGCAAGAACAAGGCTCTGATACCACTAAAATATCCCCAATAGGTTCCACCCTAATTTTCTAATTTATTTTTCTGCACTTTTCCGATTTCTGCCCTAGTTTTCTGATTTAGTTTTTTGCTCAAAGCCTAGGACTGAATTCTGATTTTTATTTTCAGAACGATAAACACTTATAGGCATCCATAAAACTATGCCAAACAAATAAATAACATCAACTATGATAGCAACCATGAAAATCAACTATCCAAGAGCCAAACATAGGTCCAATAAATCTGATTTATGATTAAAAAAGTCTGCTGCTACAAAACTGAATATTCTGGACTGATTGTTACAATGAATTCAAGGTCTCAAACATACCAAACATATGCCCAGATTCATGCTCTACAAATCAGATCTAAAACTATGATTGTACATACCAAATACATGCAAAATAGTCTTCAAATGTCAAGCCCTAGACGGGTGAATTCCTCCTTGGCAAGCGCTTAGGGTTTTCTGCTCCAAATATGTGAAATTGCCCTCCAAAGATGGCCACTCAAATCTGCTCCAAAGTGGTGCTCCAAATTAGAGCAAAACCCTAATGCAATATGCTCACAAAATGCCACAACAATGCTGCTCCAAAACTGATCTTCAGATCTGATTATGCAATGATGCTCCAAACCTCCGAATATCTCCAATGAAGTGCAATTAGAACTCCGTCATGAGTTCTTCACAAGATCAGCTAGGGTTTCATCCAACTCACCACATTCACAAGGTTTCCGTCCTTGGAATGAAGCCCAACCAAGGTTGCAATCAAAGAAAAGAATCTCCAAAATGAAAATAAGATATGAATCAATGCCCAAACGACCTTAAATGTTCTTATATTTATAGCCACTTTTCCCCTCCAAATTGGGCCGACCTCCTCGAGGCAAAATATTTATTTTATTTGCTTTTTTTTCTCCTCCAATCTTGGCCGACCTCAATAAAGTATTCTTATTTTATTTTATTTATTTATTATTTATTTAATTAAATATATTATTTAGATTTTAATATTATAATATATATACTAGTGTTTAAAAACACTATTAAAAAGGGTGGATTCAGAGCAATAAAAAGCAAACATTACATACGAGATTCAATTGGCCTTCCATCTCCCAATATGTCCCACTGAAAGGAGCAATACAAATCTTTGTCATTGGTGCCAAATTAAGAAAAAACAAACTTGAACCAAATTCTTGGCTCTTCATGACCGAGATGGAGTACCTCATTCTTTCCAATTTGGTAATCCTTTCAGGCTTCTAATGGATTGACAAAGGTTTCACAACAAACATCACAAGTTGAAGCCCATCAAATGCAAAACTCGCTATTTGCCAAATAGTCAAGCCTAATGCCTTTTCCCTTGCTCTTCTAGTTCAGCTTTGCATCCAAGGTGTTATCAATATGAGCAAGAACAAGTTGTATGAGCCATCTCACTTGCACAAGAAGATTTCAATCATTCATCTTGAGGCTAGCTTTGTCTATTTTCAAGAACAATTAACTGAGATGATTTTCTCAATTTTCAGGCATACACCAATTGCAGGGGGAAAACATCACATCTCTTGTCAGCCACAAAGGAATTCTACTTATTCATAATAAGTGGTTCTCCAGGTCAATTGTTCTAGAAAGCCCCAAATCCCCTTCTAAGCAGAGAGGGAATGATAAGGTCATCTATTTAAGTTAATATGTTAACTATAGTTATTTAAGATAAAACTGTGTTGGGTTTGCCATGAACTCTTGACAACTCAGACCAATCTGGGCCAGGTTTTGATCCCATTCCAGATCCAGCCCAGGGATTTAGTTTGGGTAGGTCTGACATGCCTGGGTGAACCAAGTAGGAACCAGACGAAAACAAAGAATTGAATAGAAATTGGAAAAAACTAATATAAAACAAAACCTAAATAACCCTAAAAGTGCATTTTCTGAAGAATTTTGAGCTTGGTTAAAAGCAGTAAAATTATAAACAATGGCGAGTGCTGTGAAGATCTGGTTTTAAAATGTAATTAAAAAAGAATTGGGCTTCACTGGATGGAAAGCAGCATGTTTTTCCTGATTTTTCTCTGATCGAATCCCAATTGACCTAATTCCATTTATACTTTGATTTATCTTTAACATATATGATTTGACAAGTGACAAATAAAAATATATAAAAAATAATAAAACTAACCATAATTTGCACAAATGTACAAAATTGAAAACAGAATTAAGATCACAGCTGATAATTGATAATGCAATGTCACTTGTTAAATCATAAATGTTTAAGATAAGTGTATGTTCATGTTGAACTCAACTGTATCCAATCCAGGGCAAAAAATCAAGGAACTTCCAAACCCAAATCCCGAAACATGAATGGGCAACATTAAAAGTCTTTGTAAGATGTTTATCTTATAAATGCATGCTTCTCTTATGTAAGTTGTAGCTAAGCAATCAGATATAGAACTCATATAATTGATGCAAAGGAAAATCCCCAAAATCTGTTTTCTGTGAATAGTGAAGTTGATTTCTATTTATACTATCATTTGACTGCCTGTCTACATGTTTGTGAACCAACCAAATGTAGGCATATCGTATATTATTGAAAAGTATTAAGATGTTCCATCTGGTTACATACTTTACATTCAATGATTTTATCTTCTATTCCGAATTTTCATAGTAGTCCGGACATCTGATGGACAAGAATTGTCTATCGATCTACATGGGCCAGTGATGTCCTTGAGAAGCTCTTGTAATGTCCAATACAAAGTGTCTGATTTATTCTTGAGTTATCAAGCTTCTCAGACATAACATAAGCTTATGTAGTTAGAAGAGAAATAAGATTCTTCTAATTGAAAAGTCAATATCAAGTTCTGGAAATTTAGGTAGAGGCTGGTAGATCCCAATTTGAAAACCGTAGATGCTCAATTGTTTCCCATTTCAAAGCAAACCCACAGTGACTTCAGAGATAGTCTATACTAGAAATAAGATTCTTCTACTTGAAAAGTCAATATCAAGTTCTGGAAATTTAGGGACCAGTAACTTGAATGTCCCTAGTTTTGGAAGAAACCATGTGACTCTAGGCAAATCCCTTGTAGCAATATATTCTCCTCCAACTGATCCAAGCACTAATTTAATGGATGCACCTAAATATTTTCATGCAAGGGACCCATGGTAAATTATGCTAAATTTTTAAAGTATCTGCATGCAAAAAAAGGGTGCTGTTAGGGTTAGAAGGCAGATATCTAATAGTTAAATGCAGATTTGATGATTAAAACAGAGAAATAAACTACACAAAATTATAGCAGAAACAAAACAACACAAAGAATTTAACGCAGTTCACCCAATCCGGGCTACATCCACAAAACCGCAACCATCCAATGATTTTATTATCCAGTGCAAAACATATTACAATCTCGTGAATAATGCATCACTGCAACTCTCTTCTCTACCGCTTATTACAAGCCGTTTAGAAAGTTCTAGAATTAGGGTTCTACAAAGTTGGTTTTTTTCTTTTTTGGTGATGAAGCGAAAAAGTAGGAGAAAAAAATTTATGAGGGCCTGCCGCCCCCCGAACCCCCGCAAGGATACATGAAGAGTGTACAGTATAGCATGATCAGTCGCCACATACCAACAGGTGCAGATCCCATGTGGATGAAATAAGTAACAGCCCAGAATCTTCACCGATATCCCCATCCAGTAAATAAATCTAAGCAATAATCTTAACTAATGGTCTGAAACCACAGATACAGCAATAAAGAAACCTCTGTATCAAATATAGCTTATAAAACAAGATTAGCCTCAATTTCAAACTTGAGGTCTGAAAATTTACCAGGATTGAAATGCATAGCTTACATTTCAAAGACGACTAGTAGTTGAGTGAAAGAATAGTACTATGACCCCCAAATCAAATTCCTCCTGATAAAACAGTTTCTAAAGCTGATATTTCAATGAGGCAACTATTTACCTAGCAAAAAATAATTAAGATAGAAAAGGAGAAAGCCTGTTGTTGTCTATCCTTAGGTAGAAACTTAATGTTTTGAGAGGACTAAACAGTCCTTATGAAAGCCTATATGATTACAATTCTAAAAGGAAAAATACAACACAAAGATTAGAAGTTGAAAGGAGCAATTATAATAGCAACGCATATATCATAATGATAAGAGAACCACCACAAGCAGTCTACCAGATAATGCTCTCCTCTAAAATAAGTGATATATCAAGCTTTAATGAGAATTCCCATTGCACGCGCAATCAATGTGAAATACTGACAATGGGTTCAATTAAAAACATACATGTTTTAAGCTCCCATTAAATTTCTCAGAACATGTTTGCTTCAAGTTCAATATTAGCAAAAGGCATCTGCAGATTCATGTTCTAGCATTTGAAGGAATGCATAAACAACTTGCATATGTATTTTAAAATGCTCTAAACATTTAAAAAAATATAGACATTAAACAAGCATAGAGGCCTGTGAGAAATGCATCCAACCATTACTCCTAGGTCACCAGATCATAACAGAAGTACATTACTTCTGATGTTCTGAGGTTGGTGAACAAAGAGAATTATTAACCTTAAGTTCAAGGAAAGAGAACCAACATTAAAACATAAAATTTGAAGAAAGTGTCTCACTCAAGTAAATATAAAGGACAAACGCAAAAAGGTTCCTTCCATAGTATACATAATATCAAAGTACTCGTGAATTGTCTGTCATCATAGAATTATTGCACAGAGAAACAAGCTTAAGGCCAAATAGAGAGGATGTACACCACAAGCTAACAAATTTATACTATCAGAAAATGCTGACATCTGTAGAAAAAATACACTGTAAATCATATACCTAACTTGGACACCATTTGTTCTTTTAAAATGCTATACCATTATTTAAAGAATGATTAGATAAATAGGTGTTAGTGGTGAACAAACATCCTAATACAAAAGCTAAGAGCTCAAGAACAATTGAAAAAAGATCTTTTACTTCTTTGGAAATTGCAACAACAAACTCTGGGCCTCAGATAAAGTTAACCATGGACTGAGCTTTGAAAAAATGGATATGGTTAAATTAAAAAGAGGCAAAATAAAGATTTCTTCAACTGCATATGAAACATTGAAGGATCGTGAATCATCTTCAAATAGAGAGGATGTACACCACCAGCTAAAGAACTTACTATTATATTATTATAAAAGGTTGACATCTGTAGCAAAAGTGTATATTGTGACTCACATACCCAAGTTGGACAACATAATGCTTATCAACTGGCCATACAATTATTTAAAAAATGATTAGATAAATATGTGTTATTGGTGAACAAACATCCTCCTCCAAAATCTAAGAGCTAAAGAAAATAACAAAATGTTCCTGAACATTTTCAGAATTTTCAACAACACACTATGCCATAGATAAAAGGTGACCATGGACCAAGATTGCAAAAATGGATATGGTTAAACTAGAAAAAGGTATAACATTAAAACTTTAGCTTTACTAGCTTGCAATGTTAAAAGGCTTCACAAAAACTGGTCCTTATACTAGATGTCAGACAGAAAACTTTATCCAGTAACAGGTTACTAAATAGGACACCAGATGGTGACTAAATTACCTTTAGGAGATCAAAAACTTTTTCAGCAATATATTTCTGTTGGATTGTTGCCCCTTTTTGTTGCACCTTATCTGGATGTACACACAGAGTAGCTTTCCTATAAACTTTCTTGACAGAAGCACCAGTGAGGACATCTGTCAGTGATACTGGCTGCCAACCAGCCTCGGGCCAAAGTACCTGCCCATATCAAACAAGGATAGTAAATTAAAATTGTCAATGAGAATGTCATGCTAGTTAATGTATCAGCATCACAAAATAATATCAGACGTCCTTGATTCTTATGCTAAGCACAAATGGATTCAAATCAATCACAAATATGATACAACCTAACTGCAGAAATAGTAACAAAGAGACTTAATAAGAGCACAGCCAATAGAGCACAATAATACAAAATCTTATGACTACTTTGCCCCCACCATGATAAATATTTCACAGAAATCATCAAAATCGGTTACTTGTTCAGCATATATCTTTATAGAAAAGATGACTTTCCATACCTACTAAGTACACAGAAAAAGTATGCATATGATAATACATAGAAAGATAAACATAGAATATACAATCTGATACATGAGTAGACATGACTGATTCATATACAAGTCAACAGGCATTTCATCGAGCAACAGGCATTTCCAATCATTTCCCAAGATAACTTTGTATATGAAAGTTGTTCCCCTTGGTCTTGTGAGGCTTCCCATGTCATCATCTTGTTGACAAGTGTCATAATCTAGGAGTTATGTCATCTCTTGCATTGGAAAGCATGCCTTTACATTAAAGCAACCCATTGTCATTTAGTCGGTAATGGGATTGTACCTCCTAGTGGAGCAACCTCTTGTGGAGGTTGTCCCCTTATCCCCAACTTTAAATTGTTAATTGTGCCATGCATGTAGGAAACTAGTGGTTGTTCTATTTAGTCAAGATGTGATATATCCTAGTTGTCCCACCACTTGTGTAGATTTCGCTTGGTGTTGTTAGTGTCATCAAGTGAGTTAAGGGTGTGGAATTGAGGTAGATGATTCCCTCATCCTACCTTTGTGTTGTGTTCAAGACCGAGATTGTGGGTTAGAACCCAATCATCATCGTCATGTAGTCCCACTCTCTCATGTGATCATTAAGGTGACTTCATCACACAATTTGTAATTCTTCCACTTGTTGCACCTTGCTTGGAGAAATGGTGATGTCCTTTAAAGTGTTGTTGATGTCTTGTGTTGTTTGTGACGTGGAACATCACCACATTGTCCATGTTATGTCTTGTGTGTCGTTGAGCTTGACATGACACTTTGTGTGCAAATTAGCATGCATCAATGTCATATCTTTTGCTAGGGTCATTCTTGTGTTCTTTCAAAAAAAAATTGTTCACTTGGCTAACATCTTGGGTGCAAAGCTTGGCACATTATAGGTTTGCGCTAAAATATTTCTTCCCAAGCCTTTTCTAAAAATAACGTACTTGGGAAATTGCCATTAGTAACTATATTATGAATGGTTCCCTTAAGATGTCAGCTCTATCATGATATATAACATTCGGGAAGAGTTTAACCAAATTAAAAGCTAATAAACATTCAATAGTAAAAACCCAAGTAAATCCTACACACAAGTGGTAAGCTATCAGGAATGGAAGCCTCGGCAAGGAATATTCATAAGAAAATTGGATAGAACATGAGCTCCAAAGCAAGAGTAAAGGCACAATGACTAATCAATGAAGAAAAGGAAGAAATGGGCTCCTAAACAATTACCAAAAGAAAACAAAAGAAAAACTTATCAATGAATTTTTTTGGCACTAAAGGAGGATATTTTTATAATAAACAGAAAGAGGTCCAACAAACCATTGGCAAGTGTATGGAAAGATAGAAGAGTGATCACATACTAGAGGCACCAATCAATGAAATAAAGAGTCATGATGAAAAATATAGCCAATTGCAAAAAGAAAACAAGGAGGAAATAGTTAATGAAAACTACAATATCAAGAAAAAGAAATTAAAAACCAGCTTCAAAAAGAAAAAAAATATGCCAAGAATAGGCCTCTTAAAAAAGGAGATGGAGATGAGATTGAGAAAGAATAGAAGATGTTGACACCTCAATCACAAAGGATCAACAAAAAGAAGAAAAATCAAGAAGTGATCTTGGAGACCCAATTCTATAAGAGAAGGAAATGATTGAGGAACCATGAGCCATTGAAATTAAAGAAGAAAGAGTTAAGAAAACAAAACCCAAATTAGAGAAAGAGAAGGCAGAAAAAGAGATGGTTCCAAAAGAGTCAGACCAATGAAATTTCAGTAGCAGAAATCAGATCTAGAGTACACTAACAAAATAGCATTACAAATATAGGGGTAAATGCATGATGAAGAAGAAAAACCAATCTAAAAAAAGAAAGACCACAGCATGATTGGAAGTTGTCAAACGACATAAAAAAGACAATGATAATTCTACAGTGGGCATAAGCTTCCCTATACCAATCATAAAAAATCATAAGTTGGAGTATCAAGGGACCTCAATGCCCCTAATAAGTGCTACCTACTAAGATAGCTAATACAGGAGGGTAGGTTAAAAAACATGCTTCTTCAGGAAACCAAGATTGATGTCAAAGAATTGACCAGGGTTAAAATTTTGGATGGAGGGAAAGTGAAAAACATCTAGCACAAGGAATATGAGGTTTGGGCACTTTGTGGAATAATAACAATTTTTAAAAAGTCAAGCTAATTTTTACTTTTAGTTAACAATTCCAAAATATAGTCTTCAAAGATTGACTTGGAAAATTGAAAATTGTACTATCACATGCATATGGACCAATGAAAAACAGTGAAAAATAAGTGTTGGAAAGAACAAGGAGAGACATTCAACAACAGTTTAAAGATAGAAACTAGATAATCGCTGCAATGCAATTTTAAATCCATGATAGACGAGAGGAATAATCAGCCCTTTAGGAAAAACAATCATGGATTTCAAATCCTTTTGAAATAAATGACAACCTTGGGATGCATAACCTACCAGGAACAATAGAAATCAAGGAAACAAATGTACAGAAAAAAGGTTGGATGGATTCTAAATAAGTTTGAAATGGTTGCTATTGGGGAAACCGAATTTTGGATTCAAACATTCTTATGAAATCAAGGTCACATCATTAGTCAATATTCTTATGAAAACTAGCCCTAAATTTTGAAGATAAGCTAAAAGAAGTCCAAGGGGTTGAGCTCAATTGGTTGAAGAGTTGAGTTCTCATTGTGGAATCCCAGGTTCAAATCCCAAGAGGTCCATCTAATGTGGAATTCAAAGTTGTGACTCTTGGTTCTCTATTGTTGGCTTCTAGTGTGGTTGTGATATCTGAAGGTGGATTTCTAAGTTGTGACTCTTGGTCTTCCAGTGTTGGCTTCTAGTTTAGTTGAGATATCTAAAGATGAATTTCTGAATTGTGACTCTTTGTCTTCCATTGTAGGTTTCTAGGGTGATTGCTTGAAAGGAGCTAGTATTGGTCTCATGTTAGTGCTCACAAAGATCTTGTATTGGTCTCATGTTGGTGCTAGTGCAGACAGAATATTTGTAAATGAATTTTAATGTTTCTTTTAAAAAAAGATTAAGTTAAAAGAATGATGCAAAATAGATGTAAGAAAATCAAAACGATGTATATTGACACAAAAACTTATGTAAAGATGAAGGCCAAAAAGTGGAACAAAAATTCTTTTATCAACCTCTTTAAAAAGAAGAGATGAGCAAGAGTAAAATTGTTGGAGGGAGATTGAAAAACAAAATTACTTTATCTATCAACTGTAGTGAAAGGAAAATAGAATAAACAGCGCAAAACCTATCTAAAGAAGATCATTGAAGATAAGGAAATAAGAAAAGATGAGCTATATTTCAAAACCCTGTAAGCTCAAGAAAATCAGAGATATGAGTGGGATGAGATGTTGGAAAACATTTCAACAATTATATTTGAAGAAAATAAAAAAATTGCTGATGCAAGAACTGAATCTAGAGATAAAGCCTCCACTTCAAATGGATAACAAGAAGAATTCTTTGATCAGCCCGCTCAATGGGTTGAGATAGGTGTAAAGATGTCTTCTGGAAATGCTTCAAGGTTTTGGCTAAAGCCAAACAACCACATGGCTCACGTAAGATCTCTTAACACTTTTTTGAATACTCTACACAAAGGTAAAACTTTTTTGTTTTCAAGGTAAATCTAGGCAAAGTTTGAGGGCCATTTTGAGAACTTTGTGTTATCTCTGGCACTGACTGCTTCTTGCAGCCTATTCTTTGCATTTTTTGTTGCTTCACTCACATGGATCCTCATTCCTATAGAGATGCCACTATTGGAGTAAGTTCCAAGAGGAAACAAACTTTGGATTTGAATGCATCTTTTGTTGCATATGTCTCAATCTTTGGCAAGCCGCAAAACAATGAAAATCTGTGGATGGTCAAATGCTGGTAGGATATTTCCTCTATCGACTTTCCTTGGGGGGTATCAACAAATCTGATTTGAAAGTATTTTGAGCATGCTTTGGTGGGCAAGTTTACAGGTGTGTAATACCCCTCCGTTTTGCTCAGTTGTGCGAACAAAGTTGTTCTCTTTTGTTATGCTTTAGTTATGTGTGTACTTTGACCATGGTACTCGGTTACTGTTTGATCACTATTTTATCGTGATGTGGTGATGAATCTTGATGTGATGATACTGTATTCAGATATTATTATGATGGCATGTTTTGAATTAGCATAAGTGGATATTAGAATTATTAATGTTTTATGCTTTTGATTAAGTAATATGTTAGAGACGTCAGTTAGTAATACTGTATTGGTGAAGGGGACAGTATCGTATCACTCGCTTGCGAGCGCCGTGCGATTCCGTGATTTCTTCTTCACGGTATGTTTTAATTATGACATATATATATGCATGTAGATATACTCTTTGTTCGCAGGTGACAAGTACAGGACATCGACTCCACCTAGTTTCACAGGTTTGAGCGTGTCCATTTCCCAACGGCATTCGATTAAGAAATAGTAACTAGGTTTTCCGTGCCAAGTCACCACCCTAGTCATAGTGTGTCGTCGGATAGAGTTGCTTTAAATATTGTTCTTTCTTTTTGATTATTAATCACATGTTATAAAGTTAAATAAATGTTTTTGTAGTTAAATTGTAGATTAAATTGATCTAGTATTATGTTGGTAATGTAATTTATTTTATTAATTAATTTAATTTAATTAATTAATAATTTAATCGTGGATTAAATCTATTTTATTAATTAATTAAATTGATGATGTTGAGATAAGTTAAGTTATTCATTTTGAAGTTATGGATATAATGTTTGAAATTGAAAATTAAAGAAAAAGTTTAAAATTGCATTTTTTTTTTAAATTGAAAAATAGAGATATTTGTTATTCTGTTTTTGACAATTTATGAGGGTGGTTGCATGGATATTTTGGGAATTTTTTTTATTATTTGAATTTTTTTCATGAGTTTGAGAGGAATGAAAAATTAAAAGACAAACAAAAGAGAAGAAGAATTTTGCTGGTTCTTTTGGTTGGATTGGAGAAAGAAGTTGAACCTGTTGGAGGAGCTTGAATCATAGGAGGAATCCAGAACACCATTGTCAGTCTTCAAGCTTTTAAATCAAGTTTTCTTCTTTTTTTTTAATTAGTGTCTTTTGGAAGTTTCAAGATTTCATATGCTGTTTGAAAACATTTAAATCTTTTGTATGGTTTGCAAAGAAATCCCTGTTTAAATCTTGCTCTCAAAACTTGAAATTTGTATTTGGAAATGGAATTTTATTTTTATTTTAAAAAAAAAAAAAAAGGTTCTTGGCTGTAAATGGTTATTTCAATTTTATTTGCTCAATTTATTCTTTCAATTTTTTATGGGGATATTGAATCCATGTATATATATATTTTGATGTATATATATTTATATATATACCTGTATTTTTTTTTTTTAAATTTCATGTTGGGAGGGTTATGCTGTCAAAAAAATTCTAAAAACCCCCTGAAGAGGTGCGCGGATTTCAAAATCTACAGGTGTTTTTAGTAAAATCATTAAAAATATATATATAAAAATAAAAATAAAATTTTAATTTTAATTTTAGGGCTGTTGGGGCTCAACCCACAGCCGCCCCCATGGGAGGCACTGTGGGGAGCCGCGCCAGCCACCCCCACCGCCGGTGCAGTGGCTTGGCACCGCTGCCACCACAGTGGTGGTCAGTTGTGCTAAGCACAGCCGAGCCACCCCTATGGGGACGGTTGTGCATAGCCACCGACACCACCAAGGTCGGCTATGCTTTGCACAGTCGGCGCCAGCCAGACCAGCTCACCGCCGCCCTACAAAGTCCGCGGCCGACGCCCAGCTCGCCACCCATCTCTATGAACGCAGCCCAAGGCAACCGCAACTCAAACTTAAGGGTTGGCGCATGGCCCGAGGTCTTATGGGGTTGTTTTCAAACAAAATAATAATATAAAATAAAATAAATTATTTTATTATTTTAATATATATATATTAATATAATGTTATATTAAAATATGTATTATGTTTACTATAATATGTATTAATAATTTAATGGTTAATGTTATATTATACAATAATATAATATTATATATATATATATATATATATATATGTTTATATAATTAAATAGGTATATATATATATATATATATATATATTTAAGTTATGTTTTCTCTTGAAGGCATGATTTAAGTCAAATTGAGAAAATTGAAAACATGATAACTTTAGTAAATCATTGTTTTATTTTAAAATACTATTTTTAAAGGAGTAGTTTTGTTTTAATTAACATGATTTTAAGACAAGTTAATTGCTTTAAAATAGTTATAAGGAAAAGAGGAAACAATAATTATCTTATTATATCAATGAATTTTGATTTGTAGGATTAACTGGCTAATTTATCATTATTTAAATGCACGTAGGGAAATTAAATAATTAGCGTTAATTCTCCCTTATCTGAAAAGACGTATTTTAAATTTAGTTTATTTAATGCAATAAATTACTGAATATTAGTGAGGAAATGGATTTAGTAAATCCAAAGTAGATTTAATTCTTGTCTTCTCGCTTGTCTTGATTGTGAATTGTTTTCGTTATCATTTGGGGAAAATTGAGTTAGAAAATGATAAGTCTTCCAGATGGGTTTGTAGTTTGGTGGGTTGTCGTACTATGTTAGTCAAACTTTGGATTGCCTTGGGTAGTGTGCTTAACTGTATCCGGTTTGTTACCCGATTATCATGAACGGAAGGGTGTTGACTGTATGTCATGGATAGAGATTTGATATCCTTAGGTCGCACTTGTGTACTCTTGGGTTGTGGAGTTGTTCCACGTGTTGTCTTAGAGGAGTGGCTTGCAATGAAGGTCGGCACACAAAGTGGTGCCAAGATAACTCATTGTAAGTTAGTTAATCTAGTGATAACGTAATTAACTGATTAGAGTATCAAGTAGTATCAAACACTTGATAAGATAATTATGCCTCACTCATGGACGCAAGGGCTTGTGTAGACTTGGGTTGAGACGAGAAGGCCTGGAATGGCAAGATCGTTATCTTGTCTCTACGAAAGATAACTGATTCCGCATTGGATTACATGAGGGGCCGAAAGTCGTTAGAGGTTACCAGGATAACCCGAGATGGGGGTCGGGGCCTAGGAAGACTCACCAGGATAACCAATGTAACATTGTGATGACACTTCTCTTAAGTCAGCAGTATGTTCGCATCAGTGATGAACTGATTATGTAATTTTGGAAGCATTGTAACCATTGTGTTAAGTGATGTATTGTATTTGTTTCAGCTCGGTTGTGTTTTAGCCTGTGTCTAGAGGTAGATGGTCTTGGCTAGGAATCCTTGTTACTATCTCCTAGCACGGGGGGTGGACCTTTGGGTTCCACTTGGTTGGATCGAACGTGCACCTTACTCCGTTGGGTTTTTCTTCTTGATCGTGTGGACGAGATTTCCAGTTGGAGAGCTCGTGGGATCCAATTTCATTTCATGCCTTATTTATTTCAGTTGATCTTGTGACTTATTACCCCTCATTTGTTATCGAGGTGGAAAGTTGTAATTGTAACCATATTTATTGGACTTACCTCATTCGGAGAATGAGAGATGTAATCGTATTGTTTAATTATGGATAAATGAAATAGAAAGTTATCTCTTATGCTTTGATGTAATTTATCTTATTTGGAATGTATGTGTTTAATTTCTTAAGTAAATAAATGACATGGTTTATTGTTGAGGTTCTAAATAACCTTTGTCTCGTAACCTTAGGGGTTGTTGGCATTGGGTAGTGAACTTGCATGTTAGTTGTACTTAAAAAAAAAATAGTTTGTTTAAGTAGTTGTTTGCAACTTCCTCTAGGGTTGCGTGGCGAGGCGTTACAAGGTGCTTGGCCCTCTTAGAAATCACTGGAAAACTAGTAGACAAAAAATAGAAACTAAAAATTCAAGGTTCTATCAACATCTGATTGTGTGGGAAGGGTTTTTAACTTTTTTGATTTTTCATTGTGACCTTTGTCAAAGAGGAGAAAGACTTATTTTTTGAAATGTTTCTTGGTTCATAGGCACCTGCAAACTATAAATCAATCACAGATTGATTGATTTTGATCTAATAAAAGGAACACCAGCTTGAATGCCGATATGGGACTCCCCTTCCTTCCTTTGTTTTTATTGAATAAGGGAGCACTAAAAGCAACAGGAAAAGCTATAGGGACATATAAGACATGGGCTATACCAAAAGAAAAGAATTTCTCGATAGCCCGTATGTGTGGAAGTGGACCTTCTTAATGGGCTTCTTAAGTCCATCAATCTAAAACTATAAGATTGTGTCTAAAATCAATGGGTTGACTATAAGTGCATACATACCATTCAAATGCAATTTACATCATGAAAATGGACACTTTCAACAATACAGCCTAAAGAAGCCTAAATCTAACGAGGGTCAAATCGTCTTTATGTGCATAGAGTAGTGCCTTTTAAAGTTTGAATCAAACAAAGAAGAGTGACCCAAGAAGAAAGAGTATGGTGGATAAATGATGAGAGGTACTAGCTTTCTTTTTGCTGACTTACAACAGAGAATTGTGAATAAATTATGAGAGATACTAGCTTTTATTTTGCTGACTTTCTTGCTATTGAAATATGCTTAGGTTTGAAGAAGGGAGATTTCCCCTATTGGGGAGAAATATAAGTTTAACTTCAACTTTGGAAATTCACGAGTTTTTTTATTTTCAGTTTGGTTAATTAACAATAACTAGGAGTTGGCATTTCAGCCAACAATTTTTCCAGCTATACAATCCCCTCACACTAGGGTTCCATTTGAAATAAGCAAATTGAAGTCCAGCCAAAACATTAATTCATCTTACCTTGGAGCTACTGTTGATGAAGCAGGTCCAGAACAGTGAGCACATGTACTAGATGATCTTCCAGCTGTTTTGCAGACCAGAATGGTATCCCACTAGGCTATGACAAAGATACTCAGATGCCCCATTTGTGTCAAAGGAGTTGAGCTCAATTGGTTACCACATTGGGTTCTCGTTGTGGAGGCCCAAGTTCAAACCCCCAAAGTGACATCTAATGTGGAAATCGATATGGTGACTCTTGGACTTCCATAGTTGACAAATAAAGTTGATATCTAAGTTGTCATCTAATTTCAACATCTGAGTTACTCTTGGACTTCTCATGTTGATATTTAAGTTGAAATCTAGGTTGATATATCAAAGTGTCTCTTAAACTTCCCATGACGATATCTGAAGTTGAAATTTAAATGTTGATGTCTAAGTTGAATTAGTTCCTGTGTTAATGCTGGATGGGAGAAGGCACCCCTTGTGGCCTTCCCCAGTCTGAGCCGGGCTAAAAACCCTATCTCACCAATCTAAAAAAAGATGCTGAGATGCAGTTAGAAAATGTCATTAATAAGACACGTGAAGGATCTCATTAACAAGAAGTATTTGCCAGCAAATTTTTGCCTCTTTCTTGTTTCTCAATGTGTGCTCTCAGTGACTTTTTCCTCTAGTCATTTCTTGCTAGTTCATTTGACCCATTGTTGCAACATCATCTGCCACCACTCTGGCAATACACTTTTTTGGCTAGCAGGCCTTAGGCTATCATATAAAAGTTAAAAGCATTGTCTTCATTAGAATGTAGTGTAGATTTTAAGAGTTAAACAACATTATTCAATTCTAAGGGGCAAGCATACAAAGATCACCTATTAAACTATCATGGCATGACCAGCACAATTTTACTTTCATCATTACTGTACCACTGGGAAGCAGGCTCACTGGTTCACTGCTCCAACCAACTTTGCTATATCAAGTTTCAACCATAACCATGTACATGATACCCCGACTAGTAGTATTTCAACCACATTTACCAAGTGATAACATATGTCGGCTACCCCTACATAGTAGAAAGCAATCAAGACCCTTCACTCTGTAGAAGCTAACATTGCCCCTTCAGCTGTTCTGAATAGATCCAATACCATTGAATGAGACCAACAAGACATCTTGAGGTTAGGTGAGGTCGCAATAAAACAAAATGTCAATAGGTTAACATGGATGAAAGAACAACTCATGCACATGATTTTTATGAACATTTAATATCTCTCTAGAATTCCGCCTATGCATCAGAAATCATTTTGTAAAAACAATTTGAGAAATAAATAATTTGTTAAGATTCCAGACTGAAAAAGTGAAATGACCTGCTTCAGAGGAGAGTTCATAACAATTGTGACTTGTTTATGGCACTGAGAACTTGAGAATGGAAAGACCCCCACAGTGGTTCTAAACTGTTTCCATTCATAAAAACTGATGCTAGGGAAGATGAGAAGGTTGAAAAGGGATGCCAACTGCTTCATGAGAGAATGTAAATTCTAGTTTATTAAAGTATTATTGTAAAATTTAATGGTCATTAGTTAGTCAATAGTTTACTTTCAGTTAACTTAATTTGCTTCAGTTAGCTTTTAGTATCTTTCTGTTAATTACTTTAGTTAACGATTGTTTCCTTTTAAAAACATCGTCCTGTATTGTATTATTTAAGGAGTTTTCCTCTCCTTTGTAAATAACAAATATTGAATATCAATTATCATTTTATAGTTCACATTAAATACTTTTACAATTCTACCTAACTTTATCACCCTATTTGAGAATTTGTTGTAAAAGTTGAGTTTGATGAGCTGAAATTTTTCATTTCGTCAATAACTAGATAAATAGCACATTTTCTTGTGACTCGTGTTCAACCAGCAACAATTTTCCATCATGTCATTCAAGTGTGATGACACAGCAAAATTGACACTTTATTCAAAACTGCATCCTGTAATGGAAATGCACGTTTAGACAACTAATAGACAACAATAGAAACTAAGGATCTTATGATAAATGTTCATTGCATTTCCAATTAATTTTTTCTATTTGTTTCATGCTTAGGCCTATAAATAGGTATCAAATGCCACCATAAGCTTATAAGAAATTTGACTACAATTCCATTTGACATATTGATGCAGGAGGATCCAGGGTTACCAACAATCCTGCTAACAATTTTGGCTTAACTTTTGTGTGTTTGTAGGTCCTTTTGTTTTGTTTTGTCAGGGTTAATTTTTTCTTTTGATATCTTTGTGTGGGTTCCACTAGAGCAGAGCTAGACACAAAGGATGAAAATTTACTAGAGAATGAGAAACTCCTGCTCATTTCCTAGGACCCTTACACATGGTAGCAGAGCTACCAAGTTCAGCTCTGGAACCTATGTGCTCGCTATGTTTCCAATCCAACATTATATGAGTCTAATGTTTGGAAATTCTTGTGCCACGATGGTGCGTATCAAGATGACTGCAAGGAAGTTAGTAATCGGTAATGAGCGCTACCTAAGGGCCAAGAAGGAAAAGGAAGCCATTGTTCGAACCATAGAGGGTACCAATTACGACAACACCATTTGGTTGACACTGAAACTATCAGTCATACCCTATCACGAATCAGTCAAGAGCAGAGAAGGATTCGTGAGGCTGTCAACTTTGTACCTCTTGTCTCTCCAGCCAAGTCAGACTCTACCACTTTCCAGAGATATGCCCTTGGAATGTAGTGTGAGTTCTACAATGATCTTAAGGGACCCTCGTGTTCTTCCAATGTCGAAAGTTATTGTAATAGCCTCAAGTGGCGAATCAGAGGAATATGTTCCCCAAAACAATGTATCTAAGGATAGGTCTAAGGGAAATTTCCCTTTTAACAATGTATGTGAACAAAAATCTAAGGGGTATACTATAAGTCACCGCGTTTGAATTCGAATTCGAATTCGGCAACATTGAAATTCGGATGAAATTCGACAAGGAAAAAATTCGAAAAGTAAAAAATTTGAATTAAATTCATCTTATATAATTTTGATTTTTTTTAAATATATATAATATAATTAAAATAATTAAAAAATAATATTAATATACTAATATGTTTAAATATATTAATAAAGTTAAATAAATAATAAATATATTTAAAAATATAATTTAAATTTTAAATATTATTAATATTATTAATATATAAATAATAATAATAAACACAAAGCAAAATAAATAATAACTATGTCAAAAAAAATAATTTAAATTTTAAATATTATTAATATATAAATAATAAATTAATATAGTAAAAGTTTAATTTATTTATTTTAAAATATTAAATTTTAACATTGTGAATAAAAAACAAAAATAAATCACAGACATTAAATTAAATTTTAGGTTTTTCACGAAAGGCTTTTAATTTTGTTAATGAATTTTAGCTTTTCACGAAAGCCATTTTTCCATACTCCTTGACGAAGCCACACACGTGCTTGATGCGGAAGTCATTGTCGCGCACAGGCTTTCCATTATCACTATTATCAATGATGGAAAAGTGGTCGAACAGGGCTCCCACAAGCACAATCAAAGTCAGGGTTTCGTTATTGATGGAGGCCATCCGCCGCCACAGGAGCTCCGTTTTTCGAAATATGTTCTATTTAAAAAACCCATGCCATTTCCTCAAACGAATATAGGCGAATCTCAACGAATTTTTGATCCTATTTTGAAGTCTGTTGAATTTCGAATCTCATGGTTGAAATTCGGCGAATGTGGTGACTTAGGGTACACCCCACTTAGTCATGTATCGGAGAGTGAATATGAGGGATACTCTCCCTTAGATTATCTAAATAGTCACTCCATGTAAAACTCAAGGATGTTGAAATCCTTTTTAATCTTGAAAAACATGTTTTGGCAAAACTTGTGTATGAGTTCTTTATGAAATTTCTTATGTGAATGTTTGTTCTTTTGAAATGTTTTTAGAATGCTAAGTGAACTTTCTTAGATCTAATTAAAGTGAAACCCCCAGGTGTAATTTTTCTTGGGAAAAATGGTTAGAAAAAGAACTAACTTTGGGGGAAGTCAAGAAGTAGGCCAAGGCGTTGAGAATGTTGAAACCAAATTGGATTGTATTTTAGCTATAATGGTTGAAACAAGAGCAAGAATAGGAAACCTCGAGCAGGAGGTAAGGGGAAAAGAAAGGGAGGAACAAGAAGTTCTTGATAATGAAGAAGAAGTTCCCAACAACGAAAAAGGGGAAAATTCCCATGATCGTACTCAATCTAGTGAGCATGAGGATGATGAGTCACAGTGTCGATTGGAGGGAACCAAAAGAAAATGACTAGCAAGTGAGCTATCTCGTGATATGAGAAAGATCACACCTCCAAAATTTGAAGGTAGTACTAGTGGGGATGCTGCTGAGGCATGGCTCACGGAGATGGAAAAATATTTTGAAATCAAGAATTACTCAAAGGTCACTAAAGCCGTTTGGGGAGCATTTCAGTTGGTTGGTGAAGCATCCAACTAGTGGATGAATAAAAAGATGGAGCTTGGGCTCAGTTCCTTTAAGCTTACTTGGAGTGAATTTGTGGACATTTTTCGGAAGCGGTGGTTACCTCAATTATTTGACAATCAAAAGCTCACCAACTTCCAGAAACTAAAGCAAGGAGATTCCTCAATGAACGAATATTGGGAGTAGTTCACTCATCTCTTGAGGTAAGAACCCGTGTACCAAAAGGATGAGCGGTTTCGCATAAGGAAGTTTATCATGGGCCTCAATGCTCAATCAGGTGGAGAGGTAGCTATACATGGCCCTGCTACCATGGACCTAGTATATGAGAAAGCCATTAAGCAAGAGCAAAGGCGTAAATCTATCTCGAATTACTGTGAAAAGAATCGAAAAAAGTTCAATTGGTCACAAGCCAATCAAGCTTCGAAGAAGCCTGCTGAAGGGCAAAGTTTTCAAAGGTAAGGGGACAAGGGACCCCAAAATAATTGGAATGAACCAAGAAGGGATCATAGGGGAAGCAACAACTACAACAAAAACTTCAACAACAATGCTGGTGGGAATGATAGTAATTCTGGAAGGCCTAGGAAAAAGAAGGGACCAGTGAAAGGGTGTTTTACATGTGGTGGAGATCACTTTGAAAACCAGTGTCCCAACAAACCATCAAGGTCACAACCACATGGGAACCCTCTTCCACCTCAACAAGTTGCATTCTAGCAAAGGATTCATGCTGCATTAGACAACCGGCAAGCGGAGTACCAGATTACTCCAATTGAAGTTTCAAGTACTTTGTATGGTACTCCCATCTCAATTTTAATAGATATTGGTGCCATAGAAAATTTTATTTCTCCTAGTATAGCTAGTAAAATATCATCAAGAGTTAGCTACATGGAAAAGTCTTGGATTGTAGAATATGCAAACCAATCAAGAGCTAGGGCGGATCAATGCCTATTCGAAGCAAGGGTTGAACTTTTGAGTTTCTCTATGGAAGTGAATTTGTACATAGCTTCCTTAGGTTCATATGATGTCATCTTAGGGATGAATAGGCTATGGAAACTAGGGCCAAAGTCGATTGTCATGCAAAAACAGTAGAATACTTAGATGATCTTGGAAACTGGGTGTCATTACAAGGAACGCCTAGAAAAATTAAGTTGCGGCAGATTTCAGCTATACAAATGCATAGAGCGAAGAAGAAAGGTTGTCAACTCTTCGTAGTGAAAATGGAGAAACTTGAGGAATGCAAAGAAATCATTATTCAAGATGATGTTGTGTATTGACCTCAAGACCTCCAAGAAGTCAAAGATGGCGAGGTGGTGGAATCAAGGAAGTTAGATATGGAGAAATATCCTATCCTACGGAAATTTGTGGATGTATTTCCAGATGAATTACTTGGATTACCTCCCAAGAGAGTATTTGATTTCTCCATTGACATAGTTCCAAGGTCGGAGCCTAGATTGAAAGTGCCATATAGGATGACCAGAACAAAATTAATGGAGCTAAAAGCACAATTAGAAAAATTGTTGTCCAAGGGATTGATTAGACCCAATGTTTCACCCTAAGGAACACCAGTAATCTTTGTGAAGAAGAAAGATGGTACATAGCGCTTATGTATTGACTATCGGTTGCTTAACAAAGCAATGATAAAGAATAAGTATTTGTTGCCATGTGTCAATGATCTCTTTGATCAAATGCGAGGAGCGGCAGTATTTTTGAAGATTGATCTACATTCAAGCTATCATCAACTAAGGATCAAGGACGAAGAGATTTTCAAAACAGCTTTTAGGATTAGGTACGGTCATTATGAGTTCACGATCCTACCATTTGGGCTTACGAATGCACCTACAACAGTCATGAACCTAATGAATAATGTATTTAGGGATTGCTTGGATAAGTTTGTGTTGGTCTTCTTGGATGGTATTTTAATCTACTCCAAGAATGAAGAGGAGCATCTCAAGCATCTAGAAATTGTTCTCCAACGGTTAAGGGAGCATAAGTTGTACAGGAAACTTTCAAAGTGTACCTTCTTTCAAAAGGAAGTATAGTATTTGGGTCATGTGATTTCAGCTGATGGGATGGCAATTGATCTAGCAAAGATAAAAGCAATGCTTGAGTAGCCAGTGCTTAAGAATGTGTCGGAAGTTAGAAGTTTTATGGGTTTGACTGGGTATTACCGAAAGTTCATTGCAAACTTTTCAAGAATAGTATTTCCCATCACTTCATTACAAAGGAAGGGGAAGAAGTTTGAGTGGTCTGAGAAATGTCAAGCAGCATTTGACCAACTCAAGGAGAAGTTGACCATAGCACCAATACTGAAGGTACCAGATCCAGATGGTAACTTTATAGTTATTACAGATGCTTTAGGAGAAGGTTTGGGTGGAGTATTGATGTAGGAAGGGCGAGTCATAGCCTAAGAGTCAAGGAAGTTGAAGCCTTATGAGCAAAATTATGCTTCGTATGATTTGGAGTTAGCAGCAATTGTCCATGCATTACAAATGTGGAGACACTATCTATTGGGGAAACCATTTGGATTGAAGACTGGTCATCATGGTCTGAAGTATTTGTTTACTCAACCTAATTTGAATGCACGACAAAGGAGATGGTTGGAATTGATATCTAACTATGATTTCAACATCAGTTATATCAAGGGAAAGGAAAATCGGTTTGTCGATGCTCTAAGTCATAGGAGGCATATTTCCTCAATGATATCAAACCAAACTAACTTCAAAGATCAAGTGTTGCAAGAATCCAAGGGTGACAAGTTTTATGAATAAGTCAAGCAAGCACTCTCAAATAATCCGGAAGATCGAAGGTACCAAGGATATCACTTTGAACCTGATGATTTATTGAGGTTTAAGGGAAGGATTTATGTACCTAACTTTGGGGAATTAAGAAACTTGGTATGGAAAGAAGTTCATAATGCACCATATTCAAGACATCCTGGTGTAAGTAAGATGTTAGCTGATGTAAAGCCATTGTATTTTTGGAAGGGAATGAAAGGGGATATTGCACGATTTGTAGCAAGTTGCTTAGAATGTCAAAGAGTGAAGGCAGAGCATCATCATCCTGCAAGTCTTTTGTATCCTCGTAAAGTTTTAGAAAGTAAGTGGCAAGTCATTAGCATGGATTTTGTCCAAGGTCTTCCAATGTCAGGGAATAAGCGCAATGCCATTCTGGTAGACAAGCTTACAAAGGTGGCTCACTTTATACCAAGGAATTTGATCGATGAAACTCCTGTAATAGCTCGAAAGTTTATTCAAGAGGTATTTAGGTTGAATGGGATTCTTGAAAAGATTATTTCTGACAGGGATGCTCGTATGACATCTAGATTTTGGCAAACCTTGTTTTCTTCACTTGGGACTCAACTAAACATAAGTTCAGCATACCATCCAAAAACGGATGGACAAACTGAAAGAGTGAACCAAGTGTAGGGCCTACTAAGGATGTATTGCATGGATCAGCAATACAAATGGGAGGATTACCTACCATTGGTTGAGTTTGCGTATAATAAATTTTATCATTCTGCAATCAAGATGGCTCCATTTGAAGCATTATATGGTAGAAGCTGTCGAACTCCTATAAGATGGGATAAGCTAGAGGATAAGATAAGCCTTGGGCCATAAATGTTATTAGAAATGGAAGAGCAAGTTGGGATTATCAGGCAGAGGCTAGCAGAAGCTAATGATAGGCAAAAACGTTATGCAGATTCCAAACAAGTACCCAAAAATTTCCAATAGAGGAGAAGGTTTTGTTAAGGATCAAACCTCACAAGAGTTTATAAAGGTTGGAAAGTCATCCAAACTAGCTCCGCACTACATAGGTCCTTTTGAGGTTCTCAAGGAAGTCAACCCTGTTGCATAGAGAATTGCTTTGTCGCCTGCTCTTGCCAAGATGCATAATGTCGTTCATGTCTCGTATCTTAAGAAGTAAATACCAGGGGATAACCATGTTATTGATTGGAATGCTTTATAGGTGTAGGATCCAGGAGTGGTAACAATCGAGCCTCTCAAAGTGCTTAGAACACGTAAGCTTCACTTATGTAATAGAGAGGTTCTGCAATGCAAGGTCCAAAGGGATCAGTATGTAGAAGATTCTACCACTTGGGAAGACTATGCTGAGATGAAGCAAAAGTTTCCACAAGTCTTGCTAGATTTTGAAAACTCCTAAAAAACAATGATGTTTTACGATGTTTTATGTTTTATGTTATGATCTTGTTTGATACTTAAAATCATCAAGGACGATGATTCACAAGGGGGGGGATATGTTACACCTTGTGTGTTATTATCTATTTACTATTACCTTGTTTGGTTAAAATTCTTTAATATATGAATGTGTTTTGTATATGAATCTTGATGGAAATATGATGAATGAATGTTTGATTCAATTTTATGTTTTATAATGATGCATATGAATGTATTGTTATCGGCTAACTATTGTTGTAAGTTGGATGCAAGAACAAATTAAAACCTCTAGAAGAGAGGGAAAGTATCACTCAAAAGAAAAACTTGCTCTGGTAACCTTAATGAGCCTAACTGAGCATACACACACTCACACCCTAGTTGGTCTAAGTTGAGTCAAGTCAATTATGAATGTATTGTTATCGGCTAGCTACTGTTGTAATGTACTAAGCTGGATGCGGGAACAAATTCAAACCTCCGTAAGAGAGGGAAAGTATCACTCAAGAGAAGAACTCGGTCTGGTAACCTTAATGAGCTTAATTGAGCATACACACACTCACACCCTAGTTGGTCTAAGTTGAGTCAAGTCAGTTCGGGTAAATGGTAAGTGATCTTCAGTTTTGGTCGTGAATGTTTATATTGGTTTATGATATTGTTCTATGAATGTTTTGATTGGGAAATCTGATTGAGTCTATATGTCGAGTGAAATCCTACCTTGTGTGTTCATATTTATATCGATGAAGTATATACATAAAATGTATATATATGTATATATGTGTGTGCCTATGATAAACTCATACATACGAGTAAATATGTGCACGAGTATACGTAGGTAGACGTATCTATGCATGCTCACAGACAGATTACCCATATGCATGAGAATATCGATTGGACGAATGTGACATATATATACACGATATACACCAATCGATGAAAATGAGAATATATGTGTTTATATGAGGATATTAAAATAGTGTTATATATATACATAATATATATATTAATATACGTATATATTTGTGTATATATATAATTATTATTTTGATATATGTTTATATATTTATTTAATTGGCAAGTAATGCATTTGGTAATCTTGAGGATATAAATATATATATATAATGTATATATTGTTGAAGTATTTTGAAATATGCAAAGCGCATTAATATAGTGCTGAAGTTTGATATGTTTAAAGCACTTTAAATAATGCATAGCACATTATTGCGCTGCCATGAATATTGTTGTGACTAAAGTTAAAACACAACGCATGAATAATGTGAGAAGAAGTCAAAAGACTTAAGTGCATAAGTAAAGGAAATACAGTTAAAACGTTGCAAGAAGAAATAAAAGCAGATTTAACAATATTGAATAAGTCTTTGACTGCGCTATAATAGAGGGTGCTAAAATATGAATATGTGGCACCAAAAACTAAATAATTAGGAAACAATAAGAAGTCTAAACTTGCGCCATAACCAGGAAAACCAATAGATGAGCATAAAACTCAGTCAATGCAAAGATGGCAGAAATATGAGAGGGTAGTCGACTTGCAAGCCAAATAGGAAACCTATAGAGAGGCGTGGTTGTCCCTTGACTCAGTAAAAGAGTCATGTTGTTTCTAGAATGAAGTCAACTCAGCCATTGGAAATGTGAGGACTGTCATGTGTTGCAATTTGAGAGTTTAATTAGCTAAGTCGTTGCATGGGAGTAGGAAGGTGGCAGAATTATTAACTTATTTGTAGCCTTTGGATGCTCAGATTTTAGTATATATAGAGGTGCTCTCTCTGCCATTTGATATACTTGATTTCTCCATTGCTATTCTGTTGTATTTTTTGTACAAGTGAATTAGAGAGCTTGAGAGTTAGTGAGTTGCTTTGTTATTTTGCATTTGTAATTGTTGAGAGAATTGGTAAGAGGCTAGAAGTGGAAATTAGGTTAAACTTAGAGGAAGTAGCAAGCAGACTTGTGGAATTGAGCTAGGAAGGAAGAATTATCAGTCGAAGTTTTTATACAGGCATGCTGATTTCTATTCCTTTGTTATTTATGTTGGAAAGGTTATTTATTTATGGTGGCCATGTTTGGAAAGGAATGATTTAAATATATGTTGTGATGCTTTGGATAAGCTTGCATGTTTCTTGGTTGATTCTTGTGCTTGTGAAACCTTTCAATTTGGTTTACACTTATATAGATATATATCCTATATTGGAATTTATATGATTGTGTTCTATTTATACTTTATGTAGTTTGTCAGTACTATATGTAGATTGTCAATACTATACATATGTAGTATGAAATAAGAAGTTGCTTTGAATTACTTTAGTAGCAATGTCATTTAAACATGACTTATTAGTTAGGGTTATTCCTAGGGTTAGAATAATCCATGGGAAAGGGGGTAACCTATGTATAGAATATGAATGGTCAAAACCAAATTGAGCTCGAAAGGTGGGTGAGCGTGTGACTCTCACTCAAAGTACTGGGTGATGAATTCTTGGGCCAAAGTAGCGTAAGTAGCCACTGTTTACACTATCAGTTCACTGTGATCCGTGTTTACATACTAGGCAAGGATTGTCATATATGTAGGTTGCAGCCACTGTATGGTAGCTCTAGATATGTAGGACACAACACCATGCTCAAAGAAGGCTAGGATTATGAAGTTACCAAACCAATCTCTTCGTCGAAAGGTAGGGCCATCTTACCAATTTGGTAGATGTCCGGGGAACCACAATAAGTTCGTGGTTGGCGAAAAAGCACTTAAGTGATGCTTCTTCTCATGTAGTTGGCGGCCAAGATTTGAGGAAGGACATCTAAATCATTTGTATCAGCTCGTTGAAGCTGTGTATGTAATCATGTAACCATCTCTATGGAAATTGTAAAAGTGAAATGTCATCTTGAAATTATGTAATGTGTAATCGTTACTTGTAATATTCAAATGAATCTTTGTTATGCAATGGAAAAGTTTGAAATATGTTTCAATTGTGCATCTTGTTATTTAAATGAAAAGAAAAATTGATTGCTCATAATGTTAGTAGCATAAACTGTTCACTTGTGGGTAAAACATAGTAAAATTACTGGGTAGAACAATGGCCATGTTACACGAACACCATTTGCATTCATTAATACCCTAGATTCAAATCGGGTTACAAATATAAAGCAAGTTGTAAGACCTTTCTTATATTCAACAACACTGTAATACATTACAAAATCTGCAACAGCAACTTTGACAAATTGTAGATATGACACATAATCCACAACCACTTGCAAATTGGTCGTGCTCAACCCAACTGATAGCTGCCACCATGAAAGCTCCAATACGACCTTAGAGTGAGATCATCCTCTAACCAAAGGGGTTTTGTCCTCTAACACCACAACCAAAGGGTTTGCAACATTTGATCATTTGTAAATCCGAGGGTTTTTGTCCTCAAATCTCAATGTTTAAACACCATGCTCAAAACGAGGTTTCCAATTAGGGTTTTTTGTGTAAATTTCATAATAATGCTTCAAATGACTCTCAACCCTAAATATCCTAAGAAAAATGTTGAGATCTACATGTCTTCAAACACCAAAATAGTATGGCGCCAATGTTTCCCATTCCAATCGAGCATTTTTTCCCCTTGAATAGCCACAAAATTGAACCCACATGTGCAAAGCTATACTTGAAAGGCATGGGATTGTGCTTCCTACGACTTGCAATTGTCCTCTGTAATAATGGTGCAAGGTATCGTGGGTTTTAAGACCCTAAACACCGCATTAATGGCAGCAAGGGCCTCTTTCTTTTTCTTTGCAACTAGAGGAACACATAGATCCACGCCCTAAATATTAAATAATGTTTCTAGGTGGAAGGGACCCCTTTCTAGAAGTTGCAGCATCAAAATTGAGCATTAATATTGCTTTGCATTGTGCTCGAAGGTATGTATGGTGAAAAGTGAAAAATAGCGGGAGTTTTGTACTTCAAATGTAGACTAGTCAAGGGAAGTCTGAACAAGCAATCCCAAAGAGAGAATTGTGGAAAATGTTGGGAATCAGGGATGACTCTAAAACCTTGAAAATGGTCGTTGTATGTTTTAGGACACACAACAACTGATTTTCTACAAGTTTAATTCAAGGAAACCCTAGAGATCTCAATCTTGGGATGGAATGAGGGAAAGAGATCTGCAATAAGGCGTCTTAGGGTGTGATTAAAGGTATAAAGGGGGTTCACCACCAAGCTAGGGCTTGGAGAGACAAGAAATGTAAATGATATGCAAGACTTAAGAAAATGACCTAGAAATGAACTGAGAAAGCACAAAGGTGCACCTAGAAACTAAAGAGGATTGAATGAAGATGTGAAATCCTAAAAAACTTTAATTTTAATACACACTAGGACTCATACGCCAGTAGGGGCGATTCAGTCCCAGATTAGGGTTTTTGACAGAAATTGGAATCTGGAATTGGTAACTCAAGATCTGCTGGAAATATCTAAAATCAGATATATTGGGACTCATACGCCACAAGTGGCGATTTAGTCCCAGTATTAGGGTTGATCTAAAACTCTGATATCCTCTAGTATTCTCTTGTAGCTTCTCTCCTGTCAAATCTCTGAATCTGAAACATTGAATTGCAACCTGTAGGTGACTTTCCATGATCTTGCAATGTAGATGACAACTTTGAAAACTTCACAACTTTTCTCCAATCTTGCTCTTCAATGGATCTTCAACCTAGATCTACAAATCACACATCAAAGAGAGGGAAAATGTTGTTTCGTTAGTGGATAGGGGTTTGCCTTGGTCAAACCCTATTTTGGTAATCAAACCTTGAATTGAAATCAAATAAAAAGGAGGAATGATGAATGAACAAATATGCTATGTTAAAACTCACCAAACCCTTGAACAAAAGGTTGCAATCTTGTAAGTAATGGCTAGCATGAATGTAGATTTTGACTCTTGATTGTATGATATGGACCTTGACTTGAATGCTTGCTTGAATCATAAGAACCTACATCACAAATGTTAGCTCAAAAACAAACATGATGCATGATGACTTTGACATGATGCTTGAATCTTGAATTCTCTTGAATGTTGTTGTAATGCTCATAAGATCACTTGAATTCACTAGGAGAAAATATGTGAAATAACCTTGTAATTATACTTGTTTATGCCAAATTTCCCGAAATTACAACACTACAAGCTGACATTAAATCTAAGAGAATAAAATCCCACCAAGAATTTGAATTCAAAATAGGTCCAAGCTAAGCAGGACTCATATGCCAGTTGAGGCGTATGAGTTCCAGTAGGCTAAGCTCGGGACACAAATTTCAAGAAATGGTTAGTTTAATGTACAATTCAGGGTTAGGCCCCGAAACTTAGGTAAGACCCATACGCCCAAGGTGGCATATGAGTCCCAGATCACTAAATTTGGGCAATACAAACCAAAAACATTAAATTTTGATTAGATACTTGATATATGTTGAGATTATCCTCGGAAAGATGCACTAATTAAGGCTTGTGGATGCAAAATAGAACCAAATAAGGCATAAAGAAGCCCAATTTTAGCAGGGAGGGCCCAAACAAGTGTGAAAATGTAAAGGGCTACATTTTTCTACACTACAAACTCAAACCTAGTACCACATTTAAGGTAAGCCCACACTATCAACTCGGTAGGACATATGCTAGAAGTTATTGGGCATCGGAGATTAGAGATGCACAAAAATAAGTACTCAAGTAAAGGGATGAGGAAAAGTTCGACTCTGATGAGATGTATGAAGTTATCAGCAAAGTTCGGATGTCAGGCATGACAAGTACCCAAGTAGAGGTAAGGCCACAAGTCTGACTCCAACAAAGTAACTTAATAAAGAATTGAGTCCAAAGTTGAGAGTTGAGGATGACATGAGAAGGGTACACAAGGAAGGGAAAATCCAACACTCTAGTAGGGAACGAAAGAAAAGCATGACAGAAGGGCAAGTCCGAAGTTCTGGCGCTAAAGGAACTTAGGCAAAATCGTACTTGGACAAGAAGGCATGCCAGGATAATGAGCTCCAAAACTCCAACAACTGACAAATACTTGGAAGATTGGACATCCCCCAAAACTAAGAGACTTTGAAGAGCTTAGAAAGACATAAAGGGGAAGAAGAGTAAGAACAGATACACAAAATAGGACCAAGGAACACACAGGAATTAGGAAATAGGCACTTTGGACCATAACAAAATTATTACAAAGAAGGACATGACAGCTGCACGACTATAACAGTAAAGTAATTTGAATTCTGGGTCTCTTATAATATTTTGTTGTTAGGCTGCACACCTATGAGAAAAGGGTAATATAAGTTCTGAGATTTAAATTTCTAAGTTGTTAATGTTTACTGTTCTTGATCTTGCTGCATTTGTAAATTGAAGTTTGTGTGAGGCTGCTAGGATCAATCGCCTTTCATTGGGCTCCCGATCCCTGTCTGCATCACTTATCTTTATATGTTTCATGTCACAGTCAAAGTCCTGGAGTCCCCACATTGTAATTGCATACTATCACATTTACTATTTCAATTTCCTACTTAATATTTATTTAAACATATTTTTATTTTTATTTGGAAGGATGGATCTGACATGAAATGGAAAGATTTAATTTTATAAAAAATTTAAAACAATTTCTAGAAAAACTTGATAGAATCATTAGATGTTGAGTTGGTTATACATATAAGGGACGTTAATCCCAAGGGCCAAAATCATTTGTTATAAGCTAGCCATAACATAACTGGCTTATTACAATAGATAACTAGTTACATAATAGCTATTTTTGTAATCAATGTTCTCTGAACCTGGAGACTGCTAGCATCTCATGATTGTAATAGATTTATCTACATAAAGACCCCTAACTCTGCATTCCTAATGCCATTCATCTTGATGACAGATACTTAGTGTACTCCAAAATGTCAACTTCCAAAACTTCTATCTCAGTTTTTCTGAAAAGTGATTCCGACAATTGTAGAGTGTGAAGCTTGAGATCTCAAAAGCTCAATGTTTTCCAAACTTTTAGTGACTGTAATTTAAGCAACTTAAACTTGGACCATAGACATGCTTGAGCTGTGAGCTAAATTGATATTTTCTTTCTTGAATAGATTGAATAGATGAATAAACAGACCTATAAAATCCTGGTAGAAAATATCTTGATTTAATACAAGAGAAACGTTATCAGAAACAATGGATCTAAATAAAATTGGAAGAGTAGAGCAAATATATGTTCTCAAAAGAGACATGAATCCCTGTGCGGCTCAAATAAACACCTTCAATCTCTAAGCAGAATCAACAAATCATAAAATGGAGAGAGCTAATAACCTCATTGAAATCAAGACAAATAAACAGATAAAGATATGATTTACAAAGATCAAAATAGGTTAACTTAGCAACTAGTCATTTGAGTACATAAATGTAGTTGGGAAGATCAAAATATCCCTTGAAAAATAGTTTAAACTTTTTCCCTAATTGAGGGTTTAACAGAAATCATGAGAAGGGACACATTTCAAACTCCTTTATGCTTTGTTACCATATAATTTAAGAAAAAGAGAATGAAGAAATTTGAATTTGAGTCATTTAGAAAACCTACATATTGCAATGTTGAAAGCAAAGCTCTTAAATTTCCCTCCTTCCCTGCCGCCCATCGTTTGATCTCAGCATCCAAAGTTTCTGAAAATCTCTGCAATGTAAAGAAAGTAACATGTTCATTTCTAACTGCCTCACAAATTAATATGTAGTTGTAAATTAAGATGCAGTTGTACGTTTTTATTTCAAATACCCTTTCAAACCAAGATCACCTAAAATTTTATTTTTTGTAAATCTCTTTCATACCCAATCAGCTTCAACTCTTATGTCTTTCGGCAGCTTCTTGGAAAACACTTCTCAAGAAATCATATAGAAATAGAAAGCTCAAAGCACTAAAGTCCATTAGATGTGTTTTTCTTTCAAGTTTCAACTCATATCAGGCTTCTATTATTTACAAAAGAAACTGGAATCTAAATCATTTCAGTAATAATGCGGCAGAGAGACATCTATATTCTACTCTATAAAAAGAAGTTAGTGCTGCCATTTGTGTTACATTGACACCAAATAGGTTAGAATTAGCCATCATCTCATAGAACGTTGGAAAAAATTCAAGACTTTACATGTCTCTCAGCTTGATCTCTTTGAACTTGCATATCACGTTCATTCTTTTCAGCTAATGCTCTAACCTGAAAATGTAGGAAATAAGTATGAGATAAATAGCCAAACAAATCATAAACAAATAATTTTCTCGAGTAAGTTTACACGCCAGAACATCATCTTTCATATAGACAGAGCATTGCTGAATAGAGCCCAGGTAGAATATATCTACAAATGTCCATGATTCTATCCAGAATGTCATACCGTTCGTTCACGGGTGCGCTGATGCCGTTCCAACCTAGCTCTCCTCCTCTCCTCAGTTTCTCCTTCAACCTCTTGAAACTCATCAGCTGATGGAGTGCCTTGAGAAGCAAACATTTATCTTGATAAGCATTCCAATATGGTAAGAGATAAAACCTGCTTTGGGTAAAGCTACCATATTGCAAACTGTAAGTTCTTGGCACGAACAAATAAAATAAAGTAGCCATTCAAATCTTTTGTCCTTACCAAAAAGAGATGTCCAATCATCAGCCATGTTTGCTGCAGAAGAAGCTTTCCTTAGACCAGATGGAATCCCTGCAGATGTTTTCTGGGGTGCTTCACTAGAAAATCCCTTGTTTTGAGTTTGTGCATTGAAAAAAGCATCCTGCCAAGGAGTAAATCTCAGTCAAAGACTCAACATCGTACATGTTATTTTATTAACTATTTTATTGAGAGCAACCACTATAGACTGCAAAACAGTTACCTAATCACATGAATTATTTTAAGACATCTTACCGGAGTAGCCGGTCTTTGCCTAGGGGCACTACTTGGCCGAGCACCCATACTAAAGAAAGATTCAAGATCATTGTCAGCTCTCATTTGCCTCTCTTTTGCCGCAGCAGCCCTCTCAGCTGATGCTCTTTCTGCAGCGCGCTCTCGAACTTCAGCAGTGGCCCTCTCTACAGCAGCGCGCTCAGCTCTAAGTCTCACCTCTGCTGTAGCTCTCTCTACAGCAGCTCTCTCTGCTCTTTCCTTTGCCTCTGCAGCTGCTCTTTCTCTTGCCTCTGCAGCTGCTCTTTCTGCTCGTTCTCTTGCCTCTGCAGCTGCCCTTTCCCTTGCCTCTGCAGCTGCTTTCTCTACAGCTGCTCTCTGTGCTCTTTCACGTGCTTCAGTACCTGCCCTCTCACGAGCCTCTCTGGTTGCCCTGTCAACTGCAGCTCTTTGTGATTTTTCACGTGCTTCAATAGCTGCTCTCTCACGAGCCTCCTTTGTTGCCCTCTCCACAGCAATTTTGTTTCTCTCTCTCTCCTTTTCTATCCTAAGCCTTTCTCTTTCTCGTTCCTCTTTTTCTCTCTCCTCTCTCTCACGAGCCTCCCGAGATGCCCTTGCCACCCTTTCCTTTTCTTCATACTCAGCAACCTCTTCCACTGGTCTTTCTTCTCTCTCTTGCCTTTCACTCTGCCTGGTCTTGACCATATCTTCTTCTCTTTCCTTCTCTCTCACTTTCTTGGCCATTTTTAGTTTTGCTTCAGCCTTGTCCATGGCTTCCCTTATTGCAGCTGCTGCTGAATTGCTGCCAATGTCTTCTTCATATGATGATATATCCTCTTTCTGCTGAGCATAACCTTGAGACCTACCCATTGCAAACTCTTCAAGTTCATCAATTGAAGAAATGACAGATGGTTTTTCAGAACCAAATGCTTCTCTATATGATTTTGAGGGCCCCTGCTTGATCACTAAAGGAGGAGGTAACCTTGATGGTGGTGGGGCAGATGTAGGTTGTGTAAAAAGTTGAATGTCATCTACAGTGATCCATCTATCATAGACAATCTCTGAACTGTCATGAGGCTTTCCAGGTGAAGAAGCCTCCTTTGAATTCAGGTTACTAGAAAATGTAGAGTCTTCATGCATAGAATGTTTATTGGTATTTGAAGTAGATTTTATAGAAGCGTCAGGAATGCCACTTGGTATATCAAAATCTGTTATAGGGTCACTTGAATGTATCCTGGCATGATTTTTCTCTATGTTATTTGCCGAGGCTTTCTTTGGAGATTTACTTTCCACAGCCTCTCTGCTATTCTTAGTTTGAGGAGGACTCAAGATTGGATTTGTCTTCAATGGGTTTTGGTCTTTGCCAAAATTGTCAATGGGAGATGAGGCTAGGGGAACTGATTGAGAAAAGCCATCAAAGATATCATCAATTCCAATAGTTCCATTGGTGGAGCTTTTTCTGTCATTCATACTAGCAGACTCAGTTGGCATGCCAAATTCTTCAAGAGGATCATGAAATGTAGCTGAAGAAGCATTTGAGGAAAAAGAATCTGCTTCTAAAACTACAAAAGGATCAGCTGCAGACTTCTGGGAAGAATCAGTGGGCTGCTGTAACTTGGTCTTGGTTGTGCCCCTGCAACACAGTGCAAAATGATTCACCTAAGATAACTTCTTACATCATGACATACTATGTGTGTCCTACACACACACATTAGGCCAGCAGATGTTAAATCCATGATTAGACATTTAGAATATAAAGTTAAACTCAAATTCTGTACCAATAGGATCCTTGTTATAGCCTTTAATTAGGAGTAGCCACCAACAACTGAAAAAAGGGAAGGCTAGAGAAACTTAAGCTTGACTCAGAAACTGGAATATTGAAAATGGAAATTAAATCAACAATGTTGACAACATCAAATCTTAAATCCCTATTAAGTTCAAACTTCAAACAGAAAATCAAAGTTACTAATAAGAGGAAGTCGAAGTATTACAAAGACTTTATTGAGTCTGATCTGATTATTTTCCAACATTGTGAGCTTGAAAAACAAAATGGATATTGTTAAAATAAGCACTTACGCTTGTAACCCACACAGTGACACTGGTTGTTGGACTGGCCCAAAAACACACTAGGGCAAACAAATTTCAAAAATTTGCGATACTAACAAAGTTGAAGATGAACATCATAATTTATCCCCACACAAAATAATGTAAGAAACAAACTCATCTAATTTGATAACTCAAATAATATTCAAGAATTTCTAGCATACAAGAACCAAGACAACTTGGGTACTTTATTCATTTCTACCATATTCAGATATAGAAATCATAGTAAAAAAATAATTAGTTACATTTCTATTTAATCAATCTAAATGTGAATGACTACTATCTTATATTTCTTCTTCCTTTGTAGGGCATTTCTGACACATGACAGCCCAAAAGGATCAAGGACAAATGTAAGGATTGCAATATCGAGACCAATCACAAAGATGATATTTCCACCTATGCAGAGTTGCAGGACATGGTTGATTGGTGGGATAGTAATAACAACAAGAGCAACTCCAATGACACATTGTATAATTTAGTCAAAAGACCTGCCAAATTCATTAACTGAATGACGTATTTCACTAGTTCCTACCAATTTGATCTAGAGGACGTTAAAAAGCATCACCATCACCATCACCATCATCATCAAAATCTATAGACTGTATACAGCATCTTATATTTGTTTGCAGGACCGTGGGATTGAAGTTTTTTCGTGTTGCATATTTACTGGTTTGTACTTACAAGAATCACATTATTCTGCCTAATAGGACTCTTCTGCATTTATTCCAATTTGTAATTATAGAGATTTAAGTTGTCTTCATTTCTTGGAATTTCCAAGCTGTCATGAGATCTTATCTATGGCATTCCATGCATAAGTAGAGCTGAAAGAGGCATCTATTTCATAGTACACAAATATATGCAATAAAATTAAACAACACAACGATCACTGCATAACTGCATTAATGACTTACTTTGAGAGTTGAATGGATACCAAGAATATCAATGTTGTAAAAGCATCTAATAGCTAGTGCATAAATAATTTGAGACAAAAAATAGAGTAGCTCATTGAAAAAAAAAGCTATTAGTGGTACTTTCTGCATCAACATTCCTCAAATCAATATAGAGAATAAAATACAATTACAAACCAAGAGTCTATACCTATTCTAAATACCTGCAAGGAAATTCTTGATTCCAGAACCCAGACAGCTATTTCTTCAAGTATATTCAAATACCTGATCTATGTATATTGTATTCTATTCCGCTTGACAAAATTTCACAATTGTCAACTTATGTAGCTACCGTAAATACATACAGGGAAAATGTATTACATATTCAGCTCAAAAATATAGAAGAGAACTAATATGAGTGAAATTAATTTTCTGAAACTGTCCAGAATATAATTTGGCAACCAAAATGTGATCAAAAGTGATTTTCTAAGACAAACATAAATTAAACTTATTTATCCGAGGAGGTGATGATTTCTTTTAAGAAAAAAAATTGTTCACAAGTACCATCAAACATATCTGAAAAAAAAAGGTGATCACATTTTTCCTCTTTAATTCTATTAATATTATTTTACCTGTCAAAGAAAAATGATGGGAATTTGTGTCCATAACTGTTGTAAGTTTCCACTTATCCAGCATTTTGAAATAACCTTTAATTGAGAAGATGGAAGCAAATTTGATAATTTACAAAAAATGTTGTCCAGATTTGAGAGTTTATTTGTCCAGTACTGTCAAAAGGCTTGCTTTCTCAAAACATTTAGGCTAAAGCTCAATTCAAAAGAGAATTTAAACAACTTTAGAAGTCACAAAATAAAATGCGGGAGAGCATTTGTCCATAACTGTCATATAAGGCATAACTGATCAAAATCTTAGAGCCAAATTTCCAAGACTGGAACAAATTTCAAACATCACCAAAAAAAACATTGTTCAGATATGGCAACATGTCTATCCATAACTGTCTCCACTGCCCTGGCTTGATTTGTCAAAACATTGAACCAAAATTTGACACAGAAGATTATCAAAAAGATTTTCAAATTTTGAAAAAAGCATTCTTCAAATTCTAGACATTATTTGCCCATAACTGTCAAAATGATTGATTGATAAGAAAATATGACACAAATATTTTCAAATTCTACAAAAAATTTGTGTCAAAAGCAGTTTATTTCTCTGTCCTTATAAAACTTAAGTTATCCAGAAAAATGGATAAAACTTTCACTTTAAAAGAAGATCAGCTCAAATGTGATCAGATCTTAAAATTATAAATTTATAAGCAAAAAAATGCTCAAACTTGGGAGATAATTTGTTCCATAACTGTCAGAAGGCTTGATTTATCAACAAACTGAGTAAATTTTGATTCCAAAGCAATTGCAACAAATTAACATTAAACCAAAGAAAAGTTCAAATTTGATAGTACACTTGTCCCCAAGAGTCATAAGTTTTTATCAAAAACTTTGAGCCAAATTCTAGTTCAGAAGGAGACCAGAATGAAATTCAAATTTTACCAAACAAAACATGTTCAATTTGGGAATGTAAGTGTCTATAACTGTCATTAGGTTTAATTTATCAAAAAGTTTACCAAAAAAATTGATTCAGAAGAAAATTGAATAGGATTTCAAAGAACATTGTTCAAACTTCAAACCTTGAGGTTTATTTGTTCATAAATGTCATATGGTTAAAAATAAAGTTATCACAAGAATTATTCATATCAAATTTTTACTATGATCTTGATCAAATTTGAAATTTCATTTCTCCATGGCTGTCACAAAGCTTTGAATTTTTTAAAATATTGATTCGACTTTCATTTTAAAAGAAGATTGAACATAATTCTAAAAGTAAGAAAACAAAATTGCTCAAATTTGTGAGGTAAATGCTGGATTTGATTGAGCAGAGAGATTGGAATAAATTTAATATTTAAAAAAGTTCAAGTTTACAGGAAAAAAACATTGTTCAAACCTGAGAATTTATTTGAACATATCTGTCATAAAGCTTTGATTTGTCAAAAAAAAAAACCCAACTTCATGTAATAGAAGATTGGGGTTGAATTCTAGATGTCAGAATAAACAAAATTGCTCAAGTTTGTGAGCAGGAAATTTTAGGCCATATTTAATTCAGCAGAAATATAGGAACAAATTTTAATATTCAAAAATATATGTTCATATTTAAAGCATTATCTCTAGCATTTCAAAAATGCTTGCTTTTTCAAAAAGTTGGCTACAAATTGGATTTAGATGAAAATTGTAGGAATTTTAAAATTTTGGGATATAAAAATGAGAAACATTGATTTCAAGTTTGATAAATTCTGGTCCATAACTGTCATAAGTTCAACATTTGAAAATGATCAAAATAAATTAATGGGGCTTCATTTCAAAGAAGATTGAAACAGAATATCAACAAATACGAGAATTTAGTAGCAATAACTTTTAACCCGGATGTCGACTAAGGATCAGAAAAAATTCTATTAATTACCAAACTTTTGATCAAACTTGATAGTACATATGTCCATAACCATGATAATGCTTGATTTAACAAAAGTTTTGAGATTCAACTCAGAGGAAGAAGAACAAATATTTTAAAGCTTAGAAACAAAAGTTCCCAAATTTCACCATTAACCTGTCTACAGCTATTAAAGATTTGAAGCTTTCACAATCCATAATACAGAAAAGAAAAGAGCATCCAAAATAAACTGTGTAAAAAGGGACAATATATGAATGCTTCAGATAACACTTAGTAAACCAGAATCCGATCCAAAATAAGATAGCGACAGATTTTGTATCTGCAGATACATTTGATCGATTATAGTGTGTGTTTGATTGCAACTGCGATGAGGATTTAATTTATAAGACAATTTGACCAAATTTCGAATCTTATGCCGAATGCAGCAGATTTGAAACTTCACAAGAGAAAAAAGATCGGAAAAAAAAAGTTTGTCTATCAACAAGTATGATTAGCCATTATTTCCTTAAAAATTTGAACCGATTTTTGATCCAGAAGAAGAATTGTAGAAAGTATAAAATGTCCAAAGTAAGAAATGAAAGAGCTTAAAAAATGTTGGGGACAGCATATGTACATGCATACCGTGGTTCAGCAGGCTCACTCTTTCCAAACCCTGGGAGCAAATCGTCAAATGCCGAGTCTCCCTTCGCAGGAGGAGAAGGACTACGAGCTTTAGCAGCCGGTTCCTTGGCGCTAAACCCGCCGAGCAAATCATCAAACGAATCATGCCCAGGGCTAGCAGCAGATCCTCCAACGCCGGCAAAAACATCATCGTATTGCATCGTATTCGAGCTCTTCACTCCCTGTACGCCGCCAAAGATATCATCGTCATAACGTGGGGCACCGTATAGAGGAGCCGTCGAGGGTTTCGCGGAAGAAGAAAAGCTCTGAAAAATATCATTGTAGCCCATTGTCGTAGGGCTGCTTTTCGGCTGAGCAGGCCCGCTAAAGACATTATCGTAGGCCGCACTAAAATCGGTACCACTGTTACTGTACGTACTTGTGCTCTGATTTGCCGTTGTGCTGAAAATATCATCGACAGGATTTAATGAGGGAGAAGTTTTTTTGTTGTTATAATTGTTCAACCCTTCGACTGTATTAAAATTGAAATTAAAACTGCTGGTGGTTGTATTTAGGCTCTTGCTTGATCCCATTGGAGCGGATTTGCCCTGCGGCTTGAGGCCATAGTCGCGCAATATGTCATCCATCTATTATTTTTCCTAGATCTGGCGCTCCGATGGCCTCAACAGATCTCCAGATCGAATCCCTTTGCTGCAGCGACTACGAGCTGCGGAACGGCTCAAATTCAACGAAATCGAAATCGTTTAGAAGAGGAAAACGAAGAGAATCGGGGAAAATGAGAAAAAACTGCAGGATTTCAAGAATTCCGTGAAAATTTTGCCCGATTCGAGACTGGATTGAAATAGTACTATTGTCTGGAATGGCCGTTTCTTTTTTAAGCCCAGGCCGAATTCCACTTTGAAAGCAAGTGATCGACAAAAGAAAAACAATATAAAGTTAATTAAAAAAAAAAAAAATTAACGATTAAAAAAACAAAAAATATTTGCCAGGTCCTTTCTAAGTTTTTACTCTGGTAAACGCGTGAATTTTCAGGGGAAAAGTTAGATAAGCGTAGAAGCCATTTTCAGTCGGTCGGGTCGCTGACAACGAGTGGATTTCACTGCGTGGGGCCCAGCGCTTGTTTAGCTGTGAAGTTTTTTAATTTTTATTTATTTATTTTGTTCGAACAGAGTTTAAAAGTCGCTTTAGGTTCGCTGAATTTTGTTTTAAATTGTGGCAACCATGGTTGGATTAAATGGGGAGCTTGGTGACCAGGTCTAAGCTTGGGTGGAATTTACTTGGTCTATTCCTTCATATCCTATAAATTTTAATTTATAGGATATTTTAAAGGTAAGAAGTGAGTAATTTACATTTTCATTTTTTTTTGGGTTTATAGTGTTTTGTGTGGGTGATTTAAGTATATTATCTTAACAAATGATTTTGATAGATTTGATGTTTTCATTAATGTTAATTTTAGATTGACAATAAAATATATTATTGTCTTTACACAAAACATTTTTAGGTATCAAGTTATGGTTCCTTCTTTAGAAGTAAACTAATTGGTGTGACATTGTCATAGCGAGGACTCCACACATGATTTTGGCCAGCTTTTTTAGTATTCAATTTTAATAATGAGCCCAAGTTAACCCCCTTCTAGCTAGTCAGTATTCTTTATTTCTCACACAAAAGCATTTAAATTGTGTTTCTATAACAAGAATAAAAGAACATTGCCCTTATTTCGCGTAATAATCGATTATATGGAATCCACCCATCATTAAGACAAACCTATAATAGCCATCTATCATGACATATCAACTTGCATTCATTGCTTAGTCAGTTATATCAACCACGTTAGCTTTTGGATCGACAAACAACAAAACCCTAGAGTCCTTGCATCACTACGGTATTCATTGAACTACATTTTGTTGCATCAAGTTTCAAGCCTCAATCACTTAGCATCATCACAATTGCATAATTGTCATTTGTATTTGTTGATTATTGTCTTATATTGTTATTAAAATCATTAAATTGATCAATGAGGCTTAACTAAGGTAAAAGTCCTAATATAGAAAGCTTTAACATTGTTCCTCAACACCACCAAGCTTTCAATCACATGTGCAAATACAAATGAAGCTTTATTGCAAGTGTCAAAGATCTAATGACCTTAGCTTCAAAATTGTACAAAAAGTCAATTACCATATATATTAGGTCAAAACTATAATTATGTGAATCAAGGTCATAGTTGTAAGACTAGCCCAATTTTATCCATAGTTTCAAAATTGATAGATTGAAATTATCTCAAATTTTTATCTTGGATCTAGCATTAGATTTTAAATAGCTATCATCTAGCACATATATTTTGGTTTTTGTTAGCAATAAAACTAGGGACACACGGATCAAAGTTTTGAGTCTAAAGTACTTTTTGAGTGTTGTAATTTATACCCCAGACTCAATCATATAAACGTAATACCAATTTGGTTCAGACAAGGGATTATTGATTACTTATATACTCACAAAATGATAGATAACATCATATAGATAAAGTTTTGGTAGTCATTATATTAATCATATCAAAGGATTACATTCATATGTCTCCCACTATACTTTGTACATCTCTATCTTCTTCTTATATATACCCTTTTATACATATATTTACATACAATTTATTATACATATTTCTAAATATATCTCCTCT
Organism: Sequoiadendron giganteum; assembly: GCA_007115665.2. Classification (NCBI taxonomy): domain Eukaryota; kingdom Viridiplantae; phylum Streptophyta; class Pinopsida; order Cupressales; family Cupressaceae; genus Sequoiadendron; species Sequoiadendron giganteum. Next base: position 643,053,840 of record CM021103.1, on the reverse strand, counting down.
TACACATCTACCTTAAGTTATTCATATTTTTCCTTATACATATATCTATGGGATGGAACGTGACCCATCTATTCTACCCCTAGCCTAGATGGTATCTTTTCAATCTTAAGATCTGCAAGCTCTTTGCGGTAAGATGTGATAGGATTTGCTCAATGGTGTTTGCACTATTGCTCTTTCTTGCCAACATCATCCCCCTTTCAAAATATTGACTTGTTGTAATAATCCATCCTAAATTATTACTTAATTAACTATTGTATTTGACACATGAATATATTCCAAATGAAAAAAAAATAACTAGTGGCTAAAGTCAATCATAGCTACACATGTCCAATTAAAATGAGTCAAAGATTCAAATATTCACTTCAAAAGTCAAATTACAATATCAGGTTTGCCTTGGCTCCTAAGACCACAAAGTCATCACAATGTACACTTTACATCAAGTTACATCTTAGACTATAATAGTCTTGTGAACAACTAAGGTTCTTCTTGGACGCTCGCCTCCACTGGTGGACAAGAACATGGTTGAAGTGCTTTACTGCCCAACCACGAAGCTTACGCTTCCCCGTTATTCTTTCAACTTGAAGAATGCCCGACCCTACATAGAAAGTTTAGCAAGAGAACAATCTACAAGGTGGAATCTTGTGCGTGCCCATACATCAACATGCAATTTCTATCTATAAGATAGAAAAGAAAATGCAAGATCTATGTTAGGAATTGCAGAGAGTAAAATCACAGAGTTCATACATACATAATGAAATATATTGTTTGGCCAAGCATAATAAATGTGTTGCAACAACAACAAACAATAGGTTCTGGTAAATCAAACCTATACTCTTTGAACTCCATTTCAACACCTATCTCAGAAGGTAACTTTCTACTATACATCTCATAACAGATATCTACCCTCTAGCAGCATCTACCCTGAGGTGCTCTAGTCAACTAAGGTGTCATTGTTCTGTTAAAGAATTAAAATATTCTTTCACAAATTTCTTCAAAAGAAGAATCAAAATACTAATTTACTCTCTAAACAGAAATTAGATTTATGATTCATAGAGTAATTCAACAATCAGTTATATCATTCTTATGACTATTTTCTACTTTTCATCATAAGCGTTTTCATTTTAAAAATGTGATAAAAACAAAAGAAGGTATGTCACAATTATGTGTATGTACATAGACGAATTCTATGTGCATACACATATATTCTCCTACTTATGTTAAAATTTGTGCATATACGTTCTGAAATAATCATTATTTCATATTGTAATCTTAAAATAGTATTTTATTTAACGTTTCCTTGTCAAAAATAAAGAATCAGAACAATTCTATGCTAACAATTTCACATATATTTTTATTGCATTCTTACAAATATGATACTCTAACATTGTTGTTTACATAAGAACATTCATTGTTTAAACAAAACAAATATTGTTTCCTACTAAACAATCATAAAACAAGTTGTTTACATATGAACATTCATTGTTTAAGCAGAAAAAGTAGTGTTTCCTACTAAACAATTATAAAGGAAGATGTTTACATATGTACTTTTAAACAAAACAAGTATTGTTTCCTACTAAACAGTTATAAAGCAAGCTATTTTCGACTAAACAGTTTATTGAGCAAGGTTGTTTTCAACTACAAAGATAACTTTCAACAAAATAATGTCGTTTGCAAAAGAATAACCACCATTTGCATCAACATAATATTGTTTCAAATTAAACAGTAACATTTAAAGACAAATAATGTCATTTACTATGTTTGTTTATCTCAAGTTGTTTACATGCTAAAGGATCACTTTACAAGTAAATGTTCACTGTTTGAAAACTGAACAGGGTTTCCACTATGAACTGAAATTAAACAAATCAAATAGCCCAGTTTCATAAATAAGAACAAAATGTCTATTATTCGGATTCTTGAATACTTTCATCACTAGACAATTTAGTGAGCAACTTTAATATAATAAAGAAAACTATGTTCGACATTTTTGTCGATGAAATACTTGAGAAAATATTTTAGTCAAAGAAGGCATAGAAGTTTCAAATTCAAACAATACTCTTGTCTTTTCACGCTGCAAGAAAAAAAACTGTTGGTGTTTTTTACAACAACCCAAACGGACTTCCCAAGAGCTTCTATGAACTTGCCACGTTCAATAATAAAAGTCTACGAAGCGATCGGCCAACTAGACGAGAAAAGCGATAATGCTAGTTCTCCTACACTTCGGGCTCTGTAAGACCCAGGGGGGATTCCCTAAAATGTGATCCTTAATTACAACTTAAAACAATTTCAATTCCATATTTACGAACAACAAATAGATTCCCCATCCATGCTAAAAGGATGAAATCCTTCAAGAAATTGGCTATTCCTCGAAAAATCTTGAGTCCAATTAACAGAGAATCGCAAACACAACTAAAATAGGTTGATAGGAAATATTCGGATAAAATATTCTAAAGCCAAAACATAAGACATGAGAAACATAACCATGATCAGAATACAAGTGGCATATCCTAAAGCACAGAGTCAAATAAGAAAACTAAACTACAGGGAAAATTTAATCTTAAACAATTATGATCTATATGAACTGCATTACAATCCACATATTTGTACTAAAGTCTATCACTACTTTATGAATCCAATTGCTAGCTTGCATGAACTTACACATTAACTGAGTCATTTAACTGATCCTTTGAACCAGAGCCATCGTTAAAACCTAATTCACAATAAAGAACAATGAAGATCAATGAAAACAATATTGGACTAATATTTCATTAATAATTCATACAAGATATCACAACAGGAGAGAAAATAGACTCAAGAGATTTTCATATTCAATACAAACATGCCTAAGAACACCATAATTGACCAAGTTCTTTTATCTAACTCAAAACCTTAAGACAAGGATTTACATTCATACTCTCTCTATCACAAAACTCTTCTTTCTCAAATCTTGGATTCAACAGAAGACTCCCAGCACCACGGCCCAAAATTCCCTTTTATAAAACAAGGGAGCAAAACAAGCCTTGGGTCGGAGGGTACACATGTCCATTTTTCATTGGACTGCTAATTTCCAATTCAATTACATTTGCATCATGCGATTAGAGGGAAAAAAGGCATAAGATAAGAATAATCATTAGTTGCTATGGAGGAAGAGAAACCGCCTTTCAAAAGGCAACTCGTTCATACCAAAGGCATCTTTAACCATTATAATACTTTATTCCACCTCAGCATCTTGTACCTGAAGTCGAGAGAAGAATGCATATTTTCAAATCTAACTTTTGAGGCTAGACCTATATTATACATGACCAAGTCGCATTTCTCAACCTTAGTACTCATATTTCAAACTCATCGATGAACACCTTTTTCCATAATTCAAAATATTCCTCAGACGGCCACTTAAAAGCAATAACCTAATTAATCTTATCTCGATAGGGTGCATATTTTACCATTACTGACGTGGTCTCCTTATCAAAGTCTTCTAAGAAAACTAATGACAAATGATAGTTACTCAAGTGTATTCTCCAGCATACCAATGTCAGCATTTATGCATATCTCATGTGTCTGACCTATCATAATATTAACCATTTGATATTTCCAAACCTGCAAAGGTTTTACCTCATCATGACTACATAGAATTTATGGTAATGGAGTTAAGTCCATTCCATCATATTTGGCCTTTAACTCTTTGATCTTTAATTCCATAGGGGCAACATACCCCTGAAACATTTGCTCCACAACTCCATTGAAAAATTGATAATTTGACATAACCATAGGATACTTATCTCCATGTTGTTTTGCTCCCACTGCCATGAATGTTAGTTTCTCAAGTCTGGGGCTCCATCTGTCCAAAAATGGGGTAGCCAACTCTTTATCTCTCGGGAACATCTTAAGTGTTTGCAACATCAAATCATAGCTTGTATGAACACTATTTAATTTTCCCTAGACCCTCCTGTTCAAATGTCTCAATACAGTGTCCACAATCAACGAATTGTTCTTCCCCGCTAATTCCTAGATTTGTTGCACCATCTACTTATACTCCTCAACTTGACAAATTAATTTCCCCCTAGAGATTCCTTCTCTCGGGCTATTAGCCCTTTCAATTGTAATAGGCACCTATCCCATATTATATGGAACAATAGCTAAGGATTGTCCTTGTGAAGAGGGTTGAGATTGCTCTACTGGTGGGTCTGAGATAGTGCGGCTAGAGCTAGCCTACCCTTGAGACTTCAATGTCTCCATTTGCTGCTTTAGTAATGCCAACTCAGTTTCTAGCTCTGCCACCTTTTGTTGACTCTTATTATATTTAATAATAATGTCATTGTATTGGCCTCTCAAAGTATCTCGATCCTTGGTCAAATCCTCAATAGTTCCCCTAGTGAACTTGGCAACATTAACTACCATATCTACAACCTCCAATGCTAGGGTATCAACAAATCTTCTTACAATAAGGTGACCACTAAAATCAAATGGTTCTGTGACTACTGGATTCCTAGATCCAGTGGACAAAGACTAGATTGCCAAAGCATCCCACTCCTCACTAAAGGTTGGACCTTTAAGCGCCAATGCAACTTCTTCATCGGTTGCAAGAAGTGGCCTATTGGCCCTTCTTATTGTATCAAACACCACAACATCAGCAATATCCCATTCAAGAAGTAACAATACTTCACTCTTTTGTATCAGTGCTCGACCTTGCTCTGGTGTTATTTCTTTGAATCCTTCCTTCATTTGCAACCCAATATTAGATTACTTGTTCTGGGAGCTCAGGGTGCAAACTTATTTCTTGAGCCACCTTCTCAGTAGATAATGAAACATGTGCCCTCCATACAAAATCCTTAAAAGCATCGGTCTCGATAAAAGAGTCATCCACCATGAATTCTCTGTAGGCTTCCATCCTTGGGTCATCATTATTGGTTATCCCCCTTATTTCATATTTTCCTAGCCTTAAAATAGCCGCTCTAGAACTTCATGAAATGTCCTGTGAAAAGGATGGCATTCCCTGGTGCATTTCATCAAGAGTGACAATGATCTCTTCATCCTCATCATCATCATATTCAACTACCTTTGTTCTTTCAATTTTTTGTCTCTTTGGTGATGATGGACATGTTTGGTCAGAAAGCCTCAGAGGGGAATCCAGATTAACAATATTTGGCAATGATTTCCCTGAAGATGATGGTACAATTCCCTTAGCAACTTCTTTAGCCCTACTTCCCCTTTTCCTAGAAAAAACCTTGATCTTCTTCGGGGGTTGATAAGTAGGTCTTTCCTCCAACCTTACTTTGGGGTATTCCTCAATAGTTTGTAATTTTCCTCTTTCTTCCACAACCCCCTCATCCCTTAGAATCCCCACCAAACTTTCAAAATTGTCAATGGCATGCATAGCCCTATTCAATTCACCATTTATATTTGGTATGGAATTAAAATCAGGTATCTTTTCTTGCTTTTTCACCATCTTGGTAAAGGAAATATACTTTTCCTTTCTCTCTTTTTGTATCTCTAAATAAAGAATGTTCCTAATAATGTCCCCAGGAAAATAGAAATTATGGACGAAAGTTCTAGTCCGATGCTTGGCCTTCATTTGAGAAATAAAACCCTCAGGATCATGATTCCTAGGGCATACATTCTTTAATCCATAAGGTCTAAGCAATGTGTATAAATCCATCCATCCCCTTTTTTCCATAACAAAGTCAGCAAACGTCATATACTCAGGAAAGAAAGATCATTTCTTTTGTTCTACTGGCAAATGTATATCCCGAGCACACCCCAACTGTCTCATGATTTCTAAAAACTCAATTCTCAGAGGCACGTCCCTGGGTAAAACATATGGGTTGATATTAGTGCCATATACTCCAAAAATTGTTGTATTATGATAAGGGATAATATCTCCCCAATTATGTGTCAAATTTAATTAAGGCCTTCTTTCCATTGGCCTCAAGAAATCATGAATTTCCTTAGGAATCCTAGGTGGATTATGAACTAGAGCTCCTCTCAACTTGGAACCAAAAACATTATGGAACATTACATAATCAAATTTATAATCATGCATGTCAAGGATCCTAGTCCAATATTGGACAGGCATTTCAACATTATCCTCCCTCTTCTTCAATTCTAAATATTGCCCAAACATTGTCTAGCCTCTATACAAAAACATGTGCATCAACAGGGAAAACCACTTGAAACCAACCCAGGTTTTTCCTTCCTTAAGGGCCACTATCTACCCATGCATTTTTTCTGCCAAGTAAGTGGCAAAATCATATACCACATTAAAACCTAGATGTTGGAGGATTACAACCATGTACATGATATTAGTGAGTAGAGTGGTCTTCAAACTAATTCTTAGAACCTGGCATAAGGCACAAACTGTCATCTTGAAATAGTTAGAAAAGTAATTCACAGGAAAAGGTTCTGGCTCATTTTTACCAATCACTACCTACTTCTTATTCTTTCCTCTCCCCGAGGTTTCCAAATGAAGTATCAACAGAGATGTTCTGAACAAACCCTTAGTATTTCTATATTCTTCTCTGAAAACCTCAAGATCGATAGTAACCATATCCTAACTCCATTCATGCAAACCAAATATCTCTGTAATTTCCTCCCTGATTATCTTTACCATTTCTATGCCAAAATGTGTTCTGACAACTCTGGTTACAGGGTCATTCCTTGCAGCAACATCTTTTAACAAATCTACATCCAAATAGACATTAGGGACCACCAGCTTACCAAGATCCAACCTCCAAGGGTTACACAGAGGAGCACACAAATTTATGTTTCCAAACCAATTTGAGAACAACTGCCATCCAGTATACGGCAGCTCTGCGTCCCGAATCGCACATTGTTTATCAGTTAACCCTTCTAGGAGTAAGGTCCCATTAAACAAAGCCTTTCCCTCAAGATTTTTGTTGGTAGAGGGTTTTAGTAAGTCTATAATATCCTGGGACAAGGAACTAGTAGAGGTTTCAAAGCCAAAGCTTTGGGCCTTGGGTGCCATTTACACAAGACAAATAATAGTTCGAGCTAGGATTTTAAAGTGTCAAACAATTATAGCTTACACCCTATAGCCTTAGACATAATGCTTCACAATTCAATAAGCTACAACAATTATCAGGACAAGCTTTAAAACATTTTAAAGAAAATTAACCCAAACAATCCTTCAGGAACAAAACAAAAATGCAGTCGATAATTATTCTCAAACAACCATAAGACCTTCAGAAAACACAAGATATGGTATATGTGTTACTTACGGTTTCACCTACAGAATGTTAATGGCAATGAGGCTGAATTTTCATGAAGATGGTTCACTTCACTTGGTACCAGGAAAAAACTTCTTTAGCATGGAATTACGCACATAAATAGAAATTCACTGATCTTTTAGCATTTAATTATGGGAGCACAATCCAAACTCAACCATTACTATTCATTCACGTGAGATAAAACGGTTATAGTACAACACCAACCTATTTCAAATGCCAGTTGTTGATCCAAATCAATGTAAGCTAGAAATAATTAATCAAATCGAGTCAAAAGTGGTTTGAAAATGCCAAGTTTGTTCACCAAACCTTAGGTGAATAGAAATTCACCTAGAGGACACCACCTCAACACAAAATAGGTCCCACCTCGATCATCTCTCATACGACATCGACATCCACGCATCAACAATTCGCACACCTCACAGCATTATTGAAATTGGTGTTTAAATTATGTGAGGTCAGTGAGGAATGACCATGATGCGTTGCTAAAGAAAACAACTATCAACATCAATGTCCTTCATCGGTCAACGACCAAGGACTGAGCCCCACAATCACAGGTGACAGATGGCAGCATCTCGCATACCTCACATCATTATTGTGACGTCATCGAAAACCTTGCAAGGCCAACGGGGAATGGTCAGGATGCGAATCATTCCATCTGATGGTTATGAAACCTACAAATGCGAAAAAGTTATTCATAAAAAAGGGGACTGACTAGGTGGGTGAGGAAATGACCGTTGAGGTCAAAATTTTTAGAGATTAGTCTAAAAAATTTAGTTGTTTATCAACTCGACACTAAGGAAAAATAAAATGCAGTTGAAACGCAAAAGACCGAGAGGGCAGGTAAAGAGGGGTCGGTAATGTAACGACCAAAAAGGGTTCAGACCATACTTACCTGACTGACCACCCACAATAACAAGTCAACATTCGAATAGAACAACCACGACCAAGACTTATGGTAAAACCCCAAAACCCAAAACCAAACCAAACCGAGCCAAGGACATAGTAAAAGAAAACACATGGGGAGGGAGATTAAAAGCTCCACCAGTGGCTCCAACTGGGGATGTATGCCCCCTGTGGGCATAGCAAGATTCCAGAATCTTTGGAGAGCAGACCAGACACAGAGAGAACCAAAACCAGGGACTTGTTTGAACAAGACAAGCAGACAAAGCAAAACAAAAACAAAGACACCTATATACACTATTTATAGGATTGTACATCGTACATGGAAAAGAGCTATTTCAAGAGAAATAGTATTTCAAGAACTGTCCATGTACTGGCAGTTCCAGAACTTCACCTACGAGTGACTACAAGAAATATGAATCCTCCCCATGTGTGTCCATAATTATGTATGGGCCTAGCCATAAGGGATCAAACTTTCCATGTTTGCCTTTATCCTCTGATCTTGCATTCTAGAGCAACACCATCACTCCGACCTCAAACTTTCTTTCAATTGCCTTCTTATCATAGAGGTGTTTCACCTGAAGCTGCAATTTTTCATTTCTCTTGTGAGCCTCTCTTCTAGTCTCATCCAGTTGATTCAATTCTTCTATTTTGTGTCACATTTCATTACACACATCATCATCATATTTCTAGACAAACTCGTACATCTTCAATGAATTGTTTTGTGGTATACGTGATTCCATCCCATAAACAAGGTTAAAAGGTGAATGACCAATTGCCTTCTTGACAGTTGTTTTGTCAGCCCATAGTGCTAATTTCAATTTTGAATCTCAAGCCTTCTTATTTTTCTCGATCATACGCTTGATAATCTTCATTAGGCTCTTATTGCTAGACTCTGCCTGTCCATTTCCTTGGGGGTGATACGGATAAGAGTATGAAACAGTTATACCATATTGATTACAAAAATCAAAAAATTCCTTAGATCTGAAGCACATGACATTATCTGAAACAATTCTTTCAGGTACCCCAAATCTGCTTAAGATATTATTAGTCAAAAACTCAATGACTACTTTACTTGTGGCCCTTATGGTTGGGATTGCTTGAATCCATTTAGTAAAATATTCGGTTGCCACCAATATCCATGCATGTCCTCCACTAGATTTTTCAAATATTTCTCCTATGAAGTCAATGCCCCATTGTTGAAAAGGAGCTAAAACGGACATCGGTCTTAACGACAAATTACCAGAAAAATTCAACTTCTCGGCAAACCTCTGGCAAGCATCACATCTTTTGACATACCTATGAGCATCTTTGAATATAGCAGGCCACTAAAAACCTGCTCTTAAAATCTTGTGAGTTGTTGTCTTAGCCATGTAATGGCCTCCACAAGCTCTTTTGTGCATTTCTACCAGTAGATCCTCAGCTTGATCTCCGTCCACACATCTAAGTATAATACCTTCAGGGCTCCTCCACCAAATCTCATCATCAATAATGATATACCTAATTGCTCATAATTTAAGGGTTCTTTTCTCATTAAGTGGCATATCTTTAATGCAATGCATTGTCTATAGATATTCAACAATCCTCCTATACCAGCCATAAGTTTGCATATCACAGATAGGTACAATATTCTTTTGTTCTATTTGGTTTATTTGATTAGCCTCCAAATTGGCTTCAGCCATTAATTTGGCTAAACCCTGACCCCTTATGAGCTTGGTGATTTGTGTGTCAATATTAAATTCCTGGATCCTATTTATCCATCTACATTGCCTTCCTGTAGTCTCTTGTTGGGTGAAGATATCCTTAACTGTAGTTGTTGGTACATATGCGACAACAATTGTTCCCATCAAGTAAGGCTTGAAATTTTTAACTACTTTTACCAGAGCATACATTTTCTTCTCTGCTATATCATACTTTAATTCCATAGCCTGCAATGATTTACTAAAAAATGCAATTGGCTGCTCAAAACCATCATTGTTTTTTCTGCAATAAAACCTTAGCTATAGTGTGAAAAGAAGCAAAAGTAAACAACTAAAAAGGTTTTGAGTAATCAGGTGACTTAAGAACAGGGGCTTGCTTGATAGCATCTTTAATAGCTTGAAAATATTTGGAAGGCTCCCCTGTCCATATTATCTTTTCTCCCTTTTTCACAATCTTAGAAATTGGGCGGACAGTTAGCAAAATTTGTGACAAACCTCATTAGAAAATTTATCTGCCCAAAGAAAGATTGAATACCTTTTACATTTTTTGGTTGTGTGATCTTATCAATAGCCGCCACTCTTTCTGGATCAATCTGAACCCCATCCTTTGAAACAATATTCCCTAGCAGCTTTCCTTCTTTTACCCCGAATGCACACTTCCTAGGGTTTAGAGATATCCCATATTCCAGAGCTCTAATAAAAATATTTTCTAAATGAGAACAATGGTCATCCTCGTTCTTGCTATGGGTAGTAAGATCATCCTGGTAAATTGCAAGGAATAGGTCAATAAAATCTGCAAAGGCTACATCCATAGCCCTTTGAAAAGTTGCATCAACATTTATTAGTACAAATGGCATTCTTACATAAACGTATGTTCCCCATGGTGTGGTAAAAGTAGTCTTGAATTTCTTAGACTCCTTGACCATTACTTGGTTATAACTAGAAAATCCATCCATCATGGAGAGCAATTCACACCTTGTGACCTTTTGCAGCATAGCTTCCATATTAGGCAGTAGATAATTATCTTTCAAGGAAGCAACATTCAAGTTTCTAAAATCAACACACAATCTAATGTCCCCATTTTTCTTTCTTACAGGCACCAAGTTAAAGACCCAAGATGAGTGCCTAATTGGTTTAATGATTCCTGCATCCCTTAATTTAGCAAGCTCTTCCTGCATTTTGGGTTGTAAGGTAGAGTTAATTGGTCTATGTTTTTTCCTGAATGGCTTCATATCAAGTTTTAATGGGGTTTCATGCTGGAAAAGATCCTCCCTATATGCTTTGAGGTCCTCATATGACCAAGAAAAAACATGTCTATATTTTCTAAGTAGGGTAATCAACATGTTTCTAACATGTGGCTTCATTTTCTTTCCGATATAAACCTTCTTAGGAGCACTTTTTGTTCCTAACTTTATTTCTTCTAAATCTTCCTTATGAGAGGGTGCTTGCTTGTTATTTGACGTATTAGGACCATCAAAAGCCCTTTCAAGTGCAACCAAGCCTCGGGGAATGGTATTTCTTTTCATCTGAATTACCTAATTCCCGAATAAATTTTCTTTCCCATCAATCTCAATTACAAATGAGCCAAAATCAATTTCTTGGCTCTCATATTGATCAACACAATGCATAAATTTAAAAATATCTATGTCATCATCAAATACCTGCCAGTTGCAAATATTATCTGGTACTGTAGGCCTGGTTTATATTTCTATTTGTGAGATGCCACCAAAGGCGACATCATCAAGTTTAACAACTATGTTAGCTAATAAGTCAACCCTAACATTTTGTCCTCTCTCAACCCATTCAATACCAAAAGCATCAAAGGCCTCAATGGTATCCCACACTACATTTTTGTATTGCCTAAGTATTTTATCTTTAGCTGCAAAGCGAGATCTAATCTGGGAAACAACCAATTCAGAGTCTCCCAATACTTTTAATGCCTTAATACCATGCTTTGAAGCTATCTTCAAACCAAGTATAAGAGCCTCATACTCAGCGACATTGTTGGTACAAGAAAATTGCAACAAGAAAGAATACTTGAATGTTTTACCTTAAGGGGAAGTGAAGAATATTCCTACTCCTGAGCCATCTCTAGAACATGCTCCATCAAAATTCATTCTCCATAAGTCATCTTCTGATGATATCTTTAGCACTTCTTTATCAATATGTGCTAGTTGGATTTTTTATTTATTTTTATCTTCCTCAACACGAAATTTTTCCAAATCTATTTCCACAAAGTTGATTATGATAGGCTCTAGTGATTCCTCCACATTTTCAATCATATGAGGGGATCTCTTTTCCCTATTTACTTTAACATCTCTCTACTCAATAGAGAATGTAGCAAAAGATAAATCGCATTGTATGCTCCCACCCATTGAAGCACTCCAAGGCCGAGATAAAAACATGCCATAAGTAGGTGGGATGTCCACCACTGTGACACTCATTTGTAACTCCTTCTCAGGGGATGTTGCCAATCTGTATGGAACACCATTTATAATCCCTATGATAGGCACTTCCAGAGAATCCATTGCATAGCATTTACCATATGTACTATCTATTTCTAAACCCATTGCATGCATTATATTTACTAGCATCACGTTGTTAGAAGCTCCTGAGTCAATCATACAATTTCTCAAAAAAATTCCATCAATAATCAAGCTAAAAAAAAATGCATTGACATGGTTGGGGTTAGCTGTAATAGTAGTTCCTAGATATATTTGAGGGCTATATGTGGTAACTTCTACCATAATTTTTTTCTTTTCTTGATCTTTTTTGAGTTTATCTGATCAAAGACCACCTTACCCCTTTTACTTGTAGGAATGCTATTAATGAGTGCAACAGTTTTATCCTTATGTTCTCCTATTCACATCATTTCTAAAAATGGAACAGTAACCCAGACTTGAGAAATTACTTGGAACATATCTATTGCAGTGTATTTTGGTAATTCGGGAAAATTTGTGTCCTCAAAAATTACCTTTTCTTTTCCCTTGGGAGTTTCATCATCATGAGGGTGTTGATTATTGACCTTGATATTTTGGGAGACAGTTTCACCCTTTTATCTTGGTCTTATCTACCTTCTTTGCCCATATCCTAGGTTCCCTAATTTCCTTAGGCTTTGAATCCACATTCTTAGCCTCCAAGTTGATATTTGTTCCAATTGCATTTTTCTCCTTTACAAACAGACTACAAGGCTTACTTGAATCACCTAGAACAATTCGATTTCTTAATTGTATGTTGTTCCTTGCCCTAGAAACTAGAGCAATTGTATATTTTTCAATTTCCTCATCAGAGGGCCTTCTAAAAACAGTATTATCTATCTCCAATTCATTTACAAATCAGTCATCATTATCTCCTTCATTTGAAAACACTTGTTGATGATGTACATCATTTTGTTGTCTTTGGATATCAACATCTCTGCCACATGGCTCATCATCTGAGGAGTAATCCTCATAAGCCAAATTAGCTGGTCCTAGTAATACATTAGTCATTGTATCTTGATCATGGGGAGATTGAGCATCTCTCGGGTCATCCTGAGATTCCACCATTGATTGTGCTACTACACATTGTTGCGAAGAATGTGGCATCCCACATACTTCACACCATGGTAAAATTTTTGTTACATTTAGAGAATGCTTTTGTAAGGGATCAGGTGGAAGTTGATTATTTCTCTAATTTCCTTGTATGGGCTTCCCATTATTCCAGTTAGTGTTGTAAGGATAATCCTGCAACCTGGGAGGCCTTTCATTTCTTTGAAAATGAGGCTTGTCACTTTTTGCTTGCTTTTGTAGTAGGGTAAGGACCTAATCTATCTTCTCATCAGCAATCGTGGGCTTACTAACCTTCTCGGTTTGGTTCCTTGTGCCTTTAGGAATTTTGGGATCTTCCCTTCTCTCCACTTTGCCAGAAGCTCTTCTATTATTTTCAATATTTACCGCCATCTTATATGCCTGTCTCAAATTATGAGGGTCTTTATCTCTTAGTAGATAACACATTTTAGCATCATAGGCATTACAATATACAACTAGGCACACACTTTTTTTAGGCCTTAAGTATGCAAGAACTCTTGTCATAGATTTATGGAAGCAAGCATTAAACTCAATAACCAGTTCATTATATCCCTTGGTAATATTATTGAAATTATTCAATTTAAACCTTGGGTCAGTTTGATCCCCGTATTGTTCCCTGAAGACTCTGGAAAAAGCATCTCTAGAATCAATACTAGCATCAGGTAACCCTCTATACCAATCTCTAGCATCTTGAACCAATGACTGCATGAAATATTTCATTGCTACATCATCATCCCATAACTCAAAATCTTCAAAAAAACCTTGGAAATATTTTAGATGATCTTCCCCACTAAAAGCATTATTACCAGTGAATTTTGGGAGATGTTTACATGCATTATCTAGGACTGGATTCAGGTATCCCCGAATGTTGCCAAAGCACAATTGTCTATATCTATCAACATGGGGTGCTCCCCCACCACGTTCATTTTTGGGGGTGCCTTGTTGCTCAACATCCTTCTTATCACCCCCCTCTTTATCTTTCCCACTACTACCATGCTTTCTATTTTTGCCAGTACTTCCTTCTTCATCCTCTAAGTAGGAATAATGTTTTTGTGACCACCTCCACCTTGGTTACTGCTGCCACCCCCTTTAGGGATTTGCTTTTCAAAATTCTTACTTAGAGACTCATTTTCACTTTGCCCTGAACCAAAGGCTTTAGGGGTAGGTGTAGACATCTTTAGGAAAGCTATTTTTCTTGCCATTTCGGCGTTAGTAACTTCTATTTACGCCTTTCTCAGATCAACCTGCAACTGATCATTTATTAATTACAATCTCAAGAGATCGAGGTTTTGGGGGAAATCTAATGGCCCAGGATCAATTTTGAGCCCTTTTTTAGTAACATTATTTGTTTCAACATTAGTATCAACATGGCTCTTATAATTGGAAAAACCATGAGAAATTTTCTTGGACTGATCAATAGGGGCTTTCCCATGATCCACAAAAGTTTCCTTCTTAGATCTAGCGAATGGGTCAGAGGTTTTAGTAGCTAGGATAGAAGAGGTATATGTAGTAGTGGCAGTGGTTCTCATAGAAATTGTTGCTTTAAGCACCTCACAAGCCCTTTCAGCAACTGCCTTAGCTACCATTTCCTCAAAGGCTTTTCTCTTATCCGCTTCTTCTCTCATCTTTTCAACTTTCTTCTTCTGAGCATTTCTTTCTAGCTGCTTGGCCCGAAATCTTTCCAGATTCTCTTTTCTTATCTTGTCCCTACTGTCCTCTACCTCTTGCAACCTCTTTTCTTCTTCAATCAAGGTTTTCATATCCCTATCTATATCTGTTTCATTTTCGAGGATATCTCTTGCCTCACTTAGAGTAGGAGTATAATAAGGTTGTTCTACCTGGTATTCATCTTGAAGAAAAGGCACTTCCTCATTCAAAGAAGCCCCTCGTGGTTTGAAATTTTGTCTAGTGAAAACAGACATAGCACCAGGTGTTATGGATTTTGGGAACTGTTTATCCTGTTCCTAGAAACCACATCGTTCTTCCTCTTTAGACATATCATTTTCAACCTCATGAGTCATTTCAATAGGAAAACTACCATGATCCATATTAGATATGACAACTTCTGAGGAATCTCCACTGATATAAGCACTATTTACCTCAACATTTAAAGTAGGAGAAGAAACAACAGAAGACGAAACAAACTTACTTTGTGTATCATTTACTTTCACCCATATTTTGTCTTGTCCAGGTTCGAGCTCTAACATTGGCTTTGAATTCTTTCTTGCATAGATTCTAGTCTTCTTCATGGCTTTAGATGCATGAGGACCTTCCTTTGTACGTTGCTTTTGGTACTTTATGTGAATATTAGAGTTCGAGATATCAGAGTTGCCACCCAAAATGTTGAAAATTATGAAGTGATTGCACTTCACTTTTATACCGTGACTTTGGATAAGATCCTAAACATTACTCGACACACTGATAAAGAACATATGAAAACTAGATGCATGTGCTAGACATGACAAATATACTCACAATTTAAAATTATTTTTCGATAATGAAGAATATCATGACAAATGACTTTGACTATACTAGATCTGCACTTGAGAATTTGAATTTGATAGCTCCCCAGTAGAGTTGCCATTTTGTTGGTGTTTTTAACAACAACCCAAGCGGATTTCCCAAGAGCTTCTATGAACTTTTTGCATTCAATAATAAAAGTCCATGAAGCGGTTGGCCAACTCGACGAGAAAAATAATAATGCTAGTTCTCCTACACTTCGGGCTCTGTAAGACCCAGGGGGGATTCCCTAAAATGTGATCCTTAATTACAACTTAAAACAATTTCAATTCCATATTTACGAACAACAAATAGATTCCCCATCCATGCTAAAAGGATGAAATCCTTCAAGAAATTGGCTATTCCTCGAAAAATCTTGAGTCCAATTAACAGAGAATCGCAAACACAACTAAAATAGGTTGATAGGAAATATTCGGATAAAATATTCTAAAGCCAAAACATAAGACATGAGAAACATAACCATGATCAGAATACAAGTGGCATATCCTAAAGCACAGAGTCAAATAAGAAAACTAAACTACAGGGAAAATTTAATCTTAAACAATTATGATCTATATGAACTGCATTACAATCCACATATTTGTACTAAAGTCTATCACTACTTTATGAATCCAATTTCTAGCTTGCATGAACTTACACATTAACTGAGGCATTTAACCGATCCTTTGAACCAGAGCCATTTTTGAAATGTAATTCACAGTAAAGAACAATGAAGATCAATGAAAACAATCTTGGACTAATATTTCATTAATAATTCACACAAGATATCACAACAGGAGAGAAAACAGACTCAAAAGATTTGCATGTTCAATACAAACATGCCTAAGAACCCCATAATTGACCAAGTTCTTTTATCTAACTCAAAACCTTAAGACAAGGATTTACATTCATACTCTTTGTATCACAAAAATCTTCTTTTTCAAATCTCAGATTCAATAGAAGACTCCCAACACCATGACCCAGAATTCCCTTTTATAAAACAAGGGATCAAAACAAGCCTCAGGTCGAAGGGTACACATGTTCATTTTTCATTGGATCGCTAATTTCCAATTCAATTACATTTGCATCATGCGATTAGAGGGAAAAAAGGCATAAGATAAGAATAATCATTAGTTGTTGTGGAGGAAGAGAAACCGCCTTTCAAAAGGCAACTCGTTCATACCGAAGGCATCTTTAACCATTATAATACTTTATTCCACCTCAGCAACTTGTACCTGAAGTTGAGAGAAGAATGCATATTTTCAAATGTAACTTCCGAGGCCAAACCTGTATTATACATGACCAAGTCACATTTCTTAACCTTAGTACTCATATTTCAAACTCATCGGTGAACACCTTTTTCCATAATTCAAAATCTTCCTCAGATAGCCACTTAAAAGCAATAACCTAATTAATCTTATCTCGATAGGGTGCATATTTTACCATTACTGACGTGGTCTCCTTATCAAAGTCTTCTAAGAAAACTAATGACAAATGATAGTTACTCAAGTGTATTCTCCAGCATACCAATGCCAACATTTCAGCATATCTCATATGTCTGACCTATCATAATATTAGCCATTTGATATTTCCAAACCTGCAAAGGTTTTACCCCATCATGACTATGAAAAATTTGTGGTAATGGAGTTAAGTCCATTCCATCATATTTGGCCTTTAACTCTTTGATATTTAATTCCATAGGGGCAACATACCTCTGAAACTTTTGCTCCACAACTCCATTAAAAAATTGATAATTTGACATAACCATAGGATACTTATCTCCATGTTGTTTTGCTCCCACTGCCATGGATGTCAGTTTCTCAAGTTCGAGGCTCCATCTGTCCAACAATGGGGTAGCCAACTCTTTATCTCTCGGGAACATCTTAAGTGTTTGCAACATCAAAGCATAGCTTGTATGAACACTATTTAATTTTCCCTAGACCCTCTTGTTCAAATGTCTCAATACAGTGTCCACAATCAATGAATTGTTCTTCCCCGCTGATTCCTAGATTTGTTGCACCATCTCCTTATACTCCTCAACTTGACAAATTACTTTCTCCCTAGAGAGTCCTTCTCTTGGGCTATTAGCCCTTTCAATTGTAATAAGCACCTATCCCATATTATATGGAACAATAGCTAAGGATTGTCCTTGTGAAAAGGGTTGAGACTGCTCTACTGGTGGGTCAGAGATAGTGCGGCTAGAGCTAGCCTACCCTTGAGACTTCAATGTCTCCATTTTTTGCTTTAGTAATGCCAATTCAGTTTCTCGTTCTACCACCATTTGTTGACTCTTATTATATTCAATAATAATGTCATTGTATTGGCCTCTCAAAGTATCTCGATCCTTGGTCAAATCCTCAATAGTTCCCCTAGTGAACTTGGCAACATTAACTACCATATCTGCAACCTCCAATGCTAGGGTATCAACAAATCTTCTTATAATAAGGTGACCACTGAAATCAAATGGTTCTGTGACTACTAGATTCCTAGATCCAGTGGACAAAGACCAGATTGCCAAAGCATCCCACTCCTCACTAAAGGCTGGCCCTTTAAGCGCCAATGCAACTTCTTCATCGGTTGCAAGAAGTGGCCTATTGGCCCTTCTTATTGTATCGAACACCACAACATCAACAATATGCCATTTAGGAAGTAATAGTACTTCACTCTTCTGTACCAGTGCTCGACCTTGCTTTGGTGTTATTTATTTGAATCTTTCCTTCATCTACAACCTGATATAGACTAAATTACTTGTTCTGGGAGCTCAGGGTGCAAACTTATTTCTTGAGCCACCTTCTCAGCAGATAATGAAACATGTGCCCTCCATACAAAATCCTTAAAAGAATTGGTCTCAATAAAAGAGTCATCCATCATGAATTCTCTGTAGGCTTCCATCCTCAGGTCATCATTGTTGGTTATCCCCCTTATTTCATATTTTCCTAGCCTTAAAATAGCTGCTCTAGAACTTCATGAAATGTCTTGTGAAAAGGATGGCATTCCATGATGCATTTCATCAGGAGTGAAAATGATCTCTTTGTCCTCATCATCATCATATTCAACTACCTTTGTTCTTTCAATTTTTTGTCTCTTTGGTGATGATGGACATGTTTGGTCAGAAAGCCTCGAAGGGGAATCCAAATCAACAATATTTGGCCATGACTGCCTTGAAGATGATGGTACAACACCCTTAGTAGCTTCTTCAACCCTACTTTCCATTTTCCTAGAAAAAACCTTGACCTTCTTCGGGGGTTGATAAGTAGGTCTTTCCTCCAACCTTACTTCAGGGTATTCCTCAATAGTTTATGATTTTACTCTTTCTTCCACAACCCGCTCGTCCCTTAGAATCCCCACCAAACTTTCAAAATTATCAATGGCATACATAGCCCTGTTCAATTCACCATTTATATTTGGTATGGGATTAAAAGCGGGTATCTTTTCTTGCTTCTTCACCATCTTGGTAAAGGAAATATACTTTGCCTTTCTCTCTTTTTGTATCTCTAAATAAAAAATGTTCCTGATAATGTCCCCAAGAAAATAGAAATTGTGGATGAAAGTTCCAGTCCGATGCTTGGCCTTCATTTGAGAAATAAAACCCTCAGGGTCATGATTCCTAGGGTGTACATTCTTTAATCCATAAGGTCTAAGCAATGTGCATAAATCCTTCCATCCCCCTTTTTCCATAACAAAGTCAGCAAACATCGTATACTTAGGAAAGAAAGATCATTTCTTTTGTTAAACTGGCAAATGTATATCCTGAGCACACTCCAACTGTCTCATGATTTCTAAAAATAGAATTCTCAGAGGCACATCCCTGGGTAAAATATATGGGTTGATATTAGTGCCATATACTCTGAAAATTGTTGTATTATGATAAGGGATAATATCTCCCCAATTATGTGTCAAATTTAATTCAGGCCTTCTTTCCATTGGCCTTAAGAAATCATGAATCTCCTTAGGAATCCTAGGTGGATTATGAACCAGAGCTCCTCTCAACTTGGACCCAAAAACATTCTGGAATGTTACATAATCAAATTTATAATCATGCATGTCAAGGATCTTGGTCCAATATTGGACAGGCATGTCAACATTATCCTCCCTCTTCTTCAATTCCAAATCTTTCCCAAACACTGCCTGGCCTCTATATAAAAACATGTCCATCAACATGGAAAACCACCTGAAACCAACCCAAGTTTTTCCTTCCTTAAGGGCCACTAGACACCCATGCATTTTTTCTGCCAAATAAGTGGAAAAATAATATACCGCATTAAAACCTAGATGTAGGAGGTTTACAACCATGTACATGATATTAGTAGGCAGAGTGGTCTTAAAACTAATTCCTATAACCTAGCATAAGGCACAAACTATCATCTTGAAATAGTTAGAAAAGTAATTCACAGGAAAAGGTTCTGGCTCATTTTTACCAATCACTACCTACTTCTTATTCTTTCCTCTCCCCGAGGTTTCCAAATGAAGTATCAACAGAGATGTTCTGAACAAACCCTTAGTATTTCTATATTCTTCTCTGAAAACCTCAATATCGATAGTAACCATATCCTAACTCCATTCATGCAAACCAAATATCTCTGTAATTTCCTCCCTGATTATCTTTACCATTTCTATGCCAAAATGTGTTCTGACAACTCTGGTTACAGGGTCATTCCTTGCAGCAACATCTTTTAACAAATCTACATCCAAATAGACATTAGGGACCACTAGCTTACCAAGATCCAACCTCCAAGGGTTACACAGAGGAGCACACAAATTTATGTTTCCAAACCAATTTGAGAACAACTGCCATCCAGTATACGGCAGCTCTGCGTCCCGAATCGCACATTGTTTATCAGTTAACCCTTCTAGGAGTAAGGTCCCATTAAACAAAGCCTTTCCCTCAAGCTTTTAATTGGTAGAGGGTTTTAGTAAGTCTATAATATCCTGGGACAAGGACCTAGTATAGGTTTCAAAGCCAGAGCTTCGAGCCTTGGGTGCCATTTACACAAGACAAAGAATAGTTCGAGCTAGGGTTTTGAAGTGTCAAAAAATTATAGCTTAGACCCTATAGCCTTAGACAAAATGCTTCACAATTCAAGAATCTCAAACAATTATCAAGACAAGCTTTAAAACATTTTAAAGCAAAATAACCCAAACAATCCTTCAGGAACAAAACAAAAATGTAGTCGATAATTGTTCTCAAACAACCATAAGACCTTCAGAAAGCACAGGATATGGTATATGTGTTACTTACGGTTTCACCTGCAAAATGTAAATGGCAATGAGACTGAATTTTCATGAAGATAGTTTGCTTCACTTGGTACTAGGAAAATAATTCTTTAGCATGGAATTACACACAAAAATAGCAATTCACTGATCTTTTAGCATTTAATTATGGGAGCATAGTCCGAACTCAACCATTACTATTCACTTGCACGAGATAAAATGACTATAGTACAACACCAACCTATTTCAAATGCCAGTCATTGATCCAAATCAATGTAAGCTAGAAAGAACGACTTAGATTGAGTGAAAAGTGGTTTGAAAATGCCACGTTTGTTCACCAAACCTTAGGCAAATAGAAATTCACCTACAAGACACCACCTCAGCACAAAATGGGTCCCACCTTGATCATCTCTCATACGACATCAGCGTCTACACGTCAACAATTCGCACACCTCGCAACATTATTGAAACTGGTGTTTAAATTGCGTGAGGTCAGTGAGGAACAACCACAATGCGTTGCTAAAGAAAACAATTGACAACATCAGTTTCCTTCATCGATCAGCGAACAAGGACTGGGCCCCACAATCACAGGTGAAAGTTGGCAACATCTCGCATACCTCGCATCATTATTGTGATGTCATCAAAATCCTTGCGAGGGTAGTGGGGAATGGTCAAGATGCAAATCATTCCATCTGACAGTTATGAAACCTGCACATGCGAAAAATTTATTCATAAAAAGGGGATTGACTAGGTGGGCAGGGAAATGACCCTCGAGGTCAAAAATTTTAGAGATTAGTCTAAAAACTTTAGTTGTTTATCAACCCGACACTAAGGAAAAATAAAACACAATCAGAAGAAAAAAGACCAATAGGGCAGGTCAAGAGGGGTCGATAATGCAATGACCAAAAAGGGTTCAGACCATACTTACCTGACCGGCCACCCACAATAACAAGTCAACATTTGAATGGAACAACCACGACCAAGACCTATGGTAAAACCCCAAAACCCAAAACCAAACCAATTAGAGCCAAGGACATAGTAAAAGAAAATGCATGGGGGGGGAAAATTAAAAGCTCCACCACAAACTACGGTTGCTCTAGATTGACCAATATCAATGGTTGGGTGTCTTCTTTCTAAGCATCAAAGATATATTTGAAATTTCCCATGTGGGCTTATTGTTTTATACCATGAACTTAGTAATATTCAACATGCAAACTTATGTCTGTAGCATTTACACATTCAGGAGTCAGTCCCATCGATCTTTAGATCAAACCAAGCAAGTCTTGGTGATTCTCTAACTTTGAAACCATTCTTTCATTCCTAACAAATGAGGTCAGCTTCCCATTAAATGGGAATATACACATATGCAAAGCTCTATGAGCATTTGTTCAAGCCCTATTACTATTATTGTCCCATTGATAATGAGCATTAGAAACAATACAAATAAAATATGGAGAAACATACCCTTCCCACTGGATCACAAATTGATCCTTCTCAAGGAACAATATTTACAAACACATAGTCAATCAGAATAAATTTTGATAGCCTACATAAGGCTAAGCATCATCATGCAGCGTAAGGATGAAGGCCGAGCCATTGGAGGCTTTCGAGCCTCAACCTAGCTCTGTATAATCACCACGAAGGCTCTAAGTTATGACGGTTTCCATACTACGTAGGTCGTAGGCCATGCGCCCTCCATGAAGTGGTCGACAATATCTCCATACATTTGGCTTCAAAGCTGATTCAAATACAAAACAACAACCCACATTTTTATGATGCTAGAATAACACTCGATTAAAATGAAGAAAAACTTCAAGCATGGTTCAATAATAGCAATAAAGCTAAGTCTATGCAAAATAAGGAGATCGATTTACCTCCAAATCAAACTTTGGTGGTGTTTTCCTTAGATTTTTCCAATCTCAAGTTCATCCTCTGCTTTTTCCTTTCGAATCCCCAAATTTCTTTCTTCTCCTCTGCTTTTTCGCTCGGTTATCTTTCCAAATAGAAACAACACTATCTTTGCATGTTTCTAGGCGATGGCGTTATTGCCATGCCGCTGACCACTTCTGGGTTCGAATATTGTCATTAAGACTGTTGCAGTCCACGTCTTTCATGGATTTGCCTTGTGATTTTTCATTGATTTCAACAGTCCGATTTAGAATATATCAACTATCAAATTTGAATTCAATATGAAATTGAATATATATATACGTATGTATGCGGTAAAAACACAACCCTGTGTCACACTTTATAAAGGAATCGGCCAGCAACAAAAAAATTTCTAAATTTTGACCACATAAAAGTGGTCTTTATGATTTGAGTTTCAAAATGGTGTAAACTAATAAAATGTAGAACTTTTGATGAAGTTTATTCCTGTAATTTTTAATTTAAAAAAAAAAAATGTTTTCATTATGTTTTTTTCAATTTAAGGACAAATTTTGTAATGCTGAAAATTTCAGAAAAGAGTGACTTCACGGACCGTCAAGAAACAAATTGAAAAAAACTTTGTTTCTCCCTAATTTTTTTCTTTCCAAAAAGGTAACTTCAATATCTATTGCATGGAAAAAAAAATTGAATTTTGATGTATATTTTTCTCGTAATAATGTTTTAAAGTCAAACATGTCAGAATTTGATAGTTTTCACGGGTCGTCAACTATTTTCATTTTATTTTAATAATTTTCAAAAAAAAAATTTATACCCTTTTGAAGAAGACTCTCTCCTTTATTGGCCCATATAAGTTTTAAAAAAAATTAATATGTTTTACTTTCTTTTCTTTTTTTAAATTTCTAATCAGCCCTTTTTTAAAAATTTTAACAGCCTACTTGCATTATTTTAAAAATAACATATATTAAAACTAATCAAAATATTAAAAAAAAAAAAAAATTGGATTCCCTACTCTGAGCTCTACAAAAGGGTATTTTTCTTTCTTTTGCAGAAAAATCATTTTGACTGGAGAAATACTTAGTTAAAGTTGAAAGTTTCAGAAAATTCTGAAAAATGTTGAGTTGGCTGCCAACTAGGATGCCAACTAGACAACCAAATTGAAAGTCTTGTTGATGGTGAAAATGACACAAACAATGTTAAACATAATATTTCTACTCTATTTCTCCTGAAAAAGAAAGACAACATATAGTGGCCTAACTCCCAAGGTCCTGGTAGTTGGTTTTCAATTGTCTGGTGTCACTCAATTGGTCCATGCAACTGTAATATTCAAGGGGCCTTTGCTAGTAATAAGGAATGCAAGCGATGACAGGTTCATCAATCTGTACTTAACTAAAATGGGGGTTTTAAATAAAAAGAAAAAGATAGATCAGGGCATACATCAGTGAAACATGAATAAAAATTATCTAATATCCAGAAATATATTTTAAACAACGAATGTTCCTCCAATAGATCAAGAAAACCATAACATGATGCAATTTATAGAACAATCCATACTATTGCATGCATCTATGGTGATTAGTTTAACCATCACAATCACACACCATAATACTTTAAAGATTCAAAAAGAACAAACTCTCATTTGTTGCTAAAAATCATAGTCTTCTTGCTAGGGTGCGGTAGTGCGGTGTATACCGCCTTATTGCGAGTGTATGATGAATGGCTAGCAGTGGTGCGATAGAAGGAGCTTGGGTTCTGTTGACTATTTGGGTGATAGTCAAAGCGATGGAAAAATGGTGTGTCGACATGTGGCATGATGTCATTCATTGATTTTACATCATTGTTGTAGATCAACGATTATTGGCCGAAAGCTTTATTCTTTGGAAGCGATATATTTGCGTTAAATGAATGATCTGATTCAGGAGGTTGACGGTGTGTAGATATGATAAATTACTCTGTATCCTGATTTAATGTTGGGCGGCTCGATGTGTGCTACATAGCGGTGCACGTTATCAGAGAATGATGGAAGCTTGTCGGTGGGGTAATTAAATACACCCTAATGGTTTTTGGTTGAATAAGGACTAAGAGGTCAATTAGTGATGACGATCAAATCATGTAGTGTGTGTGTTTGAGCTGTATGCTTATTGCATTGTAACTGTGAACACTAAGACACACAAAGTGAAGAAGATGTGAACCTTAGAGGCAATAAGGCTGATGTTGGCTGAGAGGCTAGCTGAGGGAGTAGGCTGGTGAGATGAAATGAATCTGCATTGTATGTCGTGTGAGGTCATTGTAACAATGCGAGGATTTTGTATAATGGTTTTTCCTGTATTCTCTAGATGGACAAGATGTAAAATTCTAAAGAGCATAGCTCTGAGATTGTATTGTAACTATTCTTGTTGTTGATTAATACAATTGAGCTGAGTGTTTTGGAGGGTGGGGTTTTTTACCCAAAACGATTTTCCCCACGTAAATTTGTGTGTTCATTAGTTTTTCTTTCATGTTGTTTGATTTTGTAATTTTAATCAGAGCTAGTTAAGGGAGGTTAAGGTTTGTTCATGATACCAACAAGTGGTATCAAAGCCTTCTTATGGATGTTGGTTCTAGGCATTTCTCCTGTGAAGATTTCTTAGTCTGGCAAGCTTGAGGAAATTTGGAGGAATCAGTTGATGATTGATCCTTTTGATGAGTGAAAGTCCTTGCTCTTTTGAGACATTATGCAACATGAAAGACGATGGAGAATATTGGAGTTGATCATATTGTGATGATGAGGTTTGAGGCTCTTGGTTGGCAACAAATGATCCTGATGCAATGGGTGTGAGTTATGCTTATGGTTGTGTTGTAGCAGAGCGTGGTTCATACTGGGTGTTTGTGTGACAGGCTTCCTGGCAGTATGGAGTTTCTTGGGCTATTGTTCAACCATGGAGTATTGTGCTTGTGTTGGGTGTTCTAACTTAGCACTGAAGGCAGTTTCTTTGTTACCCTAATTGCATGAAGGCTATGAAGTTGATCTTGGGTGGTCTGGAAACTTCTAAATAGTTTGGATTTGTCGCATGCTTGTGCATGGTTGTGGTTTTGGAATTGGTCTGAAATGGGCCTAGAGTTCCTATATTACCTGTATCTTGTACTAGCATGTTTCAGTTTCATGTTCTTTGGCTCTGAAGGTTTTCAATAGATTTTCCTAAAAAGTTTATGATGCATATTCATGCCATTTTTCATTGTTCTATTTAACCATGATGGTTATATGTAGACTCTTGGGTCGTCCATATGAGCAGTGGATATGGATGTGCATGGTTCTTTTATAAACACAGTGGTTTTTTAGGTTTTGCATGGTCAAGGAAAAAAATGTAGTTATGTGGAGTTGCTGTTAAGCTATTTTCTAGACCTTGGCTTTTGGGGTGTGACTGGATGAGATAGTTGCAGTTCAAAATGGTTGTGAGGAGGCGTGATGTCTTCTCTACATGGGAGTGTTGGTATGTGAATATTCACTCAACATTCTTGTGGTGTTGCTTGCTAGTTTCCTAGACTATGGTACTTGAGTTGTGGATGTGATTGGAAAATCGGATCTATTTTTTGATCTGGTGTTTGAGTCAATTTGTCTAGGTGGTTGTTCTCTTTGAGATCTCAATTTTGTAGTTTCCAATGTGATGATGGATTTCTAGGCTTCGTTGAGTGGATCTAAGAGTTGTGCAATGTTGTGGGTTGTCTTTACCTACATGGTTTTTGTGGGACAACTCGGAAGTGGACTGTCAATATCCACGAGGTTGCTTCAGTGGCGGTGCAGATATGTTAACCGACCTTGTCTGTGGTCACTTGTGCATTGGTGTAGCTATTATGAGATGAGAGGATGGATGGCATTGAGTACATGAATATTCAGTTATGGGTACTTGTAGCATGTGTATCACGATGTCATGGAGAGCTTGGGTACACATTATAGTGTAAGATTTTGACAGTGATGGTGCGGTCTGTGTGGTTTGGAGATCTTGGTGCTGTTTGGCTTTGTTGTCAGATGGACATGTTATCAATTGTACCTGGAGGTTTTTAGATCAACAGATGTTTGGTCATGATGCTTAAAAAGCTCGGTGTCATGGTTCAGTGGGAGCTTTAGCAATGATTGTGGATTCATCACTTGGTGGTGAATGATCTTATTTGGTGTTGCAGATGTTTCTAGGAGGGATTCTTAGATCCTGTTGCTGCAGAAGAGTTCTTTCACATTTGCAGGGACACTATTTGAAGATCTACAACATCTTGAAACCTTGGAGGATGTTTTTAGTCTTTGGCTGAGGTGTTGGTGGTGCTTGACAGGTGATGTTGGTTTAGAGTTTGTTTGGCATGTTGCATTGCTCTTGAGACCATGGTTTGTTCACTTGAAGCATGGTATCTCCTAAGGGGGATGTGTAGATCATGATGTCATGATAAGTTCATGTTCATATGTTTGGAGCTTTGACAATGGTCTGGTAATTCTCTATGTTTTGGGTGCATTGGTCATATTCTTGATAACTTCATGTTAAATGCAGTTTGGAGTTTAGCATGAGATGATTGGTTGCTGCTGCTCATGGATATATTGAGAATAAGGATAGGCTATGATTCTAATGAGATGAGAAAGGTGTTATTTTCAGCTAAAAGTCTAAGTAGCCCGCACCTTAGTTGAATACGAGTTCAACAGAGACCAGTGAGGAGATTTCTTTTGGATGAGTCATGGTGGCTTGTATATCTTGAAGGAGCATTTTCTTTTTCCTCCCTTTGGTTTGCTCGACGGTGAAGTTTATTTGAGAGGTATTTTCTCATTATATCTTTCAGATATGTGATATGCTTTATCTTTCATAGATATGGATCTTGAGTTGTTGCTTTAAGATTCTGGAGGATTCATAGTGGAAGGTGGACAACATAATTTATCTCCTTGAGCCTTTGTGTTATATCATCTTTTGATGAGAATCGGTAGGAGATAGTTATATGGGTTAGTTTGATCTTCTTTGAGAGGCTTACATCCATGATTTTTTAAGTTGAACAGTTGGGTGTTGTTATGGATTTTCCTTTGGGATGTGAAGGGGATCATACTTGAGACAGTTGGCATTTAGAAGTGTGTGTAGGAGGGCATGCTACATGTTATGATTTGCAATTTCTCTTTAGTCTGGTTTTTATTCCTGTATGTTTGATCTCATATGACTTTAGATGTGAGATGTCTATGTGGATCCATGATGGTCACTAGTTTGTGGTCATGTGTTGTCACTTGGGTGATGACATGGAGGTTCTTGTGCCTCTTTCTTCTGTCAGAGATGGAGAACTTGGAAGAACTCTGGAAGACTATTGTGAGAGATGTTGCTTGTAGCAGTTGGTTGTAGGTTGTGCATATCATTATGGATGTTCCTTGGTACTACATGGTTACATTGTCTATGCGCTGTGATTGGTAGAATTTCTATGTCATTGATCTTTCAGATTTGGCATTACCCATGCAGTGGGAGTACATGCATGTGCTTGGTCTTCTTTGACTAGTTGGCACATGATGCTTGTATCTGCGGTTGATGGGTTGGTTGTGCTACTGGCATGATTTTATTAATGAGAATACCTTGAAGGTATGGGTGATTGGATGAAATAACACGAGTTGTGGGTGTTGTTTTCAGTCGCGTGGGTTTGATCAATTGGATGGTTGTAGTCAATTTTCTAGCTGATGTTCTATCTTGTTTCTAGAGAAAGACTTCATGACTATGTTCACGATTGAGAGCTTTGAAGTTGTTGTTGTGGTGCCTTTTCCATCTGTAGGATCTGATGCTTGTGTTCTTGAGATTGGTGCATATACGCCTTGGCTTGTTCCTTTTTCCTGTGGTGGATGGTTGGAGCTGTTGCTTGAGTTGGTGGACATATTGGATGTCGTTGCAGGTGTCTTGGTTGGAGCATGGAAGCATTGTGTTAGGTTCTTGTGTTTGAGTTTGGAGGAAGCCAGTAAGTCTTCATCAAGTGGGAGATTGTTGGAAAGTATGCCTCAACTTTCTAGCTTGAAATCTCTTGAAGACTTGGCATTTTCTCTTCAGTTTTTGCCTTTACCGCTTTACCATGGGGAACAGTTAATAGAGGCGCAGTTGCGCAGTTTACCGCTTTACCACGAGCCTTTGTTGTTCGGTCCACGGTTGGGCGATGTTACCGCCATACCGTGGCAGATTCCTTAGTGTTTGAAAGATGCGCGATGAAGGCTTGATGATCGGCACAGTCGGTTACCTCCCTATTGCAGGGGTCGCTCGGAGAAGGCGCAGTGAACTGTGGTGGTCTAGCGAAGCGGTTACCTCCTTACCGTTGGAGGCTTTGCTTTGCCTCACGGTTGGGCAGTGGCACCACCATACTGCAGGGGCCTTCTAGCCCTGGCATGGTGGTGTGGTGTGAGTACCGCCATACCGCGAGGGTCCCATGGTTGTCGGGTGGTTACGCGATGGACATGTCAGACAACAATAGAATCTTATCGCTATACCACTGAGGCTTGTTCTTTAAGCTGTAGTGGTGTGATTGATGGCGACGGTTTGGCAAGCGTGTTATCACCGTTGTACCATGGGTGTCTTCCTGCTAGGGCACGGTAGTGCGGTGTATACCATCTTACCATGGGGGTATGATGAATGGATAGTGGTGGCGTGGTATAAGGAGCTCAGGTTCTGTTGATTGTTTGGGCGATAGTCAAAGTGATGGAAAAATGGCGTGTCAACATGTGGCACAATGTTATTAATTGATTTTACATCGTTGTTGTAAATCAATGATTATTGGCTGAAAGCTTTATTCTTTGGAAGTGATATATTTGCATTAAATGAATGATCTGATTCAAGAGGTTGACGGTGTGCAGATATGATAAATTTATCTGTATCCCAATTTAATGTTGGGCGGCTCGATGTGTGCTACATAGCGGTGCACATTATCAGAGAATGATGGAAGCTTTTCGGTGGGGTAATTAAATATGCCCCGATGGTTGTTGGTTGAATAAGGACTGAGAGGTTGATCAGTGATGACGATTAGATCATGTAGTGTGTGTGTTCGAGAGGTATGCTTATTGCATTGTAACCATGAACACTAGGACACATAGAATGGAGAAGATATGAATCTGAGAGGCAGTAAGGCTGCTGCTGGCCGAGAGGCTAGTTGAGGGAGTAGGCTGGTGAGATTAAATGAATATGCACTATATGTCGTGTGAGGACATTGTAACAGTGCGAGGATTTTGTATAATGGTGTTTCCTATATTCTCCAGATGGACAAGATGTAAACTTTTGAAGAGCATAGCTCTGAGATTGTATTGTAACTGTTCTTGTTGCTGATTAATACAATTGAGCGGAGTGTTTTCGAGGGTGGGGTTTTTTACCCGAAAGGGTTTTCCCCACATAAATTTTTGTGTTCATTAGTTTGTCTTTCATGTTGTTTGATTATGTAATTTGAATCTATGTATGGTGTTGAATTTTTTATTCATATGCATGTACTTTTCTCAGAAGGATTAATGGGGGACACAACTGTGCCTGTTTCTAATTTATGGCATAGTAGTTTGTGTCTTTGAGGTGATTTGAAGAAATTAAAGTTACTAAGGCACTGTTGTTCTTAGATTTTTTGTTCTAATATGACCCGTTCTTCCCCAACAGTATAACAATGGTAGAATGGTTCAATATTTCAATGGCTATTGTTATACATGCAATGGATTTGGTCATAAATCTAACCAATTCATATCTAGAATGAATGGAGGTAAGATTGGTCAAAATAATGTCATATGCTATAATTGCAATATTCTTGGCACATTTCTAAGTTTTTCAGAAGGATAATTCAGTAAAGAAGAATGATCTAGTACAGAAGATTGATCAAATAGATACAAAAGAGATAAACAAGATTTGGAAAAATAAGGAAGAGACAAAGGTTAAGGATGAGTTTGTACCAACATCCGGTATAGATGTTTCCTCTGGAAACAAAATTGAGAGCTTTGGATTAGGGGGAGCTTTAATGGAAATATTTCATCCCCTATCAGAGAAATGGTGTTGATTTTTCAACACGTGGATATGAGGTATAAATCACTATGCTTGATCTATTGGAGAAGATCTCGGTAGGAAATATCATGATGAAGAAATTTGCAAAGCATTTGAAGTTGACTATGCATACAGTTAGGGTTCACCAAATTTATTGACTGAAGTATTCAATGCAAAATTAGGTCAATCTCAAAAGGGTTATAAGTGATTTCACTTGAACAAATTAATTTGCAACAAGCATTTGATAAGAGAAGAGTAGTGAAGAAGCAAAGTGGAGTGATCAAAGTAATCAAGTTCTGGTGCAAGAAAAACCCTAATCGAAAAGTGAATCAAAAGGTATTTTTTAGTTTCTATCTACCCTAGTTTTAGAAATAACTTTCAATTTGTTGCAAGATGTATACACCACAAGTTGTAGAGGTTTCAGAATGTCCTCAACTCAAATTAAAAAGGCATCTTGACATATCTTTGATGGATGACCCAAATGGTGCATTTTCACACATCTCGTATGGTGTTTTGCACACAAAAGATGTTAGGGCATACATCTATGTTAAAATGGAAGATTATAATCACATGAAGTTGAATGTTGTATGGTACAAAGATCTCAGTAGAGACGATTTTGAGTTGAAATCAGAGTTTCAGGATTTGGCAAAGAAAAATATTGATGTCTCGAGAATGTTCCTCATGTTTTTCTATGTAGATGAATGGGTGAGATACACCCTAGGAAGAATTCATGAAAAATTCCTCTGGCTAGATATCCCACACTTGATCAACAAAGAAGTGATGAGGGTTGTGACTGGTTTGTGCTCTATCAAACCAGTTTCAGTACTTAAGTATGTGAAAAATTAGATTGTGATGGAGAGAATGGGTGTGAAGTATGACAAGAGAGCCCTGACCATCAAAGACATCAAAAACCCTATGGTCAAGTACACTTTAATGATGATAGGCTACATACTGTATTTCACCAACAAGGAGAATTCAGTATATGCTACCGCCATCAACACATCATATGAGATGGTTGAGAAGGGTGAAGACTACGACTTGTGTGAACTATTGAGACTATTATTGCTGGAAAACCTATAGAAGATAAAGGAGTCCAAGTATGATTTTAAGTTTGGAACTTTAATCATTTGTTTATTATTTTACTTCCTGAATGAATTTCCCAGAACAAAGAATGTAGTGTGGATAAGGGATAAGCCTGTAGCCCACCAAATTAGAGACTATTTGTTTGGGTTAGGAGACTCAAATTCTCAAAAGAATTCCCTCTAGGGGTTCTTCAAAACCTTTCAAGAAAAGATGCAAGCAAGGAAAAGGATACCAAATCAAATTATGGACAGGTATCAAAAGGATATTATTTTTCTTGTTACAAAAGATGAATGCATAATGGAGGATGTTGAGCCTAGAAAAATGTGAATACTAGAACTTGGATATGAGGTTATTGTAGATGAAATCATTGGCTTAGCTAAAATCTTGCTTAGTAGTCCAAGATACACCACTGAGGAGAGATACAACACCTATGAGGAGAATTAACTGAAGGTGCATATGGACTAGAGACAATCTCAGATAAAGAAAACCATTGATAAAATGACTACACAATTTGCAGAGGTAATGGGCCTCACAAAAGAACAAATGGGGAAGGAAAAGGCCATGTTTGGATCTTTGTGAGGGTCATCAAGTGTCAAAATATCTAGTAGAACAACTACCACTCCTCTGGTTGCCTCAAAGTCCTCTAGGACTATGCCTTCAACCAGTGGAATGAAGAGGAAGGAGACAAGTGTTCCTACAAAATAAACAAGTGCTTCGATAAAGGAAAATACCTCACTGGTAAAACAACAAAAGAGGTTTGAAAAGGAAAAGGTTGCTCTAGTAGCACAACAAACTATCCCAATGAGAAGGAGAGTGAAAACCAAGGCAACGAGAGAGAAGTACTTGGGAATTAATGTTGAAGATGATGATGAAGAAGAAGGACCACAATTGGTTCAGAAGACAAAATCTAAAGTTCACAATGTGAAGTAAGCTCAAAGAAAGTAAGAACAAATATTATGGATACATATGAAGAGGTTGAATTAGAAAAATAAAAACAAGCCTTTGTGATCTACGTGAGAGAGAAGAAAGCAAAGTCTAGTAAGAAGAAGACACCAAAAGAGAAGAAAAGGCAAAAGAAGAAACCTTTGGTAAGAACACATAGTCCTATGAAGTTAGATTCCCTATTTAATGAGATTGTATAGAATGAAATGCTTGAGGATACTATTGCATTATACGCCGATGTAGGTGAGGTGAGCAAGGCCACCATTGTGGAATAAATTGTCAAGTACATTGTTTTTTTTGAAGTTAATATGCAAAACATTGAGAAGCAATTGCTTAAAGATCTTTGGAATGTGTTACTTACAAGGAGGAAAAAGGATATAGAGGAAGAAGAAAAGGTAAAATATTTTTCTTTGGAAAAGGTTGGTGCATCTCTCTTTGAGGAAAATAAAGCCACATTGGCTAAATTGTGCAACAAGGAGTTCCAAATGAAGCAACGAGTGACCACCCTCATGAGCAATGATCAAATTGATTGCGAAAGGCTCCAAAAAGAGACTATAGAGAAGGTAGCAGAGATAGCATAGAGATTGGGAATGACTCCAGAAATCATAGAAGAAATGCAAGTTGAGATGCCTGATTCGGATGTGAATGTTGAAGAAGATGTACAACATGATGATGCTCAACATGAGTATGGATCTAAAGAAGGAAATTTACAAGATAATGTTATTTTGGAAGTGGAAGAAATTGTTGTTGAAAATATTATCGGTGAAGTGAATGTTGCAAAGGAAGGTGATATTGAGGACACCAATACAAAGGAAAAATTTGAATAAGAAGAAGTTATCGGAGAAGAAATTGTAAATGAGGATATTTATATAGATCATAAAACACCTCCTTCGGTATCTAAAAAAAATATAGAGAACACTCAAGGCCAACCAAAGACTTTCACTCCTTCAGATAACATAGATTTGTCTACTGGTGAATTTGATGCAAAAAAGAATGTTGAGAAGAAGAGTGATGATGCAGAAGGGAAGACAGAAATAGAGACACCAGTTGATACTAGTCATAAGAAAGAGGATTTGAAGAAGGTTGCTAAGGATAATGTGAAGGATGTTGGTGAATCTTTCGGCTCCTCCAGAGATTCTTTAAAGAATTTACTAAGCATGCAACTTAAGTTTCAACCTATAGTGTCTACCTAGCTATTACAACTACCTATGCAATAGGGGCATGTGGATATGGAGAATATTTTGCCTCTTCACAAGCTTGAATTTAGAGATGTTTTCAATGCATCTACCCGAAAGGAAGTTATGGTATTACATCAAAAGAGTGAATAAATGATAGATATAACTATGAAGGCTTTGCATGAAGCCATACCTAGTGCCGCCATTGACAACTCCCTCTATGGTATGGAAAATTTGAAGTTCTTACTTGATCCTTTTAAGGAATATGCTTTGAAAGGAAAGTTAGAGAAAGAGTTGGAGATAAATGTTGATGATAAAAAGTTTCTAGATGTAACAAAGAAGTGTGCTAGTGCACACAATAAAATTCTAGAAAAATTTAAGGATGTACAAGCTGGTGTGGTGGAATCCAAAACTTTATTTCAGTTTTGCATGAAGTGGCCCAAATCAAAAAAAATAATAAAGGATATGATGGACTCAATTGAGTCCCATATTGACAAATCCTCCAGTGCCTATGATTTGGCACATGATCTGGATAGAGGCACAAGGTCTAGTATTGAAAATTTACATGAGCAATTCTTTCAACTACAAGAGTAGAATGAAAAGATCATTATGCAGTTTGGTAATCTCAGGTATCTGGTGAACTCAAAGTTCATACCTGTTTCTAGTGCCCTGATGAGTGCTGATAAGACTTTAAAGCTAAATCCGATACCCAACACTCTAGATGAAGGAGAAGAACTCTTAATGCAATTTGAGACACAAAGCATAATTATTGGGATAACAAAGAAGAGTTGGGAGGATGGAAAACAAGAATGGAAAGCCCATCTTGAAAAGCTACAAGAGTCCACTTCCTCTCTGAGTGATAATATTTCTTTCTTTTTTATACATTTCAATTACTATTTCAGACTTCTGTGTACATATGCGGGTGATATAAGGCAGATTTCTAGTTCAAATTTGTGTTGGATAGAACTCCTAGGGGGAGTTAGTTACATTTTCAACTTATATATGTATATATTAGTCAGGGGGGATATGGTATATGAGAAGATTATAGTATGCGCCCTTTGCCCTTGATGTCAAAGGGGAATAATATTTTTTGAGATAGTTCTAAGGAATGTTGCCATCGATGACAAAGGGGGAGATTGTTGGAAGAATAAGGAGTTTTTCATTAGTAAATTTTTTGGAAACATGAGCATGTGGGATAAGCACAAGCTATATAGTTATGCATTGTAGTGTTGCCATTGATGTCAAAATTGTGATTTGGTATGAAGACCATTGCGCAGATCAATTTATATAGTTTGGGCATGTTTGAAGATAGTAATCCAGTGGATATTTGCAAGAAGGTTTGATTTGGTGAAGACGTGAAAGAGAAATTGATTGTGTCAATACATGTATTATAGTATACCAAACATCCAGTTTAGTCTGCATTGGTCCACTGTAGAAGATCTTTCTCTGTAGTTTTGGGGTAATTTTGATGGTTGTTAGAACAACCTAAATCAAATTTCATATTGAGTTGGATCCTAGTGTTTAAGTTATGGGTGATAGTGTATCGACCTGGTAGTAACATGTGTTTTCTAGTTCAATGCATATATTTTGGTGAATCTACACTTCTTCGCGGATTGAAATCTTGCTTTGTGGTTTTATGGAGATGTTGACAAATGTCAGTAGAGTGTGTATTATAGATGTCATAGGTTTTGGAGGTTTGCATGTTCGGATGTGGGTGTATAGTGGGAAAATTTTGGTATTAGGTCATTATCTATGCTAACCTAATGAGTTTTGTAGTTTGCAGAGATTGAATAAATGATGATCTATTATGTAGGATCTATTTTGGGTCCATGCCAACATATTTCAAATTATTATGAGTTTTGAATCTTGGCATGAAGAGTGTATGTATGTATGTATGTTGATCCAACAAGTTATTTTTGTATAATACATCTGATGAGGTAAAAATAACCTCATCACATTAACATAATAAATCCATATCTTACATATGTAAAATCCTTATGCTCTGCCAATAAATTAAACTTTAGGCAAAATAGTTGCTTGTCTTTTAAGAAAAATATTACAAACTTTATTTCTTGTGATTTATTGAAGTATCTTGCCAATACAGATTTAATGGGTTGTTTAAAGGATTTTGTAGGATAATAATCGATCATCATACAACAATAAAAAGAACTCAACCAACACGAGCTCTAGAACAGATTAAAGATATGCGTTGGAAACATGCTCCAAAACTTTAGGATGATGGACCGAAATCATAATTTTTTTGGTTAATTTAAAAAAAAAAATAAAAAAATTCAAAGCTTTCATGGCTTGACTCAAGCCTCTTTAATATCTTTGTAATGGGAATTAAAAGACATAAAGTTTGTTTGTAATATGTTATAGACTTTTTCAATGGTAATCTAAGCCATCTGAAATATAGGACTTAGTTAGGAGTTTTCTATAAACATGTAATCTCTAGAAGCGAAAAATAACGCAAGAATAGTAATGTTATGTTGTCGACATGTTTTCTAAATATATATGAATAAAGAGATTATTGCATATCAATTTATGAGTTGTTGAATTTATGGATGGAAATTATTTTTAATGAGAGAACTTTCAATTTTTTGTGTATGTGACCTGAGGACAAACATAGTAATCCGCGAGCTGGCCACTCAAGGGAGAATAGATTAAATAGACGAGTAATTTC
The DNA here is from genome assembly GCA_007115665.2 of Sequoiadendron giganteum. Lineage (NCBI taxonomy): Eukaryota > Viridiplantae > Streptophyta > Pinopsida > Cupressales > Cupressaceae > Sequoiadendron > Sequoiadendron giganteum. Next base: position 643,016,980 of record CM021103.1, on the reverse strand, counting down.
CTTTCTATTGTTTTTATTGCACGAATAACAATTATGAGTATAGTCACTCACACATGTTAATTTTGTAGAATTCATTCACATTGTTGTTGTAGAGGCCGAAGTTCTAGAGCACTCATTGTCTGTCATTTCTGTAGTGTGCTAATTGTTATGAACAATTATTTGTTGTATTTAATTAGATGTTTCATAGTTTGTTTACAAGTTTTTCTACTTTTTTAGTTTATACGCTTTTTAGTATAGTTATTTCTATGCTTTCTCATTTAGTTATAATGTTTTCTAGATTAGTCATTTTATGCTTTATAGTTTAATATACTCTCAATTTTCTTTAAGATAAACTATTTTTCAGTTAGTTAGCTAGATGACCTTGGGTTAGGAATTCACGTTAGCTGCTCTAAATATTTAGAAAATCTAAGGGAGATAGTCAAGTCTTCTTCTATTGCAAATAGCCTTGGACACTACCCGGTCGACATATTGAAGCTTTTATCTTCTAAAGTAATAAGACCTAACGAAAACCTTCCAAAATACGTTCCAATCATACATAGGGAGGACCATGGCTCAAAGGATCACTCGGTTGATGAATTACTTGAGCCTAGCCCACTACAAGCTTTCCATTATCTTTCTGAAGATCATCTAGTAGAACAATCTGTCATTGAAGAAATCATCTTAGAGGAACGTATCTCTATGAACATCATGGGTGATCGTAGGGCTGAGCCTAACCGAAATAATGCTAACCATAATAACAATGATCCTCCACCACCTCGAATATTCATTTATCTTATTACTTTGGACGCAAATGATGATTCCACGATGAAAAATATCTCTCCAGCTTTCCTATCAACCTTCTGTGGTTTATCCTCGGAAGACCCAGACTAGTTTCTTTTCGAATTTAAGGTCCTCTATCAAACCTATGACTATAAAAATGATAACCAAAAACTGAAGTTGTTTCCTTCTACCTTGAAGGATACAACCATGCGTTGGTTTATGGGATTAGTTGTAGGATCTATTACGTCTTGGGATGACATGGATAATTCTTTCCTGCATAAATACCAAATTTATTGTAGGGTGAGTGATCGAAAGGAGGAGTTGTTTAAACTTAGGAAAAATGAGGATAAGAGTCTGAAGGACTACCTAGACAGGTTTCTTTTCTTGTCTAAATGATGTGGAGAAGAAACCATTAGCGATGAGATTCTCAAAACTATATTTCTTAAAGGACTCAATGAGGATGCAAGGTGAAGCCTTGATCAAATGGGAAAAGGAGACGTGTCTCAGATGGGCCTTGATGAAATATGTAAGTTGTGTTAGAATTTCTCACGTACTCGAGGAGAAATTCACAAAAATACTTTTTTTAAAGGGTCCAATGAAATAGGAAAGCTTTGTGAGGAAATATCAAACCTTAAAATGAACATACTCGTTCAATTGAACACTACACTGGATGGAATACAAGCTAAGACACGTAATCTCGAGACCTTGTCCATTTTCTGTACTAGATTCCGAAATAAATATCTGTTGTGAGAATGTCCCTTAGACAAGGTTAGTTTTTGTCAACTTTGCAAACAAAATCGTCCTACAGACCAATGTGATCTCCTTACTGATCTCAAGAATTCTAAGAAAAGGACTATAAATGTTGAGGATGAAATTAATGTGGTAAATCAACTGCATCAAGGAGGGAATTTTCCTTCCGGACAGAATTCCAATCCTGCTTGGAAACCCCAAAACAACTGGGTTGGTAATCAATGGACCCCATCATGGCCTCAACCACCGCCTCAACAACCTAATTAGGGAACTCCCTATCGGGGACCCCCTGAATGGGAAAACCAATCATGGGGAACTCACCAGTGGCCAACCCAAACTCAACAAAAGTGGTATCCACAACATACTACTCCTCAATGGAATTAGGGGCAGAATCAATTCTATACTGGGCCTTGTAGGAACCAATAAAAAAATTTGTCACCTCCACCCCAGAATCCTCCTCAAAGTGAATAGATAAATCAACCTTAGCTCGCAGCACAACCAATTCCCAATCCTAAGAACAATCGACAAAATACTCTGGTATACTCTACTGAACAAGATAATGTTACCGAACTTAATGAAATACATTACGAAAATGTTCAGTTGTGCTCTGGTAGAACAATTCAACTACCAACCATTGAAGAAATTATGGATGAGCCTAATCTTAAAACTATCGAGAAGGATACTCCACCCAACCACACTGTTCCTACAAATAATATTGTGCCTCCTTCAGTAGCAGGAGTTGTTGACATACCTTAGGAGGAAGAGGAAGGTCAGTCTCCGACTGATCTTAGAAAGGATACCTCTCCAAAAGAGAAAACTCAAGCACCATTTCCGGAGCGTTTGAAATCGACCACTTTGAAAGATACTCCGAAAATGTCTTTGACCTCTAAAATTGCATTAATTCAGGAAATCAAACAACTGCAAATAGAGGTTCCTTTAGTGTAAGCAATAAAGGAAATTCCAGAGTTGAATCAGCTGATCAAACAACTGTGTATTAATACCCCAGGGAGGAAACCAAAGAAAATAAATACTGTGCACATCGATGGTTATTTAGCTGACTTTTTTTCTAGAAAGACTATTGCTCCAAAATATGATGATCTTGGTAGTCCACTTATAAATTTCACAATTAATAAGGTAGCAATGTATTAGTGGATTTAGGAGCAACCATTAACATAATGACTATGTATGTGATGGAAAAATTAGGTCTTACTAATTTATGTCCCACAACTACAGTCTTACAGATGGAAAATCAGTCCATAGCCATTCCAAAGGGCGTTATTGAAAATGTTCTTGTCAAATTTGATGGATGGGAATACCTAGTTGAATTTTAGGTCATCCAGTCGCTTACACCCAAAGATAGCTATCCAATAATTCTCAGAAGGACATGGTTGGCCACTATTGCATCTAAAATTGATTGCAGAGAAGGAGGAATGACCATTTCTCATGGTCCAAACAATAAATGTTTATTCTTGTACCCTCCTGCTAAACCCACCGAATATAGAAAAGTCTTGGTTGATGAACTAGAAGGTTCTAATAATCAAGACTGTCTGGCCTCATTAGCCATGGTAGTCATTAAACAACATGGAGAAGAATTAGAGGATGAGTTAGTAAGTGATGTAGCACATCTTTCCATAGGTTCAAGTGATGAGGAAATGGTGGATGCTCCAAATTTTTTGGGGCAACCAATCGATGTACATGGAATGGAACAAAATTATACTACTATGGGAATGCCTTGTCCTTTGGCTAATATGATTCCTAGAACTAGCTATTTTTTTATGGACATTACTAGATTTTATCGATTGATACCTCATAGTTGTCCTCTCAACACCTTATTATGACCAATCCATACCATCACTTCCACCCATCCATGAACAAAATCAATTATGCTGTTGCTGGGAAAAACCTTGAACACCAATAGTTGGTTGACAGAATCAGAAGAGGACAAATTATTTAATGTGTTGGTAAAGAGGTCTAAAGATTTTTCTTGGGACTAAATAGACATGAGGGGAATCCATCCAAGTGTTTGTATGCATCACATTTATACTGATCCTAACATCAGACCTTTATGTCAGCCACAGAGGAGACTCAATCCTGCATTAAAGGATCTTGTCAAAATTGAAATCGAGAAACTCCTCCGTGCAGGATTTATTTATCCTATCTCCGATAGTAAGTGGGTCTCACCTATGGTTGTTGTGCCAAAGAAAAATGGGAAGTGGATAATATGCGTAGATTATAGAGAACTTAAAAAAGCCACTCATCGAGATTATTCTCCCTTACCATTTTTTGACCAGGTTTTGGACAATTTGGTTGGGAGGAAATATTTCTCCTTTTTGGACAGATTTAGTGGTTACAACCAAATACAGGTAGCACCAGAAGATCAAGATAAGACAACATTTACTTGTCCATGGGGCACATTAATTATTATGTCGAGATTTAGATAGAAATTGAGTTATTATTTAATGATGGTTAAATTGAAATTGAAATCGAAATGCAAGTAATATGATTTGAATTGTATTTATGTTTATTTCGGGGTTTGTCATTATTGATGATAAATCGAGTGCAAGTGAACACAAGAACAGGTGAACGTGATTGAAGGCGAGAACAATGATCAGGTAGAGTTGTTTAGCCGATTGACATTTACAAATAGATGGGATATCACACACTCACGTAGATGAATATTTTAATGTATTATGCATATATCATGTTTGCAAATTGAAAATCTAGTTTAAATGTGATTTCTCAAAAATTGTGAAAATGCATGTGATTAAATGATGATTTTGTTAAATTGATGAAATTTAACGTAAATAAAATAGATAGATTTCTTGTTTGAATATTTTATTATGATTTGGAAATATTAAGTTTGAAATTTTGAAATTTAAATGCAATAGATTTAAATTTAAAATTTGACTAAATGTAATTAAATATAGTGATTTTGAAATTACAATGCTTTTTAAATTGAAATTGGGAAATTAATGGAATTTAATATCATAAAATTGATTTAATATCTAAATTTAGTTAATTGAGAAATTGAAAACGAAAACTCATGTGAACTTTGTTATGCTTTCAAAATTAAAAGTTCAGTTTAAATTGAGAAATAAAATATTTAAATTCTTCTTAAGACAATAAAAAATTGGAAAACATAGAGTCTTGAATTCGTTAACTGAAGATCAATGAGGAAATTGTGGATCTCAATTCTTGTTTTGATCAATGCATGGAAAAAGAAAAAAATAAAAAAGAGATAAATATTAGATGAAAATCCGAAATTGGGGACAAAGAAAAAAATTCAAAATTAAGAACACACTCAGGAAATTAAAAAAAAATTGACACAAAGAATTCTTACACAAAATTCTGAATTTTTCAAAGAGCAGAAAATTTTCATTTATTTTTGGGATCTTGAGAAAAATTAATTTGAAAGAAGAGAGAGAGAGACCTTCTGAGTGAGGCAAGGAGGAGACACCCTTAGGCAAATCTCCATCCGCAGTCTTACCTCTCATCCTTGCACTGGAAGGAAGGACTCCCAGCCAAAAGACAACACACCAAGGAAGGCAGAGCAAGGTACGACCTTAACCCACACACCCTCCAACAATTACAAAGCCTTCCAAAAGGCTGCGAACACCTAGCCTCCCAACATCCTCATGCCAACAACAAACAGAGGAAAGGCGCAACCTGCAAGGTGCGCAGGAGGTTAGAGAGGGAGCGGCCTTGAAGAGGCACGCACAACCTCCAAAGGCACTCCTCCAGGCTGCAAGGCAACGAGGCTTGGTAAGAAGTTGCTAAGGAGAATAATTCCCTCCACTCACAACAAGAAATAAGGGAAAACAATTCCTCCTTACGCAGACAACCTAGAAGGCGCTAGGGAAAAGAACAATTCAAAATTAAGGCAGAGGAATTTCACAATTTCATTGATAGAATTTGAAATCTTCCAGGTAAAAATTCTTAGATTAAATTTTAAAGAATAGATTTTCAATTCAATTTCTAAATTTCGGAAATGGATACTAGTTTAAACCAATTCTTGATTGGAAAATTTAAGAAAGAGAAACCTCAAACAATTAGACTGTATTTAATTTTTCAGAATATTAGAAATAGAGGATTTTAGGAAAACCTTCGAATAGAATCATGAAATAAGAATATTGATCAAATTCAGGAACAACTCAAACATAAAACAAATTGTAATTTAGATTCATAAACATATTAAACAAAGACTTAGTTATTTTTGTTGAGAATTTAGGAATTCCCGATAAAAATCATGAATTTAAACAGTAAACTGAATTTTGGAGAATCAGTTAAATCTGAAAACGTTTTTGTTACCATTTTAGAAAATGAAATGATCATGATTATAAATTAGATAAATTTGTTGACAGAAAATAATGTATAAAGACTGAAAATTAAATGACAAAATTTTAACTTCGAATTTTAACACTATTCTGGAAACAAAAATTATTGAAAACTTGAAAATTTCACTTTTCTTCGAACTGTCGAAACTGAAACTATTAATTTAGTTATTTTTAACTTGATACATGATTATTATTTAAATGCTGAAAATAGGATAAACTGGAAATAAAACATATAAACTTGAGATATGATTTATTTTTGAAAACATCCAGAACGATATTGAAACAACATTAATTAAATGGGAGTATAAACAATTGAATGTGTACTCTTTTAATTTTTGTTTTTATATGTAATTATTTAACATACTAGAGTTACACTTTCATTTAAAAACCTTATTGATTACTTAATACTCAATTTAAATTATTGACTTTATGACTTTTACATATTTGAACAATGGAAAGAAGCTCTTTTTATACTATTTGTGTTAAAACAAAGTTTCCAGTTTGATATTTTAAAACATTGCAAAAGACTACATTTGATTGTTTAGACCATGCATGAATGATAGATAATTCTGCATGTTTTGTGTTTGGGAAAGTTACCTTCCGGGACGGGTGCCGAATATGGGTAAATAGAGAGTGTATTTTTTCTTTTCCAAAACTGCTTTTATTGTCATGCATGATATTTTACTTGGCCAAGTAATTATTGTACCATTGAAACAGATGGATTATTGAACTCTCTACCATATCCTAGTATCGAACTTGCTTATTTCTTAAATGAATTAGAAAAATGAAAATGCTTGTGGTTTACTAGTAGTACTAGGCATGCACCAAATTCCATCTTGCTCGTAGACTAATTTTTGCTAAGAAATTCGTGCAGGGTCGGGTATTTCTTGATTGATTAAGAAATTCCGAGGAAGCGTAAGCTTCGAGGTTGGGCGGAAAAAGCACCTAATCCTTGTTCTCGTCTTCTTTTTGAAGATTTGTTTTTGGATGGAAGATCGACAGACTGTATCTTCTTTTATGCTTTATTATTCTTGATATATGTAATGACGAGCTTATGGCGACTGAATGCCTAAGTATCGAATTGTAACTGATATTAATATCATTCATTGTATTTATAACTGAAATTGTGTAAATTCGACACTTGTAAGATTTAGACTGGGTTGTAATGAAATTATATTATCGAATTTTATGTCATTGTGTAATCAATTAGTTCTTTGATGTCTAAATGAATGGAATGAAGAATTTATTTTGAATTTAATGGATCTTATTTAAAGTATTTGTCGATGTTGTTTAAAAGAAATTTCTGCTCTTTACATTTGGTATCAGAGCCCTAGGTTTAAACACTAGGGTCCTTTGTCCATTACGCTAAATGAACATTCCTTGATGCAAGAATTGTGAGACATAATGGGTAGAAGAGGTAAAGGATTTGCTACAAGCAATGACATTGATAGATTGGATCAGATTCTCAACCTCTTGAATTAGCAGGGTTCTAGAATGTACAATCTGGAAGGAAGTTTGAGGTGTCAAAGAAGGGACAAACCCTCGAGTTGAAATTCCCCAAAGTCAGGAACAACCTAACAATTATAATGCAAGGGCTGAAGTACCAAATCCTCAAGCAAGGATTGAATGGGAATCAGTGAAAGATCTGAAAAGGGTAGCACCGCCCAAGTTCGATGGTAAGACAATAGGTGATGGAGCAGAAGCTTGGGTCATTGAGATGGAAAAATACTTCGAGCTCAAGAACATGTCCAATGAAACCAAGGTAGTTTGGGCTGCATACCAACTTACTGGAGAAGCTGCTACTTGGTAGGATAACAAAAAGACTAAGAGGAAATTACTAACAGGTGGAACTACATGGGAAGCATTCTTGATCCTGTTTAGGAAGAGGCGGCTTCCACAATTGTTCTTTGATAGGAAAATGACAGAATTCCAAAATTTGGCATAGGGTGGTTTTATAGTTATCCAATACTGGGAGAGGTTCACCAATCTCCCTAAGTATGTACCGCAATACCAAATGGATGAACGGTTACGTATCCATAAATTCATTCTAGGGTTGAGGCCACAGATTGGAGCTGATGTGGACATTCATAACCCATTGAAGATGGATGAGGTCTTTGAGAAGGCCATGAAATAGGAACATAAGCTACAATAGGTGGCTAATTACAGGAAGAGTGTTAATGCAAAATCTGGTTTTGGAAATAGGAAGTTTCAAAACAATAACAACAATAATTAGAGGGGTAACAATAATAATCAGCAGATTAGGAATCTGAAGAGGGGAACAAACACCCAAGATAAAGGAGAAGGTAGCTATGGTGGAAACAAGAAGGTGAACAATAATAACACTAACTTCTCCAATATCAAGAACAGGACAGGTGGTTCTATAGGGCCACGAGGTGGATGCTATACTTGTGGAGGAGATCACTATGCCTCCAATTGCACTTAGCGTATAAGAGGTTAGAGAGGTGGTAATGATCGACGAGCACTGCAACATTAGATACATGCAGCGGTTGACAATCGTCAAGCCAACTTTCAAGCTACACCTATCCAGATGTCGGGTAAGATTTTTGGTCAATTTGTTTCTATTTTAATAGATACTGGAGCCCCAGAATGCTTTATTGATCCTAGAGTATTTGCTAAATTACCTGTTAGACCTGGTATTATGTCACATTCATGGATGGTTCAATATGAAAATCGAGTAGAGAAGAGGGTAGATTCATGTTTATCATGCAGCGATTTAGAGTTACTGAAATTCTAAACCCAAGTTAACCTTTATGTAGCACTGTTGGGTTCTTATGATGTGATCTTAGGGATCAATTGGTTAACTGAGCATAAAGCCATAGTGAATTGTGAGGACAAGGTTGTGAGTTGTTTGGATGATTTTGGACATCCAGTAGAGATTCTAGGATCTCGAGAGCCTCTAGAGTTGAGACACATCTTAGCTATGTAGCTAAAGAAAGCACATCGGAAGGGATGTTCCATTTTTTCTATTTTGGCAAGTGACTTGGATAATGCCCAATAGAGTCCAGAGGACTATCTAGTTCTTAGAGAGTTCTTGGATATCTTTCTAGAAGAACTTACGAAATTACCGCCGAAGAGAGAATTTGACTTCTCGATTGAACTGTTACCTGGAACGAAGCCTCAATCCAAAGCCCCTTACAGAATGACTACTACTGAGTTATATGAACTGAAAGCTTAGTTGTAGGAGTTTCTGAAACAAGGATTCATAAGCTCAAGTGTATCACCATGGGGTGCACCGGTAATCTTCGTTAAGAAGAAAGATGGAACCTTGCGATTGTGTATTGATTACAGGATGCTTAATAAGGTTACCATCAAGAACAGGTATCCTTTACCCAAGATAGATGAGTTGTTTGATCAAATGAAAGGGGCCACTATGTTTTCTAAGATTGATCTTAGATCAGGTTACCACCAGTTGAGGATTAAGGATGAGGGCATTCCGAAGACAACTTTCAAAACTCGGTATGGGCACTACGAGTTCACCGTGGTACCTTTTGGCCTAACGAATGCTCCAACGGCATTCATGAACCTTATGAACAGTATCTTTAGAGACTGTTTGGATGATTTCGTGCTTATATTCATTGATGAAATTTTGATTTACTCTAAAACAAAAGAGGAACATGAGAAGCACCTGAAAATAGTCTTGCAACGAGTTAGAGATCGAAAGATTTTTGGTAAGTTTTCAAAGTGTACTTTCTTTCAGAAGAAGGTTCACTATTTGGGGCATGTCATATCTGCCGAGGGAATTTCAGTTGATCCTGTGAAGATAGAGGCAATAGTAGATTGGCCAACACCAAGAAGTGTTACTGAAGTTCGTAGTTTCATGGGACTTGCATTATACTACCGAAAACATGTGGAAGGGTTTTCTAGAATTTCAACACCTATTACTTCTCTTCAGAAGAAAGGAAAGAAATATGAGTGGACAGAGAAGTGCGAGGAAGCATTTAAGATTCTTAGCATCAGTGTTGACTATACCGGATCCTAATGGGCACTTTATTATGATTACAGATGCATCAGGTGAAGGTGTAGGAGCTGTGCTAATGCAAGAAGGTAAAGTGGTGGCATATGAGTCCAGGAAACTGAAGCAGTATGCGTTGAACTATGCACCACATGATCTTGAGCTTACAAATATTGTGCATGCATTGCAGATGTGGAGACATTATCTCCTAAGGAAGCCATTTGAGCTTAAGAATGATCATTTGGGACTTAATTACATCTTCACACAACTGAACCTTAATGCGAGGCAGAGGAGGTGGCTTGAGTTCCTAAGTGAGTACGATTTTGGTATTGAGTATATCAAGGGTAAGGAGAATAGAGTTGCTGATGCTCTTAGCAGGAGAAGACATCTATCTGCTATGGTGACCACAAGGTCAAATTTGAGGCAACAAGTGTTGCAGTATCTTCCAGGTGATGAGCATTATGACAGGGTTAGACAAGCCTTAGAGGTGGATCCTTCCAATCATAGATTTGATGGTTATGTGATGGAGAATGATGGTATTGTCAGATATCAGGGAAGAATGTATATCCCTAAGGGTGGAGATTTGAGGAGGTTGATACTTGAGGAAGTTCATGATGCACCTTATTCAGGACATCCAGGAGTTATGAAGATGGTAGCTGAGTTGAAGGCTTTGTATTTTTGGCCTAAACTTAAGAAGGATGTCATGGAGTATGTGGCTAGATGTTTGGAATGCCAGCGAGTCAAGGCTGAGCATGTGCATCCAGCAGGACTGTTGTATCCCCATGATATACCTGAGTATAAGTGGCAAGTAATCAGTATGGATTTCATCCAAGGATTACCTTTGAGCAGGAATAGGCATGATACTATCTTAGTAGTTGTTGATAAGCTGACGAAGTTTTCACATTTCATACTTGGGAATTTGAAGGATGGATCATTGAATCTTGCAAGGAAATTTGTGCAAGAGATATTCAGATGGCATGGTGTACCAGAGACCATTATTTCTGATAGAGATACCAAGATGACATCTAGGTTCAGGACTACGCTGAATGCGGCTTTGGGACCTAAACTGAATTTTAGTTCAGCATATCACCCACAAACCGATGGCCAAACTGAAAGGGTCAATCATGTTGTGGAGGACTTGTTGAGGATGTACTGCATGGATCAACAGTACAAGTGGGAAGAATATTTTCCATTGGTTGAGTTTGCCTACAACAACTCATACCATTCTTCATTGGGCATGACACCTTTTGAGGCACTTTATGGATGGAAATGTCACACACCCATTAGTTGGGATAGGATGGAAGACATGATAATTATTGGTCTAGATATGCTCAAAGAAATGGATGAAAAAATGAAGTTGATCGAGGGTAGATTGAAGGAAGCAACCGATAGACAAAAGAGCTATGCTGATAGGAACAGGAATTTTTGATAGTTTGTTGTAGGAGATAAAGTCTTCTTGAGGGTTAAGCCTCATAAGAGCTACATCTCATTTGGGAAATCATCAAAGTTGGCACCAAGATTTGTGGGACCATTTGATGTACTAGAAGTTATTAATCTAGTTGCTTATAGACTAGCGTTACCACCTGCTCTTGCTCGACTCCATAACGTTTTCCATGTTTCTTTGTTGAAACCTTATCATCGTGATGCATCTCATATTCTTGATTGGCGTTCATTACAGGTACAGGATCTAGGGGTGGTGCTAGTAGAGCCCATCCGAATCCTAGACAGGCATAGCATTAAGCTACATAACAAAGATAGTACCCAGTATAAGGTCCAGTGGGAGCAGTATACCGAGGACAATGCTACATGGGAGGATTCTGAGACGATAGACAGTCAATTTCCTCATTTGCTTTCTTAGTTTAGCATTTGTTTTTGTGTGGAGATACTTGATACTCTGGTTTTTGATTCACATGTTGTGAACTTTGATAGCGTGGATGCAACTATATTTTGCTTATGCTTATGTTGGAGAACTATGTTGTTAGTTACTATTTCATTATGCTTGATTGAGATACTATGCTTTATTTATTGACATTATTTTTATTAATTTAGATAATGTGTTTTAATGATGACGATGATGTTATGCTTATTGAATGACAAATAAGACATCAAGACGATGTCTCTTCCAAGAGGGGAAGGATGTCACGTATAGATTTTCATTGACTTATTTAAATGCAGACATTAATTATTATGTCGAGATTTAGATAGAAATTGAATTATCATTTAATGATGGTTAAATTGAAATTGAAATGAAACTAAAACCGAAATGCAAGTAACATGATTTGAATTGTATTTATGTTTATTTCGGGGTTTGTCATTACTGATGATAAATCGAGTGCAAGTGAATGTAGGAACAGGTGAACGTGATTGAAGGCGAGAACAAAGATCAGGTAGAGTTGTTTAGCCGATTGACGTTTACGAATAGATGGGATCTCACACACTCACGTAGATGAATATTTTAATGTATTGTGCGTATATCATTTTTGCAAATTGAAAATCTAGTTTAAATGTGATTTCTCAAAAATTGCGAAAATGCATGTGATTAAATGATGATTTTGTTAAATTGATGAAATTTAACGTAAATAAAATAGATAGATTTCTTGTTTGAATATATTATTACGATTTGGAAATATTAAGTTTGAAAATTTGAAATTTAAATGCAATAGATTTAAATTTGAAATTTGACTAAATGTAATTAAATAAAGTGATTTTGAAATTATAATGCTTTTTAAATTGAAATTGGGAAATTAATGGAATTTAATATTTAAATTTAGTTAATTGAGAAATTGAAAACGAAAACTCACGTGAACTTTGTTATGCTTTCAAAATTAAAAGTTCAGTTTAAATTGAGAAATAAAATATTTAAATTCTTCACAAGACAATAAAAAAGTGGAAAACATAGAGTCTTGAATTCGTTAACTGAAGATCAATGAGGAAATTGTGGATCTCAATTCTTGTTTTGATCAATGCATGGAAAAAGAAAAAAAAAAAAAGAGATAAATATCAGATGAAAATCCGAAATTGGGGACAGATAAAAAAATTCAAAATTAAGAACACACTCAGGAAATTAAAAAAATTGACACAGAGAATTCTTACACAGAATTCTGAATTTTTCAAAGAGCAGAAAATATTCATTTGTTTTTGGGATCTTGAGCAAAATTAATTTGAAAGAAGAGAGAGAGAGAGACCTTTTGAGTGAGGCAAGGAGGAGACACCCTCAGGAAAATCTCCATCCGCAGTCTTACCTCTCATCCTTGTGCTGGAAGGAAGAACTCCCAGCCAGAAGACAACACACCAAGGAAGGCAGAGCAAGGTGCGGCCTTAACCCACACACCCTCCAACAGTTACAAAGCCTTCCAAAAGGCTGCGAACACCTAGCCTCCTAGCATCCTCACGCCAACAGAAAATAGAGGAAAGGCGTGGCCTGCAAGGTGCGCAGGAGGTTAGAGAGGGAGCGACCTTGAAGAGGCACACACAACCTTCAAAGGTACTCCTCTAGGCTGCATGGCAGCAAGGCTTGGTAAGCAGCTGCTGAGGAGAATAATTCCCTCCACTCATAGCAAGAAATAGGGGAAAACAATTCCTCCTTACACAGACAGCCAAGAAGGCGCCAGGGAAAAGAGCAATTCAAAATTAAGGCAGAGGAATTTTACAATTTCATTGCCAGAATTTGAAATCTTCCAAGTAAGAATTCTTAGATTAAATTTTAAAGAATAGATTTTCAATTCAATTTCTAAATTCCAGAAATGGATACTAGTTTAAACCAATTCTTGATTGAATAATTTAAGAAAGAGAAACCTCAAACAATCAGATTGTATTTAATTTTTAGAATATTAGAAACAGAGGATTTTAGGAAAACCTTCGAATAGAATCATGAAATAAGAATTTTGATCAAATTCAGGAACAACTCAAAATAGAAAACAAATAGTAATTTAGATTCATAAACATATTAAATAGAGACTTAGTTATTTTTGCTGAGAATTTAGGAATTCCCGATAAAAATCATGAATTTAAACAGTAGACTGAATTTTGGAGAATCAATTAAATCTGAAAATGTTTTTGTTACTATTTTAGAAAATGAAACGATCATGATCAAAAATTAGATAAATTTGTTGACAAAAAATAATGCATAAAGACTAAAAATTAAATGATAGAATTTTAATTTCGAATTTTAACACTATTCTGGAAATGAAGATTATTGAAAACTTGAAAATTTCACTTTTCTTCGAACTGTCAAAACTGAAACTATTAATTTAGTTATTTTTAACTTGATACATGATTATTATTTAAACGTTGAAAATAGGATAAACTGGAAATAAAACGTTTAAACTTGAGATTTGATTTATTTTTGAAAACATCCAAAATGATATTGAAACAACATTAATTAAATGGGAGTATAAACAATTGAATGTGTACTCTTTTAATTTTTGTTTTTATATGTAATTATTTAACATACTGGAGTTACACTTTCATTTAAAAACCTTATTGATTACTTAATACTCAATTTAAATTATTGACTTTATGACTTTTACATATTTGAACAATGGAAAGAAGCTCTTTTTATACTATTTGTGTTAAAACAAAGTTTCCAGTGTGATGTTTTAAAACATTGCAAAAGACTGCATTTGATTGTTTAGACCATGCATGAATGATAGATAATTCTGCATGTTTTGTGTTTGGGAAAGTTACCTTCCGGGACGGGTGCCGAATATGGGTAAATAGAGAGTGTATTTTTTCTTTTCCAAAACTGCTTTTATTGTCATGCATGACATTTTACTTGGCCAAGTAATTATTGTACCATTGAAATAGATGGATTATTGAACACTCTACCATATCCTAGTACCGAACTTGCTTATTTCTTAAATGAATTAGAAAAATGAAAATGCTTGTGGTTTACTAGTAGTACTAGGCATGCACCAGATTCCATCTTTCTCGTAAACTGCTTTTTGCTAAGTAATTTGTGCAAGGTCAGGTATTTCTTGATTGACTATGAAATTCAGGGGAAGCGTAAGCTTCGAGGTTGGGCGAAAAAACTACCTGATCCTTGTTCTTGTCTTCTTTTTGAAGGTTTGTTTTTGGATGGAAGATCGACGGACTTTATCTTCTTTTATGCTTTATTATTCTTGATATATGTAATGACGAGCTTATGGCAACTGAATGCCTAAGTCTCGAATTGTAACTGATATTAATATCATTCATTGTATTTATAACTAAAATTGTGTAAATTCGACACTTGTAAGATTTAGACTGAGTTGTAATGAAATTATCTTATCGACTTTTATGTCATTGTTGTGTAATCGACTAGTTCTTTGATGTCTAAATGAATGGAATGACAAATTTATTTTGAATATAATGGATCTTATTTAAAGTATTTGTCGATGTTGTTTTAAAGAGATTTCCGCTCTTTACACCTTTGGAATCTGTAACGCTCTTGCAAGGTTTTAGAGAGCCATTCTGGCTATATTTGTTGAGCTTGTCAATGACTGTGTAGAAGTTTATATGGACAACTTCACCGTCTATGGTTAAAACTATAATGAATCCCTTCAAAACTTGGATAAAATTTTAGAGGTTTGCAAGGATCATCGACTATCCCTTAGCCACAAAAGTTTTTGATAATGGTGGAACAAGGAATAATATTAGGTCATCATATTTCCTGGGAAGGAATAAAAGTTGATCCTAAGAAAATTGAATTCATTCAACAATCGACTACTCCTCAGATGCAAATGGATGTTAGAAGTTTCCTTCGGCATGTTGGATACTATTGGAGGTTTATAGAAGCCTTCAGTAAAATAGTTGCCCCTATGTTTTCCCTTCTCCAGAAAGATGTGGAGTATAACTGGACACTTGAGTGTCAACTATAATTTGAAACAATAAAGGAGAAGCTTGTCTCTGCTCCCAACTTGCATGGGCCAAATTGGAACCTTCCATTCCATATTTATGTCGATGCTTTAGATGACGCAATTGGTGCAGTATTGGGGCAAAAAGATGAGAATGGGGGTAAATATGCCATATATTTCATTAGTAAAAACCTGAAATCTGCTGAGAAAAACTACACGATAACATAAAAATAATTCATGTCTATGGTTCATGCCATTAAAAAGTTCCACCATTATATTACAGGATATAAAGTTACTATCTATATAGACCATTTAGTTGTAAAATATTAAATGAATAAACCCATAGTTAATGGTCAAATAATGAGGTGGTTACTACTCCTTTAGGAGTTCAATGTAACAATACTTAACAAGCCAAGGAGATTTAATGTAGTGTCAAAAAATTTGTCTTGAATTAAACAAGAAAATGGTGATTGTGCACTGATGCAAGATGAGTTTCCAGATGAAAATTTATTTTCTATTTCTATAAAGACATCTTGGTTCACTAACATTGCTAACAATTTAGCCACTTCATAATTACCGTATGGTTTTACATCAAAATAAAGGAAGTGACTTATTAAAGAGAGTGCACCATTTAAATGGATTAATGGGATTTTATTCCGTTTTGGACCTGATATGGTCATGAGAAGATGTGTCAGGGCCGATGAAACTTATAGTATCCTTAGGTCCTATCACGATGATCCTTCTAGGGTCATTACTTTGCAAAAATAACTTCTCATAAATTTTTGGGCGCTAGGTATTATTGGCCTTCAATGCATAAAGACGTTAAAAAGTATATTTATTGGTGTGATGAATGTCAAAGAGCAGGAAGATCAACCGCTTTAGCAGAAATGCCTTTGCAATCCCAGGTAGTTCTTGAACCATTCAAAAAATGGGGATTGGATTTTATTGGTCCCATAGATCCTTCCTCCCAAGGGAAATAATACATTTTTATTTGCATCGATTACTTGACTAAATGGGCAGAAGTCTAGGCCCTGCGAGTTGCTAGAGAAGAACAAGTTGCTGACTTCCTCTGTAATAATATTTTTCTTAGATTTGGAGCCCCCCGAACCATCATCACAGATCAGGGACCCCAATTCATGTCCAAAGTTCTTCTAGCATTTACAAAACATTTTCAAGTGAGTCACAAGAAGTTGTATCCCTATCACACTCAGGCAAATGGCCAAGTAGAGGTGACTAATAGGGATTTAGAAAACATATTGACAAAAATGGTTTCTTCAGGGAGAAGAGATTGGGCTAGGAAATTTCCTAAAGCTGTTTGGGCGTATAACACAACATGGAAATCCACAACTGGATTCAATCCCTATGAGCTTATTTTTGGGATAAAACCTCTTTTTCCCATTGAGTTTGAACTCCAAAATCTATGAAAAACTATGGAGTTGGGCCTAGATTTGAAACGAGCCCAAGTGGAACGAGTCCTATAGTTAAGTGAGTTGGATGAGCTTCTTTTAGATGTTGTCCATCAAACTGAGCTGGTTCAACATCAACAAAAAGTTTAGCATGACAAACACATTAAAGAGAGAGAGTTCCATAACGGTGACTAGGCCTTGTTATCTGATTCCAGATATAAAGACCACAAAGGGAAACTCAAAACTCATTGGATGGGCCCATATGAAATTTCTGAAGTTTTCTCGAATGGCAAAATTCAGCTGAAACCCATTGATGGTGATACACGAACTCTCTTGGTAAATGGTCATCACCTACGTATCTACTATAAACCTGTCAACAAAGAAGAACTTATAAAATTGGTAGAAATACAGGGAGAAATCCAATGCATTGACTTTTCCAAGGCAGAGTCCACCTAACACTGCTTATTACATATCAAAAAAAAAAGCATGAAAAATTATAATAAAAAGACACGTGTACCAGTTTGTTTCAAAGCATTTTCATTAATTCTTGTTTTCGGACTTAACTACATGATGTATCCATTTTGCAGGACTTCTCATAAAGTTAAAAACAACTTTTGGAGCACCTTTCTAAGATGCTTAAGAACTTTATAGTCCAAGATGCCCAGTGCTCTGGAACTTATGGACTTTGATGCCTAGATGCTCTGAAACTTGCATCTCAACTCATCACGCTAGACGGTTGTTCCTGTAGAATGGTGCTTGGTAGAGAAAAAATCATGAAGCTCGAGTTCATTCATGTATAGCCATTTCTCTTCTTTTCGGTTGCATCTTGTGACAATGCTCCAAAATCTTCCTCTAGTTACTGCTCTGGCTGCATCTTGCGACGATGCTCTGAAATATTCTTTCGGTTGTTGATTTAGCTGCGTCTTTCAACGATGCTCCAGAACTTATTCATCTTCTTCATTTTGAATGCATGCCACAAAGTGTGCTTTGAAACTTAGTCATCAGTTTTGAGCGCATGTTCATAAGCGTGCTCCAGAAATTATCCATTTCCATTCCATCTGCCTCTTTCCATAAATTTGAATTCTTTCTGATGCTTTGATTTGTCACACCTATGTACACACACCTTCTTTTTAATTATTTTCATACTAACGACGATTATGCCGATGTTCACCATCTTATCATCATAAATAAAATTCACCATGACAACTTGTCCTCATTGATGACTCTGTCATTCACAAGCTTCCTCACTCATGTCATAATAAATATGCTGTCACCTCAACCAATACCATTCCATCATGTTGTTAAATAGGTAAAGGTACAAAATCTTCAGGTGATCACAAAATGTAAGGAAGTATATTTTTTTGCTTAAAGTAAGTAGTTATTTTTAATAAGGCGTATTTAATTGGCACGAGTTCTCCCTTCCTAATTTAGTAACTTGAGCCACTCAGTGATTAACTGCTAGTACGACACTCTTTTTGCACTCCTCCATGCAAATTATCATCATTGCACAGTAGCTCCGAGTAAAGGAAAGATAAATAATCACTTTTTGATTATATTTTCAAAAAAATTATGAACAAGCTTCTCACATTGTTGAATTTTTTAGTAGAATCATAGGTTGGAGATGGAAAATGGGGGGTGCGAAGAAGAAATCAGAGCGCTTCAACGAAAAAATTACTGGGATTGAGCAATATTTCCAGTTTGTTTGAGGAAGTGGGATGGTTGGATTTCATTAAAATTTTTGAGGGATACAATGAGAAGTTGGTGAATGCATTTTCACAAAATTACTCCAATGGTTAGGTGACACTTCATGGGAAGTGTTTTCAAGTGAGTCCAAAAGTCATTTCTCGCCTCTCAGGTTTAGATAATTCTGGTATTAAATTATCTGAAACTTCTCAAGTTACGTATCAAAAGTTATCAAAATTATTTCTTAGAGAGGGAGACCATCAACCCATGGTAGTTATTAGTACTAGAGGACATAATAAAGGATTTCAAAGAACTTCTATATTAGAGCCCTGGGGAACAGTTGTTGCATGGATTATAAAATAATTTACCTATGAAGGCCAACTTACTACTGTGGTAGGACCTGTATTTCATATGCTGATACATTTGTGACATGGGAAAGAAACCTTGCCCTTAGGGTTAATTTTCCTGAATTTTTGAGTGACTTTTCTAACTCCTCCATAGAAATATATAATATTGGTTCGGGGCCATTGAAGCACCATGGGTTAATTCAATTAATTTGTAAATATCATTTTTGAAAGAAACCAGAAAGCAAGTGGGAAAAATTTATCTGGAAATTTGAAAAGTCTCTGCCCAAAAGAAAATTAGAAGAAGGAGAATCCTCTAGACAAGTTGCTTCACCTTCCAGAGGAAATCCCCCTGAGGCCTCTAAAGTTCCTGAAGCCCAAAATCCCACAACCCCTAGTGAGGAAGCACCAAAATCTTTAACCACAGAATTGAAAACCCCAGATTATCCAGAAGATGTTGAAATTATTCATCCAAATGTAGACAACATTCCCCTTAGGAAGAGGAAAAGAAGAACAACTTTCACTTTCCAGAGCACTCCTCCTTTCAGGAGAAGCAAGAGATTTTCCTCTGAGTCTATAGAAACCCCAATGTAGAATATAGGAAGTGGTTCAAAGAAAAAGGAGTCTAAGAAGCAAAAAAATCCCATAGAAACCATTGATCATGTTGATGACGTAGAAACAAAAGAGACAGGGGAACAAATCCATTAGTCTCCAGAGAAAGAAACCCCTGTTGAAAAAATTCCTTCCCATCTTGAGCATGAAGAAGAAACCCTTGCTGAGGAAATACAAGAAATGGAGAAGGAATAATCTCCACCTTATATGGAGGTTGAGGACAATGTTTTAGGAAATTTTTCCCCCATTGTAAATAAAGTTGTTGAAACAGTTGAAAATGAAAGTGTTAATGTAGAATTAGAAAAGATGAAATTAGAAATTGATGAAGTAAGAAATCAATTGAAAATAAATGAGGAACATATTGTACAACAACAAGAAGAAATAACAATACATATTATTGTAATAGGAAAAAGAGATTAGGAGATTCAAAATTCGAAACTGCAAATAGAAGAAAAGGATATATTTATTAATGAATTGTAGATACAAATTCAAAAGTGGAATCATGGGAACAAAACATATAATGCTAATCTGTCTGATAAGGATAAAGAAATGGAAAGTTTGAAAAATAATTTTATGCACATGTTTTCAGCTTTTGAAGAGGAAAAGAAAAGACAAAACGAAGAATTGAATGCTTCTCTTAGTAAGATTGTGGAACTAGAGCAGGATTTATAGGAAAGCGCCAATAAGCCAATAATGGAATCAAAAGGAATTCAGACCGAACCAATTATAACTAAATGGTTCCAAGTTCAAATTCCTCCATTATTAATGAAGTGGATGGAACAGTGTTATTTCCTGAAAAATGCCAAGATTGAGAATTACAGGTTGAAAAAGGAGTTGGTACTTTTGAAAGAGTCATTTCATAGGGTCTATAGGGCAAAGCAGGATGCATGCCAAATAGGAGAATTTATATTAGCATGTAGAAGACCATCAAGGCTATATTCAATATTTTTAAATGAACAATTATTAAGATGGAAATTGCAAAGAATTTATCATGATCAACCACATGACCCTGATAACAAAGAATTTGTTAAAGTATTTACATAATCAACTCCTGAACAACAAGATATGCTATATGAATTCTTTGTTCACGATCTACTATTGGAAACACATATTGATTTCTTTATTAACCTTTTTGTTGGAGAAGTGCAATTGAGGTCTTTGCTATCTACCATGTGTAATCAGGTTCATTAACAAGAATGCAAATAGGGAATATGCTCAAGAAGAGAAAAATGTGGGTCTTCAAATAAGATTCCCCAACAGTAAACTTGCAGCTTTTAAAGCTACCTTTTTAGCTATTACAGTGGATGAAACTATGAAGAAAAGATATGATGAGAGCCTCCAACTTTGTTATAATCATTTCATGGAACAAGGGCATAAACTGATTGGTAAATCCTGGCAGGCCTGTGAAGAGAGATAGACTCCATTACCATCATATATAAAGAAAAGAGAATTGATCTCCCCTCTGAACATCAAATGGTCCTTTAGAAGAGCAGATGCCTTGGCCAAAATCCTGAAAGACCTCAGAACAGATTGGATAGGGATGAGGTATGGACCTCCCTTGTTGCTCTTTCCACCCCTTTCTTTTCATATTAATACAGATCAAGATAAAATCTCCAATATGTGGCAAAAGGGAGTTAATTTTCATCAAGGATTCCTCCATGCACCTGAAGATTTTGATAAAACAACAAAGGATTTGTATGATATTAGTGCTAAGTATGAAGAATTGAACAGAGATGGAGGGCAGGGTTACAACAAAGGTGCAGGAGGACTTGCCAAGAATTAGGAAGGGGATGAAATGATGAGGTAAAAGTAACCTCATCATGTTAACATAATAAAGCCCTATCTTACATATGCAAAATCCTTATGCTCTGCCAATTAATTAAACTTTAGGCAAATAGTTGCTTGTCTTTTTAAAAAATAGTACAAAATTTATTTCTTGTGATTTATTGAAGTATCTTGGCGATACAAATTTAATGGGTTGTTTTAAGGAATTTGTATGATAATAATCGGTCATCATACAACAATAAAAATTATTCAACTAGCACGAGCTCCTGAACAGATTGAAGATATGTGCTGGAAACATGCTTTAGAACTTTAGGATGATGGACCGAAATCATAATTTCTTTTGATTAAATTTTTGTTATGTTTTTAAAAGTTAAAGACTTCATGGCTTGACTCGAGCCTCTTTAATATCTCTGTAATGGGCATTCAAAGACATTAAGTTTGTTTGTAATCTGTTATAGAATTTTTAAATGGTAATATAATCCATAAAAAATATAGGACTTAGTTAGGAGTTTCCTATAAATATGTAATCTCTAGAAGCGAAAAACAACGCAAGAATAGTAATGTTATGTTGTCAACATGTTTTCTGAATATATATGAATAAAGAGATTATTGCATATCAATTTATGAGTTGTTAAATTTATGGATGGAAATTATTTTTAATGAGAGAACTTTTTAAAATGTTGTGTATGTGACCTGAGGATGAATGTAGTAACCCACGAGCTGGCCACTCGAGGGAGAATAGATTAAATAGATGAGTACTTTCCTTTTTGTTGTTTTTATTGCATGAATAACAATTATGAGTATAGTCACTCACACATGTTAATTTTTTAGAAGTCATTAACATTGTTGTTGTAGAGTATGAAGTTCCAGAACACTCATTTTTTGTCATTTATGTAGTGTGCTAATTGTTATGAACTTTTATTTGTTGTATTTAATTAGATGTTTCATAGTTTGTTTACAAGTTTTTCTACTTCTGTAGTTTATACATTTTTTAGTTTAGTTTTTTCTATGCTTTCTCATTTAGTTATCATATTTTGTAGATTAGTCATTTTATGCTTTAAAGTTTAATATACTCTTAGTTTTCTTTAAGATAAACTATTTTTTAGCTAGTTAGTTAGACGACCTTAGGTTAAGAATTCACGTTAGCTTCTCTAAAAAGTTAGAAAATCTAAGGGAGATAGTCAAGTCTTATTCTATTGCAAATAGCCTTGGACACTGCTCGATCGACATATTGAAGCTTTTATATTCTAAATTAATGGGACCTAACGACAACCTATCAACATCCAATTAGGCTGAACTAATTGATGTTGTAGATGTTTTTGGATAAAGTGGATATATATATATGTATGTATAAGATCTTTTCAATTTTTTGAAAGGTGTGTGTGTATGATGAATATTAGTTGATGTGACTTGTATGAATATAAGGTGAAAGTAAAGCATAGCAGAGTACTAATTCAGATTAGTATGAAATGTGTGAAGTCGATATATTGAGCTTCAATGCAACTGTACTCTAGCATGTTGTAGATGCATTTTGTAATAGTTCAAATTTGGTTGTGTGCCACCAATATCTTCTATCTTTTCTCCTTTTAGTGGGTAGTGAGTCCACCTGTAGTGATCAATTTTGTAATATACTATATAACTAATTATAATATATTGTGAGCTAATCCCCACCATGGTTTTTCCCATTTTGGGTTTTCCACGTAAAAATCTGGTGTTCATGTGTTATGTGATGTTGGTTGTTTTCATACTTTCTTTTATTACTACAAATTGAATATGCTATGAAGATTGAATATTTACATGCTTAAGTGGTTTAAAAGAATACCGATTCACCCCCTCTCAGTATTCTAGGTGTTCAACACAAATGATTTTAGATTTTTAAATATTAAAATATCAACACTAACATATTTTAAATTTAGCCAAAATAGGTTGGCCAAGGGTGTTGGGTGCCCTAGTCTAGACCTATCCTTTTCGGGGCCTTAAACATTGGTAATAAATATTAGATCTTTATTTTTAGTTTCACTTCTGAGTTTTTGAATATTATTATGAAATGGGAAAATTAAATGTATAATTGGGTCCAAGAACATAACGGGGAGCTAAACCTAGTGTGAAATTATCAAGGGTGACAATTTACGATGCTACATTTAGCCCCCACTTAAATGGGAGTACGGAATTATGCTCAGACTCACACTAAAGTAAGGATAAAGCCAAGAAGGGTTCAATTATCCAAACATGAAGAGATAGGATGACATTGAATCTAGGGGGATACACTAGCCCCTAGGCTCAAGATCCTATGGCAAGACAATGTAAGGATAAAGGAACACACACAACATGAAAAAAATGAAGCATACACAATGAAAACACAAAACTAACATCGCACACATGAAAATGCTACATGATACAAACACAATGTAAACATGCAAAGGGGGTACATGAAAATCACAAACTAGAAATCTCCACAAAAATATTACTATGATATTGTTGAGGGCGGTTTTAATCACTTACAATGTGCTAGGAAATAAGTGTTTATTGCCCCTCTTGAAAAGTAGAAAAACTACCCCAAGGTTCTTGTATAACTAGTTCTTATTCATGTTAGTATAGCACAAGTTTTTTGTCAACAAAAATATTACTATGATCTTGTTGAGGGTGCTTTTAATCACTTAAAAAGTGCTAAGAAATAAGGGTTTATTGCCCCTCTTGAAAAGCAAAAATACCCCAAGGTTCTTGTATAACTAGTTCTTAGTCGTGTTAGTATAGCATAGGTTTGTTGTCAACATGTTTACAAGGGTTCTAGCATAATAAATTTCTAGGAAAAACATGCAATCACAGAAGGTGATTCTAAAAACTTATAAAAATAGATTGCATTTCAAAAATAGAGGAAATTTATATCAATTCGTTGCTCTTTTAACATAATTTCGAAACCAATTCTGAAATCTACTCTAATTGGATAATGTTAGGAAATATTTCATTAACCACTTTTGTATGTTTAAACGATATCTTCAAACAAACATTAATGTAAATAAAATTTCACACATCCACCATTAACAGTAGTGCAATATTCAAAGGAAATATAAAATTCACAATATTTTCATACTTATGCAACCAAAACATCATCAAACATGTGTGGATTTGGGAAGAAATCTTACTTAAGTTTATAATTACTGACAAGCTTTCATTACTTTGACAATTTTGATTGAAATGAAATGATCATACCATCACAATAGCATCAATTCCATATGCATGCAACACAGGCGTTATCCTTATATGAATAAAATAAACTCTTGTACAAAGATCATCAGGCGAATTCCATATTGATATTGTATTGTTTGTACTGTAGAAATTACATCAGAAATTGGATCCTTTGGAATGCCCAATAATTAAAAATATATAGAAAAATAAGTTCCTAAACTTATGGATCTAATAAAAATCTAATTGGAACTACCTCCAACACTTGATTCTTTTACTGAAAATAAATTGAAATTAAAATAAAAGAATAATTGGGCGCCCCAGTTGTAGTTCAGTTCAACTTGCTAAAATTTAGGAAAATAAAAGTAACTGGAAATAAAGCTAAAATATAACTGTAATCTAACTGGAATTCATCCAAAATTCCCATGCCTCCTTTGTCCCTCAATGGGCATGGATTCAGGAAACAACATTTAAACAAATTTTCAAAACCCACTTTATCATTTAGGGCTGGATGTCTTGATCATTTGCAAAAACATAAGAGTTTAACTAACAACAACACTAACATCTCTAGTCACTTGGCAGAGTTGTCAAACCATGTCAATACAACTTCATTCATTTTTTCCATAGGTGAGCCTTTATGGAACTAGATCTTAACCTTTTGGTCAAATGCAATCTTCTCCATCTGTTGTTATATCTGGGTAAAAGATTCTAACTCTTCCTGGAGAGACTGAAGTTTTACTTTCTTGTTGATCATCTTGTCAATGCTTACCTATGTGAATTTCCCTTGCATTTGTTTCTATAACTCATCAACCATTTTCCCCAAGCTCTCTCACTAGCATAGGACTATCCCAAAATGTGCATTCCAAGTCTTCTATTGCCTAGTGAATGTTATTCATTGCCTTTTCAGCCTGGCTTTTGTCACTGTTCAACCTATTTTTTCACTCATTTAGAATTTATACACAAAACTCGAATTCTCGCACACAAATTGGAATCAAATCTCACTCTCCCTCTTCTATCACAACAACCTTCAACAATTCCTCTACCTTGGTTTCATTTATTTGATGAATAATTGGAATGTATTCTTTCCAAACTAACAATTCTTCATCAATACTTAATGCAATTTGTGGAGCTTTACTATCCTTATCACTAATGGAATGATAAGACTTTACAAATTGCTTCAAAATTTGGTCAACTAATTCCAAAAAAAAATTGTTCCATTGTTGAGTAGCTAGGATCCATCCACCTGGGTTAGAATGTCTAACCTCACCATTCAATGTTGTCTATAATGCAGACTCTAGATCATGAGCGTCAACAGGTCCGATGAGATTATTTATCCAGGAGGTTAACTATGCAACTTGGGATTTCAATTATTCCTTCGTATTTTCATCTTTCTACGTTGTTTTCATAATTGCAAAAAAAAAACATCTGAAGGGACTGCTGTTCTCCTTCCCTTGTTTGCACTCCCAGATCCACTTGGCGGATCTGCTAATCCTTAACTATCATTTCATATTCCAATTTATCAACCAAAGGGATAACTATTTCTATTGTTTGGTTTCCCTGTTCATCAATGTAAATTGTATAAATCCTTGACGCTCTTTTCCTTCTCCTCCTTGGGGATTGAAGATATTTTGATAAATAACTCAATCATTGCTCAAGAGTTTCTACATTAGATCTTTACCTTTTTTGAATTTTTGAATTTATCCATACAAGTGTGGCTATAGTTGCTTCTCTTATAGGGGAAGAGGTGACTTCAAAATCATGATAATTCTCTACATTATCCTCAAGACCCTTCTAATCAGACTCTTGGGCAACTCTCTCTTCTTGATGATCCTTTTTTTGATGCCCCTCTCGCTTTGTATGGGGAAACTCCTCGTTAGTTTTCTTCTCTTGATCATTTGCTTGATCACCAAGCACATTTTCTTGAGAAATATTCTCCTCAACATGAACCCTATCTTTATTTACTTTTTTCAATAGACACTTCTTCAGTATACACATGAACATTAACATTTTCAGGGAATACATACTTATCTCCCCTTGAATTCTCTTCTCCTAGAAGATTTTTCTCCATCTCTCCTTCCTCCATCATTGTCTACATATGAATTTTCTCTCCATGAGGTAGTTCATCTTTTGAAGGAGGAGGAGTCAATTGTGGTGGCTGAGAAGGTGGAGTAGGCACTTCATCCTTGGGTGATTGAGGAGGAGTTGGAAAAGTTGACTCATGAGGGGGAGTTAAGGAGTATGTTTGTTAAGAAGAAAAACCCTACAAAACAAGTTATGTCAGACAATATACATCCTTCATTTCAAAGTCATAACTTTTCATAAAAAAGGTTATAGAAAGTTTCAAGGATTGGCCTTCGGGCTTACCCCTTACCTTATATCATTAGCATTTTCACTTAGAGTTTAGTTTTCTCTTTATTTAGCTCTTTGGGTGTTAGGGATTTGGGATCACCCATACCTCTTTCTTATAATACACATCCCTCTAGTTTATAATTGTGTTTGATTGGATGTCGAGGATTGAATATCACTTATACCCTCTACTAATAGTGTGAACTCCCTTTGTCAAGACTCCATCGAATCGAGCATTGGGGATAAAAAAAATTCCTTACCTTTTTGCACTAATGATGATATTTCTACAAGAATCATTCTCAACATGTGAAGTCTGAAAGGTGTTTTGAGGTTCGGGGTTCGAACATTTGATTTACCTCTTACTTGAGATTTTAATTTTGGACTTAAGAGGTAAGCCCAACCCATGAAGTTTGAAGTATGTTTCAAAGGTTAGGGATCAAATGTTTCCTTTACAAGTTACCATTCAATTTTTAAGCATTGGTTAAGTTAAAACTCCACAACCTAAAACCCTTTTCATTTTTCCTATCTAACTTGGATTTTGAAAGAGTTTTAATAAAGGCACACTTATCAATCATATCATTTGAATGAAGACAATCAATCATGTTTACGAAAATCAAAATTTGGGTTCCATCATACCTCCTACCCCCAATAAGGAAGCATTTAAATGGTACATCTGACACCTGAATTTTGAAAGGGCATCTTGAAAATAAAGCTTTTTGCTAAGTGTTTTTGTATATCGTCGAGGGCCAGAGATCGGGGATACCCCTTACCTCTTTCACCTCAGTAAGAAAGGTGGTAAGAGATATCTCCATGGCCAAAACCTGAAGGTCTAACAAGATTTTAGTAAGTCATAAACAAAGGATTAGGGGTTAGAGGTTGGAATTTCACCTCACCTTTTGTAGATGCTTTCATGTATTGGGTAAGGTAAACTAGCAACACCCAAAGCCCGATAAGTTTCAAATTTCAACCATGCCAAGGTAAAATGGAAAGAAACCTTAGGAAACCCAAGGGCCAATGTCTGACAATGACATCATGAAAAACATAAAATGGCGTGTTGAAAAGGAACTCGATTTGGCGGGACAACAAAGCCAAAAATAGAAAGAACAAAAGGTAAAACTACACATGAGAAAACAAAAAAAGAGAATGGCCAAGGCCAAACCAAGAAAATGAAAACAAAAAAAAGTAAAGAGAAGTGAAGCAAACAAAATAGCCAAAAAACCAAGCATAATCTCACGTAATTGAACAAGGAATTGACTATAAATGATCAAACAATGTTGGAATTACCATTAACTTGATAAAATACACAAGAGAATGAAAAGGAAATCTGTGAGATACCAACACCACAAGCCAACACAACACAAAAATCCACAAATGCAAATATTCGTGAACATGACGTGAGCAACCCAAATATGAACTAGTCACACAACCCACACTAGAACAAGAAATAGACACATAAAACTAGTAGTATAAATGGCAGTTTTGATAGGCAAGAGGAATTTGCAGAGCTTTGAATCATAAATTATCAAATGAATAATCACAAAATGACACACAACTTAACATAATAACCCTTTCAATACCTCACATTAATGGTGCATTAAACTCATGTATTAATGCATTCAATTTTGGAATCTATACATTAAATTTGAATGTCACTAAGTTTGAGTGAAAAGACATGATGCGATGTGCATATGAAATGAGGCATCATTAGTAGGAGCCTAGGTCAAGCATACAATAAGACGAAACCCCGACCCGTGAAGCCTGACGAAATCCAAATGGAAAGCAATGAAGTCAGGCAAAAATAGATCATGGTTGGGCCTGACAAGAAAGGTATACCCTCCCTCAGAAGTCCAAAACCTCAAAGACCAAAAGCAAACAAAAGGAATAAGAAAATAGAGGAAAGGAAGGGGAAGGAAAAGGAAAAAAGGAAAGGGAGAAGGGAAACAAAGGCACACAAAATTAAAAGAGGGGGGCCCCCATTTTGTCAAGGGAAAAAAGGGTCGTGAGTGTGAAGGCACAACATATCCATACCCAAGGTGTTCATGAATCACAAGCTAACTAAGTCTGATATTTTCTAGTTGGCTTGTGAACCAAAGCATCATAGGCTAGTGTAGTTCAATATTCACTAGGCAAGTTTTTGCAACGGTCGCAAATGAAAAACACACAAGGGCTAGTGAAGTTTGATATTCACTAGGTGAATTCTCATGTCATCCATACCAAGAATTATAATCCCAATAATTTTTATAAGGTTTTAAAAAAAATGATTAAGAAACACATCATAAAGCTCAACACGTGTGAACAAAGTGAAGCACATAGTGGAATGCATGCCCCCACCTTAAAGTAATTGCTAGTGCCAACTGAGACAAACTACCTTTAAGGTAGATTAAAACAATATATATGAGATGATAAGGCCATGAGAGCTTGTTGGAAAACCCTGCACCAAAATGCTCCCAATAAAGTTGACTCATGACAAGGGGGTTTCCCCAAGACAACCACATAATAGGACAAAATTTATCATGTAAGGGATCCATAGATCCAAGGTTAGTATAGACCATAGATAATATGTAATATGATTGTGCTTGGAATTGACATCATTTCTTGAGTGCTTGTGGAAAAATGAACACAATGGAGGAATGACACATAACAAATTTTTGGGTTAACATGGAAGAGACCTAAATTCCTCAACACTTTGCATCATTCCCAAAGGAAACATACGACAAAAATGTTCACAACATAAAGACAAATGGAGGAACAAATAGATGAATGTCACAACGGGATCATTTTATTTGTATCCTTGTGCCTACAAGAACAAGGGTTATCCAAAGAAAAATAATAAACAAAATTACACATGAAGAAGCACATCATGTCAGATCACATCACATGCAAGAAAGCACACAAAAACACAAAAGAGGTACTACACATGCAATTTGATCTAAATTAAATTATTTTCATCCCAATCTTGCTCATTATAAGTGGAAGGTAGACAATACGTTAAAGGAACTACAATAATCACAACGTTAGGAGAAACAACAGATTCAACACATAGTGAGTTGCTCTCATTAAGAGGATCATCATGGTTGCCCTCATCTAAATTAAATGATTTAGAAAACATAAGAGCTAATTTGTTATGTTCTTTTTGTTCTTTTGTTTTATCTTCTTATCTTAATGTATCACAATAGGTTGCATGTTGGTGCTATCAACATGATTGTGAGCATTCTCTTTCATTCTTTACTTAGGTTGGGATAGGTAAGGTTCCACTTCATGGTTTTGTGAGGATGGTGGAGTGGAGTCAGGTGACGATGAGGATAGATGGGAGGGAGGTATTTCACTAGAATTGGATTGGATGGATGGATGGTCATTAGTTTATGTTCTTCGATCATTTGACGAGCCAAAGCACAATGTCTTATTTTATGCTCTTTTGCACTTCTATTTCTTCTCACATGATTTTTAACTTGTGAAGAGGTATTTAAGGTGTTTCCTAACATTGGTTTATTTTTTCCTTTGTAGGAGGAATTGAAGGAACCACCATGAGTTAGGAGACCACCAGATTCTTATGTTTCAATTTTAACTTATTTTTATTTTGAAGGCATAAAGTTTATTTTACGATTATCTCTTTGTATTTTATAAGATGGCAGAGGTGGAACCATAACATACATGTTAGGTGGTCGAGGGAGGATACCCATTTTGGACAAAGGTTCATCCACTACCTATGGGGCATGAGGAACAACCATCAAAGTCACTATAGACCAAGGAGCCTTAGGTGGTATATTATTAAGGGACAATTCAGCTATACTCTTATATTTAAACTTTTGATATGACATGAATAAAAAGTCTTCACAAGGTTTATTAGGTTCAACTAGTTGAGGTAAAAAAAAATCTAGTGAAAATTTTCCATGAGAGGCCAAAGGTTTAAACCCATTATAATAAATAGTATGTATTTGTTCTTCATGTGGAAACTTAAGACATTTATAAATAACTAATGGGATTTCTCTCATGGAGATTAGCCATAGAAAACTTATCTTCATATGAAATTTGTTCGATATCAAATTTATGGTAAATGAAATATCCAACTATTTAGGTCCAACCTTTACTAGAAGGGTTATCGAACAAAATATAGGGTGGATAGAAGCATCACGAGCCTTTAACCATGCTTGTGTTTGTTCATAATCATCCATATAAATTTCATGTACAAATAATAATTCTTTGGTGATCACATTCACTACACACGTAATCAATGAGTACCCACCTTGTGGGTTTATCATTAATTCTATCGATGATATAAAGAGGACCATCAAGGAAATTTTGAAAGGAAAACAAAGGTGTGAAATCCATTTCCTAATGCTAATAAAACAGAGGAGAAGTGCAAAAAAACAGTTTTAAAGCGTCTTAAAACAACTAAGATAAATACATACAGAGTAAAAGAGATAACAAAAATAAGAAATCACAGATAACACTAGATTTACATGGGAAAACCCTTTCAAGGAAAAACCCACCACACCAAGAGAAGACACTTTGTATTACAGTAAAATAAATTACATACAAAGATCACAGTCCTCACTCTCTGATAGTTAGCTCATAGCAGCAGACTTGAGTATTTTCATGCACACACTATTACAATACTCTTACAATATACAATGAATACAATCTAACTTCTCTGTCTCTATCACACTTACTTCACCATCACCCTTCAATTGACTTATATCAATTGTAATTGACTGTACAAGTCTTACATCACATTTTAACATTCTAACCAATCGCAAGTCTTATTGATGTATCGATCACCCAATCAAGTAATTTGATCTTCTGACCGATATTCTCTGCATCGGGTCGCCCATGCATTAACTTCCTTGACTTAATCGTATTTTGTCACTAACCGAAACATGTCTTGCATTTACTTCTTTCATCGCTCCAAACATCGACCGATCAAGTATTGATCTCTTGCCACACGCCACCTTCCTATTCACTCATTGCTTTGACCATGAGTCAAAACTGCCACCCGAGCTCTGAGCTTCTCTTACCATGCCACCGTCGAGCCCTTGAGACCTCCCGCGGTATGGCAGTTCCACCGCCCAACTGTAGGTCCCTTCCAACATAGTTGTAGTACTGAGGTAGTGGCTTGTTTGCCAACCCATTGTTTAGCACCGTGTCATCACCAAGCTCAGCATGATATTCCACGATATGGTGGTGCCACCGCCCAATCACAAGGCTAAGCAAAGCCTCCCGTGGTCTGGTGGTAACCACCTGAGCCGACCGTCGAGCTCCATCATTCTACCAAGCCCTAATTGCAAGACCTCCACAACAAGGAGTTAACCATTAGCATTGACCGCCATGACTTACCACACCACCGCGACATGGCCAAAACGCCATTGCGGTAGGGTGGTAAGCATTCTTCACAGACCGCCAACCATTAAGCGTAGCCACCGTGGCTCCATTGAGCGACACCTATGATACGGCGGTATCCGTCATATGAACCATTGCCCTTCACCACATTGTCGTGCCATAGCCAAACCATACCTGCGGTATGGCGATGAATTGTTGCTTAACTGTCGCCCATCAACCGTGCTACCGCCAGCCTGAGATGGAGACCCCGCGGTATGGCGGTGACACCGCCCAATCATGGACAGACCAACAGAGGCCCACGGTAAAGTGGTAAACCGCCAGATCGTGCCTCTATGAAAGACTCTTAGCGATAGAGAGGTAGAGGCTTAGAAATATGATAATGTTGCTAAGTCTTTTAAGAGGTCCAAGCCAAAAGTTGAGGCACCTATTCCCAACAGGATCCCACTTGATGAAAAAATTATTAACGATCAAAGGCCCCAAGGCCCATCGAGTTTGTGTACCATTTGATATCGTCCTTGCTCACTGGCTTCGTTAACGCATCTGTAACATTCTTCAAGGTGTCAACCTTTTCCAAATAGATCTTTCCATCTTCCACCATGTCCCTCATGAAGTGATACTGCACATCAATGTGCTTTGTCTTAGCATGGAAATTCAAGTTCTTTGCCAAAAAAATGGCACTCTGACTGTCACAAAAAATTATGATCTGCCCTGCATTGAAACCAATATTAGAGCACAATCGACTCTGCCAAACTGCTTCTTTGTAGGCATGTGTTTCTGCCATGTATTCAACATATGTAGTGGATAAAGCGACTACTACTTGTCGCTTGCTCATCCAACTAATTGCACCACCATTTAGCATGAAAGTGTATCCACTGGTGCATCTTCTGTTGTCAACGTCCCCTGCCCAATCAGAATCTACATGAATGCTAAGTGTTCTCTGTGATGCAACTGAACTCCCATGGTAACACAAAGCATATTCTGAAGTCCCCTTCAAATATCTGAACACTCTCTTCACAGCATCCCAATGTGATCTTCCTAGATTTTACATAAAATGGATGAGAACTCCCACTGCTTGGGCAATGTCTAGTCTTGTATAGACCATTACGTACATTAAACTATCAACAACACTTGCATAAGGCACCATGGTCATGTCCTCCATCTCAGTAGTAGACTTTGGACAATCTTCAACAAATAGTTTCGTTCCTTGCATAACTGAAACAACTAGCTACTTGCAATCATCCATACCAAATCTTTCCAGAACTGTATTGACATATTTACTCTGACTTACCCAGAGATTTGTGCCCGTTCTTTCCTTTGTTATCTCCATCCCAAGAATATACCTAACTGCACCCAGATCTTTCATTTCGAACTTTGCAGACAACTAAGATTTAAGATCAAAAATCATAGACTTACTATTTCTTATGAATAACATATCATCCACGTACAGGGTAATAATAAGCACACGACGATCATTTTCAGATTTATAATTAAAAAAATGATCAAATTTTGATCTCACAAATCCCATAGACAACACAAAAGTGTCAAATTTTTGGTACCACATTCTAGGAGATTGCTTCAAACCATACATAGATTTCTTTAATTTACAAACCAGACTTTGTTTACCTTTTTCAATGAAGTGCTCAGGTTGGGACATATAAATCTCTTCTTCTAGCTCTCCATGGGGAAACGTTGTCTTCACATCCTTCTACTCAATCTCTAAGTCATATGTTGCTGCCAATGACAACAAAAATCTGATAGATGTCAGCTTTGCTACAGGGGAAAATATTTCTCCATAATCAATTCCCTCTATCTGTGAAAACCTTTTGCAACCAACCTTTCCATATACTTTTCTACATTGCCATCTAGACCAGTCTTCTTCTTGAATACCCATTTACAACCAACATGCTTGCGCCCTTCAGGTAAAGGTACCGAATCCAAGGTTTCATTTTTCTTCAATGATTCCATTTCTTCATTCATGGCTTCCAACCAGGAATTTGAATCAGACATGCTAATAGCTTCTTTTACAGTCCTAGGCTCATCAGTGCTAGTAATCAAAGCATAGGAACAGTTCGAATCTAACATAGAGAAACCATACCTATCAGGTTGTCATTTTTCATGTGTGGACCTTATTACTAGCTGAGGTTGCAGTTCTTCATCTTCGGAACTCTCAGAGCTGCTAGAGCTCTCCCCAGTTTCAGGTACACCATGCAGTTCTCCCTTTTTTAGAGTTTGGGGAATATTAACTGCATCATTCTACTTTTCTCTTTTATCTATCTCTAGTTGTGGATCAACTACTCAAAGTTTTAGCTCACGAAATATTACACTTCTATTGTACAAAACCTTCTCAGTATTAGAAATCCAAATTTTGTATCCCTTCACACCAACACCATAGCCAATGAAGATACATTTAACAACCTTGTTCTCCAACTTTGATCTTTTCTCATTGGGCACATATACATATGCCTCACATCCAAAGACACGAATATGTCTAAGAGAGGGATTCTTACCATACCACACCTCCAAAGGTGTCTTATCAATAAGAGTAGAACAAGGTGAACGATTTACCAGATAACATGTTGTAGCCATAGCCTCAGCCTCAGCCTAGAAATTCTGCTCCAAACCAACACTGCTCAACATACTTCTCGCTCTCTCCATTAACATTCTATTCAACCTTTCAACAAATCCATTTTGTTGTGGAGTATAAGGTTTAGTTTTATGCCTTTTAATTCCATGGTCTATGGAGTACCTTTCAAATTTTGCAGAAGAAAACTCACCAACATTATCCATCCTCAAGCATTTAATTTTATTTCTAGTCTGATTCTCTACCAAAGTTTTAAATTATTTAAACCGACTGAACACTTTTGATTTACTCTTAAGAAAGTATATAAATGCCCTTCTGGAATAGTTATCAATAAAAGAAACATAATATCTAGACTTTGACAATGAAGGAACATTAACTAGACCAAACACATCAAAATGAACATAATCTAATACATCATAAGATTTATGAGGACTCGAATAAAATGAACATGGTGTTACTTTCCATAAATACAGTGTTCGCAAAAATCGAACTCAAGGTTACAATCATCAAGCCCTTCAACAAGATTTTTATTTTTTAAGGTTTTTAAACCTTTCTCACCTATGTGACCGAGTCTATGATGCCACAACATGGTCTTCTCTACTGGGAGTTTCACCTCCAAAGCATTTTCAACCAAAGAAGCATCTTCATCTTCCTCTACAGGAACAAATTTTCTTGAATTTACAGAGGTGTTGTTGCATTGAATAGGACGTGCATCCAACTTGTACAGAGTGCCAATACGTACACCCTTAGCTAGCACCATTGTACCTCTAGCCATCTTACATCCTTTACCCGAGAAATAAACTTCTACACCAACATAATTCAACTTACTGACAAAAAGTAAGTTACGAGCCAAACCTGGTATGTGCAGTATGCCACCAATCCCTTTGATTCTAACGTCAGGGAATTTTATTTTGACTCTTCCATGACCAACAATCTCCAATTTTGAATCACTCGCCAGGTACACCTTTCCACCATCATACTTATCGTACTTAGCGAACCATTCTCTATGAGATGTCATGTGAAAGGATTCATTTGAGGCAACCAACTAGACATCATCTGATGCTTGAATCACTAGGGCTGCAATGAAGGCATCCACATCAATTTGAGAAGAGTCATTGTCTGAAGCATTACTCTTCTTCTTCTTCTTCTCCTTATAATCCTTTTAGATATGACTAAATTGCCCATAGTTCCAACATTTCACCTTGGAATTTTTACCAAGAGACTTTAATCTCCCTACATATTTAGATTTGGACTTCTTGTCCTTCTTCTTGCCTTTCTCCTTCGATATAAATCAAACAACAAGGGCCTCTTTGGCCATCTCTGAAGACTTCCTCTGCATCTCTTCAGACAATAGTGAGGCAACAATGTCTTCCATCTTGAAATCAGTGGTCATACTTCCAATAGCCATTACAAGATGATCCCAAGTGTCAGGTAACAAACATAACAGGAGCATGCAACGATCCTCCTCCTCAATATTTACACCCATCGACGCCAACTAAGTAACACTTATATTAAATGAGTTCAGATTATCTGTAATAGATGCACCTTCTTCCATCTTCAAGGAGTACAACTTCTTCCTCAGGAATACCTTATTTACCAGAGACTTTCCTTGATAAATATCACCAAGTTTCTTCCATAATGAAGCTGTAGACTTCTCCTCATGGATGTTTAGGAGTACAGAATCGGCCACACTAAGTCTTATCAAACCTCTCTCTTTTCTATCTGCAAGGTCCCAATCTTCTTGCTTCATACTTTGTGGCATAGTTCCAGACACAACAATCCAGAGGTCTCTATCCACAAGCAAGTCTTCCATTTTGAGTTTCCATAACTCAAAGTTGCCACCATTGAATTTTTCAATCTCTACTCTACCTGATGTACTCACCATATCAAATAAAACTAAGTTCTAACTTTACAATACACCCACTGGAACAATATTACCATAAAAAACCAGCCTTACTAACAAGGATAACACAACTGGCCAAGCTCTGATACCACTTGAAAGGAAAATAGAGGTGCGGAATCGGTTTCCTAACACTAATACAACAAAGGAGAAGTGCAAAAGACTAGTTTTAAATCTTTTTTTAAAAAATGAGATAAACACATACAAAGTAAAAGAGATAACATAAATAAGCAATCATATATAACACTAGATTTACATGGGAAAACCCTTTCGGGAAAAAAACCACCACACCAAGAGAAGACACTTTGTATTATAGTAAAATAAATTACATACAAAGATCATAGTCCTTTCTCTGATAGCTAGCTCATAGTAGTAGACTTGAGTATTTTCATGCACACACTGTTACAATACTCTTATAGTATACAATGAATACAATCTAACTTCTTTGTCTCTATCACATTTATTTCATCATCACCCTCCGATTGACTTATATAAATTGTAATCGACTGTACAAGTCTTACATCGCATTTTAACATTCATACCAATCACAAGTCTTAATGATGTATCGATCACCCAATCAAGTAATCTGATCTTCTGACCGATCTTCTTTGCATCGGGCCGCCTAGGCATTAACTTCCTTGCCTTAATCATATTTTTTCACTAGCTAAAACACGTCTTGCATTTACTACTTTCACTGCTCCAGACATCGACCAATCAAGTATCGATCTCTTGCCACGCATCACCTTCCCATTCGCTCATCGCTTTGACCATGAGTCAAAACTACCACCCGAGCTCCGAGCTTCTCTTACCGCACCACTGCCAAGCCCTGTGAGACCTCCTGCGGTATGGCGGTTCCACCACCCAATTGTAGGTCCCTTCCAACATAGTTGTGGTACCGAGGTAGTGGCTTGTCTTCTAGTCTGTCGCTTAGCACTGCGTCACTGCCGAGCTTAGCATGATCTTCCATGGTATGGTGGTGCCACCGCCCAACCACGAGGCTAAGTAAATCCTCCCACAATATGGCAATAACCACCTAAGCCAACCATCGAGCTCCACTGTTCTACTGGACCTCAACCGCAAGACCTCCATGGAAAGGAGGTAACCGTTAGCGTTGACCGCCATGGCCAAAAGGCCATCGTGGTAGGGCGGTAATCGTTCTTTGCAAACCACCAATCATTAACCATAGCCACCGTGCCTCCACTGAGTGACACCTTCGGTAATGCGGTGACCATCATACTGAACCATTAGCCAAGCCATACCCACGGTATGGAAGTGAACAATTGCTTAACTGTTGCCCATCAACCGCTCTATCGCTAACCTGAGATAGAGACCTCACAGTATGGGGGTGACACCGCCCAATCGTGGATAGACCGACAGAGGCCCTCGATAAAGCGGTAAACCACCAAACTGTGCCTCTATGAAAGACTCTCAACGGTAGAGAGGTAGAGGCTTAGAAAGATGATAATTTCACCAAGTCTTTTCAGAGGTCCAAGCTAGAAGTTGAGGCACGTGTTCCCAACACATTTGTAGATTCATCTATATGTGTAAAATAAATGTCAAGAAATAAACTAGTTCAACCTTTATGAGGTTTCACTTCAATCATGTTTATAAAGTTGGATAAATCACTATCATCTTCTTCATTATCACTATTGTACAAAGTTAGTTGAATGACTTGGAAATGGGCTTGTAAATATTTGCAAGTTTTGATTAGGTGGTGAAACAAATTTATTCCATTTATTGTTAACACCGGTCAACTGAATTAGAGTTGATGAGGTCTTTCACTTGATGCTTAAGAAACATACATATTTCTATCTTGTGTCCAAGTGTACAATGACATTGACAAAATGCTTTTGCATTAAAGTTTGGTGGTAAAGGTTTTTTTGTGTGAATGGGCTTGATCAGAGGAAGTTGAATCATATTTTTATTTAACAATTGCAACATTATTGCATGGAGTGAATCAAGAAATTATGAAAATTTCCTATCTCTTGGCCTAAATTGATATGGAGTTGTATTTGTAGTAGCAACTTGTGTTTTAATGTTATTAGCAATTTGAGGAGCATTTGTCTTAATCAAATGTTTATTTTTATTTTTAAATGATTGGTAGTTATTTTGAGGCACAAATTCAGACTGACTAGTAGTATTCAATGATGTACCCTCATATTGAATGACTAATATATGATAATCACAAATTTGTACACAAGTGCGTCAAGGATGGTTATTTCATTAACAATATCTTATCTTGAATATTAGGTTGTAAGTTTCCTATAAACGCCTTTTGAATGTCAACATCTGGAAGACTATAGGATATTTTTGAATAAAGAAATTGGTATCGTCCTATGAATTATGCTATCTTTTCTTTAGGTCCTTATTTACAATGAACTAAATCCATTAACGTAACTTGAGGACCAATGTTTTCTTGAAAGTGTTGTAGGAACACACTAAAAAGCTGCATAAAGGAGGTAATAGAGATGTTTTGTAATGAGAAAAACCAATCCAAAGCCATATCTTTCAATGATCTAGGAAAGAGTTTCACTAGGAGTGCATCTTAAAAAATGAAGTTTCTACACAAGGCGGTAAAGTTGACACATGATTATTAGGATCTCTTTTACCATTGTATTTTGTAAAATGAGGTATCTTAATGTGTTGTGGTATACAGGAGGTATGTTGGAGGTTTATTATTGGTTTGATTTTGGTTTAAGGTTAAAACTTGTTGTTGTAATGGTGTCATGTTTTTTAAAAGTTGATTTATCACTGGATCATTAGGTGACATGTTTTGAGAGTTTGTTTAGTATGGTGAACTATTATGTATAACTAGTGGGAAATTGTATTGCATGTTTAGGAAATGTGATGAACATGGCAGTGAAGTGACAAAACTATAAGGATTCCCACTAGAAAGCCTTAAGCTCAAGTTTAGACCATTGTTATATTGTGTTGTTGATGCTATGACTGGAGGTGTGAAGGTGGGAATAGAAGACAATGTTGTGGGAGAGGAAAATTTCTTTCCTAATTGGTTTTGAGCGTTGGTCAAATATTGAGTGCAACCAAATATCATAGGAATATTAGCGTTTACTATGTGAGCTAGGCTACACAAGACTTCTATCCCTTGGGAATTGTTTACCAACTTCCTAAGGTTATCTAAGGGAGGGGTTGTTTCTCTAGCCAAAGGTTGAGTACTTAGGTATTGTTGAAGTCCTAAGTATTTTTATAGTTATTTCAATTTATCATTAGGGACATGAGAAACATCATCCTCCAAGTCCACATAAATGTTAGATTGCAATGAAGACATTGGGAACATATGATTAGGAAGGGAAACCAAAATGGATTGGGTGGATGCAATACCTTGAGTGAAAGAGTTATAAGAATCAGGATCAACACCGATTGTGATTCCAACATAGGAAGCCATAAGTCTTAAACTACATCTGGAAGGGGTATTGGCTAAGGGAAATCAGGTTCTGTATCTCATATAAGATTCAAAAAACTTTAGTGTTCCTACAATGAAGGAAAAATATAACATAGCCACAAAAATTGAAAAAAATTGCAAACATAGAGCCCAAAACAACATAGGGAACACAAAGATAGAATTGTGATCCAAATTTTGGTT
Organism: Sequoiadendron giganteum; assembly: GCA_007115665.2. Lineage (NCBI taxonomy): Eukaryota > Viridiplantae > Streptophyta > Pinopsida > Cupressales > Cupressaceae > Sequoiadendron > Sequoiadendron giganteum. Next base: position 642,976,552 of record CM021103.1, on the reverse strand, counting down.
CAAATTGAATGGACAAGGGTATTGGGCACCCTAGATCAGTGGGCTAATTTTTCTAAATTCAAAATCCGGGAATGAGCTATACTATCTAAGGATCCCAATCTATAAATGTTTAGGTCTGCTAATGTTAGAGTAAAAGGTTTATTACTTAATTATTTAATTAAGTAACCTTTTATTATTTCACTTAAGATAAAATTAGAATGCATTTATTAGGAATTTAATAATTATTCTAATTATTAGATGCACCCTTTAGGGTTTCTCGATCTCCTTTTATAAGGATTTATCTCATTGTAATTATTCATTCTATTATGCGTATTTTTGCTTAAGGATTTTTAGATCACCTCCTTTGTGCTATAGTATTTCCTCTTGGTGTGACAGGTTGTGTTCATTGGGTTATATGGGTTGTTCTTTATCAACTTCAACATGGTATCAGAGCTTCAGATCTACCACTTCTTGTTTGTTGTTTGAGGGATCCTATCCTAAGGAATTTTTTTTGTGCATTTTGAGTCAATTTGGACCTCACCATTGCATCTGGAACGCTTGATTTAGTCAAGATTAACCTTTGTTTCGTCAAATTTGGCTTCACGATGTCAAATCTGCGAGGGTTTGAAGTTTTTTAGGGGTTCTTGGTCTAGAGCGTACTATTGATGGTGTTTTCTGCACAACAACAACTCAGACAAAATATGATATCCTATCTCTCTTGAAAGGTAAATCTCTATGAACAAAGAGATAACCCTAAGGTCTCTAATGTCAGATCTTAACAATGAAAATAAAACAACTCATAGATAATGTGAAAATGTTGGTAATCACAAAGGGACCTTACTACAAGAAAATGTTAAACTCAAATTTATCAGATCTAGCAATATGATGATACTTCAAATCTTAAATCTAACCCAGAGGATAAAAGAAATAGAAAAAGATAAGGGTTTTAAAGAGAGTTTTAAGACTACTTATAATTCTAAGATTGACAATGCAAATGATAAAATTCTCAAAATGGACCAATCCCTCATAAACTAATTCCTTTTTGACTGAGATAAATCTGCAATCTTACAGAAATAGTGCAATCTTCTAAGGTGTTAAAGATTTTCAGATTATGCATATTCATTCAAAACAACCCTATTGAAATTGAAATGAACAAGCATTCATAATCGAACTAAGCACAATTTCAAGTCCAGGATAAGTTTCCAAAGTAGCTAACAATTAGTTAATTGAAAAATTATGGACTAGAGATTGTTGCAAACACTTCAAGCATCAAACGCTAAACATCATCAAATCATCTAACATCAAATAAACTTAAGCAATTTTAAAGATAGAATATCAAGAACCATGCCAAATAAAACTCAACACAAGGAAGGCACCAAATCACAATGTCTTTACTTGTATTAAATCATCCAAAATGGCAACAATTCTAGTCTTCTATTGCAGCACTTGCTTGAAAGATAAAATTAAATCCTAACTCTAACTCTTTCTCTTATCTCGATTCGCTCTAATATAAAAAATTGTCCAACTCTCTACAAATGAGGAAAAATGCCAAATTTATAGAAAACTCCACAAGACATGTCGGCCAAATTAGGTTTACAAGAATAAATAGCCAAAAACAAGTCGGCCAAGAGGAATTTGAAAATAACATGAAATGTGCATTAAATACACCAATTTCATCCAAGTTGGCCTGAGATATCCAACATAACTAGGTCCAAAGCATGCAAAGGAAGAGGAGGAATAATAGGGAAGCAAAAATCCCAATGAAGCATTGCATTAACTACCCTCTCCTTTCTCTTTATCTTGACTTTCCCTATCTTGTATCATCAAAAATGTTTTCTCTAAGTCGACAATAGGTGGCACAACAAAAACCTTCATTCTCCTTTCAATGGACTTAATTTCGTCCCTTGACTACTTTACCACCTTATCCCAATCCATCTTCAAGGTATTGTATTTATCAATTACTGCAATGTAGGTAGCTGCATCATCCAACAGGTGCTCGGTGACCTGGTCCTCATTGACCGGAGAATACACCTCTCGCCACCATTTCCTCAACTGCTCCAGGCTCAAATGCTTCGGCACAAACCTTTTTCTCCCTATCATAACCTCGAAGAGGGAGATTCATTTGTTGTAAATTTCAGTCAAGGCATCCTCAATCTACTTCCCCTGCTTATGCACCTTCTTCAAAACCCTTTGCCCTATCTGCAAAACCTCAAACTATTCCCAGTGTTCTGCTGCTTTGGAAGAAGGAAGAATTCCATCTTCTACCAGCTTCTCTTCGGTGTAATCCATGATGATTCTAGCCTTTTGCAGCAAAAGATCCATATCTTCCTCATCCTGGGCTAATACATTCTTTAACCAGTCAATTGACCTCATATCATCCCCACCACTTGACAAAATATCCTTGATGGCATTGTGCCCTTGAGTTTGCACTCCCTTTAACCAAATCGTTGTAACATGGGTAGTGATTCATCCTTTCTAACTCAGTAATTATTTCTTGTGGCAGGAAGCCCGCAATAGATGATGAAGAGCTAATTGATTGCAAGGGTTTCATAAACTCTTGCAGATATCTCTTAAGTTTATCATTTTCCTTCTTCAATTCCTGCTTGGTTTGCACCTCCTTCCTTAATCGGCCAAGGATTATAGCACTGGAACCCTCATATTCTTCAATATCCTGTTCCATGGAAGCATCCCCTAGGCTGAATGTTTGCACATTGTAATCATTCCCAATCACATTATCCTTATTCTTGCCAGGAGCAGGAGTAGCAATGTGGACCACACTGTTATTTGCCTCATCTCTCTCAATTTTGGAATAACCCTGGCTTTCTTCTTTATGTTTTCCTTTCCTATGTTCACCAGTAATTCATCCCAATTGGGAGGAGTATCATCCACCACAATTTGCTTACTCCTCAACTCCTTGTCCAACCATCCTAGGACTGTAGGATCTGACTATACATTACCCTGCTCCACCGCATCTTGTTGAACCTTGGGCACATTCTCCTCCACACTTTGCTTCTCGGGGATTTTTACAACTGAATCCTCTTTTCCTTTGTCGTGCTCTCCTCTTTCATGCACTGGTGAGGGAATCTTAGCTAGAATTTCCTCCTTCTGAGGAGGTTCATCCTCTCTAGCCCCTACAGGTGAATCCTCATAAGCCACCAAAGGAGACTGCAAGACTTTCTCCATTTCCGCCTCAACATTGTAGAGTTCTCCCTCTTGGAATTCTTCCTCTCCTTGATCCTGGGGATCCTCAACATCCTTTGATTCATTTGGCACATTGTCAGTCTTATGAGAAAGAGGGACATCCTCATGCTCAATGACAGGAGCAGTCATGGGAATACTTCCCTTTGGTGCACTATCCTTGGGAGATGGATTCCTTGATCTCCTAGTATATACTTGTGTCTTTTCTCCCAAGCTCTCCACCTCTACCACCGGGGGATCAAATTATTTATCTGCCTTAGAGGTTTCCTTCTCTTTCTGTGACAACCTCATGATTATCCTTTTCTTGGGCAAAGGGACGCTAACATCCCCTTCTTCCTTTTATTCTTCATCTTTCTCAAACTTTTTCTTTTTTGAGACATGCTTCCTTTTCTTGGCTATAGGCTTTCTTTGCTTCCCTGCTTCCTTTGCCTGAATATCTTTAATTTTAATCTTGAAAGGAGAGCCCACCTTGGTTTTACCTTTAGGGTCCTATTCAGGTGATTCCTCAGAAGCGGAGTGAGACTCCAAGTCCCCCATTAGATCATAGGTGCATTGCACACCCTCACTCTCCAACTCCAACATCTTATGCTTGAGCCATAGCCTGGTGTACTTGATTACTGGAGTCATGATTTGTTTTAATTCTATCTTCTCTTCCTCTAGCCAATCCACTTCTCCAATTGCCTTATCCTTCACAACTTCAAAGTTATGGCCCTGAATCAAATTTCCATAATACTCAACTTGATCTAGAATGACCTTTATGTTGTATAGCCGGACCAAGTTCATTGGTAGCCTAGAGAACTTCTTCCTTCTAACTTCAAACTCATCATTGATGTTAGCCCAATATTCTTCTATGTCACCCTTGTGATTGTATTCTCTGATGGCCTTCTTCTGTGCTTCACCAGTTATGTCAAATCTGGATCTCTTGGAATGGAAGGAAAGACCAAGAGTACTCATCTCTTCTTCAAAATCATGGGCTAAGTTAATAGAAGGACATGCCTCACCTTTGCCTATTCTTGAAGGAAAGTCCCCACCAAATCTAGTCTCGTGCTTCTCCTTCTTCACAATTATATCAAAGTCATAGATCTGTCTGGTGACCTCCAGAAGTACAACATGATTCATGGGGTACCTAGGGAGTCTATTTGGATCCCTTTGACAACCATCAATTCTAATGTATAAAAAGGTGGGAAACTGGATAAACTAGGCTCCAAACCTCTTGATTAACTCCTTGGCATTGTTTAAAATCTGAACATGTTTTGCACCCTGCAGTAGCCTAGTGATGTACATGGTGAATGGATCATTCACCCTCCTATATCTTGTGCAACCCAAGTGTAATTGTGGGTAGACTTCATAAATTACATCTTGCCCAAACACACCCCTTGTGCTTAGTCCCTTGTATGGGTGATACCTTGCAAGTGCATACACCAAATAAGAGGTCATTGTGAAGGTCTTTGTCCATGAAACATTACACATATTCTCATGTATCATTTCACTTATAATGCCTTCCCAATTGTATTCCATACCCTCCTCCATCCTTGCAATGACATGGAACATCTAGTTCTCAAACATTCCTACACTTTTCAATCCCACTACCCTGCTGAGGAGTGTGATAACATCATAGTATTCCTTCCTAAACTTAGCTCTGAATAGCTACTTAGGTAGCTTGGAGAAGTGGGACTTCGGTTTCTCCAACCAAGAATTGACAACTTGTTGGGATTTGATGACATTCTCATCATAATACTTCTTTTCTACATCTATATCGAAGGCCACAACATGAGACCTATCAGGCATGTCAAAGTTCTGAGCAATGGACACAAGATTAATCTTTGCCACAATTCTTGCTTGAGGACCAACTATCCTTTGTGTGCCCTGTCATAGTGCCTGGCACATTCAAGCACCAACTTGTAACACTAGACCGTAGGAGGAAATACAACCACATGTGCCAACCCCGACTCCAATGTTCTTTTGGCCAATATAGAGATATTTTGTGTTGCCATTATTGCCTTAAATTCCTCATAAACACTCATGGTATAGCGGTGACAACTTGCTCACCAAACCATCACCGTCAACCGTGCCACCGCGGCGTAAAGAATAAGCCTCTACAGTATAGCAGTAAGCTTCTATTGTTGTCTGCCATGTCCACCATGTAACGACCTGACAACCATGAGACCCTCGATTTATGGCGATACTCACATTGCACCACCACGCTAAGGCCAGAAGGCCCCCACGGTATGGCAGTGCCACCACCCAATCGCGAGGCAAAGAAAAGCCTCCAACGGTAAGGAGGTAACTGCTTCGCTAGACCACCACAGTTCACCGAGCCACTGCGCCTTCTCCAAGCGACCCCCATGGTAGGGAGGTAACCGATTATGTCGATCGTCGAGCCTTTACCGCACAACTGCCAAACAGTGAGGATTCCGCCACGGTATGGTGGTAACATCGCCCAACCGTAGACCAAACACCAAAGGCTCGTGGTAAAGTGGTAAAGCATGCAATTGTGCCTCTATTAACTGTTCCCCGCGGTAAAGTGGTAAAGGCTAGAGCTGAAGAGAAAATTCCAAGTCTTCAAGAGATTTCAAGCCAGAAAGTTGAGACATACTTTCCAACATATAGCCTTTCATCATTTGATTTTTGCATTCACTAGCTATATGACCAAATCTATTGCAAGTGAAACATTGACCAGGAAAAGATGGAACATTCTCATTTTGATTCTACATTCCATAGCCTTATCTCCAAATCTATTGCAAAAATAACAAAAACCATTAAAATATGTGTACCTTTGTGCATTTGGTTGTCTGACCAATGTTCTTCTGGCTTCATTCCTTTGATTTCAAATCTACTTGCCATTGTTCTTCTTGTATTCAATTTGATTTTTATGTTGGTTTGTAGTTTGATCTATCTTTGAGCTTTCGCCTATCTCAAACCCTAATCCATCATTGTCTTTAGATCCTTTTTTATTTGCAATCATTTCATCGAGCTTTGTAGAACTCATCTTGAATTTGTCTTCATGACTCCTTTCTTTTTCAAGATCTATTCTCAGATTCACAATTTCTTGTTCAAGCTTTGTGCATTCTTCAGATTTTCTTTTCACCATTGCATTCAAACATTATTCAACTCTTTTTCTTTCTTCAACTTGTACTTTCAGACCAATAATTGTTTCAACTACTCATTGACTTCCTAATGTCTTTCTCTAAATTTCTTGATTTTCTCTCTCAATTTTTTGATGCATTCATCTGCTTCTTTGAAATTTTCTTTCATATCTATGTTTTCACCTTCAGTTCTTTCTAGATCTTCAAGAGTGATTTTGAGTTCTCAGTTTATGTCAAATATACAATCTTATTATGTATTCCTATAGGAATCTCTTTTGAAGCAATAGGTAGTCTTCTAACAACCATGTTTTCAACCTCCAAGATCTTCCCCAAGTAGTTAAGCTCCTTCCAAGGAACCAAGTTCCGATATCAATTGTTGAACACCCAGAATATTGAGAGGGGGGTGAATCAACATCCTTTTAAACCACTTAAGCATCTAAACATTCAATCTTCATAAGATATTCAATTTGCAGTAATAAAAGAAAGTATGAAAACAACCAAAAACATCACATAACACATGAACACCAGATGTTTACATGGAAAACCCAAAATGGGAAAAACCACGGTGAGGATTAGCTCACAATATATTATAACTAGTTATAGTATATTATAGAAGTGGTCACTACATGTGGACTCACTGCCCACCGAAAGAAGAAAAGATAGAAGAGATTGGTGGCACGCAACCAAATTTGAACTGTTATAAAATGCATCTACATGTTGGAGTAAATTCCATTGAAGCTCAATATACCGACTTCACACACTTCATACTAATTTGAATTAGTACTCTACTCTACTCTACATTCACCTTATATTCATACAACTCACATCAATTGATATTCATCAAAACATCAAAAAGATCTTACATATATATCCACTTTATCCACAAACATCTACAACATCAATTAGATTAGCCTAATTGGATGTATTATACAAAAATAACTTGTCAAATCAACATACATGCATACATACACTCTTCACACAAATATTCAAAACTCATAACAATTTGAAATAGGTCAGCATGGACCCAAAATAGCTCCTACATAACAGATCAACACTTATTGAATCTCCGCAAAATATAAAAATCATTAGGTCGCCATCAGTAATGACCTAATCTCAAAATTTTCCCACAATACACCCACATTCAAACACATAAACCTCCAAACTTTATGCCATATGTAATACACACTCTATTGACATCTGTCAACATATCCACAAAATCACAAAGCAAGATTCCAATCTACGAAGAAGTGTGGACTCACCAAAATATATACATTGAACTAGAAAACACCTATTACTACTAGACCAATACATTTTCACTCATAACTTCAACACCAAGAGCCAACAAAATATGAAACTCTAGATTTAGACTCTTTTAACAACCATCAAAATTACCCCAAAACTGCAAAGAAAGATCTTCTACAACGGACCAAGGCAGACCCAAAAACTAGATGTCCTATATATCAGAATACTTGTATTGACACTTAGTAGATTTCTCTTTCATTTGTCTTCACGAGATGAAACCTTCTTACAAACATTCATTGTATTACTGTCTTCAAACATGCCCAAACTATACAAACTGATCTACACAATGGTCTTCATACCAGATCACAATGCTGACATTGAAATGACAACATTGCAATGCATAACTGTACAAATTGTGCTTATCCCACATGATCATGTTGCCAACAAATTCATCAATGAAAAACTCCCTATTCTTCCAACAATTTGTCAATTATTAGTATGCAATTTTCAAGAAATTAAAGAATTGCATATAAATACAAGCCATTTTTACCATTTTAATCTTAGCAACTTTGAGAAGCAATCCTGATATTTTGAATTGAACAATTGAACAATCAAGAGAGGAATTAGCAAAATTACAACAACATTATTTCAGTCAAGCATCGTGTTAGCAATACATATTTTCATGTTTCATTTTTATTTAATTTGTGAGGACTAACACTTGCAAGAATTCAAATCAAGTATCAATTTCTCCTTGAAGGTGATATGTACAATGAATTTAGTCCCTCAGGGAATGAAGATCTGAGTGGTGAGTTATGATAATTGTCAATTTATCACTTGTTAATCATTTAGCCTCTACCTGATCAAAGGTAAGCTCTCTTTTTATATCATCATAGCCCTTGTGGAGGTAGAAATACCAAAATGGGGTTTGACTTAGGAAAGCCCCTATATGGTACAACCCTTCCTCCTCTTCCATGTGTGTAGGTTATATATTTGAAGTGAATTGAAGGAGGATTGAAGATCTAATTGCTCACTCAAGTATTCAAGCCCTACAAGTCAAAAAATAAAGGAAAGTGAATTTTATTTGCGAAAGACGAAGTTTCAATAGTGAGTTGAGGAGAGAAGATCACATAGACCAAGAGAAAGAGGAAATTGAATTTTGATTTTGAATACCTGATTCCAAATCTTGGGCACCCAGTGCCCCTATCTATTTGTTTCAATCCCAAATTTATATGCCAAGTCCTTGTGTCCACCCTCTATTGTCCTGAATTTTGTTTATGTTTATCTATTTTGTACTTTCTCAAAATCATCTCAGTTTGCTACATTTTCATAGTTAACCTAGGAATATCTTTGCATCACAAAATTAATCAATCAATCATCAAATCAAACACAACTACCCCTAAAAAAGGATTAAAACCTCAACCCACCATTATGGCTCTTCTATTGAGATTAGTAGCCTAGTGCGTGTTTGAGATCACTTTTAATCCAATCTTCCCCTTGTGATATTGGAAAGAGTGTGGTTTAGGCCCTAGATCCCTTTTTCCAATATCACACTAGGAATATGCAAAACATCAGGGAGTTTTTATTGTCTAATCACTAAAGCATAAATTTACCTCTCCTTCCAAAATAATTGTATATGAATGGTTATCACTAAGGCAAACCTCTCCGCCATCATATCCCTGATACAAATAGAACCACTCCTTATGAAAAGTCATATGATATGAGCATCCTAAGTCAATCAATCAGTTTTCATTGGAACCATTATTACATGAAATTATTAAAGCCTCATCACCTGAATTATTATTTTTGTGGAAGAGTCCCAATTATTTTTCTTATTTTTTCACTTTCTTTACATGTAATCTCTTTCCACAATTCCAACATCTTACTATGTTCTCTCTAGGAGTTTGAGAATGGCCCTTGGATTTGTCTTTAGATCCATTCTTATCTCCCTTTGGCCCTCTTTCTTTAGGCCTTCCCCTAACATAAAGAGCATCCTCGCTAGCATCCAAGCTGGGTTTCTTCCTCATTTCATCTAAGAGAAAAGTAGCAACAAGGTTGTCCATCTTGGGGTGATCTATCAAGTTATCACTAAATGTAAGAATCATATTGTCCCATGACTCAAGAAAAGAAAAAATAAACGTGATTCATTTATTCTCTTCATCAATTTTTACATCTAGAGGGAAGTTGACTGAAAATCAAATTGAAAGAATTCAAATCCTTAGCTATTGAATCACTTTCTTCCATATTGAGAGAACAATTTTATTTTTAAATAAAGCTTATTTACCAAAATTTTAGCCTGAAGTATCTCACGTAGCCTTTTCTACAAGGCATATGGAGTCTTCTCTTTTGATACATTGGGGAGAACAAAATCTACAAGGCATAATTGAATTGTACCTTGAGCCTTCTTGTCCATTTTATCCCATTCATCTTGATTGATTGTAGTGGAATTATTCTCATTTGTAATGGTCATCCATTGATCTCTCTCCTCTAGAAGGTTGTACATTTTTAATTTCCATAACTCATAGTTACCATTGAATTTATTTAAATCCAACTATGAGGTTGATGTAGCCATGACTTCCACCCACAAATATGCAAAATAAAATCACCAAAAATCCAACTATAGTACAAAAAACCTTCCCTTTCCACCCATAAGCACCACAACTGGTTAGGCTCTTATACAAAAAATGTTAGGCTACAACTCATATAGACCAACTAGGAATTGAACCTAGGAACTTTCATTTATTACTGGAATGCTCTACCAACTGAGTTATTGGTCACTCTTTAGCCAACCCATTGTTAGTCTGGGTGTGGCTTATTTTTAATGTAGATGGTTGGGGCTCTTAGCCTGATGCAAATACCATAGGTTAGGAATAAAGGTGAACACCATATATGAAATCTAAAAATCTAATTACAAATATGAAATTAAACCCTTAGGGACATGAAAAACCATTCATATAAAGAGCTTAATTGTAGAATACCATTTAGTGGAGGTTATGACAAAAATCAGCCATATAAAAATGAATAAACCACATAGAATCAACACATAACACAAGAAGTATGTGGATAAACCATTTAAGGGAAAAAAATCCATAGGAAAGAGGCCACGATTGTATTAATCTTCAAATACAAGAGAAATATACAAAAATCTTCCTTACACTCTCTATTATGGTACTTTTGTGTACCTATAAAAACACTATATTCATACACCATCCAAGAACCCTAGAGAAGCCCCATGGACCTAAAATGGGCACCAAATTTTTTTTATTCAATTCTCCATGCCCTGTCGATTGGTTTTCCCTCCTTGGAATATGAAACACCATTCAAATTTCCCTCCTTTAACTCTCTTTCCTAAGCACAAAACTTGGGAAGTTTAACAAACACCTTTTACTTTACTATTTTTTTTATCACCCCTTCCTAGGAATCCACATGAGGGGATAGGAAATTATGTATACAAGAAATATTTAAATTAGAATTACCCCTTAACCTTCCTTACAAATGTATCTACAACAGATAATTGGGACAGTAATGCAATGCCATAGGATTTACAAGGTTGATGAAACCTTATCCTAACATCTCGTGCCTTTCTATTCCATGATCTTTATAGAATCTATCAAAATCTATTGAACAAAACTCGCTACCATTGTCAATCCTTACCATACCAGGCTAACTTTTCACAAAAGCCTTAAACTCTTAAACCAATTTAAAACTTTATATTTGCTTCTAGTAGAACAAACCCTTGTCCTTCTACCCTCAAAATAATAATTAACTGTAACCTTTATTTTTAATAATTTAGGTTGAAAATAAGGTTGATGAGTCAAAATAAACTCCCAACCCCTCTTTCTAATAATTCCTTTAATCCATCATATTTTTTAATCTATTTTGTTATTTTGATTAGATGATCTTTCTTTATCAAGATGGTTGTTTAATTTCTTATATGTTTTAATTTACTTATAGATAAAAGGTTCTATGCCAAACCAAGGATATAAAACACACCATTGATCCCCTTCACTCATCTATCAATGAATCTAATAAAATATTTTTCATGACCATTTATATTTAGATGAGAATAATCACCTAAGTACACCTACATACCTTCATATTCTTCATACTTAGTAAACCAACCCCAATTTTAGGTGAAATGAAAAAATGCACTAGAATCAATAAGCCCCACATCTTCTAATGCATGTGTAGCCAAGTTTGAGACAAATGCATCACCATCATCCTATGAGGATCTATCAAATTCATTAAAATGATTATTTTTATTCTTTTTATACTATTTACAATCCTTTCTAAAGTTACTAGGTTTGTTGTACTTCCAACATAATGTGTTCGACTTACCAAGTGACTTAGATCTCCCATAGGATTTGGATCTTAAATTGTCTTTATTTCCATCTTTCTTGCCTTTTTATTTGGATTTATTACGAATCACAAGGGCCTCCTTAGTTGTTTCAAAAGTATTCTTTCACATCTCTTTAGAAAGCAACGATATAACCAACTCATCCATCTTGAACTTGGTGGTAGTGCTTCCTATGACCATCACAAGGTGGTCCCATGAATCTAGAAAAAAACATAATAGAGTCATGCAATGATCTTCCTTCATTTTAATTTAGAGCTTAGTTGTGCAAATATCATATTGAAAGCATTGAAAGATCAAATACATATCCACCATCATTTATTATAAGAGAATATATATTCTTTCTAAAGAATAACTTATTTACCAAGCTCCTTGGTAAATTTCACCAACTTGTTTCCATAGATTTTTTGTAGTAGTCTCTTCATGAACATTTAATAAATTTAAATCAACTAAACAAAATCTCATAAGACCCTTAGCCTTGTTATCCATTAAGTCCTACTCTTCATTTCACACTTAATGGCTTATTATCAAATATTGTAGCCCATAGATCTTTGTCCTTGAACATATCCTTCATCTTAAGTTCCACAACTCAAATTTGTGACCATTAAAATTCTCCATTTTGATTCTTGATGTGTTTGTCATCTCTTCCTACTATAAAATTAAAAGAAAAACTGCACAAGCTTCCACTCAATAAAAAATTAATACAAAATACCCTCTACTCAACAACTAGGATCAAAGGTGATCAAGCTCTAATACCAACTTAAAGAAAACAAGGTGCATGGAAATGTTTCCTAAACCAATATAATGAGAGTGATCTGTAAATTAATTTGTACAATTGAAAAAATTAGAAACATATATAAACATTAAATAAACAATATACCATAACATAAGGTGTACATAGATAAACCCCTTTTGAGAGAAAAAAAAACAATACTTCAAAGCAACTCAATGCATTATTCAATAAACCAGTGGATTACAATAAACTTGAAGAGCAATCCTTCACGTGAGTATCACTAACATGCAAATTTGGGGTAAATCCAAAAGCATAACAACAACTACAAAATGAACCATACAAACTACAACTCCAAGCACCAATAAATAGGTGAAGTACAAACTAGAAACTATAAATGGTTTGGGAAAACCATTTGCAAACCCATGAGAGTTATGGTGTTGAAACACATGGGATCATAAACCAATGCCCTTCCTTGGTTGTGTTCTTGTAATCTATTATTGGAATATTCTTTACACCTCTTATATTGTCATAATTTGTCATATTTGACCACCCAAACTTGGGTGCCCCAATTTGTCCTTTCAAAAGATGTTCCATGACAAGTGTATGCACTCATCACAATGCTAATCAAATTTCAAATGTAACCTCTCTCTTACATGCTCTTACGCATCATAAAATCTATCATCCATAACTCATTTACGTTGGCTTTCAGTTGTTTATGTGTTAGTTTGTCCTTGATGCCAAAAATGTTTTATGGGGTGTATGACATCACTGGTTCTATTCTTTGGATTCTTGTCTGATGAATGCATGATATGTAGATTCACATGGTTGGTAATATGCAAATGACAAGATAATGATGACAAAATCTTGACGCCCTTGATGTCAAAGACACAAAGAAATTGGATTCTTGGCATGGTTCAAACAACATGGTATTTATGTATTTGATTTAGTACTTGTTGTGAATGCACCTTTTAGATTGAGATGTTCTTGATGGCAGGTTCGTGACTATAGCAGGTTGGTGTTTATGTTCTTGATGACAGTCATTATATTTGCTATTGACTTGTTGACAATGGTGATACAGTTGGTACTATGGCATCATGATATATGTTCAGTATGGTACTTGTGCTCTTTGGTACAATGAGCATATAGCCTAATGGCATTGTTATATTCGTGGACATGAGCCTTTGTTAAGGACATTGGAATACAAATGGAAATTATATCCATCTCAAGAATATGTTTGTTTTAAGAGTTTAATGACATTAGTCATCAATGTAAAAGGCCTCTTAAATTGTGAACTTGTCAAGCAGGTATTGGGTGTCTTGAGCACTCCATGACATTATATTTTGATAAGTCTTTGAGATAAAATGGGGCTTTATTGACATCGACATTATAAAAGTCTTTGATTTGGGAATAATGTTTACAAGGTAATAATGTTCGAGCATATTGGTATCAGGCAACATTATTATTGATAGGCATTTTTGTTTTATTGCTAAACTCAACATATGCAATCGGGTTTATTACGGAGGAATTGACTTTATTTAAAAGCCACATGGCAGTGACAATATGCATCGACAATCATCATTATTTTTGTTTGATGATTATTAAGATCTACTTTGTCGGTATTTTCGGTAAAGTCTTTGGCAGGGGATTCTAAAGGAATTATGATGTTTTGTTTAATCATGCGGATTTCAAATGATTATGTTTTTGTGAAAATTATTTGAGGAGACTTGAAGTTTGATAAAGGTTTTCAGTATGTTGTGAATAGGGTTTGGAACCCTAGCCGCCGCCATGGGTATTTTGTAAATGCAGATTTTTGGTAAAATCTTCTCAAGTCAACTGTTGTTGACAACAAGAATAAGCTCACTGTTTGAGCTTGGTGAGTTAGTAAAAGGTTTCAAGCTGGAATAAGATTGTATTTGTGAAGGAAAAGACAAGGCAACAATAGTAGAAGCTAGCCTCACTCAGTTGGACGATTATCAGGTTTTGAGACGTGTCTTTCAATTTGAATTTTTTATATTGAAAACAGGTATTATTTTTGTTGAAATTGTTTCTTGAAGTAAATGTGTAAAGGCAGTTAATGTTTTTTAAAGCTCGAGCTATAATTGAAATAGTTTGTTAACTTTGATTAAGGATTTGTTTTTGAAAAGAAAAGAGATTACTGGGTAGTAATGAAAATAGTTTCATTTGTGATCTCTATAAAACTGTTGGATTAAGGATTTGATTAAAAGAAAAGGTTTTTCCATTCTTAAACCCTAACTCAAGTTGATTTATAGTTACACAAACTTCTTTTAGAGGTTAATTTGCAACATCTTTATAAGATGGGTTTTTGGCATTTCTTGAGTGACTGTGAAGGTAAATTTTGTGAGACATTAGGCTTTATTTTTATAGTGGCAAGAAATTGTTTTATGTTGAAAATCCTTTCGAATCTCAGATATTTGTATAAAAGAAGATGTTGTCAATTATTCTTCTTCAGCGTGCTTATTGAAAATCATGATAATCCTATGTTGAGATTCTAGGACTGCAATTACTACACTTCTAGGTTTTTAATAGTTGATTATATTTCATTCTTTATGGAGTTAGTGCTCCTGAAAAGTGGAGGAGTTGGTGCTCTTGTAACTTTGGAAGTTGGTGCTTCTAATATGTGTGGAGTTGGTGCCCCTGAACTTTGTAGAGTTGGTGCTCTAAGTTAATAAAATAAATTTTTTGAGTGGTTTTTATTCCCCAAGAGGGTTTTCCACTAAGGACTTATAATGTGTTATGTGATGAATCTTTGTGTGATTTTTTTTCATGTCTATCTAATTTTCATAAGTTATCAGATGCATTAATGTCTATTATTAGTTCTTATTTCTACAATGTTAATGTATTATGTTGTTACATGTACTTTCACAGTCATATGTTGCAAATTGGTTCAAAAGCTTTGTTTAACCAAACATGTTTTGCATGTTGTGATGAAAAGCATTTAGTCTATCACATCACATGTTTTTTAACTGGTTCATAGTTCAAGATTGTTATGTTTCAATCTATCATAATGTACTAAAGCTCTTTGTAGTTTCAATGCTTATCATATGACATTCAGTTGCACATTTGTTGCAGTGTCTCATAAAGCTACATTGAATTCTATTCGTCTTAAAGTGATTCAATGATGTTGGTCTTCATGTACACAGTCTTATGAGTTGCAACTATTTTATCTTCATGCTCTAACTATTAAACAATGTCAGTCACATCTTTTGCAAGTGCAAGATATCTCACACAAGTTATATTGGCATAAGTTGTGTAAATGAGTTGAGTTAATGTTGTCATATCTTTGTTTAACTCTTTTTATGAATGCTCTCAAAGTGATTACTCTGCTCTATTATCAATAGAAAGGATATATGAACTAAAAGTCTTTGTCAAAGTTTAAAAAGATTTGAATTTTAGGTTTGTCTATCAGACATTGATTCACCCCCCCCTTCTCAGTGTTTGTCCATACTCCAACAATTTCATGGTGACTATACACACCACATGATGTAAAACACATGGCCAAACTATGCCACCTCAAATTGGGATGTCTACCTCCTCATGGGAGGCCAAAATACAACTAAATATAAATTCCATGTCATCTCCAAGTGAGACGCCAACTTTTCCACAAAAGACAAAATACACAAAAAATGAAATAGTGAGCATATTCAAAAGTATTAAAATTGAGCGTTAAGAATGCAAAGATTGAGACACCTTTTCCCAACAACAAAGGCCCATACAAAGAATTAACAAAGTGTGTGCAATGTCTAGAAATGTAGAGACCCAAAGTGGGAATCAATAAATCATGCACAAGGGTTATAAATGATGTAGATTGACTCGAATTGGGATTAATGAAGCATGCACAAGGTCTATAGATGTCATTTAGAGGCCCCGCACACATAGGGTCCATAAGCAACATGCAAAGGCCCAAATTAGGGATTAGTGAAGGAACACAAGGAATAGACAATGGGGATCAACAAAGTGCACCAAAAGTTTATTAATGGTGTGTAGATGCACAAAAGAGGGACCAATGAAGTATGCATAAGGCCTACAAGTGGCATGTGAAGGTACAAACTAGGGATCATTGATGTTCACATAAGGGTGTAGGCACAAATTGGAATCAAGGAGGAGTGTAAAATGTCTATGAAAAAATGTAGAGATGATCAATGGAATGTGCACAAAGGTCTATTAGTAATGGAGGCCCAAATTAGAGATTAATGAAGCACACACAAGGTCTATAAATATGTGTGGATACCTAAACTAAGGATCAATGAATCATGCATAAAGTATATAGATGGCTCATTGAGGCCATCATAGGGATCAAAAAAGCACACACAAGGTATGTAGACAACACATTAAAGTCAAACTAGGAATTAAAAAATCATGCACATAGTCTATGGACAACTTTTGGAGACTCAAACTAGGGTTCAATGAAGTATGTGTAGGGTCTACATACAATGCATGGAGACACAAACTAGTAATGAATGAAGAACACATGAGTCTACACATAGTGGATTAAGGACCAAACCCATAATGAACAAAGCATGCACAAGGTTTGCATAATGTGTGAAAATCCAAATTAGTAACAAATGAAGCACACATGAGATTTGCATGTAGTGCATGGAGGCCCAACTAGTAATAAACTAAGCAAGAACAAGGTCTAAACACAATATGTGGAAACCCAAACTAGTAATGAACAAAGCATGTAGTGCATGGAAGATTTGCATGTAGTGCATTGAGGCCCAACTAGTAATAAACAAAGCAAGCACAAGGTCTATGTTGGTTGTTTTTACTGTAAACAGTTTTATCTTCTATTCTACCTATATAATTGCCAATTCTAATCGAGGGTAGCTCGAAGGACCTGGACCAATTGACGGGGATTTTAACAATAAACCTCCCACACTTCGGGCTCTACAAAACCCATGTGTGTGGTCCCTATAATGTGTTTATAATCTCTGCATCAAACTTATAAACAATCATTAAAAATTAATAGATAATCCCATTTAATAGCTCAACAAAATAGGACAATACTGAATTGAATTGGCTGTTTATCAGTAATACTAACTACTTGGAGCATGAGATGATTATAACAATATTTCACAACTTAAGATAGTCATTTAATTTGCAATTTGGTAGCAAGCTCTAAGCAGAGATAAACTGACACAAAACCCCACATTCATATACGATTTAGACCAGTGCCATATTCCATTGGGGAGTCAAGTTTACAAACATCTAAAATTCCATGACAGATTCAAACACATAGCACATAAGATCTCTAACAACAATTGCCTTACAACATCATCAATTTATATTTTAACCCAATACTTATTACCAAATCCCTTAATAAACATATTCATCTATAACTCCAATCAAGCATTTTAATTAATTCTTTGAATTAAAGCCAAAATGGAAGTCATACACACCATAACAGTGAGATGAACACAATAACCCTTGATTATATTATTCAAAATTACGATATGCTTATACAAAGGAGAGACATGAGCTTGAAATGAATTATTATAACTCAAATTCTAGTACTGTTATGAAGCATCAAACCTTCATAAACCCAAAACCCGACTACAGAATGAAACAAAACCTAAACTGCATTTTGTAGTGAAAACAATTAGGATTTACAACTGCTTTGCAACTATGCCTAGACTCGACCTCAAAATATCTAACTTGCCAACCCTTATTTCTGGCCTTGTAATCTTTCTTATAGAGAATGAAGGAGAAAACAAGCATCGGGCCAGAAATATACACATGTCATCGATCAATTGGACTGCTCTGTGACATTTCAAAAGTATGATTACAATCGCCAAGTCCCAGAGCATCGTCTTGTTGATCCCACTCATTAGGGAATAACTGTTGCGTTTGCCAAACCTCAAATCTTGCACCAAAAACTGTCATGGAGACAGAACCATAATCAATTATAACCATAACCGTTGAGCTGTTAGTTGCTGGTAGTAGACACCGCTTTACTCCTCCTCAGTTAAGTATTTGTCCACCCATTTCTGATACTCTTCATCCGTTGGCCAGTCAAAATTCACCACCTCATTCACCTTAATATTATAAGGTGTATACTTCACTGCAACTTGACTAGCCTCTCTTTCAAATGACTCTAAAAATGTGCTGGTATTAATTATTTTGTCCATGCTACTTACCAACAAGTCATAACCAAAATCATCACACATCAATTTGATTTGTGCATTAATAACTTCCTCTACCCTTTCCTGCCACTGCTGCAATGTTTTAACATTTCCTTGTGCATCAGTGATGTCTGACAAAAACGTATCACTCCAGTCATCAAATCTCTTTACCAGCTCCCTAATTCTTCTACTCAAATCATCTGGTAGAGCCTAGAATCCCTTCAATGATTTCACAAAATTTTGAGTAGGATTCAATGACTGGGGCCTATTGTCTACATTAAATCTACAAGCCTTAAACATAATATCTAAGTCATTGGCCCCAGGAATCCACTTCTCAGCCAGAGGAAAAACTATTTCCCAATCCCTATTTATATTTTTTATTCCATTCAAAAATAAAGAATACAAAGAATGTACAGATGGTAATCTACCATCCACCCTCTCATTTAAATGCCTCAAAACCGTGTCCACCACCTCATTTTGTTTGGTAGTAGCATCATCATCACTTGCCTTTAAGGCAACCTGTAATTCTGTGATCTTATTCGACATTTGCTTCTTGGTGGGATCCATAAAATACTCAACTTCCTCTTCAACTAGCCCTGGTGCAAGACTGAGAGTAGGTGTTTGGATAGGCGATCCCAGAATAAAAACAATTGGGGTAGTAGGAGGGAATGATCCTGAAGTGGGAAGTAATGCCCTGATACCAGGAGCATTAAAGGATTCTCCTCCCTGTCCATATTTAAATCTATCCACTTCAGATTGCATCTCAACATTCCTTTGTTGCATCCTACTATACTCCCCAATTATTATGTTGTACTTCTCCATCAGACTCTTCTTTTCAGCCTCCTCTCTTTCAGTTGTCTTCTGGTCCAATTTGGCCACATTTATTGTCAGGCTTGTAGCTTCTGTTGTTGATGTTTTAGAAGCTCTCTTGATAATTAGCCCTCCCCTTAGGTTTGGACTAATATCAGTTACATTCAGTTTTATTCCCTGGGGTTCCAATGCCCATATGGCTAGAGCTTCATACTCTTCACTAAAGGCAGAGTCTTGCAAAGCCACCTTAACCTCTTCTTCACTATTTTCCATAGGATGCTTGGACTATAGGATAGCATTAAATGCTACATGATCGTCTATGTCCCATTCATGCAAAATTAGGACACCACCCTGAGTCACAAGTCTCCTTCCTTCCTCAGGAGTGATGTTCTTTAATTCTTCCATCAGTTCGGCCTTGACCTCATCATCATTCTCCTGCTCAGACGTATCAAGTCTTGATTCTCTCCTTCTCTTGCACTTGTCCTAGTATTCCTCCAGTTTCATCCTCCAAATCAGCTGCAAGAAAACAAGAGTCTTCACAAAGGCATCATCATCTAAGAATGCCTTGCATGCCTCCATATTGGCATCTTGTACACACTGCCCCTTGATATCCATATCAGATAACACCAGTTTTGTTGATCTAGGAGGGGAAGGGATACCAACCTGCATGTCTTGATCAGTCACAATAATTTCACCCATCAGAGCCTCTTATATTTTCTCAATCCTTTTCCTCTTAGGGCTTGGCTCTGATGGTAGTACTATAGGATCACCTCTTGATGGTGAATCTAAATCCACAATCCTTATCCCTCCAGGCACTCTGATCCTTGGGGTTGGCTGTGATGATGTCTGCATTATTTGTTTTCCTTTCTTATCGTCCTCATCCTCCTCACTACTACCATTCCTCTTTATCTTGTATAGAGGTCTGTCAACTGGGGGCTGATAAGTTGGCCTTGTTTCCTAAGGCCTCACCTCTGATCTCTAAATTCTAAAATCCATTTCCAAATTGACCTTCTTGGTCCTCAAGGTTCCCATGATTTCTTTAAAATTGTCCAACAAGAAAGAAATTCTCTTGTGGAATGTAGTAAACTCCATTAATGGATCATATTTCGGATCCATTTTATGCACCATGGCCAACAACTTCTCATAGGCAATCCATTTCTCCTTATTCAATTCCTGCCTATTTAAGTCAAATTCATTCTTGATTAGGTCCTTAGGAAATTTGAATTCATGAACAAATTTACCACCTTTAATTCGTTGCCTGAACAAGGCAAATAATCCTTCTGGGTTATACTGCCTCCCAGATCCACTCTTCAAATGATTGTTATCAAAAAACCTTCCAAAGTGGATCCATCCTCCCTTGGAAAAGACAAAGTCTGAAACAACAGTATAGTCAGGGAACAAAGTCCCTTTTCCTTTCCCTGTCAGGTTGTCTTCATGAATACAACCTAACTGCCACATGACCTCAACAAATCTCATCCTAGATAGTACATTATATGGGAGAATGTGAGGGGCTCCTTGGAAACCAAACACCCTTAGGACAGTGCTCACGAGGTACAATATGATGTCACCCCAATTGTGGCAAACCTTCAAATCAAGCTTCCTCACCTTCGGTCAGAGGAAGTCATGCAAATCCTCAGGAACTCTTGGCACATTTTCCACCAATCGAGCCCTAAGTTTGGAGGCAAAGTAGTTATCAAACTGCACAAAACTGGCACCTCCCCTGTTGTAAGACGAATCTGCACTCCACATCTAAACCAATAAATTTTCTCCATTCACCTCTTGCCTCAACTGCATCTTCTCTGAGAAGAAGTCGACATTCCTATACAGGAACATATGCATTAACAGGGAGTACCAGAAGAAAGGAGTGCTGACATCCCCCACGAGTAACTTCAACAAACCATCATGTATCTTTTCTGCCAGAAAAGATGCATAGTCATACACCATGGAGAAGTTGGGATGCTGAATTTGAGCCCCCACAAACATGTATGCAATGGGCATTACTGTATTTGAGCTGAATCCCAAAATCTGGCACAATGAATAAAATGTTGCCAAAAAATGATTGGAAAAACAGCTTAGCCTGAAAGGCTCCTGGTCACTAGGGATGATATGAAAGGCTCCTGGTCATTAGGATTTCATGAAGACAAAAATAAAACCCCAACCCTAGGTTTCTCTAGAATATCATGATAGACCAATAATATGGCAAAATAATAATGGAACTCAAAGGATGAAATTTGAGGCTCCATCAGTGGCTCGAGTTGGGGACGTTCATTCCACTCAAATGAAGCAAGAATAACATAATCTTAGGTAGAGCAGACCAATCGCAGAGACAACCAAAAAAAAGGATTATTCGGACAAGACAATCCAACCAAAAGGAAACCTACAACTAACATATATACAAATGTAAACTACTGCTCATGGAAAACAATACTTCAGCTGAAGTATAACTTCAATAATTGTCCATGAACTGGAAATTCAAGAATATCACCTATCATTTCTTGGAGGAAATATGAATCTTCCCCCCACTTATTATTCACCAGGAATGGCCCTAACCAGATTGCATAAAATTTACCATGTTTTCCTTTATCTTCCAACCCGGCATTCCACATCAAAACCATATCTCCATTTTGAAATCTCCTTGCAGTTCTCTTCTTGTCATACAAATTCTTCACCTGCAACTACAATTTGGCATTTTTCATATAAGCTTCCCTCCTGGTCTCATCTAATTCAATGAGAGCTTCCATTCTGAACTGCATTTCATCATCTATTTCATTATCATACATCTGGACAAATTTGTACATTTCCATCAGGTTATTCTGGGGCAACCTTGCATTTATCCCATAGACTAAATCAAATGGGGCACAACCTATTGCCTTCTTCATAGTTACCCTGTTTGCCCGGACTGCTAATTTAAATTTAGAATCCTATGCCTTCTTATTTTGATCTAGGATTCTCTTGATAATATTCATCAAGCTTTTATTGCTTGATTCTGCTTTTCCATTTCCTTGTGGGTGGTAAGGTGATGAATAAGAGACTTGGATGCCATGCTTCTCACATAACTCCATATATTCTTCAGACCTGAAACACATTGCATTGTTTGACACAATCTTCTCTGGACATCCAAATCTAGTCACTATATTATTCATTAAGAAGTCAATTACCACCTTACTAGTTGCTTTCTTTGTTGGAATCGCTTCCACCCACTTGGTAAAGTAATCAATGGCCACCAATATCCATGAATGGCCCCCACTTGATTTACATGCTATCTCTCCTACAAAATGAATACCCCATTGTTGAAATGGAGATTGTACTGCAACTGATTTTAAAGGTAAGTTACCAGAGAATTTCAACTTACCAGAAAAATGCTGACAAGCATCACATGTTTTCACTAATTGGTGTGCATCCTTAAAAAATAGTAGGCCACCAAAACCCAACCCTCATTACTTTGTGTGCAGTATTTTTGGCCATATAGTGCCCTCCACAAACTCCACTATGCATGTCATTCAAGAGTTCTTTTCCTTGATTTTGGTCTACACATTTTAACATAACACCTTCTCCATTTCTCCACCAGAGATTTCCTATTATGATAACATATTTGATAGCATGTAACTTCAATGTCCTCTTTTCATTTTCATTCAAATCAGCAGGAAATTTCATCTTTTGTAAATAACAGATCACACCTTTGTACCAATCAGAATGTTCCATGTCACATATGTGTGATCTGTCCTCTTCTTCAAGAAAATTTATTTGATTTTCTTCCAAATTACTTTGGGCCATAAGCTTAGCCAATCCTTATCCTCTCACCAGCTTGGTAATCTGGATTTCAATGTTGAATTCTTGGATCCTGTTGTGTAAAAATGTCCTTCACAACAACACTAGGTACATAGGCAATTATGGTAGCTCCCATCAGATATGTCCTAAAAGCTTTTGCTGCTTTTACTAGTGCATATGCCTATTTTTCATTTATGTCATACTTAAGTTCTGCAGCCTGCAAAGACTTACTAAAAAAGGCTATAGTCTGTTCAAAACCCTCAACATTCTTTTGTAATAATATAGCTGCAATTGTGTAGAATGAAGCAAATGAGAAAATTTGCAAGGGTTTGGAAAAATCAAGGTTCTCAACACAGGAGCTTCCTTTATAGCTTGCTTAATGGCCTGGAAAGCTTGTACCGACTCTTCTTCCCATTCAAATTTGGCTTCTTTCTAAAGCATTTTAGAAATAGGGTGAACTATCTCAGCAAAATTTGTTATGAACCTTCTTAAGAAATTGATCTGTCCAAAGAAAGACTGTATTCCTTTGACATTTCAGGGTTGTGGGACCCTATCTATTGCAATTACTCTCTCTGGGTCAATTTTGACCCCATCCTTGGAAAAAATATGTCCCAACAACTTCCCTTTTTTTACTCCAAAATAACACTTCTTTGGATTTAAGGAAATGCCATATTCCAATGCTCTATATAACACTTTCTCCAAATGTTCACAATGGTCATCTTCTTTCTTGGAATATGCTGTTAGATCATCCTGATAAATCACCAAAAATAAGCTAATAAAATCTGAGAATGCCACATCCATGGCTCTTTGGAAAGTAGCCCCTGCATTTGTTAAACCAAAAGGCATTCTCACATATACATAAGTTCCCCAAGGTGTAGTGAAAGTTGTCTTAAACTGTTCAGACTCCTTAACCATGACTTGGTTATAGCTAGAAAACCCATTCATCATAGACATCAACTCACAGCCTGAAACCCTCTGTAACATGGCTTCCATATTTGGTAATGGGTAATTGTCTTTTAATGAAGACACATTCAAATTTCTGAAATCCACACATAACCGGATGTCTCCATTTTTCTTTCTCACAGACACCAAATTTGAGACCCAAGATGAGTGTCTGATTGGTTTGATGATCCCTGCATCTCTTAACTTCATTAGTTCTTCTTGCATTTTTGGGGCCAAGGTAGGATTAATAGGTCTTTGCTTTAGCCTAAAAGGCTTAGCATCACTACTTAAAGGAATTTCATGTTGAAACAAATCCTACCTATAAGCCTTAAGATCATCGTAAGACCAAGCAAACACATGTCTAAATTTTCTTAACAAATCAATCAACATCTTTCTCACCTTTGGTGATAACTTCTTTCCAATATACACCTTTTTTGGTGATGCCTCTGTTCCAAGGTTTATTTCCTCCAGATCATCAGGATGGGAAGCAACATAGTTAGTCTTCGTCCTATCTTGGTTGTCAAACACTCTTTCAAGAACAACTAAACCCTTAGGAATTGTGTTAGTCTTTAACTGAATAACTTCATTCCCAAACAAAGTATCTTTACCATCAATATTTTCAACAAAAGCTCCAAAATCAATTTCTTGACTTTCATACTCATCCACACAACTTAAGAACCTCAATATATCATCATCATTGTCAAAAACTTGCCAGTTTTTGATGTTATTAGGAATAGATGGTCTGGTTTGCACTTCAACCTTTGAAATCCCAGCATAAGTCATGTCATATGGTCTTAATGCAATATTTTCTAGCAAGTCCGCCACCTTATTGTGGCCTCTCTCCATCCAATTTATACCAAAAGAATCAAAGTTTTCTAATTCATCCCAAACAACATTTCTATACTGTTTCAGCCTTTTATTCTTTGACACATATATGGACCTGACTTGGGAAATCACAAGCTCAGAATCTCCAATTACCTTGAGCTTCTTGATCCCATATTTTTGAGCCAATCTGAGCCCCAATAAAAAGGCTTCATACTCGGCCACATTGTTGGTGCACTCAAATAATAGAGTGAAAGAGAATCTGAAAGTCTTTCCACTTAGAGTCCTTAGCAACACACCTGCACCAGATCCTTCCTTTGAACTTGCACCATCAAAATACATAGTCCACAAATCATTTGATTCTGACACATGTGTAACCTCTGTATCAATTGGTGCAACAGGTTTATCACAATTACTAGGGGATTCCTCAACCCTGAACTCATTTATGCCACAGTCAGTAAAACATGTCAAATTCTCAGTCGGATCATGTTCAATCATATGAGGCACTTTGGACTCTCTTTCAATATTGACATCCTTTCCATCAATATAAAAGGTAGCAAATGACATATCACATTGCATGTTACCTCCCATTGATGCACTCCATTTCCTAGACAGGAGCATCCCAAAATGAGGAGGGATGTCTGCAACTATAACAGTCATAGCCAAAACCTTATTAGGGTATTGGGTCAATTTATACGACAATGCTTTTATAGTCCCAATAATTGGCACTTCTCTTGAATCTAATGCATAGCATTTACCTTGAGTATTAGCTATTGTTAAGCCCATTGCTTCCATAATCTTGACTAACATAACATTATTTGATGCCTTTGAGTCTATCATACAATTTCTCAGAGTTTTCCCATTTATATCAACACTCAGGAAAAAGGGAGTTATGTTCTCAAGGCACATATTGATAGAATTCCCTAGATATACAGGGGGAATTTGTGTTACAATTCCCTCCACTTCATTTTATTTTATTTCTTCCTTTTCCTTGGTTTCTTTAAAATCTCCTTGTTCAATTTTATTACCAGAAATTCCAAAAATCAAGGCTATTGTTTTCTCTTTATGGTCATCTATTCTCATCATCTCCAGCAAAGGTACCGTTACTTTAACTTGAGACAATACTTGAAATATATCCAAAGGTGTGTATTTAGGCATGTTAGGGATCATACCTTCATTAGTTTCCTTTTGCTTTTCTTTTGGATCATATTCAACAAACTTGGTAATCACTTTGGTCTTTACTAACAAAGGAGTAACATCTTCACCAGGCTTTTGGATCTCATTCATTTTTGCCCATATCTTGTCGTTCTTGACTTCCTTGATCTTGACAACATCATTTTTGTTGTCTTCTTTAACACCCTTGTTTTATCTTTCTGTTCCTTAATGAAAAGACTAGTAGGCTTACCCTGCTCACCACCCACAGTTCTGTTTCTTGGTTGTTTCTCATCTAAGCAGACATTTCTTTAGTCAACCAGGCAATCTCATCCTTTGATGGTCTCCTTAGAGACACTGAATCCTCAACATGCTCCATATTGCAAGCATGATTTTAAAAATTCCCTTCCTCATTAGAAAAAAACTTGTTGATGGTAGATTTCACTTCTCTGTCATTGATTATTCACATCAACTTCTTGCAATTCTTCATCATAAGAACATTCAGCTTCATGAATATATGACCGGGCCATACAACAATCAACATCATTCTGCTCAAAATCATGGGTCTGCTCATGAGTATCTTCTTCCTTTGTTTTTTCAGCTTCAAGCAGTTGGGCATTGCCACAATAATTCTGATCATGTGGACACACACACACCTCACACCATGGTCTATCTTGCACCATATTTACAAAATGCTTTTGTAAAGGATTTGGGGTCTGCTGATCAGTTTTAGGCTTCTGAGCTGGTAGTATTGGTTTCCCATCCTTCCAATTTGTATTGTAGGGATAATATTGCAGTCTAGGAGTTCTGTCATTTTTATTATATTGTTGCTTATAATTTCCAAGACCCTTCTCTTTCTTGGCAACAATATATTTTATATCCTTCAAAGTACTGAGAACCTTATCCCACTTCTCATCATCCTTAGGACCTGTGGTAGAAACCTTCTTAGTTTTGTCCCTAGGATTCTTCAAAAGAGTGGGCTCTTCCCTGCTACCATATTTTCCAAAAGCTCTCCTATTGCTTTCAATATTAATAGCTTCTCTAAAAGCATCCCTCATGGTTTGAGGGTCCTTATCTCTAAAGAGATATGCCATTTTAACATCAAAAGCATTGAAATAAGTGGTTAAACAAACATTTTCATCAAATCTCATCACTTGAAACAACTTATACATTGTCTTTTGAAATCTAAGGTTAAACTCTGTCATAGGCTCATTTATTGACTTCTTGATGGTGTTGAATTCATTTAACATGAAACTAGCATTGGCCTTATCACCATATTGTTCTTTGAAGAATTTTTCAAACCCTTCCCATGAACCAATACTAGTATTTGGTAGACCCTTGTACCAATCCCTTGCATCTTATGTTAAAGATTGGATGAACAACTTCATTACTACATCCTCATGTTCTACTTCATAATCGTTCAACATATCCATGAAGGTTTTCAAATGTTCCTCAGCTGAAAAAGCATTATTCCTAGTGAACTTATTCATATTTTCTCTTAACTCATCTGGGATAGGATTTGGGTAACCCAGAATACCATCAAAGAACAATTGCCTATATCTTTCCAATTGTATAGGTCTCCTTTGAAATAGTCCATCAATTTTTTGAGAGTCATCACTAGACCTTGTATTCTGAGTTTTAGGACCATCTTGATGTAGATTTACAAACTCGGTTGCCTGAACCTTTGGGCCAAAATTATTTGTGATATTTTCCAGACCAGTTTTAAGATCATTTTTCGCAACCTCTTGGTGACCTGATGAAGTTTGAGCTTGTGCAACTTCATCCACACTTGCCATTCTTAGGAAACTTATTTTCCTTCTCTTTTCTGCATTTGCAGCCTCAATTTCAGTCCTCTCTAGTTCTTCTGCTAGAGCTTCCCCTTCCCTCCTAACCTTTTCCAAGGCAGTCTCTATTTGTGATGACACGTGTGGAAGGGGATCTTGCTTAGGATGGTGAGAAACCACCCTTTCATTTATCTTGATCCCTTCAGCCTTCTGTTTTCCCTTGTCCAAAACAGGTTTAGGATCTGTAGGCTTTGGTTGGGCCTTAGCTTGACCTACATGATTTGCTTTAGACACTGACTTCACCTCCTTATCAAATGTTTTTTGTACAACGGGTCCCTAGGGTCCAAGGGTTTAGGATTTGCAGGCTTTGGTTGGGCCTCAGCTTGACCTACATGATTTGCTTTAGACACTGACTTCACCTCCTTATCAAATGTTTTTTGTACAACGGGTTCCTTCTCTTCTGGGTCCGGTTTACTTTGGTTTAGGAGTTTCATGGTTGCCAGTTGTCTGATTAATCTATCCCTTTCAATGACAACATGCATCAGTTCTGTTTCCTTTTCTTTGTCTTTTTTTATCCTAAGCTTAGCTTGCTTTTGGATATCTCATCTTAAAGAACTAATATCCCCAAAAACATCTTCAGGGTCGGGCAAAGTCATGTCAGAATTTGATGTTTCACTTAAGTCTATCAGGTTTGCTTCTTCTTGCCTAAATAATAAAGGGGTTCCATCATCTTCAGTAGGAGGAGGAGGCACATCATTGGTGCATTCTCTGTGATGGCTTTGAATTATACTCCTACTTCTTCTCTCAGTATATTGGACACTAACAAGCCCTTTATTATGATAGGATACATCCTCTTGAACAGGTGTATTAAATAATGCATCAAAAAATCCACAGCTATCTGACTCAGAATGTCTAGATACATGTTCAAAATTCTCAGGGATAGGATGTAGAGATTTACTTGTACCTTGGTGTACATGATTTTGTGACGCGGGAGCAGCATTGCTACTTTCTAGTTTCTTCTTTATCCAGTCCTTCTTCATCTTAGGAATTTCACCTTCCAATTTTTGTTCCGGGTGATTCTTTACGAATGACCTGGTGTTCTTCATATCTCCTTGCTTGTCAAAAAATATTTTAATTTGTATTAAATCTTCAAATGAAAATGCACATTGGTGTAGAGACTTCAGAGTCGCCACCCAATTATTTTGGGAAAACCAACTGTTCAGGAACACTTGGTGGGAAAGACCTTTAGAAATTTATTGTACTAATAATGTACGAATTTTCGTCACGAGATATTCGCAACTTTTGGACAACAACCAAATTAGATAAAAGAAAATCAAAGCCACGAGCTCGACCTTCAAATCAAATCAATACTATGATAACTCTATGAAAAATGGATAATCGACCCACTGACAAGAAATATTTAAACTAAGTCCCCAATAGAGTTGCCATTTTGTTGGTTGTTTTTATTGTAACCAGGTTTATCTTCTATTCTACCTATAGAATTGCCAATTCTAATTGAGGGCAGCTCGAAGGACCTGGACCAACTGACGAGGATTTTAACAATAAACCTCCTACACTTCAGGCTCTGCAAAACCCATGCGGGTGGTCCCTATAATGTGTTAATAATCTCTACATTGAACTTATAAACAATCATTAAAAATTAACAGATAATCCCATTTAATAGCTCAACAAAATAGGACAATACTGAATTGAATTGGCTTTTCATCAGTAATACTAACTACTTGGAGCATGAGATGATTATAACAATATTTCACAACTTAAGATAGTCATGTAATTTGCAATTTGGTAGCAAGCTCTAAGCAAAGACAAACAGACACAAAACCCCACATTCATATATGATTTAGACCAGTGCCATATTCCATTGGGGAGTCAAGTTTACAAACATCTAAAATTCCATTATAGATTCAAACACATAGCACATAAGATCTCTGACAACAATTGCCTTACAACATCATCAATTTATATTCTAACCCAATACTTCTTACCAAATCCATAACAGTGAGATGAACACAATAACCCTTGATTATATTATTCAAAATTACGATATGCTTATACAAAGGAGAGACATGAGCTTGAAATGAATCATTATAAATCAAATGCTAGTACTATTATGAAGCATCAAACCTTCATAAACCCAAAACCCGACTACAAAATGACACAAAACCTAAACTGCATTTTGTACTAAAAACAATCAGGATTTACAACTGCTCTGCAACTATGCCTAGACTTGACCTCAAAATATCTAACTTGCCAACCCTTATTTTTGGCCTTGAAACATTTCTTATAGAGAATGAAGGAGAAAACAAGCATCGGGCCAGAAATATACACATGTCATCGGTCGATTGGACTGCTCTGTGACATTTCAAAAATATGATTACAATCGCCAAGTCCCGGAGCATCTTCTTGTTGATCCCACTCATTAGGGAATAGCTGTTGCGTTTGCCAAACCTCAAAGCCTGAGCCAAAAACTGTCATGGAGACAAAACCATAATCAGTTATAACCATAACCGCTAAGTTGTTAGTTGCTGGTAGTAGACACCACTTTACTCCTCCTCGGTTAAGTATTTGTCCACCAATTTCTGATACTCTTCATCCGTTGGCCAGTCAAAATTCACCACCTCATTCACCTTAATATTATAAGGTGTATACTTCACTGCAACTTGATTGGCCTCTCTTTCAAATGACTCTAAGAATGTGTTGGTATTAATTATTTTGTCCATGTTACTTACCAACAAGTCATAATCAAAATCATCACAAATCAATTTGATTTGTGCATTAATAACTTCCTCTTCCCTTTCCTGCCACTGCTACAATGTTTTAACATTTCCTTGTGCATCAATGATGTCTGACAAAAACGTATCACTCCAGTCATCAAAGCTCTTTACTAGCTCCCTAATTCTTCTACTCAAATCATTTGGTAGAGCCTGGAATCCCTTCAATGATTTCATAAAATTTTGAGTAGGCTTCAATGACTGGGGCCTATTGTCTACATCAAATCTAGAAGTCTTAAACATAATATCTAAGTCATTGGCCCTAGGGATCCACTTCTTAGCCAGAGGAAAAACTATTTCCCGATCCCTATTTATATTTTTTATTCCATTCAAAAATAAAGTAGACAAAGAATGTACAGATGGTAATCTACCATCCACCCTCTCATTTAAATGCCTCAAAACCATGTCCACCACCTCATTTTTTTTGGAAGTAGCATCATCGTCACTTTCCTTTAAGGCAACCTGTAATTTTGTGATCTTATTCCACATTTGCTTCTTGGTGGGATCCACAAAATACTCAACTTCCTCTTCAACTGGCCTTGGTGTAGGATTGAGAGCAGGTGTCTGGATAGAGGATCCCAGAATAGAAACAATTGGGGTAGTAGGGGAGATTGATCCTGAAGTGGGAAGTAATGCCCTGATATCAGGAGCACTGAAGGATTCTCCTGCTTGTCCATATTTCAATCTATCCACTTCATATTGGAGCTCAACATTCCTTTGTTGCATCCTACTATATTCCCCAATTATTATGTTGTACTTCTCCATCAGACTCTTTTTTTCAGCCTCCTCTCTTTCGGTTGTCTTTTGGGCCAATTTGGCTACATTTACTGGTAGGCTTGTAGCTTTTGTTGTTGATGTTTCAAAAGCTCTTTTGATAATTAGCCCTCCCCTTAGGTTTGGACTAATATCAGTTACATTCGGTTTTCTTCCCTGGGGTGCCAATGTCCATATGGCTAGAGTTTCATACTCCTCACTGAAGGCAGAGTCTTGCAAAGCTACCTTAACCTCTTCTTCACTATTTTCCATAGGATGCTTGGACTGTAGGATAGCATTAAATGCTACAACATCGGCTATGTCCCACTCAGCCAAAATTAGGACACCAACCTGAGTCACAAGTCTCCTTCCTTCCTCAGGAGTGATGTTCTTAAATTCTTCTATCAGTTTGGCCTTGACCTCATCATCATTCTCCTGCTCAGACTTGTCAGGTCTTGATTCTCTCCTTCTCTTGCACTTGTCCTAGTATTCCTCCAGTTTCATCCTCCAAATCAACTACAAGAAAACAAGAGTCTTCACAAAGGCATCATCATCTAAGAATGCCTTGTAGGCCTCCATCTTGGCATCTTGTACATATTGCCCCTTGATATCCATATCAGATAACACCAGTTGTGTTGATCTAGGAGGGGAAGGGATACCAACCTGCATGGTGCAGAAGCACCCCATAGTTCACCTTAGGAAAGTTGTCTAGAAGGTCATGTTTGGCCAATTTGTCTAGGACAACTTATCTTCATAATCTTGTTCCTTCATGTTTGTGCCTTAGTGGCATTTTGTGATCATCCATTGAGTTGTTAAGGTCATGTTGACCATTGCATAGGTATGAGGTTTGGCTAAAAGAAAGGCATAAGAGCTTTTTAGACCTATTTAGGTGTTAGTTTCCTAAATTTTGAAATAAGGCTTAAAGGAAGCCACAAGCGGCCAAGGAGGGGATAAGGCTGAGCTTAACTACTTTAGTGACCCTATATAAGGGTGACCTTGGCATGGAATTGAGGTTGGGAGCTTTTACATTGATTTGAGATTTTGAATTCAAAGTAAAACAAAACAGTGGATTCTTAATGTGAATTTCTGGTTTTTGGTTCAAAGTAGAGCTTTAATGGATTGAAATTGATTCTGTAACGTGAGTAGGATGTAGTATATTTGTTTTTTAAGCACTGTGTGGTAGCAATTTGGAGTTTTAGTTTAGTTTCAAGCATTGTTGAAGTTAGAGGTATCTTTCCATTTGCTGATCTGACAGTTTGTTTGTAGATAATGGAGGTTTAGATCATATTCCCTCTGTACATAACGTAGGGCCTCTTGGGAATTGTGACTAGACTCCATGATTGTATATATGGTAGGATTAGGAGTCTTTAACAGTTCAGGAAACACCATGGAAGTCTTCTCCTAGGCGAGCCAGGAAGTGTCCGGCTAGGAAAGACAAGGAGTGCATGGCACTTGGTTTGCAGGGGTGATCATTTCCTATCAAGTCACGGTGTGGAGAGGGCAACCAGATGCCTTGCAAAGAACTGGCATGAAGGAGGAAGCTTCATCAATCAATTTGGTGAGGAAACTCATGACAGTCTGCTATGTGGTCAAGGAAAGGGCTCAAAAAGGCCAAATTTGCTAAATTGAAGGTCCAACCTGTGTATGGACAGTTGAGGGTTAAGACCACTAAAATCTTAAAGTGGTAGGCATGAGGACCAGGAACCCCAAAGAAAGATTCTGTGTTCTTTGGAAGACTTTGGAGTGCTAGCTTGTTTTCTCGGAGAAGGAGGGCTAATTGGGGCTCCTAGGGCTAGTAGCCTTTATAACCCTAAATGAGGGTTTGGTGGAAGCGATGGGAAAATGAAGTTAAGTGGACCCTCAAGAACCATAATGTGATGGTTTAAACCTGTTAGAAACATCCCCACACCTCTGCAAAGCTGAGATCTAATATTGGGAGTAGGTTAGCCTTTAGGGTGGATTAAGGGCTAAGGGAAGAATTGCAACAAAGCACCAAGGTTGACTTGGTTGGAAGAGTATGTGATGATAGTTGGGTTGGCAAGGAGAACTAGGGGAGCCTAGTCAGGAGGTAGGTCCTATAGGTTAGGTGGTGGAGTGAGACACCATGGGGGTCTTCCAAGTAATACCTAGAGCAGGAATCAGTGTTTGATTCCTCCAACCTCCCTATCAAATTGGTATTAGAGCAACAAAAGATTTGGGATAGATTTATGTATGTCAGAACTTGAGTCTAGTGGTTCTACAACCATGGTGACAAATATTGAGTTGGCCAAGAAGGTCGAAGATCAAGAGGAAGATAATAGGAGATTGAGAGAAAGAATAGCTCAACTTGAGCAAGGAATGAACAATGTGCAAACCAAGATCGATGAGGTCAGTGATAGGTTGGAAGGCAAGGTACCAAAAAGTGAAGAGGTTGTAGAGGAAGACAAGACCCATGAATCTGACCCTGTTCTGCAAGAAGAACTGTTCTTGTAGGCATTGAAAGCTTTGAGTGGAAAAGCACTTGAAGGTATACCATTGTTTAGTGGGAAATTGGAAGCTGATCTAGTCATGGACTGGATAGAGGGCATGGAGAACCATTTTGAGTGTGATGGAGTCACTGAAGCACAAAAGGTGAAGGTGGCCAAATCAAGATTGAGAGGATCTGCCTTGACATGCTGGAAATTCATTCAGACAGAGAGGGAAAAGGAAGGCAAGAAGCCTATTTCAACTTGGAAGGGTATGGTTGCAAAAGTGAGAGAAGAATACATGCTAGATGATTATGAGATTCAGTTGCATAAGAAAAGACAGAGCTTGAGACAAAGAGACCAAGATGTGAATTCCTATACTAAGGATTTTCACAAACTTTGCATGAGGTCTAATGTTTCAGAAGATGAAAGTCTCAAGGTGGCTAGGTATCTTAACGGCTTGAAGTGGAACATTCAAGAGGAGATGACTCTTCTAAGTCCCAAGACAGTACACCAATGTTACCAATCATCTATAAATATTGAGGAAAGAAGCAAAAGAAAACAAGATCAGGCTTCTAAGAGTAGAGGCAAAGGTAGAGGGATCGAACAAAGAAATCAGGGAGAGTCTAAACTCACAGAGCATGTAAGTGAAACACCGTCTAGAGGAGGCTATGGAAGAGGTAGAGGACCTCAAGGAGGATCAAATAGAGGAAGAGGAGCAGGAAGAAGTAACTCATACTTTTCTAGTATGAAGTGTTATAACTGTGGTCAAGTAGGACATCCAGCTTATAGGTGCCCAGAGAAAGAATCTTCATCAAATGCAGGAAAGAGAGTGGCATATGCTCAAGAGGACACCTTGAGTACCAAATCACCTGAGGTTAATCACATTGAATCAGAAATGGGGGAGAACCTGATGTTTAGAAGAGTTTTGATCAGACAACCGGTCAAGGAAGAGCTAAAGCAAAGGAGAGCCTTATTCAGGGTAAGGTGCAAAATACTTGGAAAGGTGTGTAAGGTTATAGTGGATTCAGGGTCTACTGATAACATAATCTCAGAAGAGGCAGTAAGGAAGTTGAAATTGGAGAAAATGCCCCACACTAACCCTTACAAAGTAACATGGTTGAACAAAGGACAGAGTGTTCTTGTCAATGAACAAACAATGGTGGAGTTCTCCATTGGAGGTTACAAAGATAAGTTGATTTGTGATGTGTTACCCATGGATGCATGCCATCTACTATTGGGCAGACCATGGCAGTATGACAAAGGTGCCATATATGATGGGAAAGAGAACACCATTTCTTTCAAGAAGGATGGAAAGACATTTAAATTACAATCACTGTCAGAGGAGGAAGAAGGATAGTCAAAGACCCCTAGTGTCTTATTAAGCAGTGGTAAGGAGTTCATTAACACCCTACATCAAGGAGGTGAAGGATATGTGATCATGGTGCAACCCAAAGAAGAAGACAAGGCCAAGAAAACAGTCATACCGGAAGCAGTCCAGAAGTTGTTAGAACAGTTCAAGGACATAGTTAGTGATGGTGCACCTGCAACCTTACCTCCAAAGAGAGCCATTAGTCATCAGATTGACTTCATACCAGGAGCTTCATTGCCAAACAAAGCAGCTTACAAGCTTACACCAGATCAAAACCTAGAAGTAGCTAGACAAGTGCAGGAGTTGTTAGATCAAGGATTGATTAGGAAGAGCATCAACCCATGTGCAGTACCAGTGGTCTTAGCAACCAAGAAAGGTGGTAAGTGGAGATTATGCACTGATTCTAGAGCTATAAATAGAATCACAATTAGGTATAGGTTCCCTATTCCTAGGATTGAGGACTTGATGGATTGTCTTGGAGGAGCTCAGTACTTCACCAAGTTGGATCTCAAAAGTGGATACCATCAGATCAGAATCAAGGATGGAGATGAGTGGAAGACAACCTTTAAGACAACTGATGGGTTGTATGAGTGGAGAGTTATGCCATTTGGCCTCTCTAATGCCCCTAGCACATTCATGAGGCTCATGAATGAAGTGCTCAAAGAATTTACAAGGATATTTGTGGTGGTATATCTTGATGATATACTCATCTTTAGCAAGACAGCAGAAGAACATCTTAAGCATGTGGAATTGGTTCTTAAAAGATTGCAAGAAGAGAGGTTAGCCATCAACCTAGAGAAATGTGAGTTTTTCAAACAGGATCTTGTGTATGTTTGTAGTATCCCAAGGATCATTGAAGATGGATCCAAGCAAGGTGGAAGCTATCCTAAATTGGCCTACACCAACCACAAGGACAAAGGTAAGAAATTTTCATGGATTGGCTCAATTTTATAGGAGATTCATAAGGAACTTTAGTGGCATATGTGCACCAGTCCTTGATACAATCAGAGGTGGCCTAAAGACTAAGTTCAAGTGGAATCAAGAAGCTAAGAAGGGTTTTGAGAAACCGAAACAAGAAGTGGCAACTCAACCCATTCTTTTATTACCTAGTTTTGATAAGTTGTTTACAGTGGAATGTGATGCCAGTGGAGTTGCAGTAGGAGGAGTGCTAAGCCAAGAAGGCAAGCCTATAGCTTTCTTTAGTGAAAATCTCAATGAAGCTAAGAAGAAGTATTCTACCTATGACCTAGAACTTTATGCTTTAGTACAGTCACTTAGGAAGTGGAGGCATTATCTTCTACCTAAAGAGTTTGTAGTCTTTACTGACAATCAGGCACTCAACTATATCAACACTCAAGAGAAGTTGAGCAATAGACATTTGAAATGGATGGAATACATCCAAGCTTTCACTTTCACCATCAAGCACAAGAAGGGACAGCTGAACAAGGTGGCAGATGCACTAAGCAGGAGATTGCTGACAGTGCAAGCGATACAGATAAAGAGCATTGGAATAGAAAGTTTCAAGGATCTCTATGGGGAAGATGAAGACTTCTCAGAGGCATACAAGGTGTGTTCTGATTTTGAAAATCACTTTCATAGTCAATTCTTAGAATATACATTGCAAAGTGGACTGTTATTCAAGGGGAATCAGTTATGTGTTCCAAGAGGATCAATGAGAGAGAATCTCATCTAGGAGAAGCACAATGGAAGTCTTAGTGGTCATTTTGGCATTAACAAGACAATGGAACTAGTGCAGAGGTTCTACTATTGGCCTAAGTTGCCAAGGGATGTTAGGAGGTATGTGGAGCAGTGTGTAGTGTGTATGAAAGCCAAGGGAGGAGCTAGTAATGTAGGTTTATATCAACCCCTACCCATTCCTAACAGACCATGGGAGTGTGTTAGCATGGACTTTGTGGTAGGACTCCCTAAGACTAAGATAGGTTTGATAGTGTCTATGTGGTGGTAGATAGGTTCAGTAAGATGACTCACTTTATCCCTTGCAAGACCACCCATGATGCTAGCTATATTGCTCACCTTTTCTTCAAAGAAATTGTAAGGATCCATGGATTGCCTTTGAGCATTGTCTAAGACAGGGATGTGAAGTTCATGAGTCATTTTTGGAAGACTCTATGGAGCAGATTAGGTACCAATCTGTCTTTTGGATCAGCTTACCATCCTCAGACCGATGGACAAACAAAGGTGGTTAATAGAGTGTTAGGTAACCTTCTAAGATGCCTAACCAAGGAGTATGGACAGACATGGGACTTAGTCATCTCATAAGCAAAATATGCATACAATGACAGTGTAAATAGGACCACAGGGAAGAGTCCTTTTGAAATAGTGTATGGAATGCACCCAAGAGGTGTGTGTGAGCTCAGGGATCTAGGAGCTATGGAGCATAGGAGTGGTTAGGCCAAGGATTTCTCTCAGACCATGAAGGAGATTTTGGAGCAAGTGAAGAAGACAGTCATCAAGGCTACTCAAAAGTTGAAAATTAAGGTGGATCTATCTAGGAAGGATCTATAATTTGCAGTAGGGGACTATGTCATGGTCCACCTCAACAAATCCAGATTGCAGAAGGGAACATCAACCAAGTTGCAGATGAAAAGAGTGGGACCATGTAAGGTGTTAGCCAAATATGCAAAGAATGCTTACAAGGTGGAGCTACCTGCAGATTTAGGCATCTCACCAGTGTTCAATATGGCTGATTTGATCAGGTATAAGGGAACAATCACGGACATGGTTCAAAATAGCATAGACATCTTCAAGGATGTGAGTAACATAGCCTTACCTACTAGGGACAAGCTACAAGCAGAGAGGATCTTGGAGTCAAGGGTGAAGAAGTCTACCCGGTATAAGGAATACATGGAACACCTCATCAAATGGAAGGACAAACCTGAATCTTTGGCTACATGGGTGGATGAAGCTTAGTTCAAGAAGCAAGGTATTGATCCATCTCTGATCTCTCCCCGCATTCCTTAATGTCTGTGCAGAGGGGGAGAATGGTGCAAGAGCACCCCATAGTTCACCTTAGGAAAGTTGTCTAGAAGGTCATGTTTGACCAATTTGTCTAGGACAACTTATCTTCATAATCTTGTTCCTTCATGTTTGTGCCTTAGTGGCATTTTGTGATCATCCATTGAGTTGTTAAGGTCATGTTGACCATTGCATAGGTTTGAGGTTTGGCTACAAGAAATGCTTAATACCTTTTTAGACCTATTTAGCTGTTAGTTTCCTAAATTTTGAAATAAGGCTTAAAGGAAGCGACAAGTGGCCAAGGAGGGGTTAAGGCCGAGCTTAACTACTTTAGTGACCCTATATAAGGGTGACCTCGGCATGGAATTGAGGTTGGTAGCTTTTACATTGATTTGAGATTTTGAATTCAAAGTAAAACAAAACAGTGGATTCTTAATGTGAATTTCTGGTTTTTGGTTTAAAGTAGAGCTTTAATGGATTGAAATTGATTCTGTAGCATGAGTAGGATGTAGTATATTTGTTGTTTAAGCACTGTGTGGTAGCAATTTGGAGTTTTAGTTTAGTTTCAAGCATTGTTGAAGTTAGAGGTTTCTTTCCATTTGCTGATCTGACAGTTTGTTTGTAGAAAATGGAGGTTTAGATCACATTCCCTCTATACATAACGTAGGGCCTCTTGGGAATTGTGACTAGACTCCATGATTGTATATATGGTAGGATTAGGAGTCTTTGACAGTTCAGGAAACACCATGGAAGTCTTCTCCTAGGCGAGCCAGGAAGTGTCCAGCTAGGAAAGACAAGGAGTGCATGGCACTTGATTTGTAGGGGTGATCATTTCCTGTCAAGTCACGGTGTGGAGAGGGCAACTAGATGCCTTGCAAAGAATTGGCATGAAGGAGGAAGCTTCATCAATCAATTTGGTGAGAGAAACTCATGACAGTCTGCTGTGTGGTCAGGGAAAGGGCTCAAAAAGGCCAAATTTGCTAAATTGAAGGTCCAACCTATGTACGGACAGTTGAGGGTTAAGACCACTAAAATCTTAAAGTGGTAGGCATGAGGACCAGGAACCCCAAAGAAAGATTATGTGTTCTTTGGAAGACTTTGGAGTGCTAGCTTGTTTTCTCGGAGAAGGAGGGCTAATTGGGGCTCCTAGGGCTAGTAGCCTTTATAACCCTAAATGAGGGTTTGGTGGAAGCGATGGGCAAATGAAGTTAAGTGGACCCTCAAGAACTATAATGTGATGGTTTAAACCTATTAGAAACATCCCCACACCCTTGCAAAGCTGAGATCTCATATTGGGAGTAGGTTAGCCTTTAGGGTGGATTAAGGGCTAAGGGAAGAATTGCAACAAAGCACCAAGGTTGACTTGGTTGGAAGAGTATGTGATGATAGTTGGGTTGGCAAGGAGAACCAAGGGAGCCTAGTCAGGAGGTAGGTCCTATAGGTTAGGTGGTGGAGTGAGACACCATGGGGGTCTTCCAAGTAAGACCTAGAGCAGGAATCAGTGATTGATTCCTCCAACCTCCCTATCACTGCATGTCTTGATTAGTCACAATAATTTCATCCATTAGAGCCTCTTGTGTTTCCTCAATCCTTTGCCTCTCAGGGCTTGGCTCTGATGGTAGTACTGCAGGATCACCTCTTGGTGGTGAATCTAAATCCACAATCCTTATCCCTCCAGGCACTCTGATCCTTGGGGCTAGTTGTGATGATGCCTACATTATTTGTTTTCCTTTCTTATCCCCCTCATCCTCCTCGATACTATCATTCCTCTTTCTCTTGTATAGAGGTCTGTTAACTGGGGGCTGATAAGTTGGCCTTGTTTCCTTAGGCCTCACCTCTGGTCTCTAAATTCTAAAATCCATTTCCAAATTGACCACCTTGGTCCTCAAGGTTCCCATGATTTCTTTAAAATTGTCTAATAAGAAAGCAATTCTCTTGTGGAATGGAGTAAACTCCATTAATGGATCATATTTCGGATCCATTTTTTGCACCATGGCCAACAACTTCTCATAGGCAATCCATTTCTCCTTATTCAATTCCTGCCTATTTAAGTCAAATTCATTCCTGATTAGGTCATTAGGAAAGTTGAATTCATGAACAAATTTACCACCTTTAATTCATTGCCTAAACAAGGCAAATAATCCTTCTGGGTCATGCTGCCTCCTAGATCCACTCTTCAAATGATTGTTATCAAAAAACCTTCCAAAGTGGATCCATCCTCCCTTGGAAAAGACAAAGTCTGAAACAACAGTATAGTCAGGGAACAAAGTCCCTTTTCCTTTCCCTGTCAGGTTGTCTTCATGAATACAACCTAACTGCCACATGACCTCAACAAATCTCATCCTAGATAGTACATTATATGGGAGAATGTGAGGGGCTCCTTGGAAACCAAACACCCTTAGGACAGTGCTCACGAGGTACAATATGATGTCACCCCAATTGTGGCAAACCTTCAAATCAAGCTTCCTCACCTTCGGTCAGAGGAAGTCATGCAAATCCTCAGGAACTCTTGGCACATTTTCCACCAATCGAGCCCTAAGTTTGGAGGCAAAGCAGTTATCAAACTGCACAAAACTGGCACCTCCCCTGTTGTAAGACGAATCTGCACTCCACATCTAAACCAATAAATTTTCTCCATTCACCTCTTGCCTCAACTGCATCTTCTCTGAGAAGAAGTCGACATTCCTATACAGGAACATATGCATTAACAGGGAGTACCAGAAGAAAGGAGTGCTGACATCCCCCACGAGTAACTTCAACAAACCATCATGTATCTTTTCTGCCAGAAAAGATGCATAGTCATACACCATGGAGAAGATGGGATGCTGAATTTGAGCCCCCACAAACATGTATGCAATGGGCATTACTGTATTTGAGCTGAATCCCAAAATCTGGCACAATGAATAAAATGTTGCCAAAAAATGATTGGCAAAACAGCTTAGCCTGAAAGGCTCCTGGTCACTAGGGCTGATATGAATTATCGAACTGCTTGCCCTGGCAGGTGAGGAGGAAGTAACTTCAACCTGAAAATAGATTTTGAACTCGCATATTCTTGCTTCATCTCCTCTAAATCAATTTGGACCAAGAATGAGCTAAGCTCACTCAAGTCAAAAACCTGTTGGATCTCAGCTGCACTTATGCTCAACAAGAATCCCACCATCATTATCTCTAATTACCCTGGTAACTGGGTCATAACGTGCAACCACTGCTCTAAGTAGGTCCACGCCAGGAAATACATTCGGCACTACTAATTTTCCCATGTCGTATCTCCAACCATTTGAAAAGGGGTGGGGTAGGTTTCTTTGCCCATACCAGAGTCTAAACATTGCTAGACCTATCATTAGAACCCTAGCATCTGCAATATTGTAATCTTTGCATACTAGTCCCTCGCCTAGGGTCTTTCCATTCATTAACATCAAACCCCTCCTTCTGTCATTTGTCGATAATGGGAGTTAATCTAGAAAGTCATGATACAAATTCCTCTACAAGTAATCAACATGGCCAGCGTGTTGCTTCGGCGATGCCATCTCAAACAACTAGAGCTTTCTTAAAATTCAAAACCTTGAATAAACTAGGGCTATCCAGAAAGCGAAATTACAACACACTTATGCAATTCCCAACAATTCAAATGAACCAGTAACCCTATAACAATAATCAACAACCTCCTGACCAATATACTATAACCTTTTACAAGAATTACAGTCAGATTTAAACCAGTGATACAAAAATTTAACTCACGGGATTTTGCGCCTTGCAGAGAACCAAACTTTCGTTGTGATTGCTTAAAAAAAACTTTATCTCTGGCTCTGAACCGCTTCGAAAATGCTTGAATGCTTTTGTGGTGAAGATAGAGTGAAATAAAATCCTTTATGCCGATTGAATTTAGCTAGTAGACGTCTCATCCGCCATTAAAGCCCATTTGCATGATGCGCCAACGACTCCAATCGCATTAGATGCGAATTTAAACTTCAGTCGTTGATCCTTTGTTTTTGTCAGATCATCGAATGACCACCTTCAAAAAGGTTGATGTAACTACCATGTCAGTGTCGAGGGCCCACCACAATACGCAACTCCAAAGGGATATACGTGGCACTCGCCCGTGCTATCACAATCACTAAACACCTTGCATCTTTGGATCACGCGATGACAGACAACCGTTGATTTCCACCGTCGACGATCGTGTTCACTCATAACAGTTAGCAACACCAAACATAACCGTCGAGTAACTTTATCATCAAGATTAAAACACCGCCGTCGATCTCGAGCACGTGCATCTCACAACTCTTTTAGTAACTCACCCTTTAACATATTAAAACCTGATGCAAATATAAAACACTTTATTAGTCCTTTTTGGGCATCGACAACTGAGACACGTGGTGCCCGCATGTGATATCGCAATCAGTTGAAGCTTGGCGATGATGTCATTGTGAGATGGCGGGGAACGGTCAAGATCAACCGTAGGAAGATCGACGATCATTAAAATACTTTCCCTGCAAAATAAGATAATTATCAAAAGGGGAAAGGGGACACTGCCTAGGCCAACGACGAATGATGGCATAAGGTTGTTCTTAAAACGTGAGGCATGGGCCATCCTAGACTTGGGAAATTATAAAGTCGAGGTGAAATATTTAACGTAATTTATTAAAAGGGGGCCCGACCTAGACGAGTCAATGGGGCAGAAGTTGTTTTAAAACCTCCTTCAAAAAGGTAACGACGAAATAGATCTTAAACCCAGGGTTTAAGATAGAACTTTAGGATTTAATGAAGACAAAAATAAAACCCCAACCCTAGGTTTCTCCAAAATATCATGACAGACCAGTAATGTGGCAAAATAATAATGGAACTCAAAGGATGAAATTTGAGGCTTCATCAGTCTAAACACAATATGTGGAAACCCAAACTAGTAATGAACAAAGCATGCACAAGGTTTATACTCAATGTGTGGAAACCCAAACTAGTAATGAACAAAGCATGCATAGGGTTTATACACAATGTGTGGAGACCCACATTAGTATTGAACAAAGCACAAATAAGGTCTATAAACATCACATGGAGGCACAAATTAGTGTTGAACAAAGCACAAACAAGATCTATACACATTGCATGTACGCCTAATTAGTATTAAACGAAGCACATACAAGATATGTATAGATAGTGTATGGAGGCCCAAATTAGTATAAAACAAAACTTACACAAGGACACAAGGTTTAGACACACTACATGGAGACCCAGACTTTGCATTAACAAAGCATGCACAAAGTCTATTCGCATTATGTGGAGGGCCAAATTGGAAATCAATGAAGCATGCATTGAGTCTATAGATAGTGCATGGCAACCTAGACTAGAAATTAATAAAGTTATTGTGAAGTTCATACACAATGTGTAGAGGCCCAAACTAGTAATCAATCAAGCACAAATAACTATTGGACCCTTCTTTATCGAACAACTCAATCTTAATAATTTCTTCCGTCTAGGAAATGCATTGAAATTGTTGCCTGAAAAGTTAGAAGTACATGACAACAAACATGAGCGCGAATAAATCCATTAGATGTCTCCTTAATTTATAATGATACCACAGCTCAACCCCTTTATACATCAACTGCCTCACACCTAACTAACTACACGTAACTCGATGTCATAACATCAACTAAATCCCAGATGCCCGTCAGTTGTTATATCACCATAACAGAAAGTTGACACCATATTGGAGGCTAAAGTTGACCTTTGCTTATGCCCGTCAATTGTTATATCACATGTATTTCCTTCCCTTCTAAACACATATTATCTTCTATCAAAACTATGCATCATAAGATAGCCTCGCATAATCTGTGATCTGAAACTATGCCTGTGATTATTATGTTCGGCCTGGACTTTAACTGACACCTACAAATCCTCCAGAAAGGAAAACGTCCATCTTTATGCTGCTATAGTGTCGTTTGATCTTCCCAAGTGCAAGAACTAAAGTCCTTTATGCACCATTAGTCTGTAACTAAAGTTCCAAGATTTTATCGTGCTTTAAATTCCATTTGTGTGTCTATTGATTCTCTGATCATTTCCGCAACACCTAAGAATGCAATTGCACATATCTGACAACCTGCAAAATTTTACATAA
The DNA here is from genome assembly GCA_007115665.2 of Sequoiadendron giganteum. Taxonomy (NCBI): domain Eukaryota; kingdom Viridiplantae; phylum Streptophyta; class Pinopsida; order Cupressales; family Cupressaceae; genus Sequoiadendron; species Sequoiadendron giganteum. The sequence continues at coordinate 642,932,096 of CM021103.1, read as the reverse complement.
CCAACAAGATGTTTACTTTTTTCCACCTATCAGCCTCCAAATGGCTTCTTCGCATATCCATCTTCAAGGTGTGGATTGCATCCTAGATGGCATCATTAAACTTGTGTGTGGCAACACATGATATCCAAATAACATGCTCTACTTGTACATTCCACACGGGCTCACATTCTAATTTTGAGAGCTAACACTTTGCTTTGGCCTCTGTGGCCGTGTGGCACCAATGTCTCAGCCACTGGTCTTCATGTTGCCGTAATAGATTCCTTAAGCTCCAAAACACACACACAAAAAATCAAAATTATAATAGCACACTTCAGAAACACAAACACAACAGCTGATCTGCTATGCAGTACAAAAGAAAGGCAAATGTTTTTGGGTGTGACAAGATTGCTTGGCTCATAGGATGCTCCTGCATCAAAAGGTATTCAAAAGATTGATATATGAATAGCATATAGTCAATCAACATGTATTGGCCATATTGGTCAACCATACAAATGTCTAACACAAAGTCCCCTATATATTTTGGTGAAGTACAAAAATTTCCAGCCTAGAAATGAATTTTGTGACCATCCATGAAACTTGATCTGCAAATTGAAAACCTCTAATACATATTGCTAGCAGGGTCTCATGTTGTGTAGAAAATATGCAAGCATAGCATGTTGGGCAGTTAGAGGGCTGTGATATGCCTAGAGGTGGAATACAACTTGACATGTCTACACTGGAAACCCAGAAACCAAAATGAAACTGAAGTTGCTGAAGAATACTAAGTTTTAGATTCACTCAATACTTTCTACTTTCTAGTATAGAAATAAGAAGAAATAGAATGCTTTAAATAAAGAACGCCTGTCTCATACAATTGTGTCCCGACGAGAATTTTCTATAGTTACAATTCTACACCCAACCATAGGTGTTACCTCACAGATTATAAACTAACATTAATAGCTAAAAGCATATATTAACACTTAATAGAGCCTATATATATAAGAATACAAAATAGTAAAATACTAACACTAAAATACCACATTAATCTGCAGAACAAGCACCAAAACAATCTCATAAATTGAACTTAATTGAGTAGAACTCGAATAATGATATATTATTTGCAGCATTCTTGGTACCATTGTGCAATGCGTCACTAGGCTGTCAATAAGCCTCATGAAATATCACAAAGGTGTATGAACAGAATGATCAATTTAAGGTTACTTGATACAGTGTTCTGACAGAATACAACAAACTTTGAAGTTATTGTTACAAGATACAATCTTAAATGTAAGCCAAGCATAAAGTCTAGGTAGCATCTAATGATTAAATTTCATTTTAGACAATATAGTTTCACAAAAATTCTTCAGATATTTAACAGTTGAACACTTGGCATTCACGAGCCACATAAATTATATGCTTTTGAAGTTCCAGTTTTTCCTTCTATCACTTCCACATTATGTCAGAGAGCATCCGCATCTCTGCCCAGTGTAGCTTACCCTCTACAAATCCATTCGTGCCATTACAACAAACATTAAAAGATTACATATGGTAGTTGCAATGGACCTTTTCTGCAAATGTTAAGGGCTGGTATCATTAGAATGATAATAACACCACAAAATTGAAGTTACATTATGCCCTCCATAAGAAATGATAAAATGTTGTTCTAAACAGCACAGTCTAAATTTGTTGACCCAAATAAGGCATAATTGAATAAAATAAATAAAAATAGCCTTGTTTTTGTCCAAATTAAATCAACCAAGTCATTCAAGTTTATATATGGACCTTAGTGAGGGCATAGACAAACATGCTCATTGGTGATCTGCATCATCTCTGAAGCTCATTTCCTGAAGTACCAGCAACTATACAATTATCAAAAGATTCAAAACACTGACCCAAGAAATCCCACATATAGCAGTCAAATTCTTGAAGTAATAGCCAGAAAATTTTCTGCATGCATACTGAGGCACTGTTTAGTCTTCTGGGATATATTCCCTCCTTAGCCGGTGCCTCCTATCCAAGCCAACAACACTTTCATTTCCGTTCTGAGTATTGACCACTTTGCAATCTGCCAGCTGTTGTTGTAAGATCTTGACAAGCTCATTTAATTCATGTATCTTCTTTTCTTGAGACAAAATTATCTGAATCAAATGCATGCAAATAACAATCACAAGTCAAATTTTCTGAAAGAATCTTATTGTCGAAAACAGCCAAGTCATCAATATAATGGATAAATTTCTCGCATATCAAAGGTAATGTGGATCCCATGCAGAGACTTTGGAAGCTTACAGTTACATAAGTAGAGAACATTTTTGTGTTATATAGAAACAACTAAATAATTCAAAGAAGTGTCCAGAAAATCAATAAAGCAATGGAACTACTGAGAAATTGGCAAAAGAACAAATGCTGGCACCCTATTGGATTATAATTGAATTTTTCCCATGGCAATCTGTTATTCAATTGATAGGTATTTCATTTCCCCTCTGAACATAGATTTTCTTCTATTGAAAATTTGAGACCATTTGTCACAAGCTATCTGGTATAAAGCATATTTTGAAAGAATGGGCAGCAGCCTTGAGTAATTTTCAAAATATAGCTTACCCAATGTTTATTTACAAGATAGAAAGATCAAATACTTTTAAAAGGTGTTAAAAAAGTACACATCAATTCATCAGCATACATCATCCGTAAACAAGGTGAATATTCCACGCCATGCTTCACCAATACAGATTTTAACTTTTCCATTCAAACTGTGATGGTCATACTTGCTCCGTTGAAGTAAAATGTGCTTGAAAACAGTCCTAAAGCCTTTTTCGATTGTTTCAGTGTGCAGTAATTAAAGGAAGATGATCAAGATCAATAAAGAGCAAACATATAATGACAAGCATCAATGACACAAAAAATGACCTGAAGAAACCCAATGTAGGTGGCAACTCTAGATGAGTGAAGTTTCCACTCCTCTTTCACTATTCCCATCCTGATTTATACAAACTTATTGTCATGTACCCTCTTCCAATAAGTTCCTATAATGTTCCATAAGCCCATTTCCCATTTTCCGTTTCCCGTGGGCTTAGAGAAAAATAATACAAGGAAAATGATTTCATAACCTTTAGGTATGTTATGTTTCTTATGTTTTCATAAGGTGACCACTTAAAGTGTTTATATATAAGTGGATGCCTAGAGTGGGGGTCTTTGTAATAAAACATTATCATAATGTGGGCACCTAGAATGAGGGCTTGTAATTTAAAAAATGATCTTTTATTTAATCCTCCTATGTGGCATGGGAAGAGATATTTGAGAATTCGAGAAGGTTTATTTTTGGAGGGAAAGTTGGGTGCTCAAGGAGTCTATATAAGTAACGATTTTGGCAAAAAGAGGCTTGTTTATTATGTCATTCCCTCATATAGATTGAACATCTTGTTCGTCTATATCATTGGAGATTGGAGGATGGAAATCCACTGATTTCCATAACTGGATTAGTAGATGGAAACCACTGATTTAGAATTGTGCAATCCCATCCAGAGATTGTGTTTGAGCTTCAAAGTTGCAGATTGGAAGGGAGTGTGTTCATAGCAAAACCAATTTTTTGGTGGCTCTCATAGTGCCAATTTCATGAAGGTTTTTGGACCACTTTCATAAGTGCCATATGTGTTGGTTGTGGGTAGCATTATTGCAGATTTGGGGGCAGCTATTTAAATGCCTTTTTTGGACTGTTGGCGGCTAAGACAATGCCATTTATTACTGCTATTATTTCTGTACATGGTAATGATTTGCAATTTCAGAATAAGGAAAAAGTAATAAATGGTGTGGGCTATTGTGTTTAAGGGTTTATATTTATTGCTGCAATACATTCAATTTTTGGAAATCTTATATACAGTTCAGTAATTCAGATTTGTGACACAAGGAATTCAATTAGAAAATCTTGAGATTTGTGAAGTGAGTATTTTTTTATCAGATATTACATAATATTCCATTTGGGGATATTACACTTACTTCCTACAAGAGGCCTTCATGGACATCTTACACAGTGTTCATGATGTCCCAACACAACATTATCACTACTCCCTACACCTTCCAATAGCACTTCAACACATCAAAGGTCACTTGACTGTTGCAAATTAGTGCAATTATGGTCATGTTCAACTAAAAGGATCCCCCAAAACATGTTTACAAGGGGATCATTTAGACACGAGTTACAAGAGTGCCAACAAAAAGCCCAATTGCTTAAGATCCTAGAAAACCAAAGAAACAGCAAAACACCTCATCTAGAATGAGGCCATTGCTATTTTTCTCATATGTGATGGGTTTGACCATGGTTGAACCCATTGCTTGTGGCTGTTTTTCTTATGATGAGTTTGACAACGGTAGAACCTATCATAGGTAGCCATTTTTAAAAATGGGGAAGTCCCCTAGGTGTCTAGATTACCCAAGAGCTATGTGACATAGGGACACATCCCTGGGGCTTTTCTGACTATCCCATACCCAAGACATTTCAGCAACATGTCAGAAACGTTCCCAACTCGTCCCCTATCCCTACCATCTGACTAGCAATGTCTTGTAAATGCCTTTATGCCAGCCAAGTACATTGGTGAAAAGTAGGCTATCCCTGCCCGGAAAGTACAGTTTTTTTTTTGTTGCCAACTTGATTAAAAAATAAGGGCATCTGCTGGCCCATCCCCTCCATGCCTTTCAAAACCCTAAAAATAGCCCTCTTTAAAACAACAAAAAGAAAACAGCCAAATAAATAGCATGACTGCAGCCTTGACATTTGTGAGCACTAAGCACAATAAGCAATGATGTTTGAAGAGTGGTAGTGGTAGAGGAGAAGAGGAGAAGAAGAGCAGCAGCAACGAAGTATATTTATTTCAGAATTTTTTGTTCTCACAATATTGAAAATTTGAAGGACAAGTGTTAAAATGAAATATACTCTCTCAATTTTTTTTGATTTTCAATAGCAATTATAATGTAACCACACACCCGTTAAGGTTAGCTTAAAACCAAAACGTTGCAGAAAGAATTCTAACCAAGAATGCGCCCTAAAACCACTTAAGGAGGAGGGCGGGCATATGGTCAGAGGATCCCTAGGATCTACTGATTCAATAATTGAAATGGTTACAACTGAAAGAGAGAGAATCTAAACTCAACACCAAGAATGTGCACACAAGATCCTTTAGAAGGGGAGGTGCTAACATATGGTGGAGTGCTAAATACTGAACTGAAATGAAATAAGTGGATAACCAGCCATAAGAGGAATTACAAATAACAATTCATCCGCTGTGGCGGGCATCCACTCAAGAGTGGGAATTTTCCACTTTTCAGTGGGTAAGATGAAGAAATAAACTGAGTTCTTTTTCCAAACTGGCGGTAAACCATCCAGGGGTTACAAAAGTTTGAATTTTAAACACAAGTAAATGCAGAAAGATAAATGACTGAAATAGTACTACTATTCTCAACCTTACAATGTAAAAGTTCTGAAAATTACAATGTTTTACAATTGAACATTCAAAGCGAATATTAAGAAGTGATTTCACTAACTTCAAATCTTTCCAATTACAAGATTTATAATTCAAATTAGAAGTATCACAAATCTGATAAAATAAACCAGCAAGCTGCAATTTCCAACCAGCAGATATAATTCACCAAAAACTGCTCAAATTTCTTACCACACTTTACCAAATTTCAATGAGTCTGCGAAATCTTCAATCCAAATGCTAGGCAATCAGCTTCAAGCCGAATTTTGACCAAGAACATAGCCTCTACAAATAGCTCGAATCCCAAAACATGACTCATGAGAATGGTACGGCCTTGAAGAAGCACAGCCTTCTCTAGAAAAATCAGAACTTCAAAATAAATTCCCATCTTTTGCAAGAAGGGTCGCCCAAGCCTTAGTAATGCATTGCTTCAATACCCAAAAGCCCATAAAGTTTGCACAAAAAGCTGTAAATAGAAATGTCCTTCAGCCATGAAAGGACCAGCAAACACAAATTCTGGAAATAACATCAATTTCTCCAACAATGAAGCTCAATATGTACTTCTGAATGAAGCACACTCTCAATCCACCATCTAGGGAACCATAGTTTCAAGCCCAAAGAGTGGAATAAAATTGCTAAGCTTTCCTTTAGCCAAATTCTGGATTTCAAATCAGCAACATAACTTTGCTTTCCAAAACATAACATAATCAGCTCTCCACAATGCAACAATATATAAGTTTCAATGGGCAAATGAAACACTCTGAATACCAAGAAGTCGAATCACTTCAACTTCCCAAGGGACGCCATCTTTAACCATTCACTTTATCGTGAAATAATAAAACATTATTCCCCTTCCCTTTAGGCGTCCATTTCAATTTGCAACAACAAAGCATTTATTAAATCATTAAATGCTCAACATGACCCCTTAATGTCCCCTCTTTAAAACAACATGAAGTTATCACTCCTAGGCGTAGGGGGACAACTTAAAAACATAAATTGACTAAGTATAACACTTAGTCCAAGGAGATAACCAAAACCAATGCCAATACTGAAACTGAAGGATTACCACAAATAGCACGATGACCTGAGCTGAACTGCAGATGATGATACTGCCAACATTAGTAAGTTCACTTCAACTCAACAGAAAGCCAAACTGATCGGCCACACTGAACTACAAAAGATTGAGTTGTTGCTAGAGTGATACTGCTATAAATATACTTACCAAAAATAACACATTGCTATAAATAGTAAGTTTGCCAAAACCACATAAGTACGCCAACTGAGCAGTATCATGACTTACTATAAATAGTAAGTGTTTCCAAATATCTTTTAAGCACAAACCGAGCAACCATCATGCCTTACTATAAATAGTAGGTGCCCGGAAAGGATGTCAGATTCAGATGCATGTCACACCACCCTGTAGATCTCTGAAAACCTAGAAAAACCCAAAAACCTTTCCTGCATGCAAAGTATCAGTCAAAATTGCATGTCATTATTTTAACATGCATGTTACCTCATCCTGAAGCTCTTCAAAAACCCAAAAAGCTCCACTAGACATGCGTAAGAAAAACACACATGCAAGCCCTCAAAACTGCATTTGAAACCTCCTATAAAATAGGAAACCCTAATTTCTCATTCTGCTTAGCCTACGAGTTCCCGGAAATAGGCTAAATCCAATTGTAGAGCATAGGGCTAAATCGGGGACATTACAATCCGCCCTTCCCAAAATTGCTTGTCCTCAAGCAATGCCACCGCACTCGAAGAAAACAATTTGATCCTTACTATGCCAAGGAGGATCCCAGGGTCCCAAATCCATCTCTGTATAGACCCATCACACTGACGTTGCGCCACACAAATCACATAAACATGACCAACATCCCAAGATTGCAGTATACTCCTTCCAAACACGTGGCTTAAACTGATTGTCCTGAAGGAACTGAAATCATAATCTTGCAGCATCTCATACTCTGTAAGCTTTGAGGACTCAAAAACAACAATGCCACAATCTAACACATTCCTGAGCAATAAGGCAAATAATTTTCTCAATTCAAAAGCATGCTCCATATCATAACTCCTCATAGCACCAAGCAGAGTCACGACAGCATATGTGACTCTTCCAACAGTTCTTGCAAAGGAAAGAGCAACTCCTTGCAAGAGATCTCCCATCACATCCTCAAAAATTTGTGAAGATGTATAATGCCTTCTTTGAAAAAAACTGATATAACTGAGATGACTCCATGAAAAACTTACAAATTTCATCTCATGAGTCTCCAATTGGTGGACCAAATTAGTTTCTAACTTACTGCCCAAACACTGGAATAGGAGAAAACATAGAGAAGGCCACTGTTGAACATTAGAGAACATCCCATACATGAATTTTGGCTGCACTGTAACAATCCTTTTTCTCATTCGAGGCTCAAAATCAGTCCTAATAGTACACTGGAAGGTCAGAAAATGGAAACACCAACCAGCTAATAGGTCTGATTTAGACAATTTGAAATCTGATTTCATCATCCCCAACAATAAGCAACAGTTGCAACAAAATAATTTCTCATTAAAATTGGCATAGCTGCTCATGAACAAGGCTGGTGGCTTCTTCAATAAAGGTCCCAATGCCACCACAAACCATCTTCCAATCATATTTCCATCCTAGAACACCAATTTATGATCAGAAATAAAAAATCAATAATAGGAAAAGAAGGTAGCAGCAATCATAGAATTGAAATTTTAACACTTATCTCTCCAACCAACCGTCTTTTTATGCTTACCATTCTTTATTAGAAAATACTTGGGATCCCAAATACTAACTTTCAATTGGAGACAAGTCCCAACACAAGAGCTGATGATCTCAACAACATTTTGAAAACAATGTGCCGGCTTATCCCTTTTAGAATTTTCAATATTATCTTTTTGCCAAGTAATACTAGGATCCCATACTATCAACAATGAAGTACCATTCCTCAAACGAAGAACTGTTCTCATATGAATCCTCTAATTCTCTCGTTCCATCTAGATAAACACTTCTTGAAACTCCAAGAAGTATTCAACAAACCTATGTTCGTTGAAGAAATTGAACCCAAAATCTTCTGTCATGTATTGCCGGAAAGATTCCATGAATCCTTCATTAAATTCAATTCTAGAATCAATCACCCTGAGAGATGATGATGTACTAAAATCTGACAAGAGCCTCACAAGCATCCTCATCAAAAAATGAATAAAACCTTCATCAACATGCCAATCATCTCTTTGTTGATGAACAATAAGAATGTTTTTATTTCTCTGTGGTCCAAGAGTTAACGTTTCTTGCTGAATGGGTGCACTTAGAGCAGCAGTAGATTCAACTTCATGCAACTCACGTATCAACTCTCCAATGCTCGAAGACAAACTCAAATTTTTTCCTTCAATAATCTCTTAAGCAATTCCTTCATCATCTTCAAAAAGAGGATTTACGTAAACCTTACTAGCATCTTCTTCGTATAGGATATTATCAAATGCCTGAAAAACTTGTTGATGAAAATTTGAATGCTCCGGTTTCTCAGGACAGCATTCCAAATCATATGTTTCTTGTATGAGATCAAGCTCATCAAGAATTACTTGATGCTCCTCTTCTCTTCTTTTGTTTTCTTGCTCCCATGAATATTGAACAGCAGAAATCTGATTCTCTGCTTCAATTAGAGTCTCATGAACTTCTTGCAACTTAGCTTTGGTAAGCTCGTTCCTCTCTAATGCCTTGTTGGCAATTTTGGCCACTTTGTCTTTAACACGAGTGATGTGCAAAAGACTTGATTTGATATCCTCCAAGGCAAACTTAATGAACTTCATATCAGCAATGAAAATACAACATACATCTTCTCCTCTAGGCACAACATAAATCAAATTTTCAACATGCTGATGCAATTCATCAAGCTGTAACAAAGCTTGAATTCCATTTTCAGTAGTCTGTGAACTTGAGTTGCAATCTTCATATGCTAGCTGAAATGATGTAGAACCACTTTGATGGATAAAGATTTCGAAAATGGTTTGAGCTGTACTCCTCAACTTGTCTCGCATGTGATGAACATTCTTCATCATTCCATCCATAGTGCCTTCCAATTCCTTAGCTTTTTGCCTTAGCTCGATTTCAGGTGAAGATAAATCTACCTTATAACTACTAGAAGCTTCACCTTCCATGTCTTCTACACATGATTCAAGGGAATTGATCAAATCAGCTTTGAAGTGGGAAGTGACTTCAGCTTCCACTTTCTTCTTCTCCTCCTTGAGTTGACTTTCAAACCAACATTCTCTAGAATTGTGAGAAAACAATTCGTTGGTTGAACACATATCTTCAACTAACCAAACTTCTCCTTCATTTGGATCTGCACTTATGGCCTCTTCATGCATCTTTGTTTCAACTTTTGTTTCCAAAAGTTCTTTCTTTAAATTTTCAACATGAGGCTTATTAACACAAGTCAACTCACTGTTCTCCTCTGTAGAAAACAAGAGTACCTCACTAGTCTTCAAGGCTTCCACTGACACATTACATTCTTCTACAGAATGCTCGAATGAATGCAAATCCGTAGATACCCATTGAATTTTTGCAATGTCTTCAAAGAGATTCCAACTTTCATCCTCCTCTTCAGCTTCAGAGATCTCCTCTTTGTCCTCAACAATCATCTTCAAACATGGCTTCAATTTTTCTTCACAATGACTGAAAATTTCTTTGACTAACAAATCAGCAGTTGGAGAAATCTGCTCTTCTCATTCAAAGGCATTCTTAAGGACTTGAACACTTTCGAGAAGAGTATTAGCTTCTTTGATGGTGTCAATTAGAACATTTTTAACAGCTGTAAACACCCCCTCTTCCTGTTCACTCCAAGTTGAAGTGAATAGGTAATCAAACAAATGGTAAATTTGATTATCCATCTCCAATTCTATCAGAAGGATGCAAGATCTTACTTATGAAAATGTCTTCAAAACAACGGCTCTTCTTGGAAACAAGCCACTGCCAGTTTCATCCAAATCTTGAAAACTCTCCACAATCATACTTAATATGGTCTTCAGAGTTGCTTCATCATAGGGCAATTGTGGTTCCACAATTCTTATCACTTCCATGAAACAAGAAGAAATCAACAGCTTAGTTTCTTCATCTAGATGCCTCAACCAATAGGGCCCATTCAAAACATTAACTGTAGGAGTTAATGCCAACTGCATTTCCTTTGAAAGTGATGGCTTCACTTGTCTCAAACATTGTTCTAACAAATGAAGGATATTCTCTTCATTTCCCCTTGACTGAAATTCTTTGCCAAGTCTCTTTCCAACCAAAAAGAGAGTCTCTGCCAACTTCCTCTCTTCTTCGTTAGCCATACCTTAATCTGACAAGACAAGGTTTCACAAAACCTCTGGAAAAGTGTCAAATTCAAAAACTTTTGAAACTGAAACTAAACTCTTCTGCTTTCTGATGTAGTAACGGTCTTCTCTGACTCTCAATTGATAACTAAAACGCTGAAACTCACAGGATGGCAGGAAAACAGGCTCTGATACCACTGAAATATACTCTCTCAATTTTTTTTTATTTTCAATAGCAATTACAATGTAACCACACACCCATTAGGATTAGCTTAAAACTAAAACATTGCAGAAATAACTCTAACCAAGAATGCGCCTTAAAACCACCTAAGGAGGAGGGCGGGCATATGGTCAGAGGATCCCTAGGATCTACTGATTCAATAATTGAAATGGTTACAACTGAAAGAGAGAGAATCTAAACTCAACACCAAGAATGTGCACACAAGATAAGGTGAGGTGCTAACATATGGTGGAGTGCTAAATACTGAAGTGAAATGAAATAGGCGGCGGATAACCAGCCATAAGAGGAATTACAAAGAACAATTCATCCGCTACGGCGGGCATCAACTCAAGAGTGGGAATTCTCCACTTTTCAGTGGGTAAGATGAAGAAATAAATTGAGTTCTTTTTCCACACTGGTGGTAAACCATCCAGGGGTTACAAAGGTTTGAATCTTAAACACAAGTAAATGCAGAAAGATAAATGACTGAAATAGTACTACTATTCTCAACCTTACAATGTAAAAGTTCTGCAAATTACATTGTTTTACAATTGAACATTCAAAGAAAATATTAAGGAGTGATTTCACTAACTTCAAATCTTTCCAATTACAAGATTTATAATTCAAATCAGAAGTATCACAAATCTGATTAAATAAACCAACAAGCTGCAATTTCCAACCAACAGATATAATTCACCAAAAAATGCTCAAATTTCTTACCACACTTTACCAAATTTCAATGAGTCTGCGAAATCTTCAATCCAAATGCTAGGCAATCAGCTTCAAGCTGAATTTTGACCAAGAACATAGCCTCTACAAATAGCTCGAATCCCAAAGCATGACTCATGAGAATGGTGGCCTTCTCTAGAAAAATCAGAACTTCAAAATAAATTCCCATCTTTTGCAAGAAGGGTCGCCCAAGCCTTAGTAATGTATTGCTTCAATACCCAAAAGCCCATAAAGTTTGCACAAAAATCTGTAAATAGAAATGTCCTTCAGCCATGAAAGGACCAGCAAACACAAATTTTGGAAATAGCATCAATTTCTCCAACAATGGAGCTCAATATGTACTTCTGCATGAAGCACATTTTCAATCCATCATCTAGGGAACCATAGTTTCAAGCCCGAAGAGTGGAATATAATTGCTAAGCTTTCCCTTAGCCGGATTCTGGATTTCAAACTAGCAGCATAACTTTGCTTTCCAAATCATAACATAATCAGCTCTCCACAATGCAGCAATATATAAGTTTCAATGGGGAAATGAAACACTCTAAATTCCAAGAAGTCGAATCACTTCAACTTCCCAAGGGACGCCACCTTTAACCATTCACTTTATTGTGAAATAATAAAACATTATTCCCCTTCCTTTTAGGCATCCATTTCAATTTGCAACAATAAAGCATTTATTAAATCATTAAATGCTCAACATGACCCCTTAATGTCCCCTCTTTAAAACAACATGAAGTTATCACTCCTAAGCGTAGGGGGACAACTTAAAAACATGAAATTGACTAAGTATAACACTTAGTTCAAGGAGATAACCAAAACCAATGCCAATACTAAAATTGAAGGATTACCACAAATAGCACGATGACCTTAGCTGAACTGTAGATGATGATACTGCCAAAATTAGACTTGCTAAAAATAGTAAGTTCACTTCAACTCAACAGAAAGCCAAACTGATCGGCCACACTAATCTGCAAAAGATTGAGTTGTTGCTAGAGTGATACTGCTATAAATATACTTACCAAAAATAGCACATTGCTATAAATAGTAAGTTTTCCAGAACCACATATGTATGCCAACTAAGTAGTATCATAACTTACTATAAATAGTAAGTGTTTCAAAATGTCTTTTAAGCACAAATCGGGCAACCATCATGACTTACTATAAATAGTAAGTGCTCGGAAAGGATGTCAAATTCAGATGCATGACACACCACCCTGAAGATCTCTGACAACCCAAAAAAACCCAGAATCCTTTCCTGCATGCAAGGTATCAGTCAAAATTGCATGTCATTATTTTAATATGCATGTTACCTCATCTTGAAGCTCTTCAAAAACCTAGAAAGCTCCACTAGACATGCGTAAGAAAAACACACATGCAAGCCCTCAAAACTGCATCTGAAACCTCCTATAAAATAGGAAACCCTAATTTCCCATTCTGCTTAGCCTATGAGTTTCCGGAAATAGGCTAAATCCAATTGTAGAGTGTAGGGCTAAATCGGGGACATTACATGAAACTTAAAGCAGTTTTTTTCTTCTTTCTTTTTCTGTTTTTCAATTTGCACTTTGTTTTTTACTCAAACAACATCAATAGCTATGAGGGTAGTGAAGCTAACATGGAACAAACAAGAATTGCAGGTTCATTAGGGTGTGGGAGTGGTGTGGGTGAAGTGGAACAACCATATAACCTGTTTGAATTCCCCTTTTTCCTCTTAAGACCTTATACAAATGACCCGTTCAAACCCTCTGAACCTCTTCTGCAATTTGTAACAGCTTTAGACAAAGATAAAAAGAAAAATTTGGGGTAGAGTAGAGTTTGGTTGAGTCATTTGTGCAACAAAGATTTCAAAGGGAGCTACACCAAGGTATTTTGTCACCTTTTGTGCATCATAGGACAAAGGGTTAAGATTTTTGCAAAGATAACCATAGTTGAGACTCAAGAAGGCCAAGGCAAATAAATTGCTTATGGAGGGAAAAGCAAGATCTATGACTATGCCAATAGATTCTAAACAATTTGTTATGCCATCCATGGTTGCTAGTGGTGATGCTTCTACAAAAGAAAAGAGGAAGACTACTAAGAGGTTGAGGACAATTGCAAGAATGTTGAATGTGCTCACAAGGAGTGGCAAATTCTTTAGTTGCCACATTTTTTTCGTACACGTCATTCCATTTTATGTGGCATGTTTTCCCTATTTCAAAGAAATTTTAAAAAATACAAATGCCATTGGTCCCTCATCTGTCTCCCATGGAGAACATAAACTACACATCATGCTCCTTGATAAAAAGTATTCTAAAGTGAGTTTGTTGATAGAGGACATTGGACAAACTTGGCTAAGGATGGGAAGCTCAATTATTATGGATGGGTAAACCAATATTAAATATCGGTCGCTAATTAATATCATAGTCACATGTGCAACCAGCTCTTATTTTCTTAGAGCTATTGATTGTTCAAAGAAGTGCAAGAATCTAAACTTTCAATCTCAAATTTTGAAGGATACAATATATTAGGTTGAGGCCTCAAATGTTGTACAGGTGGTCGCTGATTCAACATGTGTATGTAAGTATACTAGCATGAAGGTGGAAGGTGCTTACAAGCACATTTTTTAGATCTACTATTGTGTTTATGCATTGAACAACACATTGAATGATATCGAAAAGATTGGGTAAAGAGAGTAGTGGCAATAGTGAGATATATTCAGTGTTCCACGGAGTTTCCTGACGGGGATGGGGGGACAGAGGGTCTAATCGATGGGGGGACGGCGGCAGGTGGGTGGCGGGGGGGCGGTGTTGATATACATATGGTACTTGAATAAGATGTTTAAGAATAATTCAAATTAAACTTTGGCAAATTAATAAAATTGCAAATACTAACATTTTAAATACTTGAATACTATTACTAAAAGACTCAAAGTAAATAAAATATTAAAATTTGACAAATGAAATTGTCGAATTTGAGATTTCTATTATATGAATATCGAAAATATTACATGTCATGATTACAATGATTAGCATGATACATTGATATCAAAATAAGTACAAAATGCAAAAATGAAAAATCATAATATCATATCATAAAGATGATACAATGAGTTGCAAAACATCAAATGGCATGTTGGAGCAAAAAAAAGAAGAATGAGAGTGTTTTCTTTAGCTTAGAGGCTTTTAGAAGGGTCCCACAAGCCTTTAGGGTTCGGCCCAAGGCTCATATTCCTAGAGAAGTAAAAGATTTTTTTTTTTTTAAATTGCTTTTTTGCACATCCCAGTGCGGGGACTTTTGGGCGTCTCTAAAACGCTTGAGGGATGGCTAGAAGTCCCCGAGACGTCTCGGGGATGTCCAGGAGTCCTCGTCGTTTCCTTAGAGTCTCCCAAGTCCCGACGGCGGTGGGGGGACGGCAGGGGGATGTTTCTCAGCCGTCCCCAAGTCTCTGAAACGTCTGGGTCGGCGGGATGGCTAGATTTTGGGGGGGGACGTGTCCCCGTGGAACACTGGATATATTGATGTTCATTTGCAACCACCACACCTCACTTGCTCTCTTTAGAACTTTTTTGAGGAAGAAAGTCCTCAAACTCGTGGAAACTAATAAGCCAACTATTTTATTTTGTTAGAATGCTTGAGGTGCATAAAATGGTTAATCCAAAGTGGAGTAGATGGATAGAGGCAAACACAACAAAAAGAAAAAGCGTGAAGAAAAAAATTCTTGATGATTGGTGGTCTGCTAAGGTAAGAGATTTCTGATTTTATTATTAAATTATCAATTTATTAATGTTTGTGACTTGTAAATTATTTTTATTTTTTGTATTAGCATTCAATCTTTGTCATTTGAATCTTATTCCTTTTTGAAAATTTTGTTTGCAAAAATGCTCATCTCAATAACTATGTGGATAATTAGATATGTTCTTAAAAACTATCCTAGTCTTTGGGAGAATTATAAGACATTTGACAACATGCTTGGGTAGATAAAGCAAACAATTTAAGGATCCTAATTTGGGATTACATAGGGTGCATATCAAGTCCACTATGACACGGTGAGCCACTTCATATGGTGGTCTATGCTCTAAATTTTGACCTCTATGCACTTGTTTAGTAGGAAAAGTGATCCTAGACCCATTAGGGTAAGTAGGATAATCTCCTTTTCACTTGACTAAACATTAAACATAAATGAACTAGGGTTTTGATGATTAGCTTGCTGCCATAATGGAGAGCCAATCCCCTAGTGATTTGTGATTTAACAAGCATATTTGACATATAACCCTAGATCTTAAACTATAATTTATCGGACAGACAAAAACAAAAAGTTACAAAACTGACTTGGATTTGGGAAGTGGTAACAAAGAGGAGCTTGCACTGTATATTTTAGCTTGAATTGATTGGTCTAGGGTGCAAGGACGCCCTAGACTAAATTCCTGCTACGAATTCAAGATTGTAGGTTAAGGTCTGCACTCTGCTTCCTTGGACTGTCACTGGCTGAAACCTTCAGATCTGACCTGCACACATGAAAATGGGGGAAAGGGTTATGTTGTATAGGGGCTTGCCTAAGTCAAACCCCGTGTTGGTATTCCTACCTCCACATACAATGATTGATGATCAAGAGAGCATGCCCTAGGTTGGGCAGAGGCTAAAACAACAATAATTGATTGGAATTGATAAATGACAAATGATAATGTTACCTTGATGTGAAAACCCTTGAAAAAGAGATGCCCCCCACAAGTTGATTGATGGATGCCTTGAATGCTTGATAGACCTGCAAAAGGTTAGCTCACATACACCATAGATTGTTGAAGCTAGCATGTAGAGGATAACTCAATACATCTTCATGATTGCCTTCTAAGTGATCTCCCATTCATAAATTGCCTCCTTTATCTTGATGTCTTGCAACCTTGAACTTGAATGATGAAATTGCTCTAGTAATTCTGCTAACTCTGCCCTTGACTGATTTTAGGATCTTCAATTTGCTCAATAATTTTCTTAGGATTTGAAATGATAAAATGACTAGGTATTTACATGCAATTATTCTAATTTCCCCAAAATCAAATACCAATGGCCAACAATTGAAATTGGAAATTAAAATATTAAATTACCGACACTAACATATTCAAATTTGGAGCCAAAAATTCTAGTCTAGGGTGCAGGGCACCCTAGACTAGATTCCTTCTTTTTCAAGATCAAAAGTGTCAGGGGCAAAATATTAAATGCATAATTTGATTTCCCATGTTTTGATTTTCCAAGAATGTTTATAAAACGGGCAACTAAATGCATGATTAGGTCCAAACACATTGGAGGGAGGAAAACCTAGTGTGAAATTGTCAAGGGTGACAATTTTCAATGCTACAACACCCAAGGCTAAAAGTGTCTCCTTCTAATGATGAAGAGGTAAAAGAAGAGCTCATGAAGGCCCTTTGAAAGATGTATAGCATTGGGGAGGTAGCTTTATTTTGATAGCAATAGACCGCCTCTATCAAACTTCAAGGTCCAACATTCAACAAATTAAAGGCAAGGACAAAGAAGGCTACATTAGCTCAATCCAACCCTGGTCGATGGCGGACATGGCATGGAAAGAATGCAAGACAATTAAGGATGCTTGCCACTCACCTCCTTTCACAAGTTGTTAGTTCCTCAACTACATAGAAGAATTTCTCTACATAAAGCTTCATTCAATTAATCAAAAGGAATAGGCTTACTTCTTGATGAGTGGAAAAGTTGGTGGCTCTGCATAGTGTCTTGTGATTTTAGGATCAATAAACTCTAATTGCATGGTGGAATATTCATCCCAAAGATGCCACACAAATTGATGATAAGAAGGCACAAGAGGGATTGGTTGGGGTTCCATCAGATGAGGTAGTTCCGCTACTGGCTGTGACTCAAATTCATAATCTAATTTTACATTAGACAAAGATGAGGTAGAGGCATAATACCGATAGATCTAGCTGTCTAGATTTTGTTATTTTGTAGGTGCAGCCTTTTGGCCTTTTCATTTTATTCTATATGCACATTGGTAATGAAAACTAAAATGAATAAAGAAGCAATAATCGGTAAAAAATCGCCAAAATCACCAATCGTGAAACTTTTAATTTTGCCGATTTTTTCCCCCAAAAAACTCGCAATACGTAGGTTTGATGAAATTTGTCGTCAATAGGGTTTATATGGAGGTTTGACAAATTTTGCAGTGGATTTCAGTTTTTTTCCTTCTTTTTAGCTACTTTATGCAAAATTTCAATGTTTTCTTAATAGATTTTGACGTTTGTTTTTGCATGGGATATATGGTAGGGTTTGCATAAATGCGACAAAAGGGTGTGGTTTACACCTTTATTATTGGAAATGCAATGGGAGGGTGACAAGAGGGTGTTACTAGAAACATGATGCAACTAATTCCGTGTATATTCCACCTACAACATCACCGAGCCCAAGTGTAGCAAGGCGCGTGCGGCAGGGCGTCGACCTTGTCCACTGCACCCTTTTTTTGTTTTCCTTAATTTTTTTATTTTATTTTGTTTTCATTCTTTTTTAATTTATATTAAAACTATAATATAATATAATAATTATCATTGTTGTAATAAAATATTAATTATATATTATATAATATATAATTTAATAATTATAATATTATTAACTATTATATTATATATTAATATAATTATGATAATTATAAATGTATGGGGTGGTGGGACTAGCTCAATTGGCTAAAGCGTCTTGTTGCAAGCAAGAGGTCATGAGGTCTAGTCTCCCCACCGTCCTCTTGGTGCACTGTAGTATAAAATTTTGTTTATAAATGTATAATATAATAATAATATAATTATAATTAACAATACATAATTATGTTATATTATTATAATATATCATATATAATAATGTTACAATATTACAATTAAATATAATATTATAATTAAATATATATTATGATTTTAAATCCTCCCCATTTTTTCCCCAGTTTTTCAAAAAATCTTACACTTTTGGTTTGGGATTTTTTTCCCAAACAATTTTTGCTGCTATGATTAGACATTGAAATTTTGTTAATTTGTTAGTTGACTCATGAATTCTCAATATGGTGAATACTTTTATCATATAAATATTTGAAATTTCCTATATTTTTAAATTTTGCCTATTTTTGTTCATTGTCATCCCTTACCTTCCCCTTAAAAAAGGCCTCCTATCTCCTACCATCCCAGAAATGCAGGGCCATCCCCATCCTAGAAATGCTTGGAACATAGCCTAAGAATCTCTTGAACTAATTTTCAAATTCCAATTACTCCTTCAACCTTCTGTTCTTTTTCCTTTGTATATAGATCTCATCCTATGCCTAGTTCTGTTAGGAAGTTGTCAAGAAGTGACTTAGTGACATATCAGCCCTGTTGACTAATGTTGACGGATTCATTTTAGGATAAATACAGCCATCCTTCCAAATAAATCAATCAGCCATGCTGTTTGTCCATATAGTCACTAGAAAAATTTATGTTAACAGATGCATAAATATTGAACCTTCATCTGTATATTTCACCTCTAATTTACATTGTTTTTCAGGTCACATCCAAGCCCAAAACCACTTAGGTTTATCAGACCCCCTTAAAAAAGCTTGCAATTGATTTCTTTCCATTTACCCTATAGTTTGTTCAAATTTTATAATCTTGGGTTTTCATCTCATGCACAAGCTTGGGAGTAAACTGCAACTTGCCAATCTACCAATACCCACAGCACATATTTCTAGTGCGATTTTGGATCTTATTCAAAAAAACTGCATGCACAGGTAGTTGGATGACCGTGTGTCCACAGGAGCAGGTTGAGAAGACAACAAACTTTCTACCATGGAAACCCAAAAAAAACTCAACTTGCTCAATTATATCAAGAACAACACTCACTAAAATTTTGAACATTGAACACGAGAACTGACCTTCAATTAGAGTAAGGGTATCCCTCAAACAATTATCATCTTACATAACTGACAAGAATCTTTTGAGTTACAGTTCTAAAGTGACACCCAAGTGTTGCAGTTACCTTCTTAGGGATAAACAAACAATAAAATTTAAAATAAAATACAACATATGACAAGCACATAAAATAACAAACCTAAAGTTCTTATCAAACTAGAAACGGGGTGGACTGGAACATAGAATGGGAAATCTGCAAACCTCTTGGAAATTGGTACAAAAAGAAAAAGCCCTCAAGGTGCTTGTATTGTAAACTTTGCAAAATCTGTCACTTCAAGCAACCATTTGGAAACTGAGAACAGGTTTGCACACAACTCTTAGGCAACATCAATAACATTCTGGGAAATGATGTTATATCTATGAAATCCTTAGAAACCCTGGGTCTCACACTTTCATGAGAAAATATTATCATTTTTCTTTGCAACTCAACTATAATTTCTAAGAATCTAAGCAGGATCTTTGCCATCCCCCCATGGTCTGCTGCTATTCCCAAATTCCTTCCCCTATGATCTGCTAATATCCATCAACTCCTTCCCCAATGATCTGCTAATATCCATCAACTCCTTCCCCATGCTACAACTCTCAAATCTCTACAAACATTCTGACTTTTTGGTGACTGAAGACCTTCTGCCAATCCACCCTGAGGAGCTAAGTCACCTCGTTCGCCGCATTTCATCCTTGAGGTTCGAATTTTGGCGAATTTGATTTTTTTTTTTTTTAAATTCGTTTATGTTCGGATGAAATTCGTACGGCACATTTATGACTTAAAAGCATTTTTTAAAAGGTTTTTTTTAGGGTTTTTTAGACGCGGTTTACAATTTAGGCATGTTTTTTTTTTATAAATCACACCCTTTACAATAATCAAACACACAACAGCGATCAACAAATCAGGGTTGATTAAAACAAATTATTTTCGACCATTTTCACGTTTGGAAAGTGAGGCACGAAATAAACTATTGGTATTCTCCGCTTGTCGCGACCTTCATCCGTCGTTGCTCAGTCGTGAGACTCCTCTTCGACGCTCCTTTGTGCGTTTGCGCGCGACACTCCTGGCACTAGCAGTCGGCACTTGGCTCCTGGTTCTTTGACGAATTTCTGCTCTCAGCTGCAAGCAATTTCCTTTGTTGTGCCTTTTTGACAAAAGAACATTTTGACAATCGTGATTTCACATGTTTCTTATGGTTTATATTTTATAAATGTGTCATCTTTTTGTAATGATTCAAATCTATTTATCAATGTTAAACTATTTAGACAATTGTATGGATATATTACTTATATTTATAAAAAAATATAATAAAATTACATAAGGCGAATTTAATCCGAATTTTATACTTTTTGAATTTTTTCCTCGTCGAACTTCATCTGAATTTCAATGTTGCCAAACTCGAATTCGAATTCGAACCTGGTGACTTAGCTGAGGAGACATTGACCACCTCAATTTCTCACATTCCCAGTTTTTGCAATGCTGCATTCAAAGAGCAGATCAATCCCTCTTCTCACAGACTTCTGCAATTCCTTCACTTCCATGACCACTCAAAAGGAAACTTGATGTTACCTTAAAATGGATGATCCTCCCAGATTCCATTTCCTATTTGACGAAATGGCAAACAAAATCTGGTTTCTCAGAGACAATGTTCATATCCAGATTCATGGCATCTACCCAGGGCCCAAGATACTATAAGCTTGGATAATTGATTAGAGGAAACCAATTAGAGGGGCAGTCATGTTGATGATGGTGAAGGGTTACTTCATGGTTATCTTTTCAACCACCATGGAAAAAGAGATCTTTTGAGGAAAGATCAAGGCTCTTCAACAAAGCTGCTGTCTTCAAAGCCTTGGCCCTTAGCCTTAGCCTGACAGATGATCTTCAAAGTGTAGTTCAAGTATTGGTATGATTTTGCAGACTTGGAACATTGGAGAGTACATAGCAGCCTCAAAGCTCACACTTTAACCTGATATTCTCAACTACACTTGAATATGCATAACTCTTGCATTGAAAAATGGCTCCCAAATTGGCTTCTCCTAGAGCTGGGAGGCATTAGCTAGGAACAACAGGTGGACTATGAAAACATCCCATTCAAAAGTAGTCTATCACTAACAAGGCCATCTGGAAAGTGCCTGTCCCATTTCCCAGCCAAAGGATACTCCAGTTACAATGGACGAGGAATAATAAAATTTAAGTCCTCAGCACATATTCAAATTTCAAAATAATATGCCACAACTCACACCCACCATTGACAAAGGAAAGACATTGCAGAATCCATAGCATCTAGGGAATTCAAGCTTTCAGCCCCAGATGAGGAAAATTATAGCTTAATTTTCTTCATGTGGAGAGGGACTGGGCATGCATGTGATTGAGAAAGGAGGGTAAGAACAATGATTAGCACACAATCATTTAACCAGGAATTTTCTAATAACCAAATCTGTGATCTGAATTTTAGCCTACAAATAGCCAATAAATGCACTATTTACAGAATAGATCATATTGGTGTAAGATGTAATACGAAACTGCACTATCTATTATCTAATATGAAATAACAAGAAGAGGATTTTGAACTCGGGGAGAGAAATTACCTGCTCCTTGATAAGTTCCTGCTTATTTATAATCTGTTGGTGTTTAGAAAGTGCTGTACTTGGCTCTGGCTCATTCACTAGCTGTTGTTTCCATTCAAATTGAGATGTCATTATCAGTATCAATAATATAAACACTAATGCCACAGGTCGTGACATCTTTTTCCTCTAGATACCCTGCACACTCTCAGACAAGATGACAGAAAATGCATAAGCTCAAAATAAAAAGCTTCTTCAACAAAATTCTGACATACACAACCCAAATATTTTGCTCACACGTGTTCTGCTATAATATGAAAAAAGCTATTAGCATTCTTTGTAACCATTTCCTAATACACAATTATTAAGGTTACAAAGATAATTAGAACAGAAATCAACAGAGTTGATAACAAAATCTCCATAAAAAATATCTAGAAGAAGCCAA
Organism: Sequoiadendron giganteum; assembly: GCA_007115665.2. Classification (NCBI taxonomy): domain Eukaryota; kingdom Viridiplantae; phylum Streptophyta; class Pinopsida; order Cupressales; family Cupressaceae; genus Sequoiadendron; species Sequoiadendron giganteum. The sequence continues at coordinate 642,909,464 of CM021103.1, read as the reverse complement.
GGTAGTAGCAAATCAAGTAGTCCATACTTCCTCAATCATGATATCAGCTAAACCAGTTTCCATTGCTCCATTAAAATAAGTGGCCCATTGCACTTTCACCATTCACTATACCATCAATATTAGTTATTCCATCACTTTGAACTACATGTTGCTTTATCTTCAGCAGGTGGCAGAATTACATCAGAGAAGTTTCTTTCACACAATTTCCAATACAACAAAATCCCACCCCTTCAACAAATCAAGTAAATATTCGTCTAGTGCCTCCCATCAATTTCAGCATGTAATTCGACAAACAGTTGACAGAAATATATCATATATATCAGCTAGAAATTGAGATTCACCAGTTTTGTAATTTTACATAAGTTTTAAGGACATAATAACTCATGACCAACATACAGCAATGCACAAATAATTAGTATATTCTGATTTCTTTATTGATTAATTATTATGGGCAATAAAGCAGATGATTGACAGCAACCATTATCACCCTTTGCAATGCACATTCACTATATATTACTAATACTGGCCAATGATATTGCAAGTATCATTCAGTGCAAATTTAAGAGTGCCTATCATAGTGATATAATGCTTCACCAGTAACAGGGCGTTCCACAAGTGATTAAATTACATATTTTTGTTAGTTGCTTCTGGAAGCAACAGCATATGGTACTTAGTGTCTGATATTTGGATCTCTCTGCTGGATCTGGATGCAACCCCATGTTAAATGTAGAGTACAACATTTTGGATCTAGAAGCAACTGCATATTAAATTGAATGCCCAATGTTTCTGATCTCTCTAGTGGAAGGCTTCGTGAAGCCACTACTAAAAGTATGTTTTTTTATTACTTGTAGAATGCTTTGTTAATGGTGGAGCATTCTATCACTATGATAGGGGCCCTTAGATTTGCATGCAGAGAGATTCAAAATGTTGGACACTAAATTTTATATGCAGATGCTTCCAGAAGCCACTAACAATGTGTCATACTGAAAACAAGACAATCTAAAATCTAAAACATATTCTGATCCCCATCCATTATTTGTATTGAATAATTTGTTTATGCAAAGAAGGGAGATGTGTTGGGTAGTGTCGGTTACATAAAGAGATAAAACCTCAAATATGAACTGCTACTCTAACAAAGAATCTACCTATGTGATGCTGCATGCCACCGAAAGACTGAACAATGCCTTGTCATTTGGTAACAATGTTGCAAAAAAATTGAACAAAAACTCCTCGACGAGATTGTCAAAAAATATTGATTACCCTGGCCCCCATCCAAGGATGACATAAACAAATCAGGAAATGGTTTTCCTTTTTTTTTTAAAAACCATTTAAAAACCATCACCCTCGGCTACAGCAGAATTAGAGCTCAAGTACACAAATATTAAGGTTATAAACATGGTTAGAAAAAAACACAACAGAGTTAATAATGAGCAAAATACTCCTCAAAAAATATAAGGGCCCAATAATATTTAACAGCATCATTCTGTGCAAGCGACAGAGAATGCTCCACCATGATCAAAACATTCCCCAAGTAATAAAAAACCATATTTTGAATCATGCTCATTAGGTATATTGAATAATTTGCTTTGCAGACAAGTACAATGCATTGGCAAGTGCTGGTAATGCATATAGACGTAAATATAAACATTGTATTTTGTTATTTCTTATAATGTGATTTTTGGAATGAAACCACAAACAACGAATCTACCTAGCTGATGCTGCATAGTAGTACACAACCCAAACACTGAGCTGTGCCTTGTCATTTTGCAACAAGTTTGGCAAAAATCCTGAATGATAGATACTCAATAAAGTTGCCAAAAATACTTATTCCCTAGGCTTTGCCCAAAGAAGATGCAAGCAAATTGATAAATGGCTAAATTTGTTTCTTTGAGCCAACAACCAATTAGATGGGGCAACCAGCAAGCATTCTTCCCAGGTACATAGAGCTAAGACTATTGGGCCATTACCATTCACAGGTCTAGGCTCTCTGCTGCATCTGGCACCAATATGTATTCCCAGTAGGAGAGTTTCTCTGCAACCAAGCTTTGAAGCTTCAGCATCCAAATAAGTGTGGTTTAACATTTGGGTCCTGGTGACCAGCTCTAAAAAATAAAAGGCAAAAAATTCTCACTTGGGAATAGAGGCTTTAAAAATAACCAAAATTCAGCAGATGATAAAATGCTAAAAATTCCTTGCATGACAAGAAAAAGAAACATAAAAAACTTATATTAAATCAGGAGGTAAAGCAACATAAAATAGAAAGTCTCCTCAGGTCAATATCAACAGCATTGAACTACAAAATAAAATTATACACAAGATGGAAATAAATGTCCTAATTGATCTTGGGCCTTGGCCCCTGAAGGTTTTAGAAGATGAAAACATATATATATATAAATTTATAATATAGCAAAATAGCAGCTTATACGTGCATGTCACCACCCTTCTAGATATGAGAACAAATTTGAAATATAATCATAGCAGAATTTTGAAGATAAATTTTACATACAAATTGCAGGACTTGGGCATGGAAATACAAGAAAGCTTTAATGGCAAAAATATACAGACCCTCAGCAAAACTGCAGATTTTCTTTTCTCCAGCCAAATTCTCTCCTTCAAGGTGAAATGGATCATAGGTGAGGAAATTGGTTATATCGAAGTCCACTCCAAGACCAGTGAATAGCTTCTCCTTTCTAAAACAATAGTAATATGATGAAGAAAGGCCAACTTTGGAGGCAAAATTATATCCTTCGAAATTTGGTCAATGTAGTTATACAAGCAAGCACTGATGTCATTTCTTTAGGCTTCTTGTTTAAGGAAAAAGCACCATACTTAGGCTACTCGGATCCCTCATGGACTCAATGGTGAGTTCTTATTATCATAATACTTTCAGTCCAATTGGGATAAATCCAACCATTCAGGAGATCACAGGTCATGCCCATTGTCTATGCATCTACAATTGAGTTCCTGCAGTCAAAACCTTTCTTGTCTAAAATATTATGTGTGCCAATTTGAATTATCGTCTAAGAATATAAAGATTTTCCAAACCCTTCACCTCAGTATGCCAAAACAAAGTACTAATTCCATCCTGACCGGGAGTTAACCATCAAACCAGATCTTCTTGTGTAACTGCAAAACATCCACTTTTATACTCCTCTGGGTATGAAGAAACTCTCGATCTCTCTGCAGTCTACAGTTTAAACTACCGGGCTATGCACATTTATATTTGCAAGCTTTTCTCTCAAGTATCACATGTATCAGTCTTTTCTGCTGTTCTGTTAATTTAGTTCGATGTAGAATCCCTGCCACCCTGTTTACTTCTCAATCAAATTTTCTTATTCTGTTTTCTCAAATCAGTTGTTTCTTGGACAAGAAATTCCTAATCATCAGGTACACTGCTATCAGTTCATTCCTGGCATAGTACTGCTCTGTGACAGAGGCAAGAAGATAATGCAGTTGAAAATTAGGTTGAATCCAAAATAAAAAAATACATAATGTTATAGACACAACAAATACATCATGAGGCAGTACAAGCACTAAATGTAAATTGTTGGCTCCTTTTGTAAGCTCAGATCTATGCAGGTAAATTGACTAGGTTCTACTCAGAGTGGAGGAAGGCCTGGTGAAGATTACCTCTTAGCTTTAGATTGATAACCCTTGTCCATAATAGTTGATTCAAAGCCCTCATCTAGACAACTGCTTGCAAAATTTGGGGAAAGCCTGATTATAAAACATGGTATTGGAACTAAACCAATACAATATCTATAAAGTTTATTAGGTGGTGATCTAGTCGTAAGTTGGTACACTTGCTTGCAATGGCGCAGGTTCAAAATGTGGCAGGCTCATGCTCCCCGCAATAATGTAGTGACATCGGCACAATTCATAAATTGAAGTTCAATACCCTCTCCAAGGTAATGCATAAAGGGGTTTTTTCAAATAAGAAAAGAACATGGTATATAATATATATACATGGAGTCTGTCCAGCTAGTCTACCAGTAAGTTGTAGCACTTACCACTTCGGTAGCCCAGGTTCAAAAGTTGACTTGCAGTGCTCCCCATGATAATGTCACGATGATTGGTGCTCTCTCAAGGTAATGCATTACAGGGTTTGACAAATGAAATTAAATAAAACATGATGCTCATGGTGTTGGTCAATCAATGCTCTAGTTGTATGTTTCAGCACTTACTGCTGAGATGGCTCAAGATCAAAGCCCTGCAAACTCATGTCCCCATGGTAAGTCCACAAGTTAGGTGTACTATGTAAATTGTATTTTAATAACCTCTCCAAGGTGATACATAACAGGATTTGTCAAATATGGTATCTAGCAGTAAGATGAAGCACTTCTGCGACGGGCCAAGTTCAAAACCCTGTATGGCAATAATGGTACAATTCAGGTATAATTATTGTTGTGATAGCCCAAAGTCCAAAAACAAAAAAGTATAATCTGTGTACATTGGAGTTAAAAGTCCTCTCCAAAGCTATATACATGAGAGAAGGTTGAAATAGAGTAATTCAACACTCAAAGTTCACAAGGAGGTCCAGTTCTCATGCTACAATGAGAAACACAAGCGCTATAACAATTATAACAGTTTGTTCAAGAATTCACTGTACCCAGTAATTTCCATTGCTTGCTCAACATATCGTACAGATAATGTTTTCCTAACGTACTCAATATTGTGTTCCACATAAAAATTACGAACCCAAAATAAAACAGGGCATGGAATTGCCTAATATTATTAGGAAATGATTAACCATAACAAAGCAATAAGTCCATGTGGGTACTACTAATTACTGCAAATATGAACATTACCTTTCGTCGGAAGTGCTTTAGGCCAGTTGGAGATTGATGTGATTCTTGTGACTCCCAAAATCCATTTGGTTAAGTTGAGACTACTAAATAAGCTGCCTGAAATTCACGCCTGGAAAGCGCGTAAATCTATTGCCGAATTTTGGGATATAATACAATCGGTCTATTGACCTGATTTCCACTCAAAATTTCTAGAAGACGAAATTAGTCTTTTCGGTCACTTTTCTCCTAGAGCAAATTGTTTGTTTGACTAGGTTGGCCAATAGATCTATCGTATAGCGAAAGTCTGATAGGATTTAGGAAGCTATAGTACTTGGTTTGTCAAGTTTGTCCCATAGCCTTTTCCCGGGGCAGATTCTCGTACGAATGCGTTATTGGAAGGCTAATTAAATAAATATCTACAAATTAAATGAAAAAGTTTTTAAAGTTTTTAATGATGATGGAATATGGACATTAAATATGTTTAGAAAATCATGTCTTTTATAACTTGTTAATTTGAAATCATAATAAATTTAGAATTTCTTGTAAATTAATCTTAAGTGATTCGAGTTGATTCTAAGAAGTGTGGAGTTGATTTAGCAAACAATAATGGTTTTTTTTTTATGAATAGGCATCTATATTAATAAAAGATAAAAATACACATATTCACAGAAAAAAGGGTGGGTGGTTAGAAGGCACACCCCGAGTGTCACATGGGTAGAGCCCAGAAAGTCATAATGTCTTAGGTCATGTCCAAAAAGCATAAAACATTACAATACCAATAAAAAAAAGTCGCTAAACAGCCATAGCAGTGTCAGTAGAGGGAGGCAGGTCCTTGTCATCCGGTTTGCACCATACAATAGCGGGGTCTGAAGTGATGTCAGGAGGAGCCCAACCATCATCATCCTTGTCTTTGTCTTCATGGTGCAAAGAAATCGCTAGATCCAAACACAGAAGCCATTTAGTAGTATTAGCGGGCCAACCAGAACCGCCTCCAGAAGCACCACCAAAAGGCCACCCAGAAGCGCTACCACCCCCCCCCCAATGCTCCTCTAGAAGGCTTGGAGGAGAGGGCGACTGCCTACGAGGACGTGATCTACGGTGAGGAGGAGCCTAAGAATCCCTCGTAGAACCACTTCTTTGTCGACCTCGCAAAGGCGACTGACCCTGGGAGGAGGTGGGAGAGGGAGGCACACGAGCCACGTGCAGGGAGCATTCCCCCAGTGGTTCGATGACTCTTGAAGGTGAGTAACTTCAAGCACAACTTTATTGGTTTGCACTTGAATTTGCAAAAGAACATTAGAGCAAATAATGGCTTTAGAATAAAGAGAAACATATTTATTAATTTGGTTGTGAGAAAAAATACAAGAGTTTCTATCTTTCCAAATATTAAAGAGAATTTCCACCCTGAAAGTGTGTCAAATCTAGGTATACTTAGCGAGGAGCCTAGGAGAGTCTCCCAGCAAAGCCATATGCCAGGAGAAAGGCTCTGGCTGAAATGGTCAAAAGAAGTCATGGATCCAATTTCATAATTGTTGAGCTCTCGTGCAGAACCAAAAGAGGTGCTTGAATGACTCGATCTGCCCACAAAAAGGGCAACAATGGTCTTGGACCCCCAAGTGAAAAATCTAAGACCCCACTGATAAGCCTTAGAAAATAATAGACCAAGCAAAGTGGGTGAGCTTGGGCTCAATAATGGTAAACCACTTACCAGAAAACCTTTTGTGCCAAGCAGACACTAGGGATTGGAGATGCCACCTCTGGTTCAAATTATTAATCATCGAAAAATGAGGTAAGAGCCATTGATAAACAAGTTGAGGCTTGTATTTCTTGAAATGGGTGTCTAGAAACCACTTCTAATCTTTCCACCAAGGCTTAGTGGTGTGGATGCCCACTTTATGAAGCATATCAACCAAGATGGCATTCACCAGACCATCGAAGGTTTCACAATCATGGTTTTGTAAGTTGGCACAAAAGGCTTCCCATTACATAATGCTCATAGTGGGTCTATGAAAAAAACTTAAGGGATTTGAACACCCCTTTTTGTGAAATCTGAGGGCCTTACGCCAAGGAAGTTTGGCAAGAGGTCGACCCATATTGGAAAAAAGAGGAGACCGCCATATATTCTACTAATTGAATGAGAGTCCATCCCAGAAATTAGTCCTAGTCCAACGGAGCCAAGGTTTGATAGCCTTCCAAGCATGCCAAATACTTTTGGCCACAAAAGTACCCATAATCTGAATGGGCTCCTTCATAACGAGAAGGTTCTGCAAACCAATGCCCTTCTAGGAAGGTTTGTGAGCAGGATAACCCACTGAAATATAGTGCTTGAGGAGAATTTTCTAGGCCTCATTACTAGTAAGAGCACAAACAATCCATTTGACATAAAGAGTAGTTCCTTGCTACTGAGTTGAGAGAAGGCCAAGCCCACCAGAATATTTGGGGAGACAACAAAACTCCTAGGCAACATGGTGAAAGCCTTTGTGAGTCTTAGAGGAGGCCTAAAGAAAATCTCTAAGCAATTTTCCCAGTTTCGCATAAGAGGCCTTGGAAGGGGCCCAACATGAGGAGTAATACACATGAGTCATTGCCAGGATTTTTTAGCACACCTAAAATTTACCAGCTAGAGAGAGTGGCTTGGCAGCCTAGAATTCCAACTTCTGCTCAATTTGAGAGAGAACCACTTGCCAGAGATTAGTAGAGGAGGCCTGAAAAGCGAAAGGGATGCCAAGAAATCCAAATATTTCCCTTGGGGCAATCCACTTCCACCTAAACTATTGAATCCAAAAAGGGATGGGAAACACGGACTGTCTGTAACACAAAGTTTTGTGCCACTAGATGGTAGAGCCAGAGGCCAAACAAAAGGTCTTGAGGCATTGAAGAGCTGCTTTGACATTATTTTCTTCTTCTAGCAAGGTGAGGAAGGAATCATTAGCAAAGTGGCCATTGACAAGCTGAGATGACGAGTTGGGCAGAGAAATTTCCTGAACAAGCCCTCAAGAAATAGAATGGTCAAGGAGGTAGCCAAATCCCTTAGCAACTAGCACATAAAGCGAGGGGGCAATCGGGTAGCCTTGACAGATTGAGTGAAACAAACTTTTGCAATCTAATTTGTTATCTTTGATATATAAGAGCTCGTGAGGATGGTGCTATTTAAGAATACCTTTGGGGAAGTTGTTGAATCACTAAGGTCAAGTTCTTCTAAGTCAACCACCTTAATAGACTATTTTTACGACCTTAATTGAATATTTGAAGGCAACATGTACACAAGCATGCAAGTGGCATATATGCAAATTCAAATTCAATGAATTTTTTTTAGCTCTAAATTGAAATGTTCCTAGAATGATTGCTCCTTGATTCTTGGAAGTGTTGGATTGCACAAGTGAATTCCTTTAATATGAAGACATAACAACAAGTTGTGTAACATATACCAAGTCAACTCATAAAAACTAATGAAAAAGGGCAAGAAATTGTTTTTCTTTTTCTTTTAATTTTAAATTCGGGGTCAATATCAAGCTCCTCAATGTCAAACATGAGCACTATGTGATTGACCTAAGATAGATGAATGCAAATATCGGGTCAAGAGAAAGTGCACAAAATTCTAGGTTGATATAGGGTGAATGTGTGGAAATAAGTGTAAATAGGGATAGGATAATGGTGAACGTTGTAACAAAAAAAAATGTTGAATGCTGTAGACACCTAAACATTTTTCTAGTGTACCTTGTACTAATGAATCAAATCCACCACCTAGATTAGTCTCCATCACCTAGTCCTAATCGACTAAACACATCACTTAGTCTAGTATCTTTTACCTAAAGTCCATATTTAATTAGTTGAATTTTTCATCTCACCCCACAATAAATAAATAAATAAATATCATTTTTCACCTGTTTTCCATCTCACACATGGTTAAAATAATTAGATACTATTATTATTTAATTATGCCTAAATTCCCTCAACATGTTCCAAGAATAAAGAGCACCTAAGAACACTTGTAATTATGGTTCATTATTCTCTCAACCCATCCCAAGAATATATAGCCATCTTAGATGCACATGTCCCTTACTTCCCTGATGGTCACAACCACTTACTAAATTTAGTAAGTTCATCTTAGTCATTCATAATCTAACAACCTCCATCTCCACCCTCCATCCTCTCCTTGATCCTAAGGAAATTCTCTCAACTATTTTCCACCATTGATCTCACAATTAGATCTTAACCATCCATTCCCCTTTTCAAAATTTTGTAAATTCAAGCACTCTTTCCTTCATTTCAATCAATCATCACTTTATGCTACGTACGTGCTATTAAAATATGCATCTTTGAGCAAAGGAACATCCACATATCACTATTCATTGGAACAAATCAAATCACAATGGGGTTTATGGTAGCATTTATTTTGGTTTTTGATGTTATTGTCTTATTTTGAATTTCATTGTGAGCTCTCTCTAGAGTATTTGTCTTGATTTGGATAGGAACTTACAAGTATCTTATTTTTGTTTTGCATTTCAAATCATAGGAAAATACAAATATATAGAAATATGTGTAAATGAGAGTGAATGGGAGCATATAAAGATCAAATAATGAGACAAACTTAGCACAAGAATGTGTCGCTTGTTGATAGGTAATTGTATTAAGTCAAAATATTAAATAAGAAAAAAAGGGAATTGGCACAAGCATACAAATTTCACCATTATATTTTTTTATCATTTTGAGCTGCATGCAAATCTAGCATGAATGTCTATTTCAAAGTACATGAGCTAAATATTTATAAATAAAAGGATATGAGATTTTATGTAAAGTAATCAACTAGTCTTAAATTCTTTTTATATTCTCTCATTGGCTTGATTGTTCCATAAGAAGCTACAAAACAAATAAAATAAATGTAATAAGTGATTTTTGTCATGCAAGTGAACTAGTCACAAATGATAAGTTTTCTTTAACTATTTATGAAGATTAGAAAAAAAGAAAAAAGAGAATTAGGAATTGTTAGTAAGGTACAGGGCACATAATAGAACCTACCACAACTCACCACAAAGCACTTGTGGAACACTAGGCTAACAAGGAAGATAGATTAAGGGGCACCCTATGAGGGTCATGTCTCTATAAGAGACTAAGCATTGATATATGCATGTAATAGATAACAAATTTTAGGTGGTATTAGATGAAATAGGAATAGAGAAAAGGATTGTAATACAAAGCAGAGACTAAGACCTGCAATGTAATGACTATCTAAATATATATAAGGAGTTATAAGGTTTCAAAAAATATATGTGTTATAGATGGTTGCTATTTGTGTTTGAGTAATAAATGAGTTATTGTTAGACATAGTATCCTACTGCACTTACTCTTTTCTTCAAATTGTAATTCTCCATTTCCTCTTGCCAACATTGGTTTCGTTGTCAAGACTCTAGAGAGGACAATACATAAATCTAGAGTAAAAGAGTAAAACATTAGCGACGAAAAGAGATAACAATAAATAAGGGAAAAAATTGCAGATACCTCACTTGGGTACTACCTCTATGAGAGGGTGGCAGGCACTTAAGTGATGACAAATGGGAAGGGGGAGGAATTTGAAAATATTCCTGAAAAATATGTAATTATTCAAAATTTAAAACTAACCATGGGATATATAAGGATTAATGAAAATCCATATCAGAAAACCCCATGGGAAAAGGAGATAAGAAAAGTGGAGATCATTGAAAGGATTAAGTTGGGAATGAGAATAAATGTAGAAGAAAGAAGGTTAAAAAAAATCAAGAATGATAGGAAAGATACCACAAAAGAATGGAAGACGTAGAAAAGAGAAAAGAGGAACAGGACTTAGATTTTGTGGAAAGAAATAGAAACAAAGAGGTTGAGCATTTCATTGAGGGTGTTGTTGAGCATGCCACTATGGGTGCTTCCAGCTAAGAAGAAGAAGAAGAGTGCACTATTATGGGTGTTGTAGGAGAAAGTAAAGAAAGGATTATGTAACTAGGTTCTAGCATGGAGAAAATAAACCAGATCATTCAAAACATAGAAGGAGAAATTGAAGACTATGAAAATACCAAAAAATAAATGGAATAAGCACTGGTAAGAATTATGACACCACTAACTAAAACACCAACTACTCACCCAAATTGGAAAAATGTTTAATTAAGGATAAATGAGGACTAGTTATCGATGGAAACTCCCTAAAAAACCTTTGAAATATAACATTTGATGCTAAGTACTTGAATGATTTAATAACTAGAAGTTTTCTAAAAATAAGAGGAGATTAGGTAGAAAATAAGGAGTATTTAATGAGTTTAACAACCTATAATAAAATGACATTATCAAATAGCCAAATGACGCTTACTAACAAACAAATATTTCCTAGAATGAAAAGGAAATTTGAATAGACACAACCCCTGGACCAAGAGTGTTAGACACACATAGGAAAACTGAGGGGGGGAGGGGGGGTGAATCAGTTGTACATTAAAATCATCAAATCCTATTTAATCCTTAAATCCTTATTATCCTTCAAACTCTTATTAAGCATAAGCAAAAAGTAAACATATGAAACATCAACACAACAACAATCATACACATGAGAACACTAGATTTACATGGAAAACACCAATTAGGGAAAAACCACAATGAGTATTAACTCACATATATATGAATAACAACACTGAATACAATAGGATCACTATCGAAAGGGCTCATTGCCCAAATAGAAGAAAGGCTCACTACCCAAAGGACTCACTATCTGAAAGAAATAAGAATAGAAGAATACTATTACAAGGAGGTTCACTGCCTCAGAGCAATAGGAAGATCCACCACAACAACACCATCTGCAACCTTCGGCTCACTACCTCTAGCAACTTCAGGTCCACTGAAAATGTAGACACCTTCTGCTCATTACATCTGGTAGCCTTAGGCATTTAATCTCACACTCAGATCAAAACACTTGATCACATTCACATCTTACAACACACCACACAATACAACATCTCCAAAAATAACCTTGCTTATATATCCTCCACAACCTCAAACAACCTTGTTTAGGTCGGCCTTAATGAAAAGTATGCACCTCAAATGTGCAACCAACAAATGGGTCAACACCAAACACTTCCACATTGGAAAGAAGTGAAGGTAGAGAATGCCAAGGGTTAATTAGGACCCAAATCCACACCAACACACTTTCACAAACAATAAACGACTTTTGTAATTAGCACTAGCATGCTAGGTCAACAAAACCTGCACTAACACTAACAAGCAACCACATACATGCCTCTCTAGGTACAGAAACAACATGTGGACCACAAAGAAATATCACACAACATCCCAAAATATTCTAGCATCATTAGAATATTCTACAACACTACCACAACCACCTACAACTGAGAATACTTAACATCTTGTGCAACCAGCCACACTGCCACAAACATACACCTCACTAACCAACTTTTTGAAACAACTGAATGGACAAGAAAATTCAATGCAGAGAAATGTGGAGCAATTCCATTTCTCTCAGACAAGCTTCTTCACAATCCTACATATTGTCAAACACATCTTCCACTATCACACGATCCAGAACCTGAAACTCTAGATTTAACACCTCTTAACACCTCTAATCATCTCATCCAAACCACACAAGCACATATTCAACCATGAAGAAATGTGGAGCACAACACATAACATAACTCTGTCACCTTGTACACTCTCTTATTTAATTTTTCTCAAAATAACTTGGAAACCTAGTGAACCAGCTGCAACAACAACATCACGCAACCACCTTCTCATCACAACGATACTAGAGATTACAACAATCTCCCCATCTACAACACCAACAGTCTCTCCATCTTCAAAACTCACTCAAAACCACACTAGAGGTTGACATAGGTTGACATCAATGACAAAACTAAGGACAACATAGTGTAACACTCTCCCTATTGACATCAATGACAACACAAATCTCCAACAATCTTCCCCTTTATCATTGATGAAAACACTAGCTTTGAAAAACCATAAACAATAAAAGCAAAAGCAACACTACAATGGTAACACTAGCTCACACAAGCAACCCTACATCTCCCCCTTACTGGGACACTTCTTATATTTTAGACTTTAGTCTTGGCTCCCCCTTTGACATCAATTCTTCTCAAAATTTACTCTCCCCCTATTTTTCAAAATGTACTCTCACTAGAAGATTCCAGATTCTTCCTAGAAACCCTATAGCAAGACTAAATCGCCCAACCTAGCGTATCAACCCTAGTGTACTTCAAAAGGTAGATTTCCAAGGTTTACAAACCTTGTTTTGGCCTCTCCACTCCTCCAGGCACATTTTTGTTTCATTCTATTTCTTAATCCGATTTCATGCTTTCAAATTTCTAGGGTTTTGAGCATAAGTGTTTGCATTTATCCTTTGAAGCTTCATTTAATGGTGAACCCTTGTCCTATTATCCAAGGAAACCCCTAGAAATTACTCAATCAAGCCACTTGGTTGAGGGATCTAGGTTTCCTAATGAACTAAAGTATGAAATAGGTCCAAGTTTCATCTCCCAAAAGGTGGAACCATATTTCCCTTATGTTCAGTATGGAAGGTTGGATAAGTACCTATGTTAGCAAGGATTCAAGAAAGGTACTGTAGACAGTAATTTATGTTGCAAGTATGATGGTGTTGTAATTGATTTCAATTGGTTGTTGTTGTAATTGATGTCAACTATGTGTATGGAAGTTGGTTATTGATTGTATAAGTTGAGGATATTGAGAAAATTGTAATAAAGAAGGTCTACAGGTTGTACATGCATAGTTGAGATGTTGAAGAAGTGATATGAGTACATGGAGTTATCTTTATGTTGATATGTCTGGAGGTGTGTTAGAGTGAAGTAATGTGCTATAATGATGTCTCTAGTTCTTGGGTTTCAAGTGCTTTTGAGAAAATTTGATAAATAAGGAAAATAATGTCATGTAGGTATTTAGTGTATGCTTCGGGATGTGCTCCATATTGCTTCTATGCTTGTGCAATCTTGACATATTGTGCATGGTTATTGGTAGCTACTATATCCATAATTTTGGCTTTTGGATCATCGTATAGTGTAAGATATTTTCACCAGTATGTTGCATTTTGGTGTGTTTGGTTGTGGTCTAGGAGAAATGTAGTTGCTCTAGATTTCTCTAAATTCTGGTTTCATGACTTGCAGTTCTGAGAATAAGTTGATAAGGTCATGTTCAAGTGAAGTTTGTTGTTTGGAAAGATTGGGCTGAGTTAAGGATGCGTGCTTAATTGCTTTATGTGTTTTACATGGGTGTTGGCTGACCTTGTGTTAAAAACTACTTACGAAGTTCATGGAAGCATGTTGAGGCGTGTTGGGACTCATTTAGGTTCGATCGTTAAGTATATGTTTGGGTCACCCTCATTCTAATTCCACCGTAGAATGTTTTGGCACCGACCTAATTTGAATTTGTAAATGCAAATTATGCATGACTGACCTTGGAAGGGTTTCAAGGTTGAAGACAATATAAATACAAGTTGAGATGTTGGTAAATGGCAAGATAGATGCAAGATAGATGCGAGATAGTGTGTGTGATGAAAATTTGAGCATATCGATGTGAATTTCAAGTGTTAAGTTCTTGAAGGCAGTGAGCTGAAGGTGTACTCTATCTTTCAAGCATGTCTGCAAGTGTGTGAATGAATTGTGGTGGAATCTTTGTTGCATTGAGATAGTTTTCTCTCTATAACAATCCTCTTCTATCTTCTCTGTAATTCTATGGCAGTGAGCCTTTATTGGATAGTGTGTCCTATCTTGGTAGTGAGCCTTTTTGGTAGTGATCCTTTTTGGTAGTGATCCTTTGTATTCGGTTTTGGAATTCTTTATATTATGAGCTAATCCTCACCGTGGTTTTTCCCTCATTGGTTTTTCCATGTAAATCTGGTGTTATTATGTGCATGGCTTTACTTCTTTCGATTTTTGTTTTTGCACTTAACAATCAAACATATTAGCAGAGTAAAGGTTTTTTGAATGCATGTAAATCTAATTTTTTTTGAGGTTTTTTGAAGTTTAAAATTGCTACAACTAATTCACCCCCCCTCTTAGTTCTCGTGTTCAACAATTTATACATTAAAGTAGAAGATGGAAATATTATAATTGTTGTGGTATATGTTGATGATATAATATTTGGAGGAAATGATGCAATGTGTAAGAGGTTTGCTGAAGAAATCTAGAAGGAATTTGAAATGTCCATGTTAGGTGAGTTTTCATTCTTTCTTGGACTTCAAATTGTACAATCAAATAAAATCATCTTTATCTCTCAAGAAAAGTATGTTAAGGAGATGCTGAAGAAGTTTGGTATGGAAGATTGTAAACTAGTAAGTACTCTAATGGTAACTGGTTTCCATTCGAGTAAGGATGATGTATCACCTAAGGCTAATCAAACATTGTATAGGTTTATGTTGGAGGCCTACTATACTTAACTGGTTCAAGGCCTTATATAATGCAAGCTTTTTTTTTGGTTGCAAGATTTAAAGATGATCCAAAAGAAACTCATGTAAAATTTGTTAAGAGGATTTTTAGATATTTGAAGAGCACTCTATATTATATATTGTGGTATCAAAAGGGTAATGAGTTCTCTTTAAACACATACACAATTGTTGATTGGGTTGGTAGTGTTGATGAAAAAAGAAGTACCTGTGGTGGAGATTTTTTTATGGGAGACATATTGGTCTCTTAGTTTAGTAAGAAGAAGGACTCAGTATCCTTGTCAACAACAAAATTAGAATATATCACTGTAGCATCTTGTCATACTCGAGTGCTATGGATGAAGCAAACTTTGAAGGACATCAAGGTGGTGTATGATGAGCCCATTCCAATCTTGTGTGATAATACAAGTGCCATCAATATTTCAAAGAATCCAATGATGCATGCTAAAAAAAAGCACATATCTATCATATATCACTTCTTAAGAGAGAAAGTTGCTAATCAAGAAGTAAGGTTGGAGAACGTGCCCATAAAGGAACAAATTATAGACATCTTCACAAAGGAATTTTCAAAGGATATCTTTGAGTATCTTAGATATAAGTTAGGGGTTGTTGCCCCTCCTTCTAAATAGATGCATAGTTGGTGCATCTATCCAAGGGGAACAATTCAAGACACATTTTTTATCCCTAGGTTGATGGAAGCTACCTCTCAAGGGAAGAAAGTAGAAGAATACCCTATGCCTTGGCAAGCTCAATTGAAGCTCATTGGTCCTTTGTCATTGATGTCAAAGGAGGAGATATAGAGCAAGGGGGAGACATTGCATATCTCTTTTTTGTTTCTCTCATTGGTGTTGTCATCAATGCCAAATGGGGAGATTGTTGCAAGTATGTTGCAGGTATTGTCATTGATGGTAACAGTGTGGTGTTTGTTGGTTGTCAATGATATAAAACCATATGGAGGTTATTGATGATGTTGTCTCTATTTTCTACAAGGTGGAAGTTTGTGGTTGGTTGTATGTGCTACAATCAAGATGATTAAGCATAATGTATGAAGTTGGATGTCATAATCATGAATGTGTATGTGATTCTATGGATGTATTGACTATCTATTACTATAATTTTCTTAGAAGAATCTCTTTTAGTCTATGACTCAAAATTTCTCATAAAAAGGCTTTGGATAATGCTTTGCATTCCTCCACATCTTAAGATATGGTCTTGCAATTTGAATAGTAGATAGAATAAAGTATGAATCATGTAGTTTCTAGTTTTCAAACCATTTATGTTACTATGAAAGTTTCTTGAGTAAGAAGAGTGGTGACTATAGTGCTGCAGTCATGAATGGTTTTGAGAAATTTTCTGTATTTCGCTATAGTTTCTTTTGTGGTCTTGTAATTTGGAGGAAGTATTTTCAATGTTTGTCTATTGTCTCTTCTTGAGGTTTAGTTTCTAAGGTGTACTGCAAGTTGTTCTGTCAATGTTATATCTCAAGTTTGTGTTGTCTGGGTTTGCAATATATATTGGTTTTGTGTCTATTTGCTTACAGTGCTAGCATAATATTGCATAAATCTATGAAAGAAGGGCATGCAAATATTCTTGAATATCATTTGATGCTTGTAATGTGATCCACATGATGCTAACTTGCTTTTTTGGTACAACTTGTGGTTTGAAAATTAATATTTCAAGGTTTGAGTGTTTGTTGGGCCGACTTTGTGATCTAAGTTCTTTGTGCTAAGTTTTTGTGGCATGCACTAGAATAGAGATGCGTGTATATTTGAAATAGGTTTTGCTTATCTCCTAGCTTGGACCACATTTGATTTCCCTTTCCTATGGATGTGTTAAAGCTGACTCAAATATGGTTGTTGCATGTTTCATGTTCATACATTTAAGGATGGCCAACAAGGAGAAACCTTTTGATGCTTGAGGATGGTATAAATGTAAGTTCAAGTGTGTGATCAAAATGTATAAGTTTTCAATTTGAGATTAATGCAATTTGTTGAAAGCAGTGTGCTAAAAATAGAGTAATGTGTGTGAACTTTCAAAAATATGTTTAATGCATGTTGGAGATAGTGAACTAAAAGAAAAAGAGTTTAAATGGTGTGTGGAAGGCAGTGTGTTGACTAAATTGTGTAAGTGCTACAAGCAGTGAGCTGAAGGAAAAAGTGGAAGTGTAAGTTCCAGAGGTAGTGAACCAAAGGAAAAAAGAAGTGTAGAAGTGCCAAAGGCAACAAAAGTATTGCGGTTGTGATTTGTCATCTAATTCTTAAAAGAGTTGTATTCAAAGGTTGTAGCCTCATTTTGTAAGTGAGTAGGGAGTTGTAAACTTCCTTAGATTAAAGACCTTAAATTTGTTGTAATGGTTGCTTTATTTGAGAGGTTGGATTTGGACTATTGGTGTAATTAATTGTTTTGTACCTTGTCCTAGGTCATCATTACACCTTAGTTAAGTTTACTTAGGGACCACATAGGAGTTGTTGGAGATTTTCCACCTTTGGTGGAATTATCATGTTCACTTTATCATTTCCACCTTTCGTGGACACATCATGTGATTCTTCTCCACCTTTTGTGGTAGATCCACCTTTTATGGTGGTTATCACATTATCACTTTCCCACTTTAGGTGGAGTGATAGCTTTTCATTGTTGTCTCATGTCATAAGATTATGACACTTGTCATAATCTTATGCCCTCCTATGTTCTCACCTTGGCTATATAACCAAGGGGTTCCCACTACATTTGTATATTGATACACACATTATTTCTATTTGCATTATTGGCAGAATACAGTTTATTCTTGTCATATTGTCTCTATCTCTCTTATGCTTGTGCTTCCATTAGGGCTCTAGATCTTGGGTGGCTACCTTCATAGCCAATTTTTACATGGTATCAAAGCTATTGGAGTGCCTTTGGATTGCCATTTTGGGGAGATCTTGAGTGCAATCTTGGATTTTCTTCATAGAAATACTAGATTTTGGGGAGGTTCCATTTTTGGCTTTGTATTGTAGGTGCATATTGGGAGCTTGTTGCATCAGATTTGAGCTCACCATTGTGTCTGGAGTGTCCGAGAAAGTCAGATTTTCCTTTTGTTTCGTCTCAGTTGGACATTGGAGGCCAAATCTACAAGGGTTTGAAGATCAGAAGTGATTGCCAGATCCAGGAGGTAGCCATATTTTCAAAGCATTTTCAGCCAAAAAGGACACTGCCATTGCGTCAAGAAGGGTCAAAAACCCTAAGATTGACTATCAATTTGTCAAAATTGGACAACTTTGCCCGGAGCCATCTGAAAAATTTGCCCTCCTTGGCCGTACGGATCGTCATAATTGAAGAGTGACGGTACAATTTTATTTTGAAAAATTTTCGGAATTTTTATAAAAAAATCATTTTGAAAAATAGAAAATTTTTGTTTATTTTTCAAAATAAAATTTTGATTTGAAAATTTTTTTAAAAAAAAACTTTTAAGTTTGCGTTTGCAAACTGTACTTGCACCTGCTGGTACTTACTGTACTCGTAGGGTACGCGGGTACCATCTTCTGGCAGGCAGTCAGAAATACTTCCCGGCAACAGAGAAAAATACTGACAGTGTGTAGATTTTGCCGCTTTGGAGGAATATTCCATAGAATATTCCGTCAAATAAGATTCCGATCAATGAATATTCCGACGTGTCGACGGCGACGGTGATGGTCAAACGACCGTCAAATTTATCCCAGTGATCGGATGACGTCAGCATTGTTTTGAAAATTTGCCCCCTTCACCATTGCCAGTTTTGATTTTGCAGTTCATCTTCAAATGCAGATATCTTGCTCATTTTAACTCCTTTTTTGGAGCAATTTTTTTTTTGATTTGGGCTAATTTTTTGTGCTCTACATGGTGGTGTAATCAGTTTTGGTTTTGATGCACAATTTTCAGAAAATTCAGTTTCTCACAGGTGTAGCTGAGTTGTCACCGTTTTTGCAACTTCTGGGGCTCCGTTCAAGCTCATACGAACTCCTTTTCAGGTGCCGTTTTTTTTTGAAAGTGCATAATTTTTCTTGAATTTCATAGTGGTACTATCAGTTTGTAGTGATTGTGATCAGAAAATTGTACTTTCAGCACTTGGTCATTTTTGGCCTATTTTGGCATTTGTAAAGACAAGATCTCAGTTTGGTCTTTTGTATCAGTTATTTGAGTCTGTTGTTGCCTAATTAAGGCTGTTGTAAAACATTGAAAATCAGAAGCCCACTTTGCTTGGCTTGCAAGTGGCCATTGTAAATGCACTAAGTATAAAGTGCCAAATCATCATTTTTGGGGGGGGTTCTTTGATTGAGTGAATTTGGGGGGGTGTCTTGTGTGATTGTGCCTCTCTCTCTCTCTTGTTCTCTTTGCTGCTATGGGTTCTCCTAAGTTTCCTTTGTTAACTCCACATAACTATGCTTCTTGGAAAATTGATGCTTGGAGTAAGTTGATGGAAAAAGGATTAACTCATTATATTGATGGAACTATTGTTGCACCATCTGATCCTAATGCTCATTTGGATTGGCTCACTAAAAATACTATGGCTCTTGGAACATTGAGGAAATATGTATCAAAAGATCTAATCTTTCAAATTGAAAAGTTTAAAACAATTAAAGAAGCTTGGGAAAAGTTTGGTCAATTGTATGGCCAAGTTGATGAGATTAGAGGTTATCAGCTTGACAATGATCTCACAATGTTAGATCCTAAGAATTTTGATACAATCCAAGACTATGTCACTAAAGCAAATGAGTTAAGAGCACAACTTACAGATTGTGGAAATGACAAAAAGGATGCACAATTGGTTTACAATTTGTTGGGAAAGCTTCCATCAGAATATGCAACATTTGTTTCTAGCTTCCAAACCCATCGCTTGACAGTGGGTAGTTCTTTCACTCTTCCATCATTTGATGCATTCACAAAAATGTTGATGTTAGAGCAAGCAAAATTGATAAACATGGGGATTCTCAAGTCTTCAAAGTCCAAAACTTTGGTGGCTAATCAAGGGACTCAAGGAAAGGGTTCCAACAAGAAGCAGAAGCAATTTAAGCCAAAGACACAACAAGATAAAGCACAATCATCCTCTCCACAACAAAGGAATTCTTCACCTTCTCTTAAGAAGGGAAATTCAAGCATGAAGGAGAGACCAAATTGTTCATATTGCAAGAGATTTGGTCATGATGAGCATCATTGACATACAGAGCAAATTGATGAGTTGACAAACATCATCAAGAAAAACAACATCAATTTGCCATCTACCTACAAGAAGAAGGATTCATCTCCTTCCACTTCCTCACAATCAAAAGGAAAAGGGAAAGCTTTTATGGCTACTATAGGTTCTTCACAACAATGGATACTTGACTCGGGTGCTACTCATCACATGGGTTCTACAAGGGAGCAATTTTCTTCTTTGGAGCCATCTAAGGTACCTCACATCTTCATAGGTGATGATACTCAAGTGGATGTTGAAGGCAAAGGTTCAGTTGTCATGGATGATGGAACATTTAAGGATGTTCTCTATGTTCCTAACTTGAGCACCAATCTTTTTTCAATCTACCAAATCACTCACTTTGGAGATGGCAAGAAAGTTGAGTTTCTACCAGATTCAGTTGTGGTCAAATAACTTAAGGATGATGCCTTGGTTGCAGTGGGAAAAGCTAATCCCAACACATGGCTTTACTCATTTTCACACTTCATTCCTAAGTCTCCTTCTACAACATTGCTCACTCATTCAAATTCAGAAAGTAAGTTATGGCATGAGCGGTTTGGACATCTGAATTACTGCTATCTTCAACAGCTTAGCACAAAGGATATGGTTTCAGGACTCCCTCAAATCAGATTTTTAGAAGGTGTTTGTTTAGGTTGTTCCTTGGGTAAGCATCCAGAAGAGAAGTTTGACAAAGGGAAGTCTTGGAGAGCTTTGGAAGTTCTTCAATTGGTTCACAGTGATGTAGCAGGTCCATTTCCAGTGCCATCATTCAGCAAGGCCCTCTATGTCCTCACCTTCATTGATGAATACTCCCGCTTCACATGGGTCTATTTTCTTGTTCACAAGAGTGAAGTGTTTGACAGATTTCTAGCCTTCAAGGCTCATGTTGAGAAGCAATCAGGGAAGCAAGTCAAGATTCTCCACACAGACAATGGAAGGGAATATGTGAACAATAGACTTGAGGAATTTTGTACTCTTGAGGGGATTGATATTCAACATTCAGTTGCACACACTCCACAACAAAATGGTGTTGTAGAAAGGAAGAATAGAACCCTTAAGGAGATGGCTAGTTGCATGATTCATGCTCATTCTCTTGGTCCTCAATTTTGGGCAGAAGCTATCAGTTGTGCCACTCACATCCAGAATCGGGTTCCCCATAAGGCTTTGAAGGGTATGACTCCTTTTGAGGCTTGGTGTGGTAGAAAACCAGTTGTGAGACACTTTAGAGTTTTTGGTTGTCCAGCTTGGGCATGCATAACTCTAGAGAAATGCAAGGCATTGGAACCTCAGAGTAGGCCTTGCATATTTGTTGGATATCCTGAAGGTGTTAAGGCATACAAACTTTTGGATCCAGAGACACATGAGCTATTCATTGAGAGGAGTGTTCACTTTGAGGAAACCTCTCCTGGCTTAGCCTCTAATCCTCCTCTTCCTTCCTCCATAGTGGAAAGTGACAATAGTGACTCAGATGATGATTCCCCCTCAACTTTGACTCGCAGGATCACACCTTTGCAGGGTCCACTTGCAGTTGAGGAGCCTCATCCTTCATCTCCTACTAGACCTCGTTGGGCTCGACAAACTCTTGAGTTAGTAGGTTCTCTTATTGGGGATCCTTCAGATACTCGAAGGACTCGATCACAACATCAGGATTTTCCACATGCTTTTATTGCTACTGCTTTTGATCCACAGTCCTTCAAGGAAGCATCAGGAGTTCCAGAGTGGGATTCAGCAATGGAGGACGAATACAGTTCCTTGATGAGGAACAACACATGGGATTTAGTTCCACTCCCCAAGGGGAGAAAGATGATTTGATGCAAGTGGATCTATCAGACCAAGTATGCAACGGATGGAAGTGTGGATAAATACAAGGCTCGAATTGTGGCAAAAGGTTTCTCACAGGTTCCAAGTGTTGATTATACAGAGACCTTTGCACCCATTGCTAAGATGACCTCCATTCGCTTGACACTTACTATTGATGCAGCTCATGGTTGGTTGTACATCAAATGGATGTGAAGAGTGCATTTCTTCATAGGGATCTTCATTTGGAGATTTACATGGAGTAGCCACAGGGATTCATACAAGATTCTTCTTTGGTTTGCAGATTGAGGAAGTCTCTCTATGGCCTCAAACAGGCCCCTAGGGCTTGGTATGCCAAGATGGATTCCTTTCTTCTCTCTGCAGGATTCACGAGGTGTCATTCAGATCCAAATGTCTACATTTTGCGACATGGTGACTCTCATTTGCTACTTGTGCTCTATGTTGATGACTTGATCATTACAGGGAGTACCTCATCCATCATTGGCAGTGTCAAATCTGCTTTGCAAGATAGATTTACTATGACTGACTTGGGCCTTTTGCACTATTTTCTTGGGATTGAGATCACATAGTCAGCTTTTGGGATATCTCTCTCTCAGCCCAAGTATGCTCTTGATCTTCTATCTCGGTTTCACATGGCTGATTGTAAGCCTACTCTGACTCCCTTTCTTTCAGGAGTCAAGCTTGAGGCTAAGTGTTCTACTCCACTTGTTGATGCCACTTTGTATCGTCAGCTTGTTGGGAGTCTCATCTACTTGACTAACACACACCCTGATATCTCCTTTGCAGTTGGCATGGTTTCACGTTTTATGCAGGAACCACATGAGCTTCATTGGAAAGCAGCCAAACGCATCTTGCATTACATCAAGGGTTCACATCATCATGGGATTCAGTATGCAGCAGGTATAGGACTTACCTTGGTGGGATATATAGATTTTGATTGGGCTGGCGATATTGATGATCGTAAGTCCACTTCTGGCTACAACTTTCATCTTGGTTCTGGCCCCATTTGTTGGCAGAGTAAGAAGCAACATGCTATTGCTCTTTCTTCGACTGAGGCTAAGTATCAAGGGGCTGTTAATGCAGCTACTTAGGCTATTTGGCTTCAAAATATTCTCACTGAGTTTGGCTTCACTATTCCATGTCCTTCAGTCATTCATTGTGACAATCAGAGTGCCATCCAAATCTCGAAGAATCCGGTTCACCATCAAAGGACCAAACACATCGAGATTCATATGCACTACATTCGGGAGCTGATACAAGAGTAGATCATTGATTTGCAGTATTGTCCTACTGCAGAGCAGGTTGCAAATATCTTCACCAAACCTTTCACTAAGAGTACCTATCATCATTTGCGAGCTCTCTTGGGGGTGTGGGATGTTTTATCTGAGGGGGTCACTTGACTTCTTCATTCTCTCTTATGGGGGGGGGGGAATTTTTCCTCTTCTAGGGTTTTATCCTTCTCATACATTTGAGAGCTTTTTCTCTTGTTTTCATCTCTCTTTTGGGGGGGAGTTTTTTCCCACGTGGTTTTCTCCTTTTCTCCACTTTATGAGAGATTGCATTGCATTTGTACATGGGTACCTAACATCGCCTAGTTGTCAAGACCCATCTTGCATTGTTTACTTTTGTGTACATTCTCCCTAAGTTGCACTTAAGGGGGGGTGTTGGTGTAATTAATTGTTTTGTACCTTGTCCTAGGTCATCATCACACCTTAGTTAAGTTTACTTAGGGACCACATAGGAGTTGTTGGAGATTTTCCACCTTTGGTGGACTTATCATGTTATCACTTTATCATTTCCACCTTTCATGGACACATCATGTGATTCATCTCCACCTTTTGTGGTAGATCCACCTTTTATGGTGGTTATCACATTATCACTTTCCCACTTTAGGTGGAGTGATAGCTTTTCATTGTTGTCTCATGTCATAAGATTATGACACTTGTCATAATCTTATGCCCTCCTATGTTCTCACCTTGGATATATAACCAAGGGGTTTCTACTACATTTGTACATTGATACACACATTATTTCTATTTGCATTATTGGTAGAATACATTTTATTCTTGTCATATTGTCTCTATCTCTCTTATGCTTGTGCTTCCATTAGGGCTCTAGATCTTGGGTGGCTACCTTCATAGCCAATTCTTACATGGACAATAGCTCTAAGCAACTTTTCTCACCATGGTTTTACCCTTGTTGGGTTTCCATGTAAATTTTGGTGTTGTGTTTATGTACGTTTTCTTTTGCATGTGTTATCTGATTTAGGTAGCTATATGTTTTGATTGATAAGTCAGTTAAGTTGTGTGTCACCAAAAAGTGTAGCCTTTGACACTTTTCACTCATTTGGACCCTTGCCTATGGATTTTGGACCTTTTTCAGATCCTCTTTTTACCCCTTTCCAAGCCTTGTGCCAAAGTGTAGTAAGGTGTTGTAAAACATTTTCATGCTTTCCTAGGCTTGTCATCACTTAATCAACCCTTCCTTATGCTAAAATGACCCCTTAATACACATATAAGTCCTATCTTGGTGTGTTTTCATGAGACAATCCTGACAAGCTATAATAATCATACTTTAATCCCTGACAACTAATGAAAATTTCCCAGGTGGACTAGGTCGCCACCTTGGGCGACCTAGTCCCATGTGGCTTAAAATTTAAATTTAGCTTAATATTCTTTCGGTATTTTGTCTATGAAACCCTAAGGTCGGCCTGTATGGTGTTATTTCAAGAAAATTAGGGCATAACTTGTATAAATAAGCCTCAAAACCCTAATTTCTCATAAGACACACTCATTATTCACAACTCTTCATCTCTCTTCTGTCCTTCTTCTCAAGCAAGCTAGGGTTTGAGCATTCCAAGTCAACAAGACATCTTTTCTAAAGCATTCAAGGGCTGATTACTGCAACAACACAAGATCTTTCATCATGACAAGGTAACTGACTCCATTATTCCATTGTTTCATATTCATGCTTTTCATTTCTATTCATTTTGGTTTAGTTACCTCAAAGGGGTTTGACTAAGGCAAACCCTTAATCCCTAACAATCAACATTTTTCTCTTTCTCTCCTTGTGTGTTTGCAGATTTAGGTACATTGAAGATCATTGAAGACTTTGAAGACTTGTTGAAGACCTCTCCTTTCTTGAAAAGTCCCAACATCCACCAAAAGTCACTTTTAGGTCTGAATATCAGAGTTTTAGAAGCAGACAACTATGAAGAACCAAGGTGCAAACCGGGGGCTTCCGTTTCCCCTTTAGAAATTTTAGAAATCTTGAAGAGGACTAAGTCGCTAAAAATGGTGACCTAGTCCCATTGGACAAGCCTTTCTATGATTTTCACATTTTTGGACACCCATTTGGCAGAAACAGGCTCCAGACCAATTTTCTCAAATCTGGGATTAGGTCGCCCAGATTGGCACAAGTGTCCCTCTCAAATTTTGCATCAAATTTTTAACATTACAAACCTCCAAAAGATCCTTCTTCAGCCTCTAGGTGCACCTCTTCAATCTCTTTCATTCATGTATAGTTTAATTTACATTCCTAGATCATTTTGTATATGTTTGCATATCATTATGTGTTTTCCAGCACTTTGCATTTGCATAGTTTAGAATTCAATAAATCATTGCATTTTCAGTCTATTACATTTAGCCCACATTCACACACACCTCACAACCCTCTATCTTTGAATGAACTCACCAAATATCCATATCACTAAGGTGAAAGAGTGTCATTCCTAAACCAAGTTCTCCTTAGGTGAAAAACCCTAGGGGCCTAGTTGAGGAATCCTCTTTCCCTTCCTAGCATATATTTTTGGTGGTTCAAGTTGAATTGAATTGGTTTTGATGGATATACTAATTCAGTCCCATCTCAGTATATCTATGTTCTAAAATTTATTAGATTGCATCCATATACCGAGTCCTCCATCATGAAAAGTGGATCAAAAATCCTCAAGCCTAAGTTCTACGGGCCATATAAGATAGCTATGAAGGTTGGTGAAGTTGCATATGAGGTGGAAATTCTTGCAGACAATAAAATTCATAATTTCTTCCATGTCTCATGTTTAAATAAGGCTCTTGGATTGCATACTACTCCTATAGGGGAGTTACAACTGCTAGATGATGAAGGGAAGATCATTCTCATTTCAAAATTTGTGATTGATACCAGAGTCAAAACTTTGAGAAATAGGAGGATCACAAAGTATATTGTCTGGTGGAAGAATCTACCCCTAGAAGATGCTACTTGGGAGGGATCTGAGATATTTGAACATCCCAATTTACATTACTTAAGGACAAACAATCTTGAGAGGGGGGGACTTGTCATGCCCCCTTTCTGGGAAATCAATTGAAGGGTGGTATCTAGGAATCTTGTCGCATTTCCTCACATAATATTCTCTTGACTTATGGTTGGAATATAAAATCTATAATAACACCCACACCTCATGTCCAAAGCCCATGGAAAAAGGATCATATACCGGAAAGGTATCTCCATAAAAAGATTGCCAATCCAGGCTTGCTATACTAGAGTAGAATTGCTTTTGAGAATTCCTCAACATTCCTCCATAGGAGCACATTCCAACTTGTGGTTTGGAACATAGAATATATGATGAAACTTGCACATCATATCCAAATATCAAGGGAAATGGATATGATACCAGAAAGATATTTTTATCAAAAGATGATTGTGTTGGGCAACTGGCACCTACTTTAGCAACCATAATAGATAAAAAAACCTCTAGATCGTGCAACGTCAATTACATAGTTTTAGGAAGATAGAAGGGGCTAGGGAAGAATTTGGATAGGTTCACAGTATGACACACTAATTCCAAAAGAATCTAATTTGGCCTTAACGTTGACCTAGTGTAGCATGTGAAATTCAAACTCTAGGCTTTGGTGCCATTTTGCCTCAAGGACAACTTGTTCCTTGAGGGAAATTAGTTGCATACAAACATAGGGAGTCAATTCTTGTAATGGTATCAAATTATTATGTCATTCTTCTATATTTTAGGACACTTGTGTTCTAATTCCTTCTGTGGATGAAAAACCATACGAGTTCACAATCATTGGATGAAAACCTAGTGATCACTAGGATCAGAGGATGAAACCCATTTGGTTCTTGAGGACATTCTCATTCAGGGGTTACATCCGAGCTTCAAAGAAATTTGTAATGAATTTTGTGGTATTGTTGTTGATTTGTGGTAGCATTTTATATTATTCTAAATTAGTATTAGTGTGTTGTATTTGATATATCATATATGTGGATGAAATTTTGGTGGTTATCAATTTATCAAAGTGATCTTTTTGTTCTTATATTGTTGTTCATTGAATCCAACCTGGAAATTAGTTTTTATGTTAAAATTTAATGTTAAGGACATTACAAAGTATCCTAAGACCACTTGTTCAATCAACATCATGAAGCATTTTTCATGACTTAAAGAGAGGTTGTGATCCTGACACATTTGAAGGAATTTATCCAAATCATATAATGCTTCTTCATAAGTTTTCCCATAAGTGGTGAAATAATCCATATAAATTTTCATGGAATCATGTGTAAAATCTAAGCATATGCTCAAGGCTACTCTCTAAAATTTTGCAGATGCATTACACGATCAAAATAGTAAAATTGAATACACATATATACCCCATGGGTAGGTAAAAGTGGTTATGTCCTAGTCTTTTAGAGATATATTTATCTAGTTGTACCCATTGAACCCATCTAAGAAGGAGAAGTATTTATTACCTACTAGTGAATCCAACACTTGATCAATAAAAGGGAGAGGAAATTGATCCTTCCTTGTTGATGTATATATCTCCCTAGATCATCTACACATATCCTCTGTTTACCTCTTTTATTTGGTACAACACCAATGGGGAAACCCATTGGCTATTTGATATGGGATAAATGAACCCTGCATCCAATAAATTTTATAATTCTATTTTGATTATATCTTGTATAGTTAGATTCATTCTCCTTTGTGGTTTCCTAGCTGGCTTATAGCCTTCATTAATATAGATTATGTGCATGCATAGGCTAGGATGTATGCCCTTCATATCTTGATATTACCCATAAAATGTTGTTGTATGAGCTTGCAACATTGTAAGTAATGAGGATTATTGGGAACTTGTCAATTGGTTATTGACATTGAGTGTTTTGCCTTGTGTGATTTCCATGGTTAAGGCATAAGTCATGACAAAATCAACATTTAATCTTGATAGATTAAGATTGCAATCATGGGGAAGTAGTGTATGGAAAATCTGAGAGTGGACTTAGAGGCATTTGTAGGTATGATATTATGTAAATGACAATGTAAGCATAACAAACAATAGTGTTTTTGTGGGTCCCTACCATAAGAGTTTTGCATAATTTGAGAAAGGACTTCATCTCCATCCTAAATTTTAATCATTGGGGTACATTCTACAGTCATCAGAGTTTGTAAAGATTATTGGTCATCTTCTTCTAGGGCAAGCCATACAATTTGTTTGAAGTCTGAATGTGGCTATGTAGGTACGTAAATGAGCAATTTTTTGGTTACATTCCCATTGTAAATTATCATGTTGCCAAACCTACATCTAATGAATGTATCTATAGTGGCTAGCATGGTCTCCCCAAGATTAAGGGGTATCATACAAGGTTTGGTTTCAGTTGCAAAATCATAGAATTTGTTGAATATTCCCATGAATCTAGTGTGATAACCAAATCCTCAATAATATCCTTTGACTTGATAGTTGACCTATCTGTTAATTGCAAAACAATAGGTGTGGGTCAAAGATCCATCAATTGGATTTGTTGCATAGTTTCTTGTCATTACATTGATGGCTACCCCTAGGTCAATTAGAGTGTTTTTGATAAGCTTTTCATTAATTTTTACATCTACAACTAGACTCTCAATGTCTACATATTTTGGAACAACTATATTGCCCAACATAATGTCAACTAGCTATCCTAAAACATGAATAGTCTGGGGGTCTTTCCTTTTTCCGACTAGCTTTCTAAGGCACAAATCCCTCACAATTTTTTATATATATAGGTACTTCTTTAATGAATTGAACCAAGGATATCTTTATACAAATATTATTAAGTTGGCCCAACAGATCAAATTAAAGTTTAGAATGGGGTTTTTATGTTGTTGGTCTCTTTGGAATGGTGGTTTCAGACTTGTGATGTCTTGACATGTTTTACCTTGTTTAGGTTACTTTATTGTATTATCAATAGTCTCTAGTGCACATTCTTCATCTACGAGTTTTGTGATAGGAGGAGATGATGGTCTAGTAAGCATCCTTCTTGAACAAAGGTGAACATCACTTACCTCAACCCCATAGGTTGGGCACTGGACATATTCATTAGTATAAGCTTGGTGAACAAGCTTGTTGTTAGGGTTTGGTGCATGTTGAGTTGACAATTAAGGTTCTCTAGGATGTGTTGGGGCTAGTATGGATGGGTTTTGCATTATAGTGAGTTTTTGTGATTACAAGTAACTAACATTTTGGTTTTTCCATTGTTGGTTCCCATGCCATTATGTTGGCCATTGGCTTTGCAGGGCTGCCACTAAGAATTATAGTTTGAGACTTGGTATGGTTGTGGTGGCCATATCCCTTTCTATGGAGACCAATTAGTTGATTGTGATATTAGCCATGATGGATTTTGTATGCTATTCCATGGTTGGTTATTCAAGTTAGAGAAGTTTGCATTACCCCTAGGAAATGACATATTGTAAGACAAGGCATCTGGAGGCATACCTTGTATTTTTTTCCATGGCTTATGCTGAGCAATGCAAAATAATTTTCCTTCCTCATCCTCTAGGGTACACAATTCAAGTTTACCCTTCTTCTCAAAAATACTGGAAACCTTCTTGTAATGGAAGTTTACCCTCTTTTGGTGGTAGTGTGGATAATATTCAATGAGAGAAGCCTCCACTTCCTCTTGTTTCTTTTTGATGCGCAAGGTATCCAATTGGGTAGCTAGGTGGTTGATTATGTCCTCCTTCATGTTGGATAGAAGGTTTCTGAGTTCCACCCTAGGGACACTAGCGAATGTTTTGGTGGAAGAGAAGGTTCTATCAACCTTGGTCTTCTTTATAGATGACCTTGAATAATTCCTATATACCTAGAAAATATCCTCAAAAGATAATTGATAAATATCCCTTGCTCCTATGAGGTTTAATGAATCCATGTAGTATTCATTTACTCCTTACAAAAATACTAGCTTTAGTGACTCTAGAGAGAGCCTATTATGGTCATATTTCTTTAAACAAAATTGAAACCTTTCTACATAATCCTCAAGTGTTTCATCTTCCTTTTGTGACATCCTGAAGATGTTATCTCTCTTCTTTTCTATCCCTCGAAAACAATCCTGATACTTCTACAAGAACTTTGCTTTATTGTCTCCCAATTGGGTACTGCATTTCTTCCCAACCCCATAAACCATCACAAATCAACATCTTTCAATGTGGTTGGAAAGAGTTTTAATCTATGAGAATCTATGGTGTAATCATAACCTCAACACAAGACATCAAATTCAAACAAGAACATGTCTAGGTATTCGATAACTAATCCATAGAAATTTGGCAAGGTTGAAGGGTTTATATTCTTGAGAGCAATGACCTATTATTGATTTGCGATTGGAAAATCGAATGTAGGATGTTCTACTTGATTTCCCCTTGATTCCTTTGCCATAGCATTAAGATGGCTTATGTGAGTTCCCTCTAAGTTTGGAGTAGGTACCACGGGCGGTGGTTCTATATCATTGATTCTCTCAACTGGTTCTTCGCTTGTACAAATATCTTCAAATTATTTGTGGGTTGAGGGGAGAAATCTTCCCAAAGTTTCCCTCTACCTCCACATACAATCTAGTATCTTGAGCTTTAGATGGATTTTCCTGCACACAATGTTAGTAAATAGTTCTTGGTGGATTTTTAAGTGTCTATTGGTCCTAATGTTGTAAATCAAAAATTCCTAATTTATTAAAGCAATGAAAGAAAAATTTAAAAACATAATTAGGAATTATGAACTTAGCACCATCCTCGATAACAACACCAAAAATGTAGAGATTCTGCTAATGTCTAATTAACTTATGTAGATATTATCATACATGTAGCTTAATGGACCTAAAAATACACAAATTAAGAAGTTCATTATTCAAAAGGGGGCTTCATTAAATTATCAACCAGGGAATCGTAAACTCGAGATGATATTGGCACTATATATGCAGTTGAGAATCCTATAATTCCTTAATCGATTGAGTATAGGTGATTGAACAAAAGTAAACACATCTAAAATCTTTCCTAACTAAAAATAAATTCTAATTAGAGAATAGGGTAAATAATTGAATGTTAGTTTTACTACAAGTGCTATGAGTACTTATCATTCATGGACTATAACTAGTGACTCTCTATGTTGTAGTTTAACCTAATTCAACTAATCACTTAATAGCATTTAGCAGGATGTAAATTAGAGAATTCATTTCAAAAATTATAATATAGCATTCATCGTAATGTAAACTAGAAACTATGATTCAAAAATTATAATTCACAATATAACTAACCTTTTAAGCTTTAAATGTGGATTATGTAGTACCTTAAGTGGCCCTTACTTGAGCTGCTACATTCCATCGTATCTCCTTTCAATTACTAATTCAGGAAACCATGCAACTGAAATATTCTTCTTTATTATTATCCAACATACACAAATCTAAGAAAAAAATAGAATAAATATGATTCATTCTAATTTCATGCAAAAATCTAGCTCTCAGTCTCTCACAAGAGTATCCCCATATATAGGGTATGTGAGAGTCTTGTATTCAAAAACTATAACCAAACTATGAGAAACTATCAACTCTTCCAAGAAAATAAGAAGAGGACTAGGTCTTTAACAGTAACATAAATATAAAAGTAGGTGGAAGTAGAAGTGTTGGAATCCAATAAGGACTCTACAAAAATCAAGAAGACCGTTATAACAAAAATGTGCTTAACAAGAAAAAGCTTTAATGTAAGCCACTAATCACTATTAGAATAGGCCTTTTATTCCTCCCATGATTTATTGAAGGGATGGAATGACACATGGATATTTGTCATTCTGGAAATATGCGCATACTATAGTTGATTGACTTCTCTATCTATGTTGATTTTTTATCCTTCTACTGCAGATTGACAATCCTTTTACTGTGGGTTGATAGGTTCTTCACTCCAGGGGTTAGTTTTATCCCTTAAGGCAGTTTTCATTATTAGAAACTATAATTAATCATAAAATTCTACTGAATCTCATAGATATTCAAAGTTCAGAAACTCATTCATTAATGTAATATACCATCTTAAAATGCTTTGAAATAATTTAAAGTATATGCAATATATTTGGAAATATCTTTTGATGTTTAGCAAAAAAAGAGATAAAAACATGAAACTAAAGCAAGGAAACTAGACATTCTTAGGGCTCATCAATTATAAGGTAAATTGCATGACTACTTGTTACATGAACTTAATATTGTTTAAATATCTTAAATCATTATCTTTATAAGGGTTTGACACAAGGAGGAATTATCCTTGTCATGCATAAAGTCTCATGCACACAAATCAATTTTTATGTGAAGATCCATTTGAGACCTTCAAGGTGAACTTGCAAAATATAGTAGAGATTAGATCCATTGGCGTAGTTCAAATTCATTTAATCATGGGATTGATTCCACAATCATGGAAATGTCCCTAATATAAGACTGCATTTTTCTAATTCTAAGGTATTTTTTATTCAAGCATTGAGTTTTTAGACATACACAAATCAATTTAGAAAAATTAGCGTAATCATATTCTATAGTGAGCCTATCTAGAGCTAAGTACTTGTATTTATCATTAAAATTATGAGCACTAGTTATAACATTTTATCATTCCCAACTCTAATTCTTAAGATATTTAATTTTGAAGATGATTAACTAATTTATGCTTAAAATAATTATTTAAAACTATAATTTATTTATTTACAATATGTTAAGTTTTAGTTTTATAACATTTAATCTTTATTAATATATGTAATTTATCTTTTATTTTCTTGATAAATATAAAGGTGAAGTTTTTGAAAGACCTGGAACCCTTTTTCTATAGAACAAGACCAATGTTCTGATGAAGCCCAACCAACAACAAAGATCAAACAATACTAAAATTGAAAAATAACACAAAAAATTCAGCACAACCTTGAAAGGAGCTAAAAATTAAAAAATTAGGGAACACTACCCAAGAACTAGAAGAGACTAGTTGGATAAAAGGTGGTTTAAAAGTAAAAAACTGTAGGTATCTTCAATAGCCCCTTCCTCCAACTTATTGAAGAAAATTTCCTTCCTAGTTGTTCTCTAATTTTTAATTTCCACCTTAAATAAAATATTAAAAGGATATCTAGCAATCCTCTCTCATCATTCCATCTTCCTTTTTTCTTTACTTGGGTTGGGTGACCTTCATGTCCCATTTGAAAGGTTGGAGACATTAATTCACTGGGTCTCCCCAAAACCCCTAATCTCTTTAAATTCTCTCTCCATACAATCCTCCTTCACCATTGCTTCTAATAGGACCTTGCTTTAATTATTAATTCTAGCCAAAGAGGGGAAACCGTTCTTGACAATACTCACCATTTAGGCATCTCATGGGGTTGAGAATGCATAACTTGTTCTTTTTCCTTTATAAAGTTTTCTTTCTCCTATTGTTTGGGAATTCCACAACATCATGGTCAAATTTATGGCACTTTTGGTGTACTGCCAAGGAAACCTCATGGATTTATTTTCCAACCATTCACCCAATTTTGAAGATAAGGTAATTAAAGAAGGGGGCACCTTATCCACATCATTGAGAACCTTATTGACATCAATATTAACACATAATTTGACAAACAATAAATGGTTTTTTAGATTTGGTGACCACTTCCACCATAATAAGATGACTAAAATAGTTAGTGATGCCCATCAATAATTCCTCATCCCAATTATATTCCAACACTAATGCAATAAGACTAACCCTTATATGAGCCCTATTAATGCATTCTTTCTCAAGATAAAATCCTTAATTCAATCTTGTAACATGAATAAACTAGATTTGCTAAGAAATTATGAGCCATACAAGATGCTCCATATACAATCTTCATGGTTTTGGAAAGAGATTAAAAAATCTCATCATCATTACCAAAATCTCCATTTGGCCCCTAAATTTTGATTTTCACCAATGCACTTTCCAAATCATCAATATTAAGCATAGCTCCTATAAATTTCCCAATAAGGGAATTACCCAATGTGGATGATGATCTATCAATGATAGAATTAGGGAGTTTAAGTAAAAGAACCTTACCATCCTTAGATGAAGATAAAGATTGAGCATGAGGCTAGTTGCCCATACATTTGACAACATCAACCCAAAACTTTAATGGCATACCCCAATCATTAGCCCCAAAATAAAGTACCATCATAAATATAAATTCAATCTCATTAGCCTCCATGCCTTAAGAAATAGATTTAACATAACCCTAAAAGAGGCCATCTCAAGATAAATTTCACATGGCTTCTAACAATTCACCTAAGCATTGTGATAAAAAATTAGGGCTCATAGAAGCACTAATAGGAGGGATACTATCGTCATGGGTCATGGGAAAGTACATAGGTGTACAATGAAGAATCAATGACACCCATATTGAAATGAGAGCCAACCTTTCCAATAGTAGGCAACAAACCCCCACTAGCAAGATCCATGGGTACCTTACATAGAGACACACCTAAGCACCCTAGTATCAATAGGAGGAAACTATAGTTCAATCATTGATTAAGACTATCACTAGTAAAAAAATAGCACTCAACAAAAAGTATAAAAATATTTGACAATGAAGGGCCTTTCTTCACTATAGAACCCTCTTCCAAACTCATAGAGAAAGGCTTGGCAATAATAGTCCCCTCAAAAGAAAAAAATTACCCCACAAAATACACTTTAGAGACTTTGTGACAAGCCTCAAACTATATACCAATTAGCCTTTCCTCATCCTCCTCTTAGGAGCCATTCCATTCATCCTCAATATCCCCCTCTACAAAAATATGGCTATCTTTGTTGTTCTCTTCTCCATCTCCCTCCCACTGGCTATTCTTGCTCAATGCCATTTCAAACCTCATGTTCCCATTTATTTAGTATTTATAATTTACCTTTGAATATTACACCCACATTCACTCATGTTTTTTTATATGTACTCCATGCATCGAAATTGACATTTCCCCCCTTTAAGGTTGACTTCTATGCCACTTAGGATCAACATGGTTTAATCTCAAGACACATGCAATTGAATTTGAAATTCAAATCATTAAATTTAAATTCTAAAGTTCTTGACAATTCCTACAAGTAATAGTAGTTGAATTGGTAAATGCTTATGTAACATGTTGGTATATTTTGGATACTTAAAGACATCCAATTACAACCAATTATCCATAGGGTTGAACAAGGAAAATCATTATAGAGAATTAATTTTTTGAAGGTAAAAAATAAGATATGCATTATTTGCATGTAGGCCATTTGCATTCTTGTTTATATTGTCTCAGATATCATTCATTGCTATTGACTTGATCCAACAAGGGCATTGACCTAGGAGAGAACACATTCCTATTGACTCAACAATCTCCTAAAGATGTTTGTAAACATTGCCTTGATTCCATTTATTCCACTAGATCACTTACACACAACATCACTTACACACAACACAGCTGAGTTCTATGCATTAGATCAAATCAATGCGTATCTCAATTAAACCCTTGGAAAGGATGTAATATTGAACCACACAAAATTTTAAAATAGTAATAGACTTTAGGATACTTCAACATACTCATCAAACTAAAGATAATCAATTTTTATAATATAATACATGAATTCTACATGATATATTAATAACAGTATTCTATTATCAACTATAAAATTAAATACCTTTCCTCTTATCTATTATTATTTATTTACCAATCTCACAAAATTTAACCTAAATTGATTTGTGATTCTTAATTTTATTTTAATCATCTTAAATTTATTTATGTAATGTAATTATTTTTATTACAAAATATATAAAATTAAAATATTATAATGTCCAAAATTCTAGACTAAAAACCCTAATGCCATGAGCAAAACCATAAGAAAAACTCTTTAGGTAAAAATACTATAGACGTCTTGAATTAGATGAAGTAAATATAAAACATTAATATTTTTTATTATACTCTAAATTTTAATACAAAAGTTCCTCTAAACAATTCATACAGAGTTTTTGGAAGAGGGAGCTTTCATTGGAGTTCAAAAATTTACCAGGAAATAAATGGCGAAGAATGTATATACATATTCAGAAGTTCATATAGTAAACTATTCAATACCCTTATTCTCTATGTCAAGCATTCTGATGATGGATCATGGAGTATGATCCCAAACGTTGATAAAAAAAATATTCACACAGTTTCAATCTAGAAAAATACAACAATCTAACATCATGAACTGTGGAAACTTCATGCTTTTAATTATTCAATAATTGTTTACAACCTTCCATTCCAAACTCCTACAATATCATCTTATAAACATTAAGATTAAATCTTATAAACATTAAGATTAAATTCTGGGTGTTAGCCAAGAAAGGTTCCAACCCAGGAGATATAATTTGACTTGGATCTCCAAGATTTACAAAATAATAATTTGATCTGGAACACCAAGATTCAATAAAACAAACATAAATTGTTTTTTTATTTCGACTGTATTACACACCATTCATCTCATAATTTATTGCTTTTCAGATAATCCTGATGATCCATTGAACATCCCAAGGCACAAAGTAAGAATGTTTTTGCTCTTTCTTTTTGGGCTTCTTATCTGATAATCCTGCTCCTCCTCCTTCTTCTTCTTGTCTGCTAATGTTCCCCTCTCTTTTTGTGCTTCTTTTGGGATAGTGCTGCTCATGCTCCTTCCTGTGCTTGGGAAAGTGGTAGTTATTGTTGTTTTTGTCACAAGTTTGGAGCTCTCTCTAGTTATTGTTGTTCTGGTCTTCCCATGGTTTAATTCAGCCGTGATGCTGCAATCACCTATCAGCTCAATCAGGGTGTTGGTGTCACCATTAATGTTCAGAGTATTGCGTTTGCCATTACAAATGATCTGGCAGGTTGGGGCCATCATTATGTGATGGGATGCTATTCTTTTTCTTCCAAGCTAGGTCCTTCTGAGGAAGCATTCATCAATTTTAGTTTATCCAAAATTCTCAATCATCCTTTTAAATTTGTTGGGTTAAATAAACACAATTTTTTTAAACAGATCTCAAAAGAATTATGTTCATAAGTAACAGTGCAATATATATAATTGTATTGTTACTCAAAGATATTAGATTTCCACAGTTCATATTGATCAGAGTATGTATTTCTGGATTAAAATACGTTAGTTTTTTTAGTATCAACAGATCACATTCCATGATCTATTTTTGTTCTCATACAGCTTTCTCATTCTGAAGATAGAACATGGAGTGTGATCTGAAATGTTGATGCTAAAAACTATCACAGTTTAAATGTATTGTTACTTTTAAACTGAAACACAGTAACATATTTTTTTATTGAATATTTGTGATTTAGATTATGTGAGTATTTTTCTGTACCAATGTTTCAGAACACACTCCATGATCTATCATCACAATGATCAAGTAAGAGAAGAGAAAATGATCCTCATGAAATTTGATTGTAATATTGATAAAGAAAATTATTCATACAATCTTTAATCCAAAAATATTTGAACTATAAAAATTTCATATCTTCAATATTTTTAAATATTACTATACCTAAACTGAACAATCTAAATTCTTTTCTATGAATAAACTGAATCAAGAAAATAAACTCCAAACATATCTAGAATGAACACCTCTGTTCCTAAATATATAGGATGAAAATGAATACACCATAAAAAGATTGTCTGAAAACTTGTATAAAGGAAAAGAATTAGAGGGAAAAAAAGATTATGAATACACCACAAAAAGATTGTCTGAAAACTTGTATAAAAGGAAAAGAATTAGATAGAAAAAAAGATTGTAACTTGCATAGTACTTACCAACCATGTAGAAGCTTAATGAAGATTATCAGACGATGCTACAACCTGAAACATGAACAAAAAAAAATTATACACTTAAAGTAGATATGCTGATCTCTCATGCCCACGGCTTCTCTTCATATGCAGAAATTTACTATAAAAAACCTAGTGCTGTGCATGTATTTTGCATGATTAAAGAAATATTAAGCCTCAATAGTAACTCCAACTTTGTTAGAAAATCGACTAGATAAAGGAAGAGTTAACTAAGCAAGCTTGAAAAAATATCTAGAATCCCCACATAACTGGGAGTTTATTTTCCTGTTGTTATAGCGCTTAGCCAAGAAATCCAATTTGGATTGTCAAAACAGATATTATTAGTAGATTTGTTTAGATTTGTTTAACTGGTATTTGCAGTTAAAGAAGGTTTAAGGATTATTACATTGAAAAAAAAAATGTATATTAATATGTTAGAGAGTATGTTTGTGTGTGGATGTACTACAAATTTTAGACGTATGTAATTGGATTAAATTAATTAATAATAAGTATTAAATAATGGAATGAAATAAAATTACTCAAATCTAGATTTTTTTCTGTATTATTTCATTACGAAATATTTTTTTGGTTTTTATGTGATAAGTGAGATTTTGGAGGTTTTAACCATTAAATAGGAGCTGGTTTACCATTAAATGACAACTGAAACTTGTTTTGGGACAACTCAATAGTGGTTTACAGACGTGAGACTTATTTAAGACTCAAATCTACACTATATGTAATCTATCGACTAATTAGTTATTAATAAAAAATGTTAACAATATATAAAATAATATTATTTTTTATATTTAATAAATATTTATATTTTTTAAAGTATAGATGCAAGATTTATAATTTTAAGGTGATTCAAAATTATTTCTCATTAATATTATTGATCTAAAGATGTTCACAAATTTTTAAGAATGATAGATTTTAAGATTTTTTTGAGATTTTTTATATTTAAAAAATAAATATCTATTTTAAATAATTATTTTATTTTTTATTTATAATATTATAAATAAAGTAATTTTTCTATACACATACTTACATACGTAAAAATGATTAAAAATAATATTATATTTTAATTCTTAATGATTTTATATATTAGATATTTTTAATAATTTAATTTATTTTAAATATATTGAATCATAAATTATAATATATTAATATTTTAAGAGACATCATAGTGAGGATAGATTGGGAGAGAAAAGTGGAATCCGATGAGATAGTTTGAATGAAGTCTGGCAAATAAAGATTGCAGGAAAGAAGTCAAAGCTGCTGTTTAAATCAGAGCAAGTTTATTGTGTGAAAGATGGCTGCAAGTTGTGAAGGATAGTTAATCCAATTGTTGGGAGATTGCAGATATTGCTGATCAGATTTGAGCTGCCATTTCAGAGAGAAGATTGAGAAATCTATATTTTTTTTTATTGAATTTAAAAGGGAGTGTATTGTTGAATTTTTTAAAGAAGATTATCAAATTTTTAGGAGGATTAAATTGCAAATATAATTTGTTGAGATGAAAAATATTGTGGGTTTATCACGTTTCTTGATTCCAATTTTTGATGGGGAAATTTAGCTTATTGAAGTACTTGAATGCAAATTTTGTTAAAATCTAAAGGTTTATGGAATACTGTTAC
The DNA here is from genome assembly GCA_007115665.2 of Sequoiadendron giganteum. NCBI lineage: Eukaryota > Viridiplantae > Streptophyta > Pinopsida > Cupressales > Cupressaceae > Sequoiadendron > Sequoiadendron giganteum. The sequence continues at coordinate 642,869,533 of CM021103.1, read as the reverse complement.
TAGAGAGTATGAAGTACCTGAAGATGTTGATGCACTAGAACTAATTAAAAAAAACAAGAATTACAAAGAAATGAACAAAAAGACAATGAAGTCTTATTTTTAATTCAGGGTGCAATAAGCCAGTCAATCTATCCTAGGATCTGTGGTGTTACTCGTTCAAAATAGGCTTGGAATATTCTTGTAAATGCATATTGAATGATGCACACACAACAAAACTGCAAGCATTAAGGAAAAGTTTTGAAAACATTAAAATGAGTCAAAATGAGTCAAAATGAATCCATTAATGAATTTCTTACTAAAGTTGAAGATATGATAAACTAGATGAGAATTTAGGAGATGATGTAAGTAATCAACATGTGATTGAGAAATTTTTAAGAAGTTTTCCTTCTAAGTTTGACAATGTTGTTTCTACTATAAAGACTTCAAAAGATCTCACATCCATGGAAATTCATGAATTAAGTGGCATCTTATTAACAATAGAAGAAAGAATGAAAATTAGTGAAGAACCTTTAGAACAAGCATTTGCATCTAAGGCAAACATAAGAGGAAAAGACATGTTTTTTAAGGGAAATGAGTATCATTCCAAGAATGAGCATAGAGGTGAGTCTAGTAATAACTATAGGGGTAGGGGCTATGATCGTGGACAAGGTTCTATGTACCAATTACAGAGGTAGAAGCAGAGATATTGGTAGAGACAAAAGGCATGTTCAATATTTTTATTGTAACAAATTTGGCCATTATGAGTCTGAATGTTGGCACAAGCAATTTGCTCATAGTATTGTAGAAGATAAACAAAATCTATTTCTTTCATGTTTGAATACAAGTTCTAATGAAAAACTTAATTGTATAAATTGATTCTGGTTGTTCCTCACACATGACATCTAATGAAAATTTATTTATTAATTTTGATAAAAAGCATAATAGTAGTGTTGTTTTGGGGGACAATCACTCACATGGAACTAAAGGAAAGGGAACAATTGAAGTAGCGAATAAAAATGGTAAAATTAAGCATATTTATGATACTTTGCTACTTGCTCTAAAAAAGAATCTGTTATCAATAGGCCAGATGCTTGAACACAATTATCAAGTTATTTTTGATAATCCAATGAATGTGTAATTAAGGATAAGTCACGAAAATATGCAGTGGTTGCACGGGAGCATATGACAGGTGATCATATGTTTCCTCTTCATGTTTCTTCAAGAAAGTAGGTTATGAGTACTATAGAGGTAATGATAGTCAATTGTGACATCAAAGGTATGGACATCTCAATTTTGGTGGTTTAGTTTTTCTTAAAAAGAAACATATGGTTGAATGATTGCTATTTCTTAAGAATACACAAGACATATGTGAAGAATGTTTGTTTGGAAAACAACATATAAATACTTTTTGAATGGTAAATGTCAAGAAGGGAATAAAACCACTTGAAATCATTCATACTAATTTATGTGGTCTTATGGAAATTCTCTCACTAAATAAATCCAAATATTTTCTCACTTTCATAGATGATTTTTCTCATAAAACAAGGATTTACTGCTTGGTTGATAAATCAAAAGTTTTTGATAAGTTTGTTGAGTTTAAACAAATAGTTGAAAAACAAAGTGGTGAATTCATTAAGGTCATTAGATCAGATAATGAGTGAGAGTATAGGTCCAAAGAACATGGGATTCATCTAGAGAATTTACCACCTACACTCCACAACAAAATGGAGTTGCTGAAAAAAAATAGAACGAAAGTTGAAATGGAAAGAAGCATGATGAAATAAAAGAATCTAGATAAATCCTTTTGGGTAGAAGTAGTCACTACTATACTTTATTTGTTGAATAGGAGTCCCACAAAAATAGTTCATGGAATGACCCCCAAACAAGCTTGGTATGGTTTTACGCCATTTGTTGCTCATCTAAAGGTGTTTGTTGTGTTGCTTATGTGCATATTCCTAAATAAAAAAGAACAAAATTGGATTAAAAAAGTATTAAATATATTTTTATTGGTTATGGTTATGAAAATAAAGCTTATAGATTATATGATCCTGTTGCTAAGAAGTTAATCATAAGTAAAGATGTCATATTTGATGAAATATCACACTATATTCCTGATGAAAAGGTTTAGAATATTGAGATTGATTTGAAGAATTCTTTAATCCTCCTATGAATGATGTAGGTGAAGAGGATTCTCATGTACATTTTTTTGATGAATCAAAAGTCATTGATAATGCAAAAAATTCACCCTCCACTACATAGAGTAGGAAGTATTAAAAATACCAACGAAGAAATGAGAAAATCATCCCCCATCATTCATGTTAGATACTAATTTTGATCAATTGACTACAAGATCTCATAGAAAATTTAATTATGCTCTCATGACGATCATGTTAAGAATAATGAACTAATATATTTTATAGAAGCTAGTGTAAAGGAAGAGTGGGTTGCAACTATGCAAAGTGAAATGACATCCATTGAGCGAAATAAGACTAGGGAGTTGGTTGAATTACCCTCTGGTAAAGATGTTGTTGGTAAAAAGTGGGTTTATAAAACTAAATATAAATCTGATGGGACTATTGATAAATATAAGGGTAGATTGGTTGCTAAAGGATACTCTCAATAGGAAAGTTTCAAGACAATACTGAAACTTTTGTTGAGCCTGTAGCCAGGATGGATACCGTTTGATTAGTCTTGTCCTTAGCTACTCACAATGGATGGAATGTTTATCAAATAGATTTTTATAATGTTGGTACTTTATAGTTTAGTGTGTTTACAAAGCCTTTTCCAAGATACAATGCTCAATAGGTTCAAAATAATCAAAATTACAAATTCTAATACAAAATGAACCTAAGAAAAAATATAGAAACATTAGCCTTATGGCTGTGTAGTGCCCTTCAATAACTTTCCAACACCTATTTGTTTTCGAAAAAAAGAGCATCGGAGAAAAAGTTATGGCCTTTTGAATAAATTTGCACCAAATAGCTTCAACCTGCAATATCTGGTAGAAAATGGAAAATTTTCTTTTCAATACTTCTATGGATGGAAAGTGCTCATCTCCAGCTTTTCGATAATATCTTGTTTGGAGAAAATAGAAAACGTGGCGAAACGTTATGATTTTTTTAAAAAATGGCTAAATTTAGCCTAGTGACAACCATCCCAACAAAAGATTTTTTTTCCAAAAATAAAATTCATCTAAAATAGATTTTTTTATACAAGAATAGGGGGTTTTGGTCCTTCTGAATGCAATGACAAAGTCCATTTGGGCCAGAAATGTTTCAATACAAATCTATTCATCAGATCTGAGCTTCAAACCTCTATTTGCAATTATGTCAAATGATCTGCAATTTGGATGAAATAAAAGCCAATCTTGACTTTCTTGAGCCTTCTAGACATGTTGGAATAGTAAAAAATGCATCCAGTATAACCAAAAATATTGCAATCACTTGGATCTCACAAAAAAAAAATTCAATATGAAGAGGTTATCAGATCTTTGCAAATCCTTTCTAATTCTCCAAATCATTCAAAACACAAGAGAGGAGCACACATGAATTTACAAGATCTTTACAAGAAACTCAATCTCTCAATTAGGAATCTATGAACTTAGATTTTTTCAAAACAAAAGCTCTAATACCATGTTAGAAATATGAAATAGATTAAATAACCCAAGAATTTTTTTAAGAGAAAATCAAAGTTACATAAACTAGAAAAACATAAGAATACAAATCAAGAATCTGAGAGATCAATTAATGTCGATGTGACAATATTGTATTAAGAGCTTCCATGCTAAATCAATACACTACAAAATATTGCAAGAAGATGCAAATACAAGCTTGGTAGTGAGTTTATATAGAACTAAGGAGAGAATGTAGGTGGCAAATCTGACCAATGGGAATCAACCACAAAAAGTGGATATGGACTACCAAAAGTGGAGGATGCCACCAAAAGTGGAAAGTGGTTCCACCCTTTAAGGAAGGGGCACCACACACTTATCTCCTAGTAATAAAATCACTTTATTAGATACTAAGAAAACTTAATTAAGTGTAGGAAATACCTAGGACTAAGGAAAAATAAATTAACCCACTAGGAAAATAAAAACCTAGACCAACAACTTGCACCTTGACTGAAATTATGCATAATGACCTAAAAAAATTTTAGCAGCAAAAAAACCATAAATTTAAAATGCTTTCAGACAAGCTCTAACATAAGTAATAAGCATGTTGGAACAAATTTTGGATATTGTTACAATTGCAACCTTTTCAACTAGCATGCAAATGTGGAAGCACGATAATCAAGGCATGCACACCGATTGGAAAATTTTCCATGTAAACATGATATGCACAAAAAAATATTTGATGAAGAGGTTTAGAAATTTTCATGCAAATGTAGTTTGTTGGTGTAAAGCCAAATTATGCAACCTTTCCTTACATCCTCTCTACCCATGCCAAAATGAGAGCTTTGGAATAGTGTACAATCATCTATCATAAAAGACATGCATCTAAAATGTGGAAGCGTAGACAAAAATTGCAAATTGCATGACATAATTCCTATAAGAAGGGTGATCTCATAGACTCAATGTCTATAGGATACACAAAAAATGGATTTTCTTGAAAAGGTTGAACAACATCAAAACAATGAAATTGAAAGGTGAAAAGCCAAGTTTAGAAAAATTTCCAAGATCCTATGTCTCTACCATCATTGATATTGTTTACAAGGTTGAATGGTAATTAACAACAAAAGGCCAAAAGAATTGAAGGGTAAATACTTATATGAGTGCTACATATTAATGTGAAATGTCTTCATCTAGATATTATGGGAACACATTACTTTGGTATCTAGTTAGTACCATAAATTATAATGGACAACAATTCAAATTTCATAGGATGATTATTCAAATTTGAAGGCTCCGTCAAAATTCTTATGGATAGATCTCATGATACAATGATAGTGTAGAAATCTACATACCTGCTATGGCTCTTCATTAGTTCAATTGGAATAGAACATTCTCAAACCTTAACACCCATTTGAAATCAACAATATTCTTTCTTTGGCATCATCACCCAAAAATATCACCTACTTCTTTCTACCTCTTCTTCTCCCTTGCTCTTGGGTATACAATTGTACCTACTCTATAGAACACGATACTACACTCATTGACTATTTTCGAGGATGGTTTTCCTCCTCTTCTCTACATTTAAGGGTTAGTTATGACTCCTCCTTCCCTAGGGTCTCATGGACCTTGAGATAGATATCCAACATGCAACTATTACACATTTAAATAACACTCTCTTTTTCTCGTCATGCATGAATGTTGCATGACATGAGAATAAATATTCAATTAAAATTTAATCAATTTCCTTTTTAATTTATAATTAATTAATTCATTTTTTATAGTGTTTTAATTTGTTAGTTTTATTTATTTAACTTCTTTATTTAACTCATTAAAAAATATATTAAATAACGAATCTTTGATATAATTAAATATATGTTTATATTTATATAATAATAATATACAATGTAACTCCCTTTATTTTTATTTTCTTTTCACCATTCCACATATTTTTTGAAATACAATAAAATAAACACAAGGCATATGTTTTTATTTAATATTAATAATCATGTTACAATATAATTATTTAACACTTGTGTTTATGCACAAAATGAGATGCAACAGTAAAATCATCCTTCTTTTCATTCTCTTGAGCTTGTTCTTCCTTGAAAACCTTTTCATTATCCTTCTTTTGTTGACTAAGGGTTTCATCCTTTTCCCAGTTTTGAACAACTAGCTTTGCAAAACCACTTATACACCAACCTGCTTTACATTCCATCTTATTGCATTTGTAGCACACAATGTTGTGCTCTAAAACAAAGTTGTTCCTTTTCACTTTAGATTTGCACACAACAACTTTATGACCAAATTTTTTGCAAGCATAATAATATCCATGGAATGAAATAGTATTGTTTCTTTGAGGCACAAATGATATTCTACCCATGTTATCATTCCTTCTTTGTCTAGATCTACAATCAATAGCCTTATGCCCAAATTTATTGTAAGAAAAACAATGACCTTGAAAAGACTGATTAAACCAGTAGGAACATGATGTCTTATAGGTGGAGGACTTCTAAAACCTTTTTGTTTTTGGACAGGATTGGATCCACCTTCTTTCTTGTCATCTCGATTTGTCTTTGCATCTTCAAAGGCATTCTTCTTGGTATCTTCAATACAAAATTTCTCCTTCTTTGTCTCAAAATTTCCTTTTGAAATGGAGTTATCATATAAGTTATCAAAACTAGACTTCTCTCCTTTGTAAAGTTGTTCTTGTGATCTTTCCAATGCATTTCTTAGACTGACAATCTCCTTCTCAAGTCTTTTAAGAATTTAGAGTTGTTTTATACTTGAGCTTGGTATCCAAACAATCTTCAATCGTCTTGATTTCTTAAATCTTAACTTTTAAATTAGAGATCACATCTTTTGCCTTCCTTAGTTTAATCTCATATTCTTTACCTTCTTCTATTTGATCTTTTAGTTTGCTAATTTTTTCCTTTGATTTTTCAAGCAAGATACCATATTTTTGATTTAATGCCCTTGCTTCATTCAAGTCTTCCAAATAACACCAAATTTTTCCTTTAAAATCTATTTCCTAGTCATGTAAATCAAAATAAAAACCTTCATGTTCCATTGACTCCATATTTGGTTCAGAAGGAAACACAGTCACTTTTTGTCACAAAATTCAAAATCCATAAAAAGGGTTTCATCTTTTGAATCATCCTCATCTTGTAAGGAACAACTACCTTCCTTGGATTTTTTTTTTTTTTAACATTCTCATTTTTATTCTCATCTTCAGATTCTTTATAGGGATATTTAGATGCAAAATGACCAATCTTTCCACAATTTAAGCACTTGAAAGGTAACTCACCTTTATTTTTTCCGCTACCTTTCTTCAATATTCTTACAAATTTTTTACTTCAACCTCACCAAAGTCATCATTTTGATCAGTAGCGTCATCTTCTCTCTTTTTATTGGCTTTGAATGTTGCTTCCTTATTTGAAACATCTTTATCGAATTCTCTCATTTCAAAGGTTGTGAGAGCACCAAATATTTCATCTAAAAAATATTGATCAAAGTCCTTAGATTATTCAATGATAAACACCTTATGAATATAATCTTTAGGGAGTGATCTCAAAACCTTCTTCACAATCTCACTTATTTTACTTCTCCACCAACACTAGTGATGCCAAAAACTATTTCATTCACCTAGAGCATATAACTTGCAATGTCTTCACCCTCTGTCATCCTCAAGGTCTCAAATTTTCTCTTGAAAATCTACATATTGACTTTCTTTCCTTTAATATCTCCTACATAGATGATGTTAAGATTTCCCCAGACATCCTTAGTAGAACTACAATTCATCAGCTTCAAAAAATTTGAATAATTAGCTAATCCACACAATATAGAATTCTTAGCTTTGGCATTGTTCTCATACAACCTAATTTTAGCTAGATCTGTAGGAGGATTAGCAAGAGTAATATAACCATCCTTGACAAATTTCCATACACCAAACCCAAGAGAGTTTAGATGGAATTCTATTCTCAATTTACAAAATGTGTAATTAGTCCCATCAAACCTAGGACCCTTGTATGATCAATCATGCACCATCCCAAACCTTTTCTCAAATGGTTAAGCTTCTTTAGAGGAACTTGGATTTGATACCAATTGTTGAATACACTCGAAGATTGAGAGGGGGATGAATCAATCTTCTAAAAATCCTTAAACTCTTCAGCCAAAATAAACCTCAAACTTCTTTACTAGATCAGAAACCCTCAAAAAGATCAGCAACAAAGAAAGATATAGAAATTTAATTCCTTAACAAGGTAAACAACCTTCAACAAAGAAATATACAACAATTCAAATTTTACTAGATCAATAGTCCTGAAAAACATCAACAAAAATGAAAGATAAGACAATGAAAATAAGAGGACACCCAAGATTTTTATGTGGAAAACCCAATGAGGGAAAAACCACGATGAGGGTTAACTCACAATATAAAAGCTCATTGCTTACAAAATTAAAATTAGGCTCACTACCAAAGACTTGCAAGCTAAGGTGCACAACCTTAGGGAAAGGTACAAGGAACTTGCAGAGCTAAAACACAGAAAATCCAGGGAGAGATACAAGGACCTGCCGAGAATCATTGTCTCAAAGAAGGATACAAGAATTTTAGAGAAATTACAATATTTGTCAGCACAACACTCTATTGAATGACACATTAAAGCACATATGATTTATCTTCCACACACTTTCACATTGCTGCTATGAGATATTCAATATATTCCACACTCTTACACTCACTTTTCTTCCCCTTGTATCTGAAACGTTCTTGCATTTATGTCCATTGTAAGACCTCAAAACATCAAAATTAGGTCAGCCAAAAAGAAGACAAACAATGATTTCAACAATTCGGCCACATAAACATAATGCAATCCTATTCAGAAGATAGAGAGGACCAAAAATAATATTATTGCATCTTCTAATGTTATCCCAAACAACTCACACACTTGCGTACATCGGCCCAAGTCAACAACAAGGAAATATGTATATGCAATGTGTAGCACATAACCAACCAACCCAAAAACATAACTTCAACTGAATTATCTCAATGTGGTCCTCAAAAATATAGTTCGAGACCCAAATCTATCTTGAAAAAATCTCATATTCTTGCGTAAACCCCCAACACTTAACACAAGCAAGAAAACATGCTCTATCAGCCAGATATCCATAAATAACCTAGAAAGCCAAATCAACACAATGTGCAACAATAAAAGAAGAATCAAAGTTAGAATTATAATGTGGTATATATTCTAAGTTACTAATATGAAATATAATCATGTACTTATCAGTTAGAACATGATATATTACATAAATTATTCACAAGTCTTTGATATATATTTTTGTAGTGTCAAAAAATGGGTCCTTTGATATTTTCACACTCACTTGGGTCCTCCTTGTGGATTTTGGCTTAATGTTGCCTTGATTTAGTGCTGTAATGTGGATAACACATTCACATTAGGTCTTGGGCCCTTGTGAACTAATGCATTTCAATGGTGCCTTGCAAAAGTGTTGTGAAGTGTTGTAACACACTTTCACACTTTTCTAGGGTTTTATCAATTAACTAAACATAATAAATACAATTTTAATCATAATTAACATTAATCTTTCCTTATTTGGAGTGTTGTAAAGTGTTGTAACACACTTTCACATTCCTCTAGGATTTTCATTAATAATTGGGATTTGTTATGCTTTAATTGGCCTTATTTTGCATCCACAAGCCTCATTTGTTGCATCTTTTTGAGGATAATCCCGACACCAATCAATAACCAATAATAATTTAGGTGTTCATGGCTTGTGTGGCCCATATTTAGTGTTTGGGAATCATTCACCACCTTGGGAGAATGAGTCCCATGTGACCAAAATTCAAATTTAATTCAAATTTTTGATGGAATTTTATTCTCCTAGATATGATGTTAGATTGTAGTGTTGTAATTTCATGAATTCTTGCATAATTGATTATAAATACAAGGTTCTTTCACTCATATTCACACCTAGTATTCAAGAGATCACCTAGCAAGCTCACAAGGGATCATTGAGCAATACAAGAGCATTCAAGGCATTTCAAGGGTAGATTATCAAGCATTTTAGAGCATTCTTCAAGTGCCAATCATCATGTCAAAGATTGCATTCTTCATGTTTGTTATTGTGCTAACAATTGTGATGTAGAGTCCATGATTCAAGCAAGCGCTGCATTCAAGATCAACATCATTCAAGCAAGAATCAAGAACCACATCCATTGCAGCCATTTCAAGCATAATTGCAACACCTTATTGCTAGGTTTTGGTGAGTTTCAACATTTCATTTTTTTTATTCCTCATTCTCCATTCATATTTTATTTCTTTTCAAGGTTTAATTACCAACAAGGGGTTTGACCAAGGAAAACCCCTATTCCCTAACCCCACAATATTTTTCCCTCTTCTTGTGTGTGATTTTCAAGGCTAGGTTGCAAATTTGTCAAGAAGAAAAGTTGGAGAAAAGTTGTCAAAGCTCTAAAGTTGTCAAATTTTTCATCAAGCCTTGGAGAAGCTTGGAGAAGATCTATAAGTGGAATTTTGCAGATTCGGATCTAGAAATTAGTCAAAAAGAGTATAGCAGACTGAGAGGCACATAATCTATTTTAGAACTTCCAAAAAATCAAAAGTGGACTAATTCACCACTATTGGCGAATGAGTCCCACTATATAGGCCTAACAAAGATTTTGACAGATTTGGATACCCTTTTGGCTAAAACCTATATCTGCATATTTTCTCGAAAGTAGGATTGTGTTGATGGTGTTTTCATGCACTTCACAACATAGGTAATGCGTAGGTGCATCACCTCTCTTGAAAGACAATTTTCCACAATCAGATTGTAGAACACTATCCCAAGGTCTCTCAGATGTCAGGTCTTGACGATGCTTGGAATATATCAGTTGTTTGTGTGATTTGTTGGAATCACAAGGCGGCCTTACGTGGTCTAAGCTGTAGGAGAATTGAGTCGATAAATGGAGTTCTAGAGGTATAGAATTGATATGCTTTGTTGCAGGCTCAGGCAGCAGTCTTAGACTCCATTATTTCGTTCGATTTGGCTTTACAATGTGCAATGAACCTTGGCACAAGTTGTTTCTAGAAAAAATGAAAAAAGAAAGGGCGAGGAAGAAAGATGTTTCCTGGACTTGCAACTACCGATGAACAGTGATCATGGAGGTTCCTGCTGTGGACAGTTTCCTTAAACTGGATTTCATTTAATCAGAATTCTCACAATATCATGAAATCTGTGCTATCTTCTAGGGACTAAAGATGTTCATCATTCATTCATTATGGAAACATGAATAAAGATAAAGTTTAATGAGCAGCAACGGAATCAAAGTCCAGACTAACTTTGCATAGTCATCTACCTTCAACAAATGACCAAAAGTATGGACAAGGAAAGCATACACACAACAACTATCTCCAAAACCAGAAATAACATACTAAATCCACCAAGTCTAAATTGAAGATGCTAGAACAACAAAGTAATTTAAAGAAAAACTATAACTAAAAGGGAGAGGAATCATGAAACATATTGAAAAACCCAGAAAATACACCAGAAAATGACTATATTTGCTATTTATAATTTATGTAGCATGCCTTTACAACAACTCAACTCTCCTAAAATGAGAGGAGGAGAGCCCTATTTATAGTTTTCAAAAAACAAAATGAGTGGCCAAGATTCATTTTACATTAGGGTTTCACCTACCCCCAAATATATTACATTTATAAATACTTTCTTGTCTCTTCCCTATTTCGTCATCTAGTGACAGCACTGTAGCAAATTTGTCTTTTAGCCATTTGCCCTCTGCTATAGCTATTCTTCAAGGGACTGTTCATCGATGATTGGATTGCCCTCTCACTTTTTTAATGCAGCATACTCCATGAAACTCAGGATCAGGGACTGGAGCTTATCTACCTCCACGATGTCGGATTTCAGGATTTGGTAACTCCATTCCTGGGAATTACTGCCAAGCTTCTTCCAGTCTACCTAGTACTTAGCACCATTCTCTTTGCAAGCTTCTGATTGTGTGAAGGCTCAGGCCGCAAAACACATGAACTCAGTGGTGATTTCGGTGGACATCCCATCTTCCATAATCTTCAAGAAGTGGGGCTTGATGTTCTCAGGATTGATCTCAACTGTGGGCACCTCATACCTCGTCATCAGTTTGAGGTACTGAGTACACTCCTCCCTGGACTCCCTTGCCCATTTAATGTCAGGTGCTACCCATTCCAAAATATGCTCCAGCCTTCTTTTTCGATGATTATAGTCTCGCTTCCAGGTATCCACTAGCCAGTGGTCGTCGTCTTTGAAGGCTAAGTCCTTCTCCCAGATATCACTCTGCAGCGTGAGAATGGCCTCAATCTTCGGGTAGGCTGCATCGTATTTCCTTGAGAACTTCTCACAGATCTGCCTTGTGTCTTCGAGAGTTTTCTGAACCTCTAGGAACCTATTTGCTGCCCGGACAACCACGTTGATACCTGTGTTCCCTATGTCCAAAACCTGCCGGAACCATTTTTTTGTAGTTTTGTCCAAGTTCTGTCTCTTTTCTAGTTTGTCAATCTGTTCTTTGGACAACAACTGAGGCGGGGCCGATGATGTTGTAGGCTGCTCATCTAGAGATGACCATTGCTGAATATAAGTTGTTAGATCAGCCACCTGCTCCTTTTATTCCTCTTTGGAGATCTTATCCTGCTGGATAAGGTGCACCACTGTGGCGATTGACTCTTGGAGATGCTCAACCTTCTGCTCCCTTGTGGCCACTCCCAGGTCGATGGTGGAGATGTTGTAAGTTATGCCATGTTCCCCAACCATCGACATTGCTATTTGCACTGCTCTTGATCCTGAGGCATCCATGGTTATCTTCGATCTAACCCTCGACTTCTTGTCCTTTCTATTGCTTATTCGTGCTCTGGCCATGATGGCTTCCAGCCTTGCCTTGGGATCCTTCGATGTGGGAGTCTTTTGCTTGAGTTGTCTTTGCAGCCAATCAGGCGTTTGGGGTTCTTTCCTTGGTGCTTCACTTTGAGTCCTGCTGTCCTCCTTTTCGAGTTCAATAGTTTTGACAACAAGAGCCTTCTCATTTGTTCCTGCATCTTCCTTTCCTTCATCGGAACCTTGTTTGAATGTTTCATGCCTAGCGGGGGACTCGGTATGTAGTTGCTCCTTGGGTGAATCCTTCTTCTCAATATCCTCCTCCTCGTTTAAAGCATCCTGATGGTCCTTGGGGCTCTCTGCTTGTTTGTCCTCATGGAGGAAACTTTCCTTATCATGCTCTGGAGTCTGGCCATGTTCCTCGATTGGAGACCTATCACCTTCCGTCTCTGGAGCAGTAGTCTTCTCTTCCTATGCAAGCCGGTCCTCGGCCTCCTTGTCCTCAATTTCCTTGAGCTACTTGCCCCACTCCGCATTGAGCTTGGGATCATTCGATTCTCAAATCAGTTCAGCATCAAGGTCCTCATTGCCCTCACTAGACTGACTGGAAGAATCATAGGCCACCTTATCAATCTTCTGACGCTTGAACAAGGGATGTTTGTGATATTCAAACTCTTCATACTCCGACGCCTTCTCAGCCTGTAACTGCTGTCGTTCATGCTCATTTGATATCTGCATGGTCGCCATCATCTTTGGTGATTCAGTAGAGGGGGATGCCGTTGGAGTGGAGGCCATAGTCTGAGCTATTGCAGCCTAGACTATTGGATTGGTGAGCATCCCTAAAAGCTCGGAAGGCACATTCTGCATATACTTCACAAAAGACTCTGGAAGGCTTGGGGCTAGCGTCGTGGCAACTGAAATGAAAGGAAGGGAAGGAGACATGGAGGAAGAGGTCATTGGCGAGGTGGCGGCGGGCGATGAATCTATGGGAATGACCTTTAATACTGGAGGAGTAGGAGCAAGGTGGACGAAGATATCCACCGCAGGCGGGGAGGAAGTAGAAGCTGGAATTGAGGGAAGCGCGGTGGTGGCGGTGATTATAATGGGTGGAGATCCAAAAGAGCTAGATCCCTTGCTTGTGATCCCAAGGGGCAAACCCTTGGGCGTCACCATTGTCTTCATGCCTCCTATTGTTTTTCTTTTCTTCTTAGAAGGCTCTGGCTTAGAAGACTTACGAGCATAGACTTTTGGTTTGGGCAGTTGTTGGCTAGCCTCCTTTCTTTTCCTGGTTTTTAGAGATGGTGGGGGCTTAGATGTCTCCCTAGTTGCAGCGGTGGCTTCCTCACCCTCGAAGCCACTTGGCTCACTTACATGTTCACTTGCAATCTTGGTGTATGTCAGGACGACCCCTTGTTGTTTCAATTGGGCCACCCTCTCATCGATCCATGCTCTCGTTTGGACTTCGACGGCCCTGGTGAGCACACTGATATCATTGAGCTCTGGTGCATTCCAGTTGATAGCGGGCAGTGGCAGGTTGGAAACTGCATCGTAACTCGGATCCACAATTGTGTCCTCATCCTCCTCCAGCTGATCAGGGACCGGGCATAAGTTCACCCTTCGTACATGGATGACGGTCATGTGCATATAATACCGCAACTGTACCTCAAGATCATCCCTGTAGTTGGCCCAAAAGTCCTCGATGTTGTGGAGGTGGGCATATCCGTGCCCCAGTGCCTTTCTAACATGGCCATAGGGATCCATTCGTGGCCTCGTTGTGTATTGTTCAAAATTATACTCTGCCAGCTCCCTTTCTGAATATCTCACGCACTGGGAAGTGTGGACCTTATACATCCCCTGACCAAGGTTCATGGGGTAGACGGGGCCTGCCAGATGTTTTTCACTCAAGACACTGTGAATGTGTCGCAGCTGCCGAGTCAGTTCCAAGAGAATGATCCAGTCATTTGGGTACTGGGGCAGCTTTTTTTATTTGTCTGAGAATCCTTCGGCATGAATGTATGTGAACTTTGGGAACTGTATGTACCAAAAGGCGTATTATCTGAGGAGGACCCTGGCACTGTGGGACGTCCTTCTATGAAAATCCCCTCCTACCACCCGGATTATGTGGGCAATGAATGCGTCATTCACCTTGCAGTAGTTCCTTTTGAAATTCCTAAACTGCAACTGAGGGTACTTGTCAGAAGGTTTGAGCTCTGGCCCCGATGTATCACTAGGCATCATTGTCAACCCTTGATAATGTCGTCGATTGGTGAGGGAATACACCAAGTAAGAGGTCATGAAGAATTTGTTAGTTTTCTTCATAGTGGCAAACTGCTCATGGAAGCAGTCGCTGATTATCTTGCCCCAATAGAAGGCAGTACCCTTACCTCAGAGAATCTGTTCTATGAAATAGAACATCCATTCTTGAAAGAAAACAACATTGGGAAGGCCCATGACTCGGTTGAGCAGCGTTACAAGGTCATGGTAGTCTTTGAAGAAATCGTTGCGGTAGAGCTCCTAAGGAAGCTTCCCAGCACTAGCCCGTTTTTCCTTCAACCAGCACTAGTTGATAAGCCTTTTACAATCCAACGGGTCCTGTTCCCACACCTCCTTACAGTCTTCCATGGTGGGGACCTCCATGCTCTTGAAGGCGGGAATGTGGAAGGTCTCCGTTATACCCGATGGAGACATATCTGCAAGGATATTCCCCTCATGATTCACAATTGTTCTGGTATCAGATTGGTATGCCTCCACACATGCCATCACTAGCTCTGGGGCCACTAGGGCCGGCGGGAAACCTATAGCCTTAGCAAGTCCACTGCTCTTTATCAATTTTGCATTTGTTGTTTTCGGGTTCATTCTGACCCTCTGCGTGAATTCATCAACATCGACTTGCCCGATGTTGGTATCCGAGACATCCCTCCAAAGGGTAGTGATCCTGGATTGAATAGGGACCCCTTGGAACTTGTACTTCATCAGGTCTTTATCTTCCTTGCCCCTTGGTGGCTTAGCTGTTCCTTTTCCTTTTCTGGAAGCACCGGAAGTCTTTGGACCGGATTCCATAAATCCTGCAAAACAGACGAGAATTAGTAACGATGAACTTGACAAAATGGCCAGTGGCAAATACCTGCATGTCAAGATTAGCCCGACAATCACATTTCATACTTAATAATCATGGAAGCTAGATACTTCACCATTAGAGGGCAGTGCAAACAATCCGGAATTCCTGGGTCAAAAATCCCTTGGCAGAATGCCGTTTGAAAGGGAAAAATGAGAATGGGATTCCCATATGCATTTCTTGAGGTTAGATTTGAAGATTTGAAGTTGGAAATGGAGGAAAACCGAATTCTAGAAAATGGGTCAAAATCCATTTTGGATTTGGAGGTCATTTGATGCCCCATTTGGAGGTTCGGGCATCGTCTACAGGGAAGCCGTCTGAAACGGCGTAGAGGAAATGGAATTCCGGGCGACGAAATTCGGGTCTCGGATTGCCATCGTCGGGAAGCGGCTACGGGTCAGCCGTGCGAAACGACGAAATGAAAGCAGAAACCCGGGGTAGGAAACCCGAGAGGAAGTTTCCGGAAGCAGCCAGAGGATTCGAGACAATTGGGCGGCAAATGAGGCATCGGGACTTGGAGGTCGGGAAGACGCTTAAAGATCATTACCTGAAATGACGTAGGAGGAACGGAATTCTGGCTTCCAGAATCCAGAAGAAGCTCGGAGGAAAATAAAACCAAGGTTTCGGGTTGTGGCAGACAGAGGACCGGGGTTTGGGATCTAGAGAGACGCTTGGACAGGGCCATTTGAAATGGCGAAGACACAACGGAATCCCAGGAAGGGAATTTCGGAGGTAGAAGTCCGAGATGGGAAAAAGTGTCGAGAGTTTCAACCGGGAGATGGAAGGTTTTGCGACCGGGAAGTGAAGTCCGGAAAGCCGCAAGGTGAAAGCCGTTTGAAATGGCGAAATCGGGATGGAATTCTGGGAAGGGAATCCCAAGGACCGAATCCCGAGGGCAGATTTGAAGAGAATTGTGAAGTTTGAAATTTGGACGGACCTCAAGGGTCCGGGGTCCGAGGGTCGGGAAGACGCTCGGGCAGGGCCGTTTGGAACGGCGAAAACACAACGAAATCTCGAAAAGGGAATTCTGGAGGTGGAAATCCGAAGAAGAAAAAGCAAGTTTAAAAAACGAAGAAGGGGGGGACGGACGGCCGCGGGAAGACCCGGGCTCGGAAGGCGCCAGTGCCGTTTCGAAGAACAGCCACGATGCGAGAAGGTTCTAGATCGAATTTTGGGTGCTCTGACGACTGATTTTCAGATTTTTAAAACATGGGTTATGTGCAGAGGGTGCAGATTTACCTAGTTTGGGTTCCATTTTACATTTTCCCTTTAAGAAAATCCAAAAAATTCACAAAAATAAAAAGCGAGGGCGTGCAGACGGAAAACCTACCTCGAGAAGCCGAAGAACAGGTTGCCGGATGCGTAGAGGTCATCGGGAAAAAACTTCGAAATCCGAGACAGGAGGAAAACCAAATTCGCCGGGAGTTCTTCAACTTTCTCTATCACTTGCGGAACTAATAATGGCGGCTGGAAAATTCATTTTTATAGCAGAACTACCATTAATGTGATATTAACTCTTCTGTATGGTTGCAGGTTTGGTTGGTGAGCTCAAAAAATGCAAAGGCGACGGGAGGTCCGGGGTCCGAGGTCCGGAAAGCCGTCTCGGGGCAGCCGTTCGAAAACAGCGAAGACTGACAGGAAAGCCGGTAGGGGAAACCCGACAGAGGCAATTCGACAGAGGAAATCCGGAAGGGGAAACCCATGGAGGGGAAACCCAAAAATTGCCACAAATGCCAGAATTTCGACAAGGAAAACCTAGATAACTCGAGACTTTAAATATGGCATTGGGAAACGTGCTACCCCCTACTTCGAGGCACAAAAATGGGTATGCAAAATGAGGTGAAACGAAAGGAACCAAAAAGCAAAGAGGGAATAGAGGGTCCCCATTCCGAATGGGGCATGTGTGCAAAAGGCACAACAGACTGGTTCACCCAGCTTGGTGAATGAGTCCCATTCAACATCAATAGTAGATTTTTTAGTGATCCAAACCTCCATTCTACCTTCTTCAATATCCCAGGTGCACACTTTCAGTTTCATAGCTTTCTATTACATTTTGTTCATATTTCTAAGTCATTTAGGTTAGTTTGCATTCAATTAGGGTTTTTTTTTTAAAACTTGCATTACATTGTCTTTTCCAAGTCTAAACTTGGTGGTGAACTCCTCATTAGCTATCATTCAATCCCTAGAATAGTACCTTTGCAAGATTTCAATCTCCTTTGCATTGAAATCTCAAGGGTTTGTTCTTGAGTGAAGAGTAAGGAAATTGTTTCTCTCCTTTTAGGTACAAACCCCTAGAAGCAAAAGAGAGAACACCATTTTTGTCTTTTCATTTTGGTGAACTTGCATTTAAACATCACAATTTTTATTTGGAGTGCATTTATATCTTAGATTTGGCTTGCCTTAACATTGCATTAGGTTTTGCATTGGTTAATTTTCATTCTAGGGTTTCAATTTTTGCATTAGTGATAAAATCATTTAGCTTGCATTATTGCATTCAATTTCATTTAAAATTAATCATATTCTCCATTTGCATCTCATAAATAGCTCATAAAACCTAAAAAGCATAAAATTCAATTCAAAATTTCTGATTTTTTATAAAAAAATTAGTACCTGTACTCATTTGCCACCTTGGGTGAATTAGCCCCTTTGCATATTTTTCATTGCATTTTCTAGTATTTACAGTAATTTTTTTGAGTTTTAGTTTGCTGGTTTTGCATTTCTGTTTCACTTTCTAGAATTTTACTTATAAGCATTCCATTGTTCTTAGCTTACATTGCATCTACACACACCCCACATTTAGTAGCCTTTGTATGAGTGTTTAGTGTCATATTGCTAATATCATAGTGAGAAGAATTTCAAGACTCATGTCATCCCGTGATAGCACAATCATTGTGGCTCTTGGGTTATCTAGAGCTTCCACTCCTAGTATTGACACTAGTACATTAGGCATGGATAACACCCTTAGCAACTCCTTTCCTTCAAGTAGCATTAAAGTGGAAAAAAGAATGATAGTATCCCACATGAAAAGATAATTCAAATTCATGAGGAATTAGTAAACTTACAACATCAAATAAGCCTTGAAAAAATTTCAACTACTGCAATTCCTACCATAGAAAACATTCACCGCATGCTTGAAAGTGAAGATGGCCTTGACCTTTTGAAAAACATATTGCAAATCTTTGGAAAGCATATTCCCTCAATCCCTAGTTTTCCTTTACCAACAAGCACTATTCCAAGTCAAGGAGGAACCCCAATTCCTCCTCCCACGACAATAGCCTCAATACCTACCTATACCCCTCCTCAAGTCACAAAAATAATGCAACAAGTTAGTAATGTGATTCCTTCCCTAGGTATTCCTGCTAGCATCCCTAGTTCCTATATGACATCACAATTCATATCTCCTACCTTACCACCTATAAGCATTCCATTCACTTTTCCTACAAACACATATAATCCATCACCACTTTTACTTCCATCTCATAACACAAGAAATGACCCTCTCATAACACATACAAACACATACAATCCATATCTCCTACCTTAACACCTATAAGCATTCCATTCACTTTTCCTACAAACACATACAATCCATCACCACTTTCAATTCCATCTCATAACACAAGCAATGACCCTCTCATAACATAACTTTTCCAAACTGTTTCATCCCTTCAAAATCAAATTTCCACCATAAACAAAAATCAAAATGGCCCACCCACATATTATGTCAAAATCAGTCCATTATCCTTGGAGATATTGCGAACACTGATGCCACAAGGTGTAGAGGTGCCTAGATTTGAGAAATATGGAGGGAAGGGAGATCCTTATAACCATGTTAATTCCTACATTTCCTTATGTAGTGACTTTTTCCTTGATGATAAAATTTTGGCAAAACTTTTTCCTAGGTCCTTAAAAGATACCACCTTGGAATGGTTCTCTTTTTTATTGAACAACTCAATTCGTTCATTCAATGAACTTGTTGATGCATTTGCGAATAATTTCCAAGTGCATATGACTCCCAAGATGACCTTGGATGACTTGATGAGATGCAAGAAAAAAGAGGATGAAAAGATAATTGATTTTATCTCATGCTATCAATTGATTTAATCCCAACTTGATGTCAAGGTCCCTGATCCAGACCTTCAAAAGATGGTCATAGAAAATTTTCAAACGAAGATTCAAGACAAGCTTACCATGATGAAATTACCATCCTTCATGCACTTGTGCACTTCTCTTCATGATTATCAAAATTTGGTTAGTAGTCGAGATACAAATTCCACTTCTATCTGAATCAAGAGATCTGAGCCCACAAACCAAAACAATTCCCAACCTGTTAGAAAAAAAAAGAAGGGTTCCTTCAATTCAATCCCCCTCAAAAAATAATTCAAAATAACCAAGTAGCTACTGTCAAAGCTGTGGTGCCCTTTAGTTATGAAGATATGAAAATAAAATTCATTCCCTTACCTGATACTCTTCATAATACCATGTCCCAACTTATAAACCAACAAATGATTACCTTACCTCCCGTCAGAACACTCAACCCTAATAATCCTTTGTCTTCAAGCTTTAAATCAGATACTTATTTCCACTATCACCGAAAAAATGGACATGACACAAAAAATTGCAAGCTACTTAAACATCTTGTGCAAGACCTCATTGATTCTAGCCGTCTATCCATTGTAGGTGTCAGTGATCAAGGCAATACGTTTGTTGCCCCTCTGAACCCAAACTTGCAAATTTTCACCAATCCATGTGCCAAATCATAATATTTCATTCATCAAAGCTAGAAAAACTACAAATAATTATGTGATGAATGCTGATATAGATGATGAAAACAATTATTGTGTTCTAAATAATGCTATCAATGTGAATCTTATAGATGAAATGGTAGGGGCAATAGACGTCATACCCTGTAAGGGACGACCTAAAAATTCTCTTGACATTGCTTTCTCCTCTAAGGATATACTTAAACATTTTCCTGATGGTCCTCTCTATGTAGCCGGCTATTGCAAGTATGGATGTGTTTGGTGGTGTTTTCATTAATGCTGTCATTGATGTCAACATTGTAGAGGTTGAGTAAGTTGGATTTTTCCAAGTGCTTTTGAGAAAATTTGAGAAATAATGAAAGTTATGTTATGGGCATGCTCTAATATTATGGTTCACATTTCTCCTGTGTTGACCCGATGCCTATATGGATTTATTGGTAAATTCATAAGCTAAAATGGATTATATATTCCGAGTTTCAACTTCTGGTTCGATGAAGAGGAAAAGTTATGTTCACTAGTGTGTGAGCTAGTTTGTCGAAAGTTATCCGCTTATTGACTGGGAGAAATGTTTTGGCTCCATAGTCTACTGATATTTGGCCTCAAATCTTGTGGATCTGGGAGATTACTCTTTCTGATTATTTCTATGTTCTGACAAAATTTCTTGTGGTTTGGCACTCTGAAAGACCTGCTCTAGAGTCTCTATTTTTTTGTTGGTTTTCCTGGTTGAACTCATGAAGTGTTATCTACAAATAAAGTTTTTTGAAGTCAATGCAGATGTATTTGAGATGTTCTTAGAAATGGTAAAATGATTGGTGAAGCGAGTTGAGAAATCTACATGTGTTTATTTTGGTAAAGATGCATGTACTTCAAAGATCATTAGTGTTTTCATTAGGTTTGGCCGACCTAGTGTTTACACAATACATTATTCCTTTGCATCAATTTGAGAAAATGTGTGCATGATCCAAGATGTTGTTTGGGTCCTAAATTAAATATGTATTTGGTCCCCTCACATTCTTATCCACCACGAGAATGTTGAGTAGCTGACCTAGTTTGAATTTGTAAAATGAAATTATATAGCCAACCTTGGAGAATGTTCATGAGGTTGAAGATGGTATAACTACAAGTCAAGTTGAAGAAAATTTCATATCCATCCATCATTTGATCCGAGCAAGAGAAGAGTGTGCAAAAAAGTGCAAAAAGTAGAGTGTGGAAGAGCGAATTGTGGCAACAATACTTCATTGTATTCATAATCTTATGATCAAGTTGCGAAGTGTGTGGAACTCCTAGTGGTGGATCATTTCCTAATTCTTTGTATTTTTTTGTAGGCAGTGAGCCTCTCTTTCTAGATAGTGATTCCTAAGGAAGTGAGCCCTTGATTTGGGTAGTGAGCCTTTTGTATCTAGTATTGTATTTCTACTATACTATGAGCTAATCCTCACCATGGTTTTTCCCTCATTGGGGTTTCCACGTAAATCTGGTGTCTTTGGTGTTGTGTTTATGTTATCCAAATTTTCATGTTCACACTTAATAACATATTGAAGATAAAATGGAATTGATTAATTTAAGAAGTAAAGAATTTGATACAATTGATTCACCCCCCTTTGAGTTGTCTTGTGCATTTCAACAATTGGTATAAGAGCTCTAGTTCCTTGGTGAAAAGATTAACTGCTTGAGGTAGGTTAGATGACACACAAGTTGCAACTTCATATGTTTGATGGAGCTGATTATAGTGTCTGGAAAGAGAAAATGAGAAGTTATCCGATTTCACTTAGTTTTAACACTTGGAAAGCTGTGGAGAAAAAGTATGTGATTCCAGTAGCCAGACCTTCCTCTGTTGATGAGGTTGCAGCTTTTGAAGAAAATGAAAGAGCAAGGTTTGCTATCTTTAGTGCTTTATCTAAAATTGAAAGATCAAAAGTTTTTTCTTTAGCTACTACAAATGAGATGTGGACAAAATTGAAAGACATTTATGAAGGAAATGAGAGAGTAAAATTGTCAAGGAAACTAACTGCTAAGCGAAAATTTGAGAATTTGAGAATGGAAGATGGAGAAGACATTGCAAGCTACTATTAGAGAATTGAAACTATAGCAACTGAAATCAAGAATCAAGGAGGTAACATGAAGGATGAAGATATAATTGAGAATATCTTGATGACCTTACCAGACAATTACAATGACAAAGTATTTGCAATTGAAGAATGGTATGATCCAAAGAAATTCACTAAGGAACATCTATTTGGTGTCTTGACTAAATTTGAAATGAGAAAATTTGCAAGAGATAAGGAGAAGACTGAAACAACCTTTAAAGCCATGAAGAAAAAAGATGATGATGATGATGATGATGATGATGATTCCGAATATTTGGAAGCAAATTTCACAAGGATATTGAAGAAAGGTATTGGTAAATACAAAGGAAAGTTACCTTTTAAGTGTTTCAGTTGTGGAAATATTGGTCATTATGCATCAAGATGTCCTAATAGAGATAAAAAGAAGAAGAATAAGGATAATAACAATAATTACAAGGATAAGAAGGATAGGAAGTTCAAGAAGTATTATGTTAAGGAAGATGTAGGAATTTCTAATGATGAATCAGATCTTGAGGAAGACAAAGATGAATGTTTGTTTCTAGCCTTGGAAAAGAAATGTGCAAAAGAACCTAGTCCAAAGTGTAAGAAGAATGAATCCGAAGGTACTTCGGTAACTTCTTTTCATGCCAGATAGGATGAAGACTTTTGAATAATTGATATTGGATGTTCAAATCATATGACAAACGATAAGAGTAAGTTCACTAAACTTGAGAAGTATAATGGAGGTATAGTCATGTTTGGAGATGATTCTGGTGCTAAGATTTTTGGTAAAGGAACAATTAGCTTTGATGGAAAACATAACACTGATGATGTCTATTATGTAAAGGGTTTAAGGCATAATATTTTAAGTGTTGGAAAAATATGCAACAAAGGTTTTAAGCTTGTATTTCAGGATAACACTTGTGAGATCATAAAAGGATCTGGAAATGTGGTTGCAGCTGGAAGAATAAATCATGGAAATATCTATCAACTCAAAGGTGGTGATGGTCAATGTTTTATTTCCTAGATTAGTGAGAGTTGGCTTTGGTACTAGAGGATGGGACATGTGAATTTTGATAATTTGGTTAGGATCAATTCTAGAGAAGTTATGAGAGATCTTCCTAGAATCATAAAGCCTTCAAATTCAATCTACATAAGTTGTCAAATGGGAAAACAAACAACAATTTTTTTTAAAGCAAATGATCAATCATCCGCCAGAATGCTAGAATTAATCCATATAGACCTTTGTGGTCCTACTAGAAAAAGAAGCCTGAATGGTGACAAATACTCTATGCTTTTAATTGATGACTACTCTAGGATGAAATGGGTTACATTTCTTAGATAAAAGTCTCAAGATCTTGATAGATTCAAGGTGTTTAAGGCAAGAGTAGAAAATGAGGTAAACCTGAGAATAAAGTGTTTGAGATCTGATAGAGGAGGAGATTTTACATCTGTGAATCCCCAATCCTATACGTGCACAAACATGGCAACCAATCACATTATTAGATTGAAATGCAACTAAGAACAAGGATTCCACATGAAATTCTTCTACAATAATCAAAATGGGAAATGAAATGAAGAGTAAAGAAATAAACTAAGTTAAATCCTATTCAAGCAATGCAAACACTTAATCCCATGGGGGAATTGGTGCTAATTATGTGTAGAAATTGGCCCTTTCCCAAATCCTTTGTAAACTTGGTGATTTGATGGAGATTGATCCACTTTGTTGATGAAGAACAAGATGTCTTCTTGATAAAACCTGCAATAACCTAGCTATGGTGATGACAAGTGCTCAAGAAATAGATGCAATTGCTCTAATGCAAAGATAATAACTTTTCTCTCAAATTCTGGATGAAGATTGAGGAGGAGAGCCTCTTCTTTATAGATTTCAAAATTGGAAGAATGAGCAAGATTGAGCAATGTGGGATCATTCAACATCCGATGGCTAAGTGCCACTTGTTAGAATGTGAATGGAGAAAGCTTGAGCACATTTTGGTGATTGTGCACAATAAATGATATTAGGTGGAAATTCAAATTTGAGAAATGACATGTAAGAGGGAAACAAGAATGAAATAAATGCCACTTGGCTCAATGCACAAGGACATGCAAGAGGAATGAATGTCTTGTTGGATGTACAAATCCACTTGGAGGGATTTTCAAACTTGGAAGAATATTTCTTTCCTTATTCCATGTTGAGAGAAAATAGGTATTTTGATAAATCAAAATAAATGATTTATTGCACAAGTTGCATTCTCTAGAGGATGTGACATGGGTTATGATTAAATTAATCAAAGGTTAATTAATTTAATGGGAGATTAGGGGATGTGACAATTTTGACTTAAATTTATGAATTGATTCAAATCCAAATTGAATTAAACAAATGATTTGATTTATTTAACTAAAGGGGATAATGTTAGATTAAATTAAATAAGGTTTAATTTATTCAATTTAATAAGAAGACTTTAGAGATTTAATTTAAATAAGATAAATTGTTCTAATAAACAGAGATTAAGGGTTAATTAAATTAAATTGATTAATTTAATCAACAAGGAAGAATGACTTAATCAGATAAATAATGATTTATTTAATTAAGAGATGAAAAGTGATGGTGAGCTGAGAAGGTGATTTAGGATGAAATGATATTAGTAGTCAGGATCAAGTGTGTTGGTCAATTTTCCATGTCTACATTCTTCCCCTCTTTGAAGCAATACACTTGTTGCATTGGTTCAAAGAATAAACTGTTATGATCAAAGTTCAAAATTTTCTCAATTTTTAGATGCTCCACTATTGCCCCAGTGAGAAGGATTATTTTGGTATATTTCCCCCTTGAGAGATCAAATGAAAATTTGGCATTTTGGGTGATCTCATGAAAAAAGAGGACAAGGTGCCTGACGAGTCAGAAATGCCCCGAGATGACAAAAAATGCATGAAAATGCCAAAAAAAGAAGTGAAATGGCCCTCAGTTGGGCAAAAATGGGATTGGGGGACCAAAAACCTAGTTGGATGGCCAAATTAGGTCAAAAAACCCTAATTTTCAGGCTTAAATAGACCTTGAGGGGTCACTTTGACATCACTTTCACACTTAGCCTTTGAAAATTCTTGCCTCCCGAGCTCTGAACCTTGATCGTGATGGCACAACGACAACTTCCTCGACACATGTCAGAGAGAGTATGAGTACACCAGCGGCCAACCAACGTAGGACCTGTGGTATGTACCCCTCTCCCAACTTTTATTTTTTTCATTCTTCATGCATTAAATAGGGTGAACAGTAGGTTAGGTAGCGACACAATATTGCACCACTATAAGTGTCCAATCGGTGCCACACGACCCTATATTTGGTCGCATATGCATAGAGGATTACCGTGACACAATTTAGAAATTCTGGTTCAAGGGAAAAGTGAGCCACATATGAAAATAGGAATGTGGTGGGCCTGTTTAGAGTTTAGGGCACCAGGATGCGGTCAAACTATGTCGCTACAGTGCAGTTTGGAGTTTGTCAAACTACACCACAATCGCAAACAGGGCCGCATTTGCAGTTCGGTAAATGGAAACTCAGTTTGAGGGTCTGAATTTTTTCAAAATTTGACACAATGACTTTTCTTGTGCAAGAGGACCTTAGGATACTACACTCGAGGGAGCACCAGAGTCCTGTGCTCAACAGACTCGAGGGTATGCACATATTTCTTCAGGAGAAACTTGGTGCTATGGGTCTCTAGTTTGTCGCATACGTTCATCCTGTTTGAACCCATTTTGGTATGATGACAGCCCTGGCAGAGAGATGGCATATTGAGATGTCCTCCTTCTAGCTTCCCACTAGCGAGGCCACCATCACACTAGAGGATGTCTGGCGTATACTTCGATTGCCTATTCATGGGGAGAGAGTCATATATGATGTGGACGTTAGCAAGGACGCTTGCTTCACAGTCATGAGATTAGATGAAATCATCTTCTCTGAGGGCCAAATCGACTTGGAGAGGTACTAGGGCGTGGTGCCCACATTTAGGCTTATTGTTGCAGCCATCATATCAGGTCTTGCAGCACCAGATCAGTGGGGCCAATACTTCAGTCCAGGCTGGGGACTTGCATGGGAGTGGATGGTCATTTGTGGAGAGTGCTTTCCTTGGGGTCTAGTGATGTTGACCTCTTTGTACCAAGATCCTCATGAGTTTTCTTACCTTGACAGTAGGGCCATCGAGGTTGGTGTCAAATTATTAGACATCTAGGCATGGGAGAAAATTCCCATGCTCCACCCACAAGTTACACCAGTGGTATTGGATATAGATGATCCAGTTGTTTGGAGGTACGGTGGTGCATAGATCACCTTTACTCATACATGGGTAGGTGGCATCGCCCATTTGCGGTGGGTGATCGATGAGATGAGAGAGTTTTTCTTGAGTCCCTAGTTGGGCATAGGCCCATGGTATGAAGACATCCAATAGTTTTTCTTTTCCCACCAGGATAGGTGGATGCAGGGCAGAGAGCATACGATGATAGAGCACTACCTCCCTGACAGAGTAGCCTGCCAGTTTGGAGACATTCAGGATAGGCTAGATGATCAGTATGTGGTGATCTTCTCCCGTATCATGAGGGAGACTGTATGGGGCCAACCCATTTTGGCATCCAAGGTAGTAGCCTCATTTAGATAGCTAATGGCCAGGTCGTGGCCATATGATCCGGAGCCAGTAGACGTGGGGGTCACGCAGGAATACAGGGATTAGTTCTGACCCTTGCTGAGATTGAGAGATCCAGGTGTAGTGCCCGTATGACGGAGACCCAGGGGCAGGTCAACTGGCAGGGGCAAGGGACAGGGAGGCAGAGGTGACAGTGACAAAGATGGTGACAGGGATAGGGGAGGAGGTGGCTCTCCTCCACATTAGACACCATCGTGGGACTAGGCACCCCATGGGCACCACCACTGCGGGTGCAAAAACCATTGTAGGCACCGACACCACCATGGGACCAGGCATAACAAAGCCCCCGCCAAGATCAAGTACCGCAAGAACAACCACTAGGGTAGCTGAATCACAAAGATACACCGATTCACTAGTTACAAGGCCAGATACAGATTTTGACAGCTGAGCGAGATCAGGCAAGACAGTAGGTTTTGACCATTACTACTGAGAAAGATCACGCCTGTTTAGAGAGGGATCAAGAGATAGGTCGATGAAGTCAGCTTGAGAGTATGGCCTCCTCATCCCAGGGCAAGATAGTTTCTTTGCAGGTATATCGAGAGGTGGTGAGAGGGGCCGAGTACTATCAACAACATTATAGGCAAGCAGTGCCACTAGCCGGTCGGGTGCCAAAATTTTCTCAGCAGATAGGGATGAGGCCTCCCAAGGACCATGGTAAGAGACTAGAGGGGGAGGGGCACAACCAGTAGGGCTAGCCCTTTGATCACAGATAGTTATGTATTTTGATTTATGGGCTCTGATTTTATTGCCCCTATTGTATCATGTTGATGTATACACTTGATCTGATTCTTGTACCATGACAATTGTACATTTTTGATGATATATATATGAGATGATTCATTTTATGAGATGTCCTATGATGTATGGATGCATTCTATTTTTCTATATGCGATGATATGTTATGAGATGCATTTATTTTATGCCATGTGATGTATGCTTCTATATGATGATGTGATGATTATGGATGTATTTCTTCTTTTTGTACTTTTCTATGCATTTAATGGTGAAAATTGTATGGATGCAAATGCCTAATGATTCATGTGATGTTTTATGAGTGTGACGATGATATTTTTCTTTCTTTTCCTTATGCAAAATCATGATGATGTATGATATGAAATGATTTATTAAGATGCTTAGAATAAAAAATCTATATCGTTCTTCACAAAAGATGATGATAATGAAAGATGATATGATGTGATATGATTTATATGTTATGATTATATGTCGTGATGTAATGCCGTGTAATGTATATGACTATGAGATAGTGATTTTTATGAAATGATATGTGTTATTGCTTATGAAATGGTAATGCAAGATAATTTATAATGTGATGCTTTGTGATTATTATTTGATGCAAATGATGAAATGAACATTGTTATGTGCAATGCAATGATAATAATGTGATATGAGATATAAATGACTTATGATGTGCGTGTGAATATGATAACGATGAAATGCCTAATCTTAATAATGCTTATGTAATGATGTGATGATTCTATGATGACATGATGTGCTAATGATTTTGTGAATGCAGGATGAATGCATTGGTTTTTGATTAATTGTAATGGTACCATGTTAGTGTGGAAAGAAGGCAGAAGAAAGGAGATCCAACGAACAATCATTATCAATGGTAATGATGGTGATTTTCATACCGGGAGTTGAGGTTTTAAAAGGGCCAATTTATTTATGTTTGATAACACACGTAGGCACGATGCATCAAGGTATTAGGAACCATGATGGAATTGTACGTAGTGTGATGGACCTTGACTCAACAATCAGATAGGAGTATTCTTGTTCATACTCAACATACAAAACCTTATTCAGGATGTAGTTCAAATATTCTAAACATCTTGGGCCAAAACATAGAAAATCAAGCCTTCCTATGTGGTCAACAAGACATCTAGAACACCATCCCTACAAACCAAAAAAAAACACGCATGATGAAGTTATTTTACCAGAACATCCAAAAAGCACAAAAGATAAAAAGATAATGATTGTTTCCCAATTCCTTTATCTCTAAATATTTCTGTTGAGACATCATTAAGAGGTCCTTGGAATGAATACAATAAGATAAATCTAAAGAAAAGATAAAGTAAACAAGAAAGCCAATGTTCTTCATACCGCTAGCCAAGACTAAACTACAATGATGCCTGATGCTGATGTCGATCGCAGGAAGGTCACATTCCTAGAAAATATTGTGATCAGGTGATGATGAGATTTTGATTTGGATGATTAGCTATTGATACTCCAAGTTGACCAACTTGCTGACTTACTAACCTAGACTTAAGACTTTTGATGATTTGACGTTCTCTTTAGCACCTACTAGACTTGCTTCTGACCGACTCACCAAAGGGTGAATATGACGATTGATTTATTATAAATAATGATTATTGCAGGTGAAAGTGAGATGAGACAGATGCACCATTTTGGGTTTTTTCAAATATTTGGATGTTTTTGGTGTTTTCGAAATGTTTTGAGGCTGTTTTTGGGATTTTGAGATTTTTTCAATGTTTTTTGGTATTTTCAAGATTTAACCAAGAGACTAACTTAAAGACCTATCCTAGGGGTCTCAGGAGCTGATCAATAGATTAGCCTTGTCTACATTATACATGCAAAGACCATGTAGTTCGACTGACAATTGACTTGATTATTGATGAGATAGATGGGAAAATAGATTGCCATTGAGACGGACGCCTAAAGGATTGACCTAAAATATCTCAGGGGATGATCAAAGATCAACCTTGCCTACGTTCAAGCTCAGAGATGACGTAGTTCGGTTGGGGGACTCTATTTTTGGTTTTTCAGACTTTTGACATGTTTTGGATTTTGATATGATTTGGATATTTTTCTGATTTTTTGAAGGATTTTTTGATGTTTTTGATTTTAGATGTTTTCTAAATGTTTTTGGATTTTTGAATTTTCTAATGTTTTTGGATTTTTGATGTTCAAGAAGATCACAAGGATATACATGAATTCAATCCGATGCAGGTACATGAACATGCCACCAGTGTGATGTGATAGACTACTTCGATACAAGCAGGACAAAGTGACCTTGGGAATATGCCAAGTAGTAGTAGGGTGGAACATGATACAAACACAAGATCAAGCTATGGTACAAATGCAAATGGATGGATGGGAGGATGAATGGTAAGATGTAACAGATAAGTGAATGTGCACAACAATTCATGATGATCCTGGTGGATGGAGAGTGCTTTATTTATGCTTGGTGCCTATTTTCCAGGTTTTCAGCAAGGTACTTGTCCAAAGCGCCACCGAAGTGGTTTTTACTAGAGGATTATTTTTTTCTTTACTGTTTTCAATCCTTTTTCTGATTTTGTTTTGGATTTTTGTATTTTTTTGTTGTCACCAAGACACTTGTTTGCCAGGTTTTCATCAGGGTGACCATTTTTTTAGGACATTTTCTAATTTTATTATATTTTTTGGTTCTATATCTTGCAATATTTTAGGCATAAAATGTTTTGATATGGGAGTTGTTTAGGGGCTCCTACAGAGGCTCGCCTTTTGGTGTTGAAAAATGATATGCCCCTGAGTTTTAGCTTGCTATAATGATGAAAGGTCCCAACTAGTTGGGCTCAAATTTTCCTTTTCTTTCTAGGTTTGGCACATTCTTCTTGTTCTCTTTTAGCACAAGTTGACCGACTTGGAAGGTTCACCTTCTGATCTTCTTGTTATAACTCCTCTTAAGTTAGTTCTAATACACCTATAGATGGTTAAGGGCATCCATATGCTATTCATCTAGTAAATCCAACTCATTCAGTCGTGAGACCTTGTATTCTTCATTTGTGATGAGGTTTTGCAGTGATATTCTCAGGGATGGGAGCTCGATCAAAATAGGGAGGATAGCTTATGATTTATAGACTACGGAGAATGGGGTGGAACCTGTTGGCATGTGGATACTAGTACGATAGGCCCATAAGGTAGGATTTAGCTACAGATGCCAGTAATGACCAACGTCATTGATGATTTTCAAGATGGTTTTGTTGGTAGCTTTTGCTTGGCCATTACCTTGGGGATAGTACGGAGTGGAGAAGCAATATTGGATATTGAATTTTTCACATAAGTTACGAACATCCTGATTTTTGAAAGCTATCCCATTATCTAAGATAATGGCTTGGGGGACACCATATCGACAAATGAGGTAGTTTAGGATGAACTTGGATATCTGCTTTCCCATTATGTAGGTCATGGGAATGGCTTTGACCCACTTTGTGAAGTACTCTGTGGTGGTGATGATGAGTTTGTGGCCGTTGGATGAGGTGGGTGTGATTTTTTTGATGAGATTGAGCCTCCATTATGAAAAGGGCCAAGGTGTAACAATAGGGTGAAGCTCTTGAGTTGGTGCATGGATAAGGTCCCCATGCTACTGACATTGCAAACATATTCTAATGAATTCATGTGCATCTCTCTCCATTGTGGGCCAGTAATATCCGGTTCTTAGCAACTTCTTAGACAAGGTCATACCACTCGAGTGTGATCCACAAATGTCATTGTGTACCTCAGTTAATGCAGTCAGGGCTTCCTTAATGTTTAGGCAATGCAATAGGGTTCCTTCAATTCTCCTACGATAAAGGGTTTCTCCTAGGATGACAAAGCGGATTGACTTCTTGATGAAGGCTTGTTTAAGGTTTAGAGTTATATCGACAGGTAAGACTCCTATTCTTAAGTAAGTGTAAATTTCATGATACCAGGGATCACCAGGACCAACGAGTTCACACACAAATTTAGACTCTGGTACCTCAAATGGTGGTACGATAATCTTCTCTATAAGAAATTCTTGCTTTGGGACATTGCGCAGGATTTCCAAGAGTGATCCAATTGTAGCCATTGCGTCCACTGCTCTGTTGTTTGCTCTAGGTTGTTGTTCAAATGTTATATCAATGAATGATTCTTTGAGACTCTCGACCAATTTCTTGTATGGAGTCATTTTATCATCCTTTGTTAGGTATTCATTGTTTTCCTGATTGATTATGAGTTGAGATTCCCCATATACCTTCAGATCCATGATATGCCATTGCACCACAATCCTTAAGCCTATGACAAGAGCCTCATACTCTGCTATGTTATTTGTTTATGGGAATGCAGTATCCTTGGGTAGTTATGAAGAAAATACCCGCTCTTGACCTATGTTGCATGTAAATCCATCAAAATACATCTTCCAGTGGTCTGCAACACTTAGGTTGAAAATTGATTCGTAAAGGAATTATGAAATAAGTGGGTTTTCTAAATATATAGGTGCCTCTACTAGTTGATCTGTAGTTGCCTATCCCTTAATGGCCTTGCACTCCACATATTCAATGTCATGTTCTATCAATTTCATGACTCACTTGGTTGTCCATCCTATGAGAGTAGCTTTAGAAAGTAAGTACTTGAGAGGATCTATCTTCGTGATCAACTTGATTTGATGAGCCAACATATAATGTCTAAATTTTGAGTTGCACACAACTGCCAAACAAGATTTTTCAATAAAAGTATAGTTTAGCTCGTTTCCCACCATGGTTTTTTTGATATAGTATATTTCTCTTTCTCTTCCCTTTTCATTATGTTGAGCTAATAGAGCACTGAGAGCTACCATTATTGCTGAAATGTACAAGATCAGTGGTTTTCTTGGGATTGGCAGCATCAAAACTGGTGGCATGAGTAAGTATTCTTTGATTTTGTTAAATACCTGATTGCATTTGTCATCCCATTTGTATGCTACCCCCTTGTGGAGTAGATGAGAGTATGGGATTTGTTTATCTGCTTGTTGCACTATGAATCTACAGATGGAATGGAGCCTACCTTGTAGACCTCTCAGCTGCTTTAGTGTCCTGGGTGCTTCCATATCGAGGATCGCCTTGAATTTGGTGGGATCCACCTCGATTCCTCTCATTGATACTATATATCCCAGAGGTTTTCCTGATTGTACCCCAAAGACACATTTCTTTAGGTTGAGGCGAACCTTATATTTTTCC
The DNA here is from genome assembly GCA_007115665.2 of Sequoiadendron giganteum. Taxonomy (NCBI): domain Eukaryota; kingdom Viridiplantae; phylum Streptophyta; class Pinopsida; order Cupressales; family Cupressaceae; genus Sequoiadendron; species Sequoiadendron giganteum. The sequence goes on along the minus strand of CM021103.1, from coordinate 642,836,457 downwards.
AATCTATCAAAAATAGAGCTCAAGGCTTCTATGTGGTCCTATCTTTTTCTGGATTTAGCCAATAGTTCATCTACGTAGTCTTCCACTATCTTATGAATTATATCATGAAAGATCAGTGTCATGGATATTTGGTATGTTGCAACTACATTATTTAACCCAAAAGGCATCATGTTCCAGAAGTAGGCTCCCCATGGACATGTGAACATTGTCTTGTGCTGATCCTCCTTTGCTATCATGATATGATTATATCCAGAAAACCTGTCTATTAGTGATAGCATTTTGTGTCCGACTGTCATATCCACTATCATGTCAATGTTTGGTAGCAAAAATTCATCCTTAGGACACACTTTGTTTAAGTTTCTGAAATCGGTGCAGATACAGATGCCCCCATTTGGCTTTGAAATAGGTACAAGATTTGACACCCATTCAGGATAATCAATTGGCCTTATGAATCTTTTATCCAAGAGCTTTTGCAATTCCATTTTGACTAACAAGGCTATTTGGGGGTGTAACTTTCTCAACTTCTGTCTTACTAGCTTTGCCCCTGGATAGACAACTAAGTGATGAACCATGAATTCTGGATTGAGACCCGACGTGTTAGCGTAGGCCCACGCAAAGTTCACTTTTATTTATTTTAAGAATGTAACCAAAATTTCTTGTTCTTCCATGAGAAGTGACTCACAATACAAGGTGATGTGTGGTAGCTCCTTTGTGCTCAAGTTGATAGGATTGCATTGTTCTGCTAGGACAACTGATTTTTCTTGATGAAGTGCACTAAGTGGAAGATTGAATCCTTCATCCTTCAGCACCTCAGAGAGGTTTTCACCATTGGATGCATCCTTTATTTTTACTATTTTATGGTTAGAGAGTGCCACAATGTTGTTTTCACTCAATGACCTTGAGATTATTCTCAATTGTTCACTTTTGTGACTGAAGGACTCAATCGTCTCCTTGTAATAGGATTGTGTGTCTAGTGTGATGTAAAATCTAGCTTTATGATCTCCACATGGTACCGTATCCCTTAGTCCCATGAATTCTAAGAGTGCCTCATCCTTTTCGAATGTGTCTAGAATCAGTGGTCCTCGTTGGTCATAATTGATGAGTTGGGGGTAAACCAGGTTTATTTTGTGAGTTTTGTGGTCTGACTCAAAGGATAAGGTACTAATCATGAGTAGGGAGGAGTCTTCAAAAAGCGTGGGTAGATTGGTTTTGGTATCCTCGTCATCACTACTACTACTACAACATTAGTTATATCAAAGGTGAAGTTGTCTAGGGGCAGACCTGTGGATACTGGTAACCGTAGGGTAGTTGCTGATAATTGAGGGGGAGTCATGATTGCATTAACTGGAGGACCTTGGCCATGTATGGTTATACTTGGAGGGGTACACCCAAGGCCAAGATTATTCATTCGTCTGTCAAAAATAATGAGTTCTAATCGGCCATTGTTGTTCCTTCCAAGGCTTCCATTTCTATTGTAGCCCCATACCAAGCATCATTGGTAGCCCCTTGCTTCGTTCATCCATGGGAAGATTAGGCATGGGCCTTTCATCCCCCCAACATCAGAATCTAGAAGGTTCTGCCCTGAAAGTGTGAGAGGGTGTTTCAGTCGGTTGGAGTTTCCCATGTGAACTAGGAGATTGAGGTAACTCTCCTATGACAAAAGCAGTCTTCTTCATTTTGTGTTCCCTACACCCATTGTCTTGGATCATGAGCTTGATGTCAGATGTGTTAGGAACAAAAGGTGTCTTTGTCCCAAAATTCGAGGCTATATTGGTTGGGTCAATGTATGGAGTGGATGGGCCTTCATCATTCTTCGGGACTTGGGGAACTTTATAGAATTTAGCTTCTAGATTCTTGCAATAGGCGAAGGGTTTAGGATCACCATGATTTGTGACCTCCTCATTCTGGTATGAAAATTTGACACATTGGTGGAATTTTGAGGTGATCAACTTCATCCCATGGATCCATGGGCATCCTAGGAGGATATTGTAGGAAAAATCTAGGTGGAGGATCTAACATGTGGTTTCCATAGTAGATAGCCCTACTTAGATTTGGGAGTTTGATAGTACCTTGAGACACTCTTTCTTGGTCATCATACGCTCTGATTGTAATGCCTTTATATTTCTCAATGGAATCTTCATATTTTCCCAGATTCTTTATGAGATTTAGTGAGAAAATGTTGAGGCCCGCACCTCCATCCACCAAGAAACTTTTGACCTTTTTCTTGTAGACCAGGACCTTGAGGTGTAATGCATGGTTGTGAGATGGTTGGGTGGGAAAGTATTGATCAGAGAAGGTGAGGAGATTTGGAGTGATGATGCTACTAACCATAGCTTAAAACTTCTTTATATCAAGGTTGGGAGTAGGGAAAACTTTAAGAAACCCCCCCCTCAGCGCAGGTGTTAAAACCTGGCGAATCCAGTAGACTTCCCGATGAAAAATATTAATTCTATTGGCAATTTTTTTCGTTTGACGGGAAGAAAAAAATCCCAATTGATGAATCTTTTATAATCCCTGGAAGTTCGTAAAAAATCTTGGCAAATTGCAATTTTTTTTAATAGAATAAAATATTTTTCATTAGCGAATAAAACCGTTTTTCAAACCAGAATTGTTTTTCCATTGGTGATTAAAACCTTTTTTCAAATAAAAAAATATATTTTCATTGGAAAATTAAAAAGAATCTAAAAATAGTAAAAAAATCTATTGGCGAAATAAACAGATATTCCAATGAAAAATCATAGGGTTTGTTCATTGAATGTTCAATGGATGATTGTAGTTGCATTTCGGAAGTAAATCTCTGAAGCACTAGACTTGCAATTTGAAACCTCTGGAATAACACTATAACCGTTAGATGCAGACATATGGTGAGATCAAGGCTCATCGCTCATCACTCATTCTATCTTTTCAATGCCTCGACATTGTACATTTCAGTTAATTGAAATTCTCATTCTTTTTGAAGAAAGTGTGGTTATCGTACTACTAGTGCAAGTAGTGGCAACGATTAATGCCATATGTGATATGAATATCCGAAGCAATTTCTTGGACAACTCATAGCTTTAATGAAATAAGATTTGTAATGATTTCATATTGTTTGAACTTTGAGTGATTTTGACAGCTTGTAGTTCAAGTTGGCACGTAGCAAGACGTCAATCAAATTATAAATTTTAATTATACAAGTTGGTAGCGGCACTAGTAGCCCATAAATAGGGATAGTGATTCAGTGATTAGTAGATAGTGTCATAAGGGTTTTTATTTTCTAGGGTTAATAAAGATTCACAAAGAAGATGATGCAGTATTGAGGATACTGTAAATTCTCCTACCTACAATTATGTAGTTACAAAGTAACCAGTAAAAGACGAATTTCCTTCAAGTTCAAAGTGGGTGGAATTAGAAAGAAGTTGATTTGGTTAACCTGAATTTTCAGACGAGTTTTGAACCAGGATGAGGAGCTCTGATGGAGATAAGTGATATCCCAATGCATAGAGGCTGTAGGTAAAATATGGGAGTAGATTTGCTTCTCCTTCTATATTCTAACAACTCCCATTTCCCCAGCATGGTTGGCCAGGCAAGCCCCATGCATTTATTTTCAAAGAGACATTTGTATTACATCTTTTGTATGAATTTGGTTCTCAAAGGGGATAAGTACATTTTGTATCTTCAAGGCTCCCATTTCCCCAGGACTGATTGGAACTCCCTTTCCCCAACATGGTTGGAAAATCCACCAGTAGAATCTTGGAATCATGAATTTATTTTCAAAGCCACATTTATTTTTAGAGAAAGATGTGTAGTAAGTTTTCAGCAACAAAGCTTGGAAATTGGAATCAGTTTGTAATCCATTGTAATTTTGTAATGAGCAACAACTTGGAATAAATTATTAAATTTTGTCTATGTAAAGTACTAAAGTGACACACTGACATATGTTATTTATACAAAACAGGAGCTACAGTGCTACTCATCTGTAAAAAGATATGTAATAATGTGACATTGAAATTCAGTTGCAATAAAATAAATGGTTGTGTTGTGTTATTCTTGATTCCTTGAATCTTCATTATTCATTTATGTTTAAGAGTAAAGAGTTGTTTTTTGAGTTCAGAACTTTAGTGTCTATTAATAATTTAATATATTCAAATCAGTTTTTTTTCTTTTGAGAAATTAAGTAATATACTCTATGCAATATGCACTTGAGAATTCATGGTTATATTGGGCCATCAGGGGAATGCAATCATTCGTTCCACCGATGTTTATGTGTTATAACGATGTGCTTACTTTTGTTGACTCTATCGGTATATCGGGGAGCGCACCTTATGAGTTATGAGTCTTCGCCTTTGGGCCATCGACGGGGCTGTGATGACTAATGGGGGTTCCACCGATAAAGCATTGTTAGGCCGATGCCTATGGTATTGACTTTAAAACACATGTGTCATGTAAATTTTTTTAAGTTAATATCATAAATTAGTAAATTACTCAAGTTTCAAGTTCAACCGTTGGATGAACATTTGATGTATGGTTGTAGTTACATTCTGTAATGAAATGAATAGAGCGATGGCCTTCCCAATTTAAACTTCCAGAATTACCCTATAACTGTTAGATTTAGAAAGATCAACGGTTAAGATTATGACAATAGAAAACAATCAATATGAAAATTTTATGACGGTTTGGTCATTTAAATGCCTATAAAAAAAAATGTTTAATTTACAAATTTTTATATAAAATCTTTTATAAATGGAATATCTTGAAAAATTAGAAAACAATGATAATTATTATTGATAAATATAAAAATCTACTATTATAATTAACAATTAACAAAAGTTTCTAAAATCGTATTAAAAATAAATCTTGTTAAATATATTCTAAAAATTAAAAATAATTATGTTTTATTTTGAAAAGATTCTAAATTAATATATTTTTTTATAATAATATTATAAATCACATAAAAATGATAGCTATTAATATTATAAAAAAGTCAAAAGTTTCTAAATTCATATTAAAAGTATTCAAAAAAGTTATATTCTATTTTCTTTTTCTAATAAAATTATAAAATGATATATATTATAAATTAAAATACTATATAATAATTTTTTACGGTTTAATAAAAATATAGCAAGTCAAACTATACGGTCTAATAAATTTTATAGCTATAATATACGATCTAAAATTGAAAAAACGGTCAAATATTTAATAGACCATCAAATTCCAGGCCTGTTGTCAACTGTCAAGTGATTAATGTTTATTTTTAAAGTTAATATCATAAATTACTCAAGTTTCAACCGTTGGATGAACATTTGATGTATGATTATAGTTGCATTCTGTAATGACATGCACAAAGCGATGGGATTCCCAACTTAAACCTCTGGAATCACCCTATAACTGTTAGATTTAGAAAGATCAACGGTGAAGAATTTACAACTTGTAGACGTAAGACGTGTCATTCACTTTAATGTTCCAATTTTGAGAAACAAAGCATTTAAAGCACTTTGTATTGCTAAGTGTCAACTGTCTAGTGATTAATGTTTATTTTTAAACTTGAAAGTTCATATCATAAATTACTCAAGTTTCAATCGTTGGATGAACATTTGATGTATGGTTGTAGTTGCATTCTATAATGAAATTCACAGAGTGATGGGATTCCCAACTTAAACCTCCAGAATCACCCTATAACCGTTAGATTTAGAAAGATCAACGATTAAGAATTTTCAACTTGTAGTCTTGTAGACCTAACTCCTAAGACGTGTCATTCACTTTAACGTTCCAATTACGAGAAAAAAGAATTTAAAACACTTTGCACTTTGAAATTGTACAATGATTTTTAAATTCTTCAATCTTCAGATTGCTCATTGGCCATTGCAATGCACCACCCTATTTTAGATTCCACAGTTCCACTTCCAACAATGCCATTCTAGTTTTCAAACGTTGGGACTCAGAATCTGGGTAAGTGAAAGAATTCCTGCAGCTATGTTTCATCGTTTGACATTTCTTAAAATCTTATTTTGTCAAAGTTTGAAGTTTGGTTTTAGACTTTAGAGACTCAAGAATTCATTAAAATTAAGGAGGACTAATAGGTATTACTTATTAGGGAATTCAAATTTCACAACTTCACATTTGTACAAGCATGTCTACCACCAGTACCACTAGAGTAATGTTCGATAAAAAAATACATTATGCAAAATTTCTTAAAGCCCTAGGTTTCACCGATGGGTACCATGATATTTATGATCCTGAAATCTATGGTAGGCGTACCTCAAAACTTAGATTTTCATCTCAGAATAAGGCTGCAAAGCAAACATAAGTTGATAGTATCAGTGCACCGTGGGTAATTGGATTAGGGCGCATGATGTTACATGAAGTTTTCCCTTGCCCAAAATTTATCATGGTCTGTGCCGAAAATTATGATGATAAGAAAAGAGCAATTGTTAATAAAGATAACCATGAAGAATTGTTATCCATTAATGCAGAAGAACTTGGAAAAGTGTTGGGGTTTACAACCGAAGAATTTGGAAACTACCACATTGACCTAGAAAATCTTGCTAGTGATTATGAAGCAGTGGAAGAAAGGCTGAAAAATGATTTCTTAAATAAAATAGTTAAGGATAGAAAAAAATTGAAAGGTGATCATAAGCCTCCTTATAATTTGGATTTTTTTAAACCATGGGTTCAGGATACTATTTCCATGCTAGCATTTTGCCTCGATCTGGATAGCAATTTGGAAGTGGGTGCAAGCCTCCTTGAAATGGTATATAATATCCATTATGCTGATGAACATGTCAAATATAATTATAATCAACACATTGTAGAATCCATGCATAAACAATTTTTAATGATTAAAGAAGGCTCCACGAAGACATTTAGGTTCACAACCTACTTGTGCTATCTTTTTCTATTCAAATTTAGAGGAATGTTTCAGACCAACAAGCTTCAGATTCAGCCCTACAGTAATGCAGAGGAAAATAAAATGGCTCTAGTATATGAATGGACCACTGAGATAAGGATGCATGATTCTCGAAGGAACTATAGTCATTTTGTAGACTAATTTTTGGCTCCATTGCATCAAGTAATTACAAATAATCCAATGCCTAGATTGCCTATGTCATGTAGAAACTACATGCAACTAGGAAAATAAATACAATTGGCTGATTGGTACTTAATGGGAGAATATATTGTGCTAAGATTTTATGGATCGGGAGTACAACCATACAAACTTCCAATACATGTGACAAAAATGGTTTTTGCATTGGAATATGTAAGGAAGGTGCAGAGTGTTGATGAACTACACTTTCTCAGTCAACAAAAGAAGACCTTATTTCCTTTTTCACCTTTTTCATGTGGAGGGTTCACATTCGAGAGAAAAGCATTTAGTGTGGCACATAATCTTTTGAATTTTTTTGCATTTGATGCTATCTGTCACTGGTAGTATGATCCATGTGACATCATTAAATCAATGATTGTGGCCAATATGAATGCTGCAAATAGAATTCAACATCAAAGTAAACCCTTGCTTGAAAACTTGAGAAACAAGGATTCTTGGGATGAGGTCAAAATAGCAATGGAGAAAAGTGTTGTTGAGAATGGTATTTCCTTTGAACAATTGTCAATAGAAATTATGGCATTGTAGTGAAAGACAATCAAGACATACAACAATTTTTATGAAAAAAGTGATAAACCATCTAGTAGAGTAAAAATTCCAGGTTCTCTAGAGAAGGAACTTATAGATAAAAATTGGTCATGATAAAAAATTATTGCCTTTTGGTGTATGAGGAAGGACCTAGGTGATCCAAGAGCTCTTGCAGAGTATGATGCTAACGAAGAAGATGAAGAGTTTAGAAAATTGTGGAATACAGAGCATCCTGATGAACGTGATGAATCTGATGATGATATTGATAGGGAAGAACAAGAAAAAAGCCATGCCAATTACAAACCTGGTTTAAGTGAGGCCGCAAAAGAAGAATATTCTTCAAAATATACTTCAAGAGTAGCCATAATTGAAAAAAATGGTTATGAAGGTGGTCCTTTGGGGTCCAAAGGACAAGGCCCTTGGACAATACCAAGTGTTGAGCATAGAAAAACAGTTGATAAATCTGGCCTTGGGCTTGGAGGTGAACAAGTAGACCAAGGGGATACAAGAAAAACTCAATTTGTTAGAGCTTCTAGTCATCATCCTCATGGTCAGATATAATAACAACTAGGACATGCCCTTGGTGGAAAACTTAGTGCAACTGGGAGTGCCATTGGTGGCGATGGTATGGGTGGTAGTACTAGTAGTGGTCAACATGTGATACAACGATAAATTACACATAATACTAAGAGGAAAACAAAAAAAGATACCACTAGTACCACAAAGGAGTTATTTCCAGGCACTCCCCCAATCCCAGTTAGTGTGGGTGCGACATCATTAGCAACTGCAAGTACTCCTATTCCTTCGCCATTCAAGGATTCCATTGTTCCCGCCTCCCTAGGGTATGATTTCATTGAAGAGTTTAAAAACAAATCAGACTTGAATAAAAAAGAAAAGAAGCAACTGATAGAGAGTGCATCTGTTGTAACTTCAAAGCATGCAACAACCATGGTATTACCGACATTTGACACAAATAAAGAAACCATGGAGTACACAATTGTTGTTCCCACAGTTCAAAACAAACCAACAAATTAGATGGATTGATCTGAATACTAGGTAACCAATTTTCAATTGTATTTTTCTGGCCTGAAAAATATTGACAAAATTAATGTATCAAAGAAGAACAATGAATTAATGTACACATCATTGCTAAAGCAAGATAGAGAGAAGAAAAGGTTGTAGACCCAAATAGAAAATTTATAGGCAGACCTAGCAAGTGAGAAAGCAAAGAGAAAAGCAACAGACAATAAGAGCAATGAATTAGAAAAAAGAATAATAAAATCTGCCTCTACATCTACAAGCAAAGAGGATAAATCAAATCAGAGAGAAGTGAATGACCTGAAGTGAAGGCTAGGTGAGAGAAACAAGAAATATGATGAGGAAAAATCCACTTCAGAAAAATTAAGACTAAACATTGCGAATGGAAATGAATAGTGGGAACAAAAATTGGATAACAAAGAAAAATAATTGAAAGATTGGAGACAAAGCTGATGGAAGCAAAATAAGAAATTAAGACTTCTCAAAATAAGCTTTCTGCATTTTTTAGAGATACAATGAGGCATATGAAAGAAAAGATCTGGGATGAAATAATGCAGAGGTTTGATCATTTGTGTGACATGTTTCAACTGATTGATGCTATCAGACAACATTATAAGAAGCTCAAAAAATATTTAGTGGACAACAAAAAGGTTCTGGAATTAGAGAAATCTGCAAATCAAGCTCTACAAACAGTCTACAAAGCCAATGAAAATGATTTGAAATCAAAAGGGATTACTCATCAGATTGAAACCTCAATGAAGTTGTCATCTATCATTGAAAAGTGTCCAAGAATGTGTGGAACAAAGGAATATTTGCATTTGGTTGCAAACAAGATGAAGGTGGTGGATGAAAAGGTATGGAACTTCATAGAGCTTGGTTTTCCAGAGGCTTTTGACACAAATGAGCGATTCATTGGAAAGGATGGTTTCAAAAAGAAGATGGAAGGTGCAAGGAAGATTGATTTGGACCATTTCCTCAGAACCCAGATGTGAACTATTTGGATTCAATTAGAACATTGATAACCTTGAATGCAAAATTGACTGAAGAATTCAAGACAGGTTCCACTTCTAATTAAAATCATGAAATGTTAACAAAACTTCAAGTCAAACAAAATTAGTTAGAACAAATGGCAATCCCACCTCCTGAAGAGTGGAAGTTGCTAGAAAAGGTGATACTGTGACTTGATTTTTTATTTTCAACCTTTGATAATATGAGTTTCCAAGTTCCAACTTAGCTCTGTGCAAACTTGTCTTTGGGCATTGACAAGATTTTGCATTGGCAATGCCAATATGTACTCCTTCATGTGAAATTCAATTAAAAAGCTCAAATTTAGACTTCAGTAATGTGATGATGTTCAATTATCTGTATTATTTATTTTATCATTTGAGCTACTGATGAACTTGATGGAACTTCTAATTTTGCTCTCTAAATTCCTCTTTGTCTTGACCTTGTCCTGGTCTGTCAATGTGTCATATTGTTTGGGAAAGAACCTAAGGTTGGGGTTTTTATTTTGGTTTTCATGAAAATCCTAATGTCGTATGTAATACCTTGGGGTGAAAATATATTCAGATGTTACCTTTTTTGGGTGGGTTTTGTTGGTGTTTTTTAACGTAAACCAATTTTGTCTCCTAATCTACCTATGGAATTGCCAATTCCAATCAAGGGAAGCTCGGAGGACCTGGACCAAATGACGATGATTTTAAATGTAACCTCCTACACTTCGGGCTTTGCAAAACCCAGGAGGGTGGTCCCCATAATGTGTTTATGATCTCTGCACCGAACTCATAAACAATCATTAACAATTAACAGATAATCCCATCGAATAGCTCAACAAAATAGGATAATACTGAAATGAGCTGGCCTTTCACCAATAATATCAACTACTTGGAGCATGGGATGATTACAAAATTATTTTGTAAGTTATGATAGTCATTTTATTTGCAATTTTGCAGCAAGATCTAAGTAAAGACATACAGACACAGGACTTCACAAAATCGTACAATTTAAACCAGTGCCATATACCATTGGGGAGTCAAATTCAGAAACATTTAAAATTTAACAACAGATTCAAATACATAGCATATAAGATCCATGGAAATATTGCATTACAATAGTGTCAATCCATATCCTAACCCAATACTTCTTACTAAATCCCTTTACAAACATATCCATCCATGATTGCATCCAAGCATTTTAATTAATTCCTTGAATTAAAGCCAAAATGGAAAACATACACACTAGAGCAGTGAGATGAATACCATAATCCTTGATTATACATTTTAAAATTATGATATGTTTATACAAAGGAGAGAAATGAGCTCAAAATATAACATCATAACTCAAATGCTAGTACTGTTGCGAAACATCAAATCTTCATAGACCTAAAATCCCATTACCGAATAACCCCAAACCTAAATTGTATTAATATTGAAATAACTGGTTCTTACAATCTATTTTGCAACTATACCTAGAATCAACCTCAAAATATCTGACTTGCCAACCCCTATTTCTGGCCTTGAAATCCTTCTTATAGAAAACGAAGGAGCAAACAAGCATCAAGCCAAAAATTACACGTCATTGGTCAATTGGACCGCTATGTGCCAATTCAAAAATATGATTAAAACCACCGAGTCCCAGAGCATCTATCCATTGATTCCACTCATTAAATAATAGCCACTGCATTAGCTATATCTCAAAACCTGTGCCAAAAGCCGTCATGGAAGCAAAACCATAATCAGTTATACTATAACCGCTAAGCTGTTAGTTGCTGGTAATAAACACTGTTTTACTCCTCTTTGATTAAGTACTTGTCCACCCATTTATGGTATTCCTCATCCATTGGCCAATTAAAATTCACCACCTCGATCACCTTAGTATCGTAAGGTGTGTACTTCATCGCAACCTGGTTAGCCTCTCTCTCAAACGACTCTAAGAATATGCTGGTATTAATTATTTTATCCATATTGCTCACCAACAAGTCATAGTTCGAGTCATCACAAATCAATTTGATTTATGCATTGATAACCTCTTCTGCCCTATCTTACCACTATTGCAATGGCAATATATTTCCCTTTGCATCTATTATATATGGTAGAAAAGTATCATTCCAGTCATCAAAACTCTTTACCAGTTCTCTAATTTTTCTACTCAAATCATCAGGTAGGGCTTGGAATCCCTTCAATGATTTCACAAAAAATTGAGTAGGCTTCAATGACTGAGGCCTGCTGTCTACATCAAACCTGGAAGCCTTAAACATAACATCTAAATCAGTGGCCTAAGGGATCCACTTCTCAACCAAAGGCAGAACTACTTCTCAATCTCTGTTAATGTTTTTAATTCCACCCAAGAAAAAAAAATATAAAGAATGTACAGATGGCAACCTACAATCAACCTTCTCATTTAGATACCTCAAAATGGTGTCAACCACCTCATTGTGTTTAGCAATTGCATCATCCTCACTTGCCTTTAGGGAAGTTTGTAATTCTGTGATTTTATTCAACATTTTCTTCTTGGTAGGATCCACAGAATACTCAACTTCCTCTTCAACTGGCTCTGGTGCAGGGTTGAGAGCAGGTGTCTGAATGGGGGACCTAGGAGTAGAAATGATTGGGATATTAAGGGGAACTGACCCTGAAGTAGTGGGTAGTGCTCTGATACCAGGGGTATTGGAGGATTCTCCTACCTGCCCATATTTTAGTCTATCTACTTCAGACTACAACTCAACATTCCTCTGCTGTATTCTACTATATTCCCCAATTATTACGTTGTATTTCTCCATCAGACTCTTCTTTTCAGTTGTCTTTTGGGCCAATTTGGCCACATTCAATGTCAAGCTTGTGGCTTATGTTGTTGAGGTTTCAGAAGCTCTCTTGATGATGAGCCCTCCCCTTAGACTTGGGCCAATATCAGCCACATTTGGTTTTCTACCCTGGGGTGCCAATGCCCATATGGCTAGAGTTTCATATTCCTCACTAAAAGAAGAGTCTTGCAGAGCTTCCTTAACCTCTTCCTCACTCTTTTGCATAGGATGCTTGGACCGCAGGATAAAATTGAATGCTACAACATCAACTATGTCCCATTCAAGCAAAACTAAGACACCAGCCTGAGTCACAAGTCTCCTTCCTTCCTCAGGAGTAATGCTCTTGAATTCCTCCATTAGTTCAGCCTTAACTTCATCATAATTCTCCCGTTCAGACCTATCAGGTCTTGACTCTCTCCTTCTCTTGCATTTATCCTGATATTCCTCTAATTTCATTCTCCAAGTTAACTGCAAGAATACAGGAGTCTTCACGAAGGCATCATCATCCAGGAATGCCTTGCAGGCCTCCATCTTGGCATCCTATACACACTGCCCCTTTATATCCATATCAGTTAACACCAATTATGTTGATCTAGGAGGAGAAGGGATACCAACCTGCATTTCTTGATTAGTTATAATTATTTCATCCATCAGAGCCTCTTGTGTTTCCTCAACCCTTTGCCTCTTTAAGCTTGGCTCTGATAGCAACTCTACAAGATCATTTCTTGGTGGTGAATCTAGGTCCACAATCCTTATCCCTCTAGGTTTCCTGATCCCTTGACCTAGTTGTGATGATGCTTGTTTTATTTGTTTTCCCCTTTTATCTTCTGCCTCCTCATCACTGCTACCATCTCTCTTCCTTTTGTATAGAGGCATGTCCTCTAATGGCTGATAAGTTGGCCTTGTTTCTTTAGGCCTCACCTTCGGTCTCTGAATTCCCAAGTCCACTTCCAAATTGACTTTCTTGGTTTTCAAGGTGCTCATGATATCTTTGAATTTATTCATTAATAAATCTATTCTTTTATGAAATGGAGTGAACTCCATTAGTGGATCATATTTTAGATCCATTTTATGCACCATAGCCAGCAGTTTCTCATAGGCAAACCATTTCTCTTTATTCAATTCCTGCCTGCTCAAATCAAACTCATTTCTGATTAGATCCTCAGGAAAATTGAAAACATGTGCGAACTTGCCACCTTTAATTCATTGCCTGAATAGGGAAAATAATTCCTTGGGGTCATGCTGCCTCTTAGATCCACTCTTCAAATGATAATCATCAAAAAATATTCCAAAGTCAACCCATCCTCCCTTGGAAAAGACAAAATATGAAACAACAATATAATCAGGGAACAAAGTCCCTTTTCCTTTCCCTGTCAAATTATCCTCATGAATGCAACCTAGTTGCCACATGACCTCAACAAATCCCATCATTGATGGTACATTATATGGGAGAATGTGAGGAGCTCCTTGGAAACCATAAAACCTTTGGACAATGCTTACGGGGTATAAGATGATGTCACCCCAATTGTGGCACACCTTCAAATTAGGCTTCCTCACTTTGGGTCAGAGGAAATCATGCAAATCCTCAGGGACCCTTGGCACATTTACCACCAATCTAGCTCTAAGTGTGGAAGCAAAACAATTATCAAACTGCACAAAGCTAGCACCTCCCCTGTTGCAAGACAAATCTGCACTCCAAACCTGTACTGGTAATGTTTCTCCATTCATTTCTTGCCTCAACACCATTTTCTCTGAGAAGAAGTCAGAATTCTTGTATAGGAACATATGCATTAATAGGGAGTACCAAAAGAAAGGAAAACTAGTGTCCCCCATATGCAACTTCAACAAACCCTCATGTATCTTTTCAACAAAAAAAGATGCATAGTTGTACACTACAAAAAAAATGGAATGCTGAATCTGAGCCCCCATAAACATATAAGCAATGGGCATCATGGTATTAGGGCTAAAACCTAAAATCTAGCAAAGTGAATAAATTTTTTCCAAAAAGTGATCAACAAAACAACCCAGCCTGAAAGGCTCCTGATCAGTTGGGCTGATGTGAATCGTTGAACTGCCTGCCTTGGCTAAATGAGGAGGAAGCAATTTTGATATGAAAAGAGGCTGTGACCTGGAATATTCCTACTTTATTTACTCAAAATCTACTCGGACTAAGAATGGGCTATATTCACTCAAATCGAAAATCTGTCGAATCTCATCTGCATTTATATTCAGTACAAACCCCACCATCATTATCCCTGATAATCCTTGTAACAGGATCATATGGTGTTGCCACTGCTCTGAGTAAGTTTAAGAATGATGAAAGGGTGAAAGATACAACTTGCAGCAAAGGGCACGTTGCTTCTTTTGATCAAAATCAAAATTGGTTTTGCATAATGGAATGGGTTACAACTAGTTTCCCCATATTGTACCTCCAACCATTATAGAAAGGATGAGGCACATTTCGCTGCCCATACCATCTCCTAAAAATTTCTAGGCCTGTCATTTGGACTCTAGTATATGCAATATTATACGTTTTACACATTAGTCCCTCACCTAAGGCTTTCCGATTCATTAAAACCAAAAACCTCTTCTTGTCGTTCGTTGATAGCGGGAATTGATCTACGAAATCATCATATAAATTCCTTTGAAAATAATCAATATGGCTAGAATGTTGCTTTGATGGCACCATTTCAAACAACCAGGGCTTCTCCTAAAATAATATTCTTGAACAAACTAGGGCTACCCAAAACAAAATTACACCAAAACTTTGCAATTTCCCACAATTCAAAAGAACCAATAACCTTACATTCTTAATCAAAAAGACCCCTGACCAACACAATACAACCCTCCATAAAAAAACATTCAAATAGAAACCGTGGCATAGAAGGTAACTCACGGGATTTCACGCCTTGCAAAAAACCAAACCTCGTTGTAATTGCTTGAAAAACTCAATCTCTAGCTTTGGAGTCCTGGATCGCTTCGAAAACATTTGAATACCTTTGTGGTGAAGATAGAATGGAATTAACTACTTAAAGCCGATGAAAAATGGCTAGTAGATGTCTCATCCACCATTAAAGATCACTTACATGCCACACCAACAACTTCAATCGTATTTGATGCAAATTTAAATCCTCACCGTCAATCTCTTGTTCTTGTCAGATCATCAATGATCAGATGGCCATCTTTAAAAGGCTGACAACATCTCCATGTCATTATTGAGGGCCCACAATAATACACAATGCCAAAGGAATACATGTGGCGTCCGCCTGTGATATCACAACCAGTAAACACCCTTCACTTTAGGATCATGTGATGGCAGGCAACTGTTGATTCCCTCCATCGGTGATCATGATCATTCACAACAGTGAGTAGCACCAAAACCTATCCGTCGAACAACTTTTCATCAAGGTTAAAATATCACGTCGATCTCGAGCATGTGCATCTCACATCTGGTTTAGTAAGCCATTCTATAACGTACTAAATTATGATACAAATATTAAGCACTTTATTTACTCCTTTTCAGCATCGACAACCTGGGACACGTGGCACCCACCCATGATATCACAATCACCAAGCAACCAGCGGTGATGTCATCGTGAGATCGTGGGGAATGGTCAAGATCAACCGTAGGGAGATCGACGGTCACTAAAAATAACCCTTGCAAAATAATACAATTACTTAAAATAAAAGAGGGGAAGGGGACACTTCCTAGGACAATGACAAACGATGGCTCAGAGTTGTTCTAAAATATAGGACATAGTCCGACCCAAACTTGAGAAATAAAAGGTCAGGCGAAATATTTAGCATTTTTATTAAAAGGGGCTTGGCCTAGAAAATTCAATGGGACATAAGTTGTTTTGAAACCACCCTCAAAAAGGTAACGTTAGAAAAGACCCAACCCAAAGATATACATTATATGGCAGGTTACTAAAGCAGCTGTGAGATGCACGTGCTCAAAATCAACAGAGATGTTATAATCTTGATGAAAAAGTTGCTCGACGGTTATGTTCAACAACAGTGACTATTATGAATGAACACGATTGTTGATGACGGAGATCAATAGTTGCCCACCATCGCGTGATTAGAAGATGTGAGGTGTTTATTGATTGCGATATCACAGGCGAGCACCGCGTGTATTCCTTTGGTGATGCATAGTGTGGTGGGCCCTTCGTGCTAAGATGGAGATTACATCAGCCTTTCTGAAGGAAACCGTTCAATGCTCTGACGAAAGTAAAGGATTGACGGTTGGGATTTTAATTCGCATCAAATGTGATTGGAAACTTGGAGCCTTTCACGTGGCATGCAAGTGAGCTTTAATGGCGGATGAGACATTTTTTGGCTCAATTCGATCAACATTAAGTAATTTTCCTTCGTTCTATTTTATCATAAAGTTATAACAGATTTTGGTTGTGTCTTGATGACAGTTTTGGGCCACTTTTGGTGCAAGTTTCTTGAGGTTTGGTAGCTGGCCAGTGCATCAGCCATTTTCCAATGGATGGGAAAAACAAGAAGATTTTCATGGGACTCAGTTGTTGTAACAAATTTTTGAAATATGATAGGGGGGTCCAAGTGACCAGTGACATGTGTATTTCTGGCCTAATGCTTGTTTTCTCCTTCATTCTCTATAAGAAGGATTTCAAGGCCAAAAATACGGGTTAGCAAGTTGGTAATTTTAGGTCAAGTCTAAGTAAATTTGCAGAGCGAATTATAAAGGGCCTGTTGTTTTAGTGAAAATGTTGTTTTAGACTTTGTGTCATTCTATAGTAGGTTTAAAACTCATTAGATTTTGATGTTTCAGGACAGTACTAGCATCTGAATAGAAATTACTGATTTCAAACTCATGTCTCTCCATTGTATAAACATATCATTATTTTTAATAAAATGATCAAGGGTTATTTTGTTCATTTCTAAGTTATGGATGTTGAACTGTTAGTCTACTAGGTTCTGTTGAGTTTTGACTAAAAATCCTGATATGATTCATGAAGTGCAATATAATATAAAATATCATGGAGACTTGGAGTGCAATATAAAATATTAAATAAAATATCCTGAAATTGAAGTGCAATGATTCACAATTTATTTGAATACAATATAAAAAATCATCAACTACTGTTTGGAATATGATTCATGCAGTGCTTGAGTGCAATATAAAATAAGAATATAAGATATCATGAACTTGAAGTGCAATGATTTAAAATTTTCATTTAATAGAATATAAAATATCATCAACTACAGTTTGGACTTTGGAACAATGGAAACTGATTCAAGAAGTGCAGTAAAAATACCTAAAACCTGCTAATTCTCTTCCATTTCCCAAATGAATTCAGGGTCCTCAAACCGATGCTCATCTTCAGATAAAGTAAAAGAGTCATCTTGATTCAGAGACTGCTCTGCACTTTGTTCGGCCTGTGTCTCAAAATCAACATTCATTGTTTGATTTGTGTCAATTTCAATATCACTGCCATCTTGATCTATCCCAGGCCCACTACCACTACCACTAGTACCACCACCAGTACCAACGACTCTTGGAATTGGAGAGCCTATGTTGCACAACCCAGCCCCTCTTCTTTCACATGTGGACCTCCAAATTGTGAGTGCCCTTTCAAAAGGAATTTTTTTGACATTATACGTAGTTCCTTTCATCCTCAAGCAATTTTCCAAATTCTTGTCCAGTTTGTCTCTTAAATTTGAGTTCAAAAACCCCAATTTACTATAAACTCTCTCATCCTCCACCGACCCCAATATCATTGTTTGACATAAATCAACAAGTTTGAAATATTTTGACATTGAACCATGCAATATTTCACTCTGACCTAAGCTTGTCCAAAACTTTTTTATTGATCTTGGTTCAAAGGCCTTCTCCTTGCCCATGGAATCAGACTGGTCCCTCATAGCTATTGCAAAACTTTGACATTGCTTTCTTAGCTTATTTTCATTTAAATTTTTTTCTATTGCCTACTCATTGTATGCTACCTTTTTCGAAAACTGTTTGATCACGATTTTTACTTGATCATGAAAATATTTTGGGTTATCTCGATTTACCCGAAATTGAGGATACACAATACCCATGGCTTCATTTATTTCATGTCAAGGGAATCTTTCACGAATCTCTGAGGAGAGAGATTTTTCAATTTCCTTCAAATTATCACAAATAGATTTAATAATGTCATTAAAATCTTCCTCATTAATAGGTACTTCTTTTCTAGAGTGCCTAGCTGTCTTACAATGGTACATTGGTATCTCATATCCACGTACACAAATACATAAGTGCCCGCTTTCATTAAACTGTAAATAATTATCAGGATTATTCAAATCAGTAATTTTCTGCCACATCAAATAATTTGCACCTTCTTGTGTTAGATCTAGATATAGATGATCAAGGGCCAAGCATGTAAGTTTACGTAGATTCACATATTCATAAATATACATAGTTCTATCTTGGGATTTCTTCACAAGATTGTTCATCTCATCTAGCATGGGGAGAAGACTAGCTAAAGTCAAGAGTGTCTCTATATTGCTTAACCTATGTAAGAGTTCAGGAGCTTTGTCTATTGTGCTGCGATGCTCGTACATCAACCCAATCAAGGATTGATATTCTGAAAGAACTCGTTGTGTTGGTCCATGTAGGGAGATCCATCTGGTATTGAAATCCTGAGAAGCTTGTTTCCAGGTTTATTCCCTCAGCAAAATGTTGAAATTCAAGGAAACGTTTGGGACTTTGGCAGAAGTATGCGTGGATCTCACGAACTAGATTTTCAACTTTTGATACTGTTGGAAACTTCCTTACAATTTTAAATAATAAATTCATTATGTGGGCCATGCCGTGAATGCCAAGCATGTATGGTGCACAAGTAGTTTGTAACTTTGTGCAAAGACCACTCCCTTGACCTTGCATCACTGCAGCTCCATCAACTCCTACACACACCAACTTTTTGGCAATTGTCAACTCATCCAAACCTACAATTTCATTCAAAGATTTCTTGACTAGTTCAAATAGATTTTGCGATATTGAATTGTCCTTCATTTTACGAACACAAAGAAGATGAGCTTGGTGAACATGTTGTTCTATAGTATACAAATGCATACAAACCCAAGAAGTATTGTCTACCACAGTAACTTCATCTAAAGATAATGCAATGAAATTTGACTCTTTTAATTTCTCCTTTAAATCTTGCTTTTCCACTGCAGCAAGACAATTCGCCCATTCCCATCTAGCATTTACTGACCAATGTGAGAAGGGAAAGTGGGGAACACTCAAATAAGATAATAAATCAAAATATTCTGGGTAGTCTATCATAGGACGCCCCCTGGACAAAATATGAAAAACAACACTCATCTGAATAGTTTTTGATAGAATTTCTACTGCCATGGCTTTTCCAAAATGAGCATCAAGTGTACCTTCACATTTTTTAATCTTTGACATTCTATGGTTATGCTCTCCATAATTTGTGACATACTTAACATGAAGACATTCTTCCTTTGATTTCCATCATACGACTGATTGTTCCTTTCCGTCTATGATTTTTTTTTCGTAAACTTTGCCGATATGCTTTTCTATAGTGTCAAGCTTTAGCTGCATCATCTTGTCTCTTCCACATTTCCAACTACAAATCTTACATCTGAGCTCTATTGCCATTTCAATATCATTTTCGTTTGATACCCCCATTGGTTCAAGGAATGGGTACTTCGACAACCAACCAATTTAAAAATTCCTTGTCATTTCCCAATCGCGCCCCAATTTTGCTTTGCCTTTTCTTTTCTTGCTACCGACATCATCCTCATCCAAGTCGATTATCTCATTCTGGCTATCCAGGGTACCCCTTGGAACATCTTCTGTGGTATTTCCATCCTCATTTGATACATTTTGATTTAACACAATGACAATCTCACCTTGACCTTCTTGTGGTAAAAGAGTTGATGATGTATCTCCATATTCAATAATATTTGGTGGAAGAGTTGATGGTGTAGCTCTACCTTGATCTAATGGATTAAAAGTTTTGCCAATTCCAAAGTAAGATTGTATGGTACCTCCCTGTTTTGGGCATTTTGATGGCCTCCCAGTCTCTTCATTACCCACCTGCTCAGGAGTCTTACCCTTGTTGCTTGACATATTGATCTCACTTCGAATAAATTTGGAAAAAAATGTCGTCTTGTTTAAGAAGGATAGACTGACAAAGAATATAGATCCCATTCCCTACTTAAAATTATGTTTAAGACTGAAGCAAGAATTGAAAAAAGATAAAGAAATATTATTATTATAATTAATAGTCTAATAACTAATAACAATATGAAGAAATGATCACTCACCTTTGAGTCTACATTTTCGGGTTTCGCTGACTTCTGAATCGAGAAGTAGAACCTTAGAACCAAACAAAATGTGTAAAACCAAACAAAATGTGTAAGAACAAATAACAGTTTCAATTGTATTTATATCAATCCATATTTGGCGAATTCCATGGGATTTTGAAATGGTATGTTAAAAATTTGGTGAATCCCGCGTGCTTATACAACGATACCTTGAAATTTTCAAGGCGAAATAGGTCCTCATAAGAAACTATTTATAAATTTTGATTGGCGAATGGGTCTTCATAAGCAACTATTTGTAAATTTTAATTGGTGAAATGGGTCCTCATATAATGTTGTCTTAATAGTATTGGCGAATATGTTGGTGTTTTATGACATGCTCCCCAAGATTCCAGGCAAAAATATTGATCGGTCCATTGGAAACACGTAGTCTGTTATGGTGAATTTATTGCCTAAACATGCCTTGTAAAAAAAAAATGCTAGTGAATGGACATGCATTGGACTGATAGTTTGTGAATTCTTGGTGATTTGAACACCCTGCGTATATGGTAAATTCGTCAAATTCGAATTGCCAGATTCCTAGAATTTTCCAATTGGAAAAGATTCGCCACTAAAGTTTTCCCTAGTTGGGAGAGACGATAGATGAAGCTAATGCATGTTCAAGTATTTCCCTATGGGCAGCTGATATTTTCAATAACTCCATGATGGAGATCTGAGTAGGGGTTTTCTTTAACTGGTCAAGGACGTTGTAACCGTTAGGGACAAATTTTGAGGTAAGGATCTTAGATGGTTGTGACACCGCGGAAATAGTAACTTTTCCGCCATGTGTGGTGACTCCAAAATCAATGTTGGATCCCTTGATGTTGACAACAGTTCCCAATTCATCAAGGCATGTGATGAATCCTTTGTATACATGGTTCACTTTGCCAAAAAAAATCTTACCTTTATCATTTCCTTGATTGTGGTTGGCCATCAAATTCATGTATATCTTCAGATCTTGATTACTGACCAATTGCTCAACATTTATGATTTTTTCATCAATGATATCTTGGATGATGTTCTTCAACTTCATGCAGTTGGTGATTGTGTGTCCCTTGAACTTATGATAATTACAAAGGAGATTTTTGTTGTACTAGGGTGGCTTCACCTAGGGTTCACTGTAATTATCATGGGTGGGGACCTTGATGAGACTCTCATTAATCAAAATTTTTATGATGGACTCAATTGAGTCCCCAAGGGCTGTGACTTTCTACTTGGGGGGATACTTGATTCACATAGGTGGTCCTCCTTGATTATTGAGATTATTGATCTGATTATGGGGTAGTTGCTGATTCACCACATTTCTTTGCATGTTATTCTGATTATTGTTTTGCGATTTATGATGTGTTTGATTATTTTTCTTTGGTGCATTGATGACGACCTTGGCATCTACCACCCCATCATTGGTGAAATTCATATTCTTTTCCCATGTACAAGCTTTATCATTGTAACTGGTAGATGGGTGACTATCTTGATGTTCAGGATAAATAAGTGTGCACCCTTGTGTAAAAAGAGCCCATTCAATATTGAGAGTCTTGAGGATCAATTGATCGTATGTGGTGATGCATTGCATCTTAAGATAGAATACCAAAGTCTTGTCTGTATTGGAAATGATGATACAAAATTGTTGTTCCTCTAGCATGGACCACTTGCTTCGATTGGCCTTGGATCACCATCATTGGAGAAAGGTGGTGAATGATTCCCCCTTTCCCTATTTGCGCATCGAAATTTCTTCTAAACTAACATCCACACAAATGTTGAATGCATCATTTTGAAGGAATGCGTCTTTGATTTCCTAAATTTTTTTGATGCCAGTAGGAAAATGAGAAGACCATTCCATAGCGTCACCAGCCAAGCTTCAAGGGAACAACCGCATTAGATATGTGTCATTGTATGCGACTTCCATACAATATACCTAAAACACCTTG
The DNA here is from genome assembly GCA_007115665.2 of Sequoiadendron giganteum. NCBI lineage: Eukaryota > Viridiplantae > Streptophyta > Pinopsida > Cupressales > Cupressaceae > Sequoiadendron > Sequoiadendron giganteum. The sequence goes on along the minus strand of CM021103.1, from coordinate 642,813,740 downwards.
ATGTGATCTTTAGGGTTTCCTATCCAATGATATTTATCAAATTTGGGGATTTCGAATCCCTTCGAGAATAGTACCATTGTCAGGCTTCTGTCAAATGGATAGGGACACTAATTTTTGGGTGTCCTAATTATCTTTCCTGATTGAAGATCAAGCACTTTCTACGAGAGCAGTTTGATTTGTGCCATAACATCACCTTGCAGATCAGGAGGTGGGGTGAATATATTCTGCGATGTTTGATTGATGGACGAAATGTTGGTGGGTGTTTGTTGCAAGCTTTGCTGAGCAAGTAATGCCTATATTTTCTATTGATCCAACATCACTTGTTGTTGGTCGTGTTGCTGTTGCACCAACAACTCTTGTTGTTGGTTGTATTGCTGTTGTACTTGATAGTCTTGCAAGGCTTGCTGATGTGCTTCTTGTGGTACTAGCAATTTTTCCTGGTACTATGCTTGTGCTTGTTGAGCTTGAAATTGGGCTTGTGCTTGGGCATGCACTTTTTGGATTGCTTGTGCAATTTGAGCGGCCTGTGCGGCTTGTGCGGCTTGTGTAGCCTATTGTGCCCATTGCGCTTGTTGTGCCACCAATTGGGCTTGCGCTTGCTGGGAAGCTAGTTGTGAAACTTGTTGATTTTGGATTTCCTTTTGATGGGCAACTTGTTGAGCAACTTGCAACATGATGGTGAATGAATTGGACATGTTGTGCCTTGGTGGTAATGGCAGTGGATTGGGAAGGGTGTGGACCATTGTGATGAGTGGAATGGTCATGTTGATGATTGGGGTTTGAGTTGTGGATGGTGTGATCAAGATGCTTGGTCCCTGGGAAACCATGCCTTGGGATGTAGTGGATGTGTTGACTATTGAGGTTTCCTAGATGGTTGCCATCTGTTGTTGTGATATTGATGGAAAGACAAGTGGCTTTGATATGTTGTTATGATTTGATTGATTAATGGTGGGAAGAGGAGGAAATCCCAACCCAAGGGGTGATGTGGATGCAAGCGATAGGGGTGGAAATGGTAGAAATACGGGTGGTGCAATATCTTTAAGTGATGATGATGGATCCAATATCCCCCTACTCCAAACAAGTCACCTTCTCCTTGTGAGGTCAAGAGAGAGGTTTGCGTGTTTAGAAGGTAGATTGGTGTTGCATGATAAGAGATTTGATTGGCAGAATCATGGAATGTGAGAGAGACATATAGATGTAATGGATTTACCACGATAGATTGATCTGGTGTGGTATTTGCGTTCAACCCCTGATTATTTATAAGGGGATACTTTTGAATTTCTTGAAGCATTACACTTCCCTTATTAAAAATTGGTAGGGTAGAAGAAATTAATGTTATGATCTACGAAATGTCTTGAGTGATGCTTTGAAGCGGAAGCATGGAGGATATTGAGGGCATCATCCCAAGAGATCTTTCCACAATAGTGCTTACGTCATGGTCAGAAGGGAGTTTAGACCCTTATTTTGCTAACTCAAGCATGTATTGGGAGGGATATAGCCTCATCATAGCATTGAAAATTTGATGGTTCTCAGGGTTTTGTACCATCTCTAGGATTTCTTCTTGTGTCATTTCATTGTTGATGATGTCCTCTACATGACCATCTTTTGGATGATCTTGCGATGATAGAGGAAAGTTTCTTGGGGGATTGCTTGATCCAATGATTCATTTCAAGAGCTGTTTGACTTAGATCACTTGAAGTTGATGTTTCTTTGGTGATTTTCATATTCTTCTTAGAGATCAATTGATCTAACTTTAGGTACACAAAGAGAAGAATCAGGATAGATTAAGGATCAAAGTGATGATGAAAACAAAATATGGATTATACAGATGATGAAAACTCTTGAAGAACCTTGAGGGAGATGCTAAAATTCTTAGGGCTTGATTTGATTTGATTTTGATTGAGGATAGTTTGACTAAGTGTGTTAATTCAAACAAAGTGATTTTAGATAATGAAATTGGAAACCCTAGGAAGTTGTGTTATCCTAGAGTAAACTCGTACACAAGAGGATAATTTGGCTAGGTGTTTTAAGCCAAACAAGATAATGAACTTCTAGACCGCAAGATGTTGGATTTTATCAAATGGGTAAATTCGCTCACAAGGATAATTTGAATGTGTGTTAAGTCAAACAAAGTGATTTTGATTTTTCCTAGAAGTTTAACATGAGTGATGTTTTCAAAATTTCCAAGAGTTTGTTGGTGAGATGAGATTTGATTTTGATGGTTGAGGGATGGGTGAGAAATGATTGATTTAGATCCTAGACTTGACCTAGATAAGACTCCTTACAGGACCTCAGTTTTGAAGAACATGCCATACTTCCTATGTGGGAAAAGAAAACCTTTGAAAGAGATTGGGATTTTTTTGATAATAAAACTCATAAAAGTTAGGTTTATTCCATGAAGCTTTCTTTTAGAAGTTGTAAACCAACATTTCTCTTACCTCATGAAGCCTTGAAAGACGTTCTTCATGGTCCTTTAGACTAAGCTTTTTCAATTTGGGCTTGTGGATTTTGATTTTATGGGAAATAATTTGAGAGAACACATGTGTGGGGTCAATTGTCTTTATCTTTGCTTAATGAGTTCATTTTACCACAAAAAATTTCTTGATTAAAATTTCAAACTAAATGTCTATGATTCAATTCCTTCTTATTCGACAAGGTCCATTATGTGAAAATCAAAGTTTCAAGAGCATAGTTTCCTAGGTTGACTTTAGAGAGAGAAAATTATGATGTAAATCCAAATGTTTAGAAACTGCTAAGGATAAAATCCCTAGGGAAAGCAACAACTCTTGGATTTTTTCATAAGGTATTTTCCCCTCCTAAGGGGTTTGAAATTTGGAAGATCTTGTGAATGTTTGTTTTCAAATGTTTTCGATCAAAGCAATGTGTTTTTGATTCCAATAACATGTAAAACCCTAGGATGAAGAGGCAATATTTGTTGGGATCCCACTTGGATAAATCCAGCTGTGCATATTCAGTGTGGATGATTAGATGCTTGACCACACAGGCTCCCCCTTACAATACACTCGCTTCTCAGGTCAGCCAAGCATCGGTAACCATGAATCTCCCATGGAATAATTTTCATCTCTACAATAGAATCACATGTATATTTGGGACGGCTTCAAAGAACATGACATTTTGCACCAAAAAATAGTTAAGGATTTTAGCCTTTGCTAAAAAAGGGTTTTAATGCAGGCATTCTATTCATGAGGGACTATCCATGCGGCGAGAGACCATTATTGCCCTTCTCATCAGAATAATCCTTGTGATTCTCAAACTTTCCTGAAGAATCCACACTTATATACCGGTTGGAAGTTGCTTGTCCTTAGTGTGTTCCTGGTTGGGTCATTAATTTTTCCCACAAGGCAAGCCCTCTAAGATAAAAAAAAGTGAGTAATAATATCCCATAGTTCAATCAAACTTCGTTGAAAAACAAAGGGAGAACACTTGCAATATGCCACACTCACACTCGCAAGATTGGTTCAATTTTTAAGACCCAAATGAAATGTGAAGGCAATTACTTACACAACTTAAGATCACTACCAATAATTTTTATTCTCAAGATCGCTATAAAGTGCGAGAGAATCACATACATCTTTTTAGTGATATTACCTTGGGTAAGTAATTACAAGACAAGAAAGCACTGATTCATTTTAATCCTTCAAATAAAAATTGAATTCTTTTTAAGCACCAAAGGAAAGATGAAATTTTCCTTGTTCAATTATTAATCCTCAAACCAAATCTTAGTGACTTTGTCCTAAAGTTTATTTTAACCCTTTGTTTGCAAAAATTGAAAACTTTGTAGTGTTCGTTTTAGAGCCCAAAGGAAATTTAGTATAACCTAAAAATGTAAAAGCTAACAAATTTTCAAGAGAGATTAGGAATTCTCTAAGAGTGTTAAACAACATTAAAGTGTTTAAAAAACAATTGGTATAATGTGAGAATGATGTCATAATCCAACCTCCAAATTTTATTTCCTCCTTGCCCTAACCTGCAAAAAAATTGATTAAACCCAGAAAACACAAAGACAACAAACAAGTTAGAAGTCCAAAAAGTCAAGATTTAAAAAGCACATTTCAAAATTAAATGATTTGCACTTTTTACTCCAACCTAGTGGCATATTTAGCAAACATGGTGCAATTTGGAATTACCAGTGGTGCAATATAGCACCATTAATTTCTGAGAGCGACGCTCTGCAGTGAAACAGAGAGTGCAATTGCGACGCTATTTGAGCCAGCGACACAATTTGGAATTTATAAACCCGTGGTGAAGTTTGAAATTTGAATTTTGTGGGCAGGAAGACATGAGTGATGGAGTTTGTAGTTTGGAGCAGTGCAATATAGCGATGTTGGACTAGTAGCGGTGTAGTTTGGCCCCGCTTGACAGTCAACGAATGATATTTTTTGGAACCTGCAAAAAAAAACAAAAAAACACATAATTTTCTAAAAAATGTGATTAGAACTTGAGATCTGCCCTCCTTCTAGCACCAAAATGTGAACCCCTGATCCTATACTTGCACAAACATGGAAAAAAAACACATTATTAGATTGAAATGCAAGTAAGAACAAGGATTCCCCATGAAATCCATCTACAATAATCAAAATAGGAAATAAAATGAAGAGTAAAACAAGAAACTAAGTTAAATTCTATTCAAGCAATGCAAACACTTAATCCCATGGCGGAATGGTGCCAATTATGTGTAGAAATTGGCCCTTTCCCAAGTCCTTTGTAAGATTGATGATTTGATGGAGATTGATCCACTTTGTTGATGAAGAACAAGATGACTTCTCTATAAAACCTGCAATAACCTAGCTATGGTAATGATAAGTGCTCAAGAAATAGATGCAATTGCTCTAATGTGAAGATAATAACTTTTCTCTCAAATTGTGGATGAAGATTGAGGAGAAGAGTCTCTTATTTATATATTTCAAAATTGGAAGAATGAGCAAGATTGAGCAATGTGGGATCATTCAACATCCAATGGATACGTGCCACTTGTTAGAATGTGAATGGAGGAAGCTTGAGCACATTTTGGTGATTGTGCACAATAAATGATATTAGGTGGAAATTAAAATTTGAGAAATGACATGTAAGAGGGAAAAAATAATGAAATAAATTCCACTTGGCTCAATGCACAAGGACATGTAAGAGGAATTAATTTCTTATTGGATGTACAAATCCACTTGGAGGGATTTTCAAACTTGGAAGAATATTCCTTTCCTTATTCCATGTTTAGAGAAAATAGGTATTTTGATAAATCAAAATAAAAGATTCATTGTGCAAGTTGCATTCTCTAGAGGATGTGACATGGATTATGATTAATTTAATCAAAGGTTTGATTTACATCCAAATTGAGAAGAAAAGGTTTAATTAAATAAATGATTTGATTTATTTAACTAAAGGGGATAATGTTAGATTAAATTAAATAAGTTTTAATTTATTCATTTTAATTGGAAGACTTTAGAGATTTAATTTAAATAAGATGATTTTTTCTAATAAACAGAGACTTAGGGTTAATTAAATTAAATTGATTAATTTAATCAACAAGGAAGAATGACTTAATTAGATAAACAATGATTTATTTAATTAAGAGATGAAAAGTTATGGCGAGCTGAGAAGGTGATTCAGGATGAAATGATGTTAGTAGTCAGGATCAAGTGTGTTGGTCAATTTTCCATGTCTACAACATCCGGTGAGTTCAATGAATTTTATGAAGAACATGGTATAAAAAGACATTATTCTACTCCTAGAACCCCACAATAAAATGGAGTTGTAGAAAGGAAGAACCAGACTGTGCGGTAGGCTGCCAAGACTATGATGAAAGAAGCAAATGTTCCTGATATGTATTGGAGAGAAGCCATTAACAATGCTGTTTACATTCTTAACAAAGTTCAAGTCAAAGGTAACAACACTAAGACTCCTTATGAGTTATGGACTGGTAAGAATCCTACTGTGAAATACTTTAAGTTATTTGGTAGGAGATGTTGCATTAGAAGAGATGAAGAAAATATTGGGAAATTTGATGCTAGATGTGATGAAGAAATTTTCCTTGGATATTCAAATAATAGTAAGACTTACAAATGTTTTAATAAGAGACTAAGGAAAATAATGAAAAGTACTAATGTGAAGGTTGATGAAGCTATGTATAGAATGATGGAAATAACTGGAGATGAACCTAATGAGCCTATCTATGTGCAAATACAAGACGAAGAAAAGGAAGAGAAAGAACAAAGTGAAGAAAAAGAAGAGAATCCGGAACCTACACCCAAGACTCCTAAATATGTTCGAAAAAATCATTCGGAGGACCATATAATGTAGACAAAAGTGAAGGAATGAAGACAAGAAGCAAAGTGGTTGAGGTAAACTTGTGTTTGATTTCTAAGATAGAACCTAAGAATGTGAATGAAGCATGTGATGATGAAAGTTCATTTAGAGCAATGAAAGAGGAACTGTAACATATAGAGAAGAATGAGACATGGGAACTAGTCCCTAGACCTACAAACAAGAATGTAATTTGTTCTAAATGGGTATTCAGAAATAAATTGAATGAAGATGGTGAAGTAGTAAGGAATAAAGCAAGACTTGTATGTAAAGGATATTCACAGATTGAAGGAATACATTTTGAAGAATTTTTTGCACCTGTAGCAATAACGAAAGACATTCAAATGTTCTTGGTATTTTTAGCTCATAAAGACTTCAAAGTATATCAGATGGATGTCAAATCGTCAAGTGGTAGCTTGTTGGAAAATGTGCCTTAATTTACTAGCTTGGACCTTTGTCAAAGGCTTGATGAGTTTATGCCCTTATCTCTTTATTTTGGAGTCCTCATTTGGTCGCTTTGACCTTTGGTCGCCGAGACTCTGTTTGATTGGCGAGACTCCAAGGGTTGTCACAACGATGGGCCGACAGGCGTAGAGTTGGAAAAATGTTGGTTTGCATTGACCTCATTGGTGGAGTGGTCATTTATCGATGGGAGGAAATGCTAAGTCTCAACGAGGTATCGATGGCTTGCATCAATGGCGGCACTTGGTTTCATCCGATAGTGCTGGCTCCATTCCGCAACATCTTGAGGCAAGTACCACTGTGACCCTTTTAGCTGAGTGGAATTACCTATGTTGCCAAGCTGTGGACACTTGTCAGTGCTTTGAGAGTACTTTGGGGAATATAGCGGATGGTGCTTGAATTCCCCGAAGGAGCTCCAGTGGCTTACATGTAGCTCAGTGGGACCCAAGTGTGTTCCAAGAGGAGAGTGGAAGCGGTGGACACATGGTAGCTTCAGAAGTCGGTTCCAGGTGGACTCAAGGGAATATTGGAGATTCCCTTTTAGATGCCCTAGAACCTCCTAAATGATAGAAACATGGCTTATGGGACCCGACTATGCTAGCGGCGGTGTTTGGTATTAGCGGATTAATGTTGCCCTAGAATGTGAAGGAATGGTTAGCGATAGCAAGGGATTTCAGAGCATGAAGATGGTTGACCGATCACTCCTCGGTCAAGCGGCGAAATGAATTGTAGGTCAACATGTGGCAATTTTCATTGGATTTATTTGCACCATTGTTGCAAAATAATATTTATTGCCGAAAGCTGGATTGGTGAAAAGCGATTTATTTTGCAATTAATATGAGATCGGTTTTGGCAGTTGGCAAAGCCCAAATTTAGTAATTTCTCTACAACAGATTTATTGTGGGGGCAGCTCGATGTGGGATTATAGGTGGATCCAATCTGAGATCAATTTGGCATGTCGGTGAAGGATGAAATTTAATGCACCCTAATTGGTTGTTGGATGTAAGACTTGTAACAGTCAGATACATAGGTATAGAGACTGAGGTGATTCAAGAAAATGAGAATGAAATTGGAATAGTGAAGGGGTCAACTGAATGCTATTGAGAGCTAACATCTTCAAGTAAAGTCTATAACTTTGTATTTAAACTATTTCTACTGTAATACAAAGTGATTTAGCTTGGTGTGGTGGGTTTTTTTCTCCTGAAAGGGTTTTCCCACTTAAATATGGTGTTATCTCTATGTTCATTTATTTATGTTAGTTTTGTTATCCTATATATGTTCATCTTAAGTGTTTTAATGTTTTAAAACTGGTCTTTGCACTTCTCCTCTGTTGTATTAGCGTTAGGAAAGTGTTTCCACACTATCTATTTTCTTTTTCAAGTGCTATCAGATCTTGGCCAGTTGTGTTATCCTTGTCAGTAAGGTTGGTTTTTTGTGCTAATACTATTCTAGTGGGAGTCTTGCAAAGTTATAACCTAGTTCTATTTAAGATGGCGAGTACATTAGATAGAGTAGAGATTGGAAAATTCAATGGTGGTAACTTTGAGTTATGGAAACTCAAAATGGAAGACTTGCTTGTGGATAGAGACCTCTGGGTTGTTGTGTCTGGAACTATGCCACAAAGTATGAAGCAAGAAGATTAGGACCTTGCAAATAGAAAAGTCAGAGGTCTGATAAGATGAAGTTTGGCCAATTCTATACTCCTGAATGTCGATGAGGAGAATTCTACAGCTTCATTATGGAAGAAGCTTGGTGATATTTATCAGGGAAAGTCTTTGGTAAATAAGTTATTCCTGAGGAAGAAGTTGTACTCCTTGAAGCTGGAAGAAGGTGCATATATTGTAGACCAGCTGAACTCATTTAATATTATTTTTTCTCAGTTGGCATATTTGGGTGTGAAGATAGAGGAGGAGGATCATTGCATGCTCCTGTTATGTTTGTTACCTGACACTTGGGATCATCTTGTAATGGCTATTGGAAGTACGACCACTACTTTGAAGATGGAAGACATTGTTGCCTCACTGTTGTCTAAAGAGATGTAGAGGAAGTCTTTAGAGATGGCCAAAGAGGCCCTTGCTATTCGAGGTAGATCAAAGGAGAAAGGAAAGAAGAAGGAAAAGAAGTCCAAATATAAATTTGTAGGGAGATCAAAATATCCTGGTAAAAATTCCAAGGTGAAATGCTAGAATTGTGGGCAGCCTAGCCATATCCAAAAGGATTGTAAGGAGAAGAATAAGAGTAATGCTTTAGACAATGAATCTTCTTAGAGTGATACAGATGCCTTCATTGCAGGCTTGGAAACTCAGGCATCAGATGATGTCTGGCTGGTTGAATCAGGTGCATCCTTTCACATGAAATCTCATAGAGAATGGTTCACTAAGTACGAGAAGTATGATGGTGGAAAGGTGTACCTGGTGAGTGATTCAACATAGGAGATTCTTGGTCATGGAAGAGTCAAAATATAATTCCCTGATGGAAGAACAAAAGGGATTGGTGATGTACTACACATACCAGGTTTGGCTCGTAACTTACTTTATGTCAGTAAGCTTAATGATGTTGGTGTGGAAGTTTGTTTCTCGAGTAAAGGATGTAAGATGGCTAGAGGTGCTATGGTACTGGCTAAGGGTGTATGTACTAGCACTCTGTACAAGTTGGATTCATGCCTTGTTCAATGTAACAACGTCTCTGTGAATTCAAGAAAAAATACTCATGATGAGAAGGAGAAAGAAACTTCTTTGGATGCAAATGCGATGGAGGTGAAATTCCTAGCGGAGAAGACCATGCTATGGCATCATAGACTCAGTCACATAGGTGAGAAAGGTTTAAAAAAATTGAAAAATAAAAATCTTGTTGAAGGGCTTGTAGATTGTAATCTTGAGTTCGATTTCTGTGAACATTGCATTTATGGAAAGCAACAATGTGTTTCTTTTTCCTCAAGTCCATATTAATCTTTTGGTGCACTTGACTATGTTCATTCTGATGTGTTTGGTCCAGTGAATGTTCCTTCATTATCGAAGTCTAGATATTATGTTTCTTTTATTGAGGACTATTCAAGAAGGGCATTTATATACTTTCATAAGAGTAAATCAAAAGTATTAAGTCATTTTAAAGAGTTTAAAAACTTGGTAGAGAATTAGACTGGAAGGAAAATCAAATATTTGAGGACGGATAACGGCAGTGAGTTTTGTTCTTCATATTTTGAAAGATACTGTAAAGACCATGGGATTAAAAAACATAAAACTACACCTTATACTCCTCAAAAAAATGGAGTTGCTGAAAGGTTGAACAAAATGTTAATGGAGAGAGCGAGAAGTATGTTGAGCAGTGTTGTTCTAGAGCAAAAGTTCTGGGCTAAGGCTATTGCTACAACATGTTACCTGGTAAATCATTCTCCTTGCTCAACTCTTGTTGATAAGACACCTTTGGAAGCGTGGTTTGGTAAGAAGCCCTCTTTGAGACATGTTCGTGTCTTTGGCTGTGAGGCATATGCTTATGTGCCAAATGAGAAAAGATCAAAGTTGGAGAACAAAGTTGTTAAATGTATCTTCATTGGCTATGGTGTTAGTGTGAAATGATACAAGCTTTGGAATCCCGTTACTAAGAAGGTCTTGTATAGCAGAAGTATAATATTTCATGAGCTAAAACCTTCTATAGCTGATCCACAACTAGAGATAGATCAAAGGGAAAAGAAGAATGATGTAGTTGAAATTCTTTAGACTCTAGAAAAAGAGGAACTACATGGTGTACCTGAAACTGAGGAGAGTTCAAGAAGCTCTGAGAGTTTCGAAGATGAAGAACCACAACCTCAGCTAGTAAGAAGGTCTACACGTGAAAAATGACAACCTGATAGGTATCGTTTCTCTATCTTAGATTCGAACTATGCCTATGCTTTGATTACTAGCACTAGTGAGCCTAGGACTATAAAAGAAGCTATTAGCATGTCTCATTCAAATTCTTGGTTGGAAGCCATGAATGAAGAAATTGAATCATTGAAGAAAAATGAAACCTGGGATTTTGTACCTTTTCCTCAAGGGCAAAAGCCTGTTGGCTATAAATGGATATTCAAGAAGAAGACTAGTCTAGATGGCAGTGTTGGAAAATATAAGGCAAGGTTGGTTGCAAAAGGATTTTCCCAGATAGAGGGAATTGATTATGGAAATTTTTTCCCATTGTAGAAAAGTTGACATCTTTCAGATTTATGTTGTCTTTGGCAACAACATATGAATTAGAGATTGAGAAGATGGATGTGAAGACAAAATTTTGTCATGGAGAGCTAGAAGAATAAATTTATATGTCCCAACCTGAGCACTTTGTTGAAAAAGGTAAACAAAGTCTAGTTTGCAAATTAAAGAAATCTATGTATGGTTTGAAGCAGTCTCCTAAATGTGGTACCAAAATTTAACACCTTTGTGTTGTCTATGGGATTTGTGAGATAAAAATATGATCATTGTGTTTATTATAAATCTGAAAAATGATCGTGTGCTTATTATTACCTTGTATGTGGATGATATGTTGTTCATAGGAAATAGTAAGTCTATGATTTCTGATCTTAAATCTCAGTTTTCTGTAAAGTTTAAAATGAAAGATCTAGGTGCAACAAGGTATATTTTGGGGATGGAAATAACTAGGGACAAAACAAGTAGAAAGATTTGGGTTAGCTAGAGTAACTATGTTAACACTGTTCTAGAGAGATTTGGTATGAATGATTGCAAGTAGCTAGTTGTTCTAGTTTTGTAGGGAATGAAGCTATCTGTTGAAGATTGTCCAAAATCTGCGACTAAGATGGAGGACATGACTAGGGTGCCTTATGTAAGTGATGTTGGCAGTATAATGTATGCAATGGTCTATACAAGGCCAAAAATTTCCCAAGTAGTGGGAGTTCTTATCCGTTTTATGGAAAATACGAGAAGGTCACATCAGAATGTTGTGAAGAGAGTGTTTCAATATTTAAAGGGTACTTCAGAATATGATCTGTGTTACCATGGCAACTTGGTTGCATCACATAGAACTCTCAACATTCATGGATATGTGGATTCTGATTGGGCAAGGGACATTGACAGTAGAAGGTGAACTAGTGGATACACTTTCATATTAAATGGTGGTGCAATCAGTTGGATGAGAAAGCGATAGAATGTAGTTACTTTGTCCACTATGGAAGTAGAATACATTGCAGAAAATCATACCTGCAAAGAAGTTGTTTGGTTGAGTTTTTTTGTGTTCTGATATTGGTTTTGATGTAGGAAAAATTACTATTTTCTCTGACAGTCAGAGTGTCATTTTTTGGGCGAAAAATCTAACTTTCCATGCTAGGACAAAACATATCGATGTGCAGTATCACTTTGTTCTAGATGGTGGAGGATGGAAAGGTCTATTTAGAAAAGGTGAATACTCTGAAGAATGCTATTGATGCATTGACAAAGCCAATGAGCATGGACAAGTTCAGATGGTGTACAATTTTGAAGGACCTTGGGGCCTATGATCATCAATAAATTAAAAGTTTGGAGGAAGCTAATAAGTCTTTGTCAAGTGGGAGCTTGTTGGAAAATGTGTGTCAATTTACTGGCTTGGACCTCTATTAAAGAATTGACGAGTTTATGCCCTTATCGATTTACCGCAAAGTCCTCATTTGGTCATTTTGACCTTTGGTTGCCGAAACTCTGTCTAATCGATGAGACTCTGAGGTTTGTCACAGTGATGGGCCGATGAGTGTGGAGTTGGTGAAATGTCGATTTGCATTGCCTTCATCGACAGAGTGGTTGTTTATCAGTGGGAGGAAATGCTAAGTCTCACTGAGGTACCGATGAATTGAAATCTATGACTGCACTTGGTTTCATCAGTCAGTGTTGGCTTCATTCCATGACATCTTGAGGCAAGTACCACTGTGACCCTTTTAGCCAAGTGGAATTACTTGTGCTTCCATGGTGTGGACACTTGTCAGCGCTTCAGGAGTACTTTGGGGAATATAGCGGATGCCACTTGAGTTTCCCTAAAGGAGCTCTAGTGGCTTACACGTAGCTCGGTGGGACTCGAGTGTGTTCCAAGCGGAGAGTAGGAGCGATGGACATGTGGCAGTATCGGAAGCCGGTTCTAGGTGGGCTTAAGGTAATATTGGAGACTCCCTCCTAGATGCCCTGAAATCTCCTGAATGACGAACACGTGGCTTGTGGGATCCGACTATGCTAGTGGTTGGTGTTTGGCATTAACAGATTAATGCTGCCCCAAAATGTGAAGGAATGGTTAGCAATAGTGAGGGATTTTGGAGCATGAAGATGGTTGACTGATCACTCCTCGGTCAAGCGGTGGAATGGATAGTAGGTCGACACATGGTGATTTTTCAATGGTTGTTTTTGCACCGTTGTTGCAAAACAATATTTATTGCCCGAAGCTGGATTGGTGAAAAGCAATATATTATGCAATTAATATGAGATCGGTTTTGGCGGTTGGTAGAGCCCAAATTTAGTAATTTCTCTGTGATAAATTTATTGTGAGGGCGGCTCGATGTGGGATTGTAGGTGGATCCGATCTGAGATCGATTTGGCATGTTGGTGAAGGATGAAAAATAATGCACCCTAATTGGTTGTTGGATGTAAGACTTATAACAGTCAGATACATAGGTATAGAGATTGAGGTGATTCAAGAAAATGCGGGAATAACATTGGAATAGTGAAGAGGTCAATTGAATGTTGTTGAGAGCTAACATCTTCAAGTAAAGTCTATAACTTTGTATGTAAACTATTTTTACTGTAATACAAAGTGATTTAGCTTGGTGTGGTGGGTTTTTTCTCCTGAAAGAGTTTTCCCACATAAATCTGGTGTTATCTTTGTATTCATTTATTTCTGTTACTTTTGTTATCCTATATGTGTTCATATTAAGTGTTATAAATTTTTAAAACTAGTCTTTGTACTTCTCCTCTGTTGTATTAGGGTTAGAAAAGCATTTCCGCACTGTCAGTTTTCCTTTTCAATATTCACTAAATCCCTTCCAAAGGAAACTTTTGAGTATCTCAGAGGGAAGTTAGGGGTTTCTACCCCTCCTTCTTTGAACTAAGTGCACATGGAGGTACATTAGTCTAGTGGATTCACAAACCTTCTTTTATCTTGAGTGATGATCGAGGTCTACTCCTTAGGGGGAGTAGAGAAGTGCATTTTTGTAGTATGTGATGTAGATGTACTCCTTAGGGGGAGTGAATAAAGCTTTGTTTGGCAAGAATTTCCTTTTCCATTGATGTCAAAGGGGGAGAGAGAATCATGTAAAAATATTATGCTTGGCAGGTTGTCGCTTTTGAAAATCATGTAGTATGTGGGAGAGAGAATCATGTGAAACTTTTATGCTTGGAAGGTTGTTGGTTCTAAGAATCATGTATGCTATCTTTGATGGTTTTTCACATCATGTGTTGCCATCAATGAAAAGGGGGAGATTTTTGCAAGTATGGATGTGTTTGGTGGTGTTGTCATTAATGTTTTCATTGATGTCAATACTGTACAAGATGAGTACGTTGGATTTTTCCAAGTGCTTTTGAGAAAATTTGAGAAATAATGAATGCTGTGTTGTGGGTGTACTCCGGTATTGTGGTCCGCATTTCTCCCATGTTGAACCAATGCCTATACAAATTTATAGGTGTGTTCATAAGCTAAAATTGATTATATATTCCAAGTTTCTACTTTTGGTTCGATGTAGAGGAGAAGTTATGTTCATCAGAATGTGAACTGGTTTGTTAGAAGTTATATGGATATTGACTGGGAGAAATGTTTTGGCTCTGCAGTCTTCTGATATTTGGCCTTAGATCTTGTGGATCTAGGAGATTAAAATTTTTGATTATTTTTGTGTTCTGACAAAATTTCTTGTGGTTTGGCGCTCCGAAAGACCTGCTCCAGAGTCTTTATGTTTTTGCTGGTTGTCTCAGTTGAACTGGTGAAGTGTTCTTTGTAAATGAAGTTTGTTGAAGTTGATGCAAATGTATTTGAGATGTTCTCAGAAATGGTAAAATGATTGGTGAAGCATGTTGAGCAATTCACGTGTGTTTATCTTGCTAAAGATGTGCATACTTCAAATATCATTGGTGTTTTAATTAGGTTTGGCTGACCTGGTGTTTACATGGTACATTATTCCTTTGCATCGATTTGAGAAAGTGTGTGCATGATCCAAGATGTTGTTTGGGTCCTAAATTAAATATATATTTGTTCCCCTCACATTCTTATCCACCACGAGAATGTTGAGTATCCGACCTAATTTGAATTTGTAAATGGAAATTGTATAGGCAACCTTGGAGAATGTTCCTGATGTTGAAGATGGTATAAATACAAGTTAATTTGTAGCGAATTTTATATCCATCCATCATTCGGTCTAAGCAAGAGAAGAGTGTGTGAAGAAGTGTGAAAAATAGAGTGTAGAAGAGTGAACTATGGCAATAGTAATTCATTGTATTCATAATCTTTTGATCAAGTTGCAAACTGTGTGAAACTCCTAGTGGTGGATCATTACCTAGTTATTTTTATTTTTTTGTAGGCAATGAACCTCTCTTTCTGGACAGTGAGTCCTAAGGTAGTGATCCCTTGATCTGGGTAGTGAGCCTTTGTATTTGGGAAGTGATCCCTCTAGTAGTGATCCTTTTGTATTCGGTATTGCATTACTACTATACTATGAGCTATTCCTCATTGTGGTTTTTCCCTCATTGGGTTTTCCATGTAAATATGGTGTCTCTGGTGTTGTGTTTCTGTTATCTTCATTTTCATGTTCAAACTTAATAATAGATTGAAGATAAAGTGGAATTGATTAAGTTAAGAAGTAAATAATTTGATACAACTGATTGACCCTCCCCTCTCACTTGTCTTGTGCATTTCAACACCGACCGTATCTATGACAAGCCCACTAATGGGATATTAATAGATCTCGCTTATGGAGAGAATGAGATCACTAAGGAGTTCTTACTTTTATATGAACTATATCAAGATGTGTATGACTCACCGAAAGCATGGATCAAGACACATAATGGTTTTTCTAGCCCTACGTTGGGATCGATCACTCTTCCATTGCAAATAGGATCAAAAAAATTAGATGTCTCATTCTCCATCATCCCACAATTAGACCTATTTTGTGTGAGGCTAGGCCACCCATGGATTTTCTCCATGAAAGCCATCCCTTCAATTGTGAATAAATGCTTAAAGTTTCCCTTTGACAATAAAATATTCACTATTCACCGTAGTGGCTTTAACCCCTTGTCTTCCAAAGGAAACTTTTCCTTAGAATCCTTTTGGCCCTAGCCCATGGAACCTATAAAACCTTGAGAAGACTTCATTTTATTTTCCCATCAAAAGTTCGAGGTAAAGAAGATAGCATAGCTCTTCCTTCAAAACGTTTCCCCATCTACCTCTAAACCTCCCATCCTTGAAGAAAACCATGCTTAAACTTAAACAAGGCATAAACAACCAAAACCAACCTAAAAAAAAACTTCACCTACATCCTACAAATGACCATGAGACAATGAAACCAACCCCGCCACACCCCCCGTGTAAAACAAGTTTATAAATTCAATGATAAGATGGTTAAACAACCCTCCGTGGATTCTTCCCTTATTCCCTCATAAGAAAAGAATCCCATGGTTGATCAAACCACTCCTACAAAATTGCAAATTGAAAAAAGAAACCAAAAGAAATAGAGGCGCTAGGGAGGATAGGCTTAGATGTTGTACCCTTTCTCACAAGTTACATGAAGAATTAAACAAATAAAATCAATATCCAAACTTGATTGAAGAAATGCATGATGACCCTCCTCCCTAGTCAAAACAAGACAATTTAGGGAAACCTCCATAAAAAGAGTTGAACTATTCTATGGATATTATCCTTCAAACTCCTATTGTAGTTAACTTAGATGATGATGACGAGGTTGCTAAAATCAACGAAGAGGTGCATAATGAACTGAATACATTTTTTTCCTTTGCCATGAGCTTAAACGACAAATATTCCACAAAGAGTGTTGAACCTGGCGCTTCTCCTAGTTCGAAACTTGCTCTTGTCCCTCTGGCTATTTTACCACCATTGGTATATAACAAACATGATTGGGAGGCAGATGAATTTATCATAGGTTGACTCACATTTTCCTTACTAGTCTCTTGAATTTTTCTTTTTCATTTTCTTTTGTGTGATTGCATGTGTGTGATGTGATCCCCCATGATGTTTCGTTCAATGTTTTTTCTCTATATCTTTGTGATATTCCTCTATTTTTACCTTCATTCTTCTATATGTCATCTATCTCTTTCACTTTTTATCTTTTTCTCTTTTGTCTCATGTTTTCATTTTGGGGATGACACAAGGTGTTGAGACATTCATGTCTCTTCTATGTTGACCCAAAAGTTTTTTTTTTTTCTCTCTTCGTGTCATTCATCCAATTCTATGTGTATTTGGGGGATGATGACAGTTCCAAGCTCTCTCTAATAAAACATTTCAACAAAGAACATACTGACCCCAAATCCATAGATCTCTTATGTGTTTGGTGTTTTCATTTTGGGGGAAAACTCTCTCTTTTATTTTTCTTTGGTATGACAACTTTACTTGGAAACATATGACTTGGCATAGGAATTTCCAAGTTGGATCTCATGTCTTCCTTTTTGTTGGAATTATTCTTTTGCTACTTTAAAGTAATTTCTCACAACATGGTGTTTAGCAATTTATTTAAAGTGGGGGCATACATTGACATCATTCTTTTGCATTTCACTTTTTCTCAGCTCTTAGTGCAGTCTTTTTACTTCATAAAATGCGTTTGTCACTTTGTGGATAAAATTGGGTATAATTTCCTTCAGGAGCATGATATCTCTTATCATATTACATTCCTCTTGGTGGAATGATGCAATACACTACATTCACTAAGTTGCGAATTTTCTATTCCTTGATTGGTCCTCTCTTGGAGACATTAGGCACAATTTTCCCTAAGTTAAGACCTTGCATGAACTAAGTGAGACTTCTTTGAACATTTCCTACTTTGCATGTGTTGTTATATAGTCACCTTTGATAACACAACTTGCATGCATGTGGAGCCATCATATTTGTTCATGAGCTCCAAGCATACAAAGTTTTGCTTGTCTCATGAAGCTCAAGAATCATTTTTGTGGGGCACCTTATTAAAGTTATCAGGAGGTATAAATTTGGTATGGTTTGAGCAGGAAGCCCAATATTAGGCATGACTTTCCCCATATCCAATTTCGTATGTGTGTGAGTGCATACAAATTATGAGTGTACGTGTCTCACCTGGCAGATAGCCAAGAGTTCCATTACCTCAGAGTGAGTATGAATTTTTTAGACAAACAACCTAGAGCTGATCCACATTGTGATGGAAAAACGGTCGAAGCTTGATTTAATTATTTTTATTTCAACTTTTTCTCTTTTGTCTTTAGCAGTGTATGCATGTGTCTTATCATTGTTCTTTATATCATTTTTATGTGTGTTCCCTTGTGCTTAAGTTGGTTTGTCATGGGATCTTGATACTGGGGGCTTGATCACCCCTCTTGATTATTTTCATCTCATCTTGCTAGCATCAGTATATTGGAACCCCTCTTGGTGCATTTTTTTCTAATTTAGTGTGACTTTGAAGCAGGTTCATCCTCTCACTAAAGTGGGGGCTAAATGTAGTGTAAAAAAATGGGTCCTTTGACATTTTCACACTTGTTTGGGTTCTCCTTGTGGATTTTGGCTTAATGCTACTTTGATTTAGGGTTGTAATTTGGATAACACATTCACATTAGGTCTTGGTCCCTTGTGAACAAATGCATTTCAATGGTGCCTTGCAAAAGTGCTGTGAAGTGTTGTAACACACTTTCACACTTTTCTAGGGTTTTATCAATTGACTAAGCATAATAAAAATAATTTTAATCATAATTAACATTAATTTTTCCTTATTTGGAGTGTTGTAACACACTTTCACATTACTCTAGGCTTGTCATTAGTAATTGGGATTTAATATGCTTTAATTTTCCCTATTTTGCATCCACAAGCCTCATTTATTACATATTTTCAAGGATAATTCCAACACCAATTAGTAACCAATCATAATTTAGGTGTTCCCAGCTTGTGTGGCCCAGATTTAGTGTGGGACTCATTCACCATCTTGGGAAAATTAGTCTCACCTAGGTCTTTTTGGCCCCAATGCAGGTTTCACACATTTCTAAGCACTTTTCATTTTTGGTCCCATACATTCTTCCTGGGTGGACTCATTCACCACCTTGAGCGAATGAGTCCCATGTGACAAAAATTCAAATTTAATTCAAACTTTCAACTATATTTTATTCTCCTAGATTTGATGTTGGCTTGTAATTTCGGGAATTTTTGCATAATTGAGTATAAATACAAGGTTCTTTCACTCATATTCACACCTAGTATTCAAGAGATCACCTAGAAAGCTCACAAGAGATCATTGAGAATTCACAAGAGAATTCAAGGCATTTCAAGGGTAGATTATCAAACATTTTAGAGCATTCTTCAAGTTCCAATCATCATGTCAAAGATTGCATTCTTCATGTTTGTTATTGTGCTAATAATTGTGATGTAGAGTCCATGATTCAATCAAGCATTGCATTCAAGATCAACATCATTCAAGAAAGAATCAAGAACTACATCCATTGCATCCATTTCAAGCATAATTGTAGCACCTTATTGCTAGGGTTTGGTGAGTTGCAACATTTTTTTTTGTTCATTCATCATTCTCCATTCGTATTTGCTTTCATTTCAAGGTTTAATTACCAACAAGGGGTTTGACCAAGGAAAACCCCTATTCCCTAACCCCACAACATTTTCCCCTCTTCTTGTGTGTGATTTGTAGGGCTAGGTTGTAGATTTGTCAAGAAGAAAAGTTGGAGTTTTTTTTTCAAATCTCTAAAGTTGTCATCAAGCCTTGGAGAAGCTTGGAGAAAATCTATCGGTGGCATTTTGTAGTTTCAAATCTGAAAACCAGTCAAAAAGAGCATAGTAGACCAAGGGGCACAAAATCCAGTTCAGAACTTCCATAAAAGCACAAGTGGACTGATTTTTCACTATTGGTGAATGAGTCACATTGTACAAGCCTGACAAATATTTTTACAGATTTGGATACGCTTTTGGTTGAAACTTGTATCTGCATATTTTTCCAGAAGCATGACTGATTCACCCAAATTGGTGAATGAGTCCCAACTAGCATCAATAATAGATTTTTTAGTTATCCAAACCTCCATTCCACCTTCTTCAATCTCCCAGGTGCACACTTTCAGTTTCATAGATTTTTGTTAGATTTTGTTCATCTTTCTAGGTCATTTAGGTTAGTTTGCATTCAATTAGGGTTTTGTTTTACAACTTGCATTACATTATCTTTTCCAATTCTAAAATTGGTGGTGAACCCCTCATTAGCTATCATTCAATCCATAGAACCATCCCTTTGCAAGATTTCAATCTCCTTTGCATTGAAATCTCAAGGGTTTATTCTTGAGTGAAGAGTAAGGAAATTGTCTCTCCTTCTAGGTCCAAAACCCTAGAAGCAAAAGAGAGAAAACCATTTTTGTCTTTTCAATTTTGATACCATTGGTACACATTATATATTTTATTGTACATTCACCATCCCTCTTTTTGTTACATCTTATTCCATATATATATATATCTTTGGTTTGGGATGTGTCTCTTACAAAATACATCCTTTCTTATGAGTTCTAGTCTACCTTAAGCTTTGCATGCCATTTTTGTGATGGTTTGTGGTAAGATATACAAATATTCTAGAATTCTATTATGTTGTTTACCCTACCAACAATTTTTCTTGCTAGGGATATTAAAAATAATTATTATAGTTTAGAAAATGTTTCAAATATAAAACAAATACAAAATATTTTACAAACTATTGAAACCAAATTATATGGGATCATCCTAGTACTCCACAATATCGACCAAATAGATAGAAATTATATGAAGGTCACAAGATTTATTTGGGTGACAATAGACTATTAAAAATTATGTCAACCATTTTTTCTTTATCTATTGAAGTATAAGGACTAATGGTGTTAAAAATTACCTTGGATAGATCATTAAATTATAATGTCCATATTCTCCTACTTGATTAGACTAGCTTTGCAATCATGAAAGAATATTGAAGGTAACAATCTTTAGTTGTGTTAGACGAATTTGATGTAGATGAAGGTTCCTTTTAGTGCTTAAAGATAATTTGTTCATATAATGAATTCTCCTTAATGAGTACTTTTTTCTAATATTGATTGGATTTAACTTAATACACATTGAATGCCTTTAAATTTTGAAACATGGTAATAAATTCACAAATGTGCACCAAATTGACTCATAAATAACTAGTGATATAGGTGAGAGTTACAACAAAAAATTTTGGGGTCAATTCCTCATAGTGTGGGGGAAAATCTACTCAAGACTAGATTAACTTGAAATAGGGAAATGTAGATATCAAGGTGGAGAATTGTATGGGAATAGATGCAATGATAGTAATAATAAATTACCAAAAATGGTAAATGCATAATAATAGATGCAAATAGAAATATAATGTGCTGAAATACATGTAAATGAGCATGGATGATGGATTGGAGTAAACCCAATTTTACATAAGAATGCATCATTTTTCAATATATAATTGTATTAATTCATTCCATAAAAATAACCCAAGACTAAATAAGAATTAACTTTGATATATATAAATTTCATTAGAACACTTAAATATTAACTTAGTATATAAATAAATAACATTTCTTTCTTTCACACACACAATTGAAATTATCTCATAATAATATTTTGTGTCACTTGTAAATAATCTTTTATTAATTTATTATTCAAATTTTAATTATATTAATTATCTATTTTAACAAACAACAAACTATTTAATCATTTTATAGTTAAAAGTTATTATTTCAATTATTTTCATAATTCTAATTCTTTCATAACCACCATTTTTTACAATAATAGAAACAACAAAGACATCTCCTAAACTATTTGACAATCTTATTCATAGACAATCAAATTTGTTGCACTTAATCTTATCAGTTTAAGTTTCAAGAAACAAAATTTGCATTTCAATATATAAATAGAATTTATTGCATTGAACCTTATCAACTTAGGTTTCATAAAAGAAAAATTATATTGCAATCTATAAGAAATATAATTTGTTACATTTAACCTTATCAATTCAAATTTTAAAAAAGTTAATAGAGAATACAATTTGTTACACTTAAACTTAGCAACTCAAATTTCAAGAAAATAAGTTTACAAAAAGGAAAATATGTCCTTAATCAGATTACACTCATATATATAAATACTTGCCTGCACATTCATGAAATATAATTTATAATTTCAAAACAGATGGAGGTGAGGGGATTTTGATGGGCTCTTCAGTGCTTGCGTTTTGATCTAATATTTCTTTCACACAATTTTATCTTATTATATTAAGTTTTTGTTTCTTTCATCTTCAAAATTGTTTTGATTTCAAATTTTTTCAAAGTAATAATAAGATGGATCAAATAGTACTTACAATGATGCATATTTCCTCATCATTTTTCTGTTACCCGACATTAGAGAATAAGAGAGTGGGAGGATGCTATCTAATGGCTTTTACTTCTCAACAAATAATTTATGGAATTTACTATAGTTCCATTTTCTATTTTTTTTTGAATTGGAAGTAGTATTTAATATTATAGTATAAATAAATAACAATAAAACTTAAATTTTATTCTTGCTTGAAATACAATATCTATATTGTATTGTATGGTGAAGTGTGTTTTGGTTTATCTCATTGTTTAGAGGTAGATTTTTTTTTTTTCACAATTACTGTCCATTGAGACATAGTGGAAGTAGCTTGATGAATTTCAAGTTAATTTTTTTTTTCTTTGGTTTGGAACACATAAATGATGTAATTCATTTTATGTTAGAAAATAGATTATAGAATTTTAAATTAAAAAGTTATAAGTGAAATTGTTATTTTATTTTTATAATTGGTTTAATTTAGGTGTGCATTAAATGGAATATAATAATATAAATAGACTATCTTGTTTATTTGTTAATTGCTATTATAAAATGTAGCAATAATATATAAGAATTTTGTTATGAATTATCTTCACCCAACTTTTTAAAATATGAAAGCTATCAATTTATCAATTATTTCTTTATTGAATATAAATGTGTTTTAGTTATTTCATTTGACTTGTACTTCCATATTTTATCTAGAGAGTTTAATAACTTGAGCAATAGTCAATTGATGTGTTCACTAGAACATTTTAAAAATCTTCAGTACTGATTTTACTTGAATGTTAAATAATATTTTTTCATTGCATGGCCAAACTCAATTGAAATTTACAAATGATGTGTTGTAGTGGTCATAATTATTATTAGTTTTTAAATTTGTGTATAATGTGGGTGAGTTGCAAATTGATCGAGCATTATTCTACTTATTAGCTTTGTTGGTATATATCCTATAGTTTTGGCATACCTTGAGACCTTGTTATCTTGAGACATTCTTTTGAACATTTTATTATTGAATCTAATAAAAAAATTATACTTAAATTTTAGAGACATTTTATGACAGTTTCATGTTTGATTGTCTTAATTTGAAAGCAATATTAAATTAAAGTTTAATGTGTTTCAAATACAATAAAAATTCAAACAATACATTTGTGCAACCTCTAATTTTTATGTATGATATATAGGAAAGAAGGGAGGTGACGTGACCCCATATTGGGTATAGTCTTTCCTTACCACTAACTTAGAGGTAGATTCCTCTTGTTCTAGATGTCATTTCTACCCAATTTGCTCCCTTAGTTTTCTATACATTTTAAAAGTAAAAATAAATAAATTAGGGTATAAAATTAATATTTAATTTAGAACTTTAGCTTTTATGGTGACGTCTTTTTTTATGTTGGGGATTAATTGTGAAAAGAGTTTTAAGTGTTAATTTTATCACTATTTTTGTAATATTTTAATGTAAAATTAGATTATGATTTGAGTTCTAAATAGAATATATTTTTTTGGTTTGAATTGTAAAATTTGAAACTAAAAAATAAAAAAACCTTAGTTTGAAAATAATTTATTGATTTTCTTCAATTGTTGCTTTCCATTGTAAATTGCAACTATCAATTTACTATTCTAAAATTATAATATAGGACTTCTTATCCTTTGTTGTATTTTATTTATTAATATCTTGTGTTTTGTTATTATTGGTTATTGATTTAGTAATGTGATCATAATAATCAATTAATATTTATTTGATTTTAAAAATGGAATAAAATTGTGATAATCATATAAATTTTAAATTGATGATCTACTACCAAAAATAAAAGAGGTCACATTATGGATGTGTCAAAGAGACCATGTTAGACCCAAAATTGGGTAGTCACACATTTATAATTCCACCATAATCACTATAAAGTCTTAGAAACTAGTTGTCACACAATATTTTAAGTATCAATTCAACACTATATAATCAAAAGAGTAGGAAATATTTTGAATTCTTATTAATATGTGTTACCCCAGTTTCTGTCACACTCCAAAATCCTTGCCTACCCATCTAGATTTTTCCTAAGTTAAGAACTTGTTGGTATTTCCCTTGGTTTTTGAAACCTCATCGGGTTTCAACGAGGTTGTTGCAACCTCTTTTCAACCTATTATCTTAAGGAAAGGTTTCAAATTCACAATTTCAATCAAGTTTTGAAAGCAATTTCAGAGTCCAATAAGGTTCTCACAACTTCATTGAGTGTAAATTGAATGGAGGAAAACATACAAGAGAAAGGGAAACCAATTTTGTTTCAAAACTTTTACAAGGTTTTAAAACCTTTGTCAGTCCCTGATAGGGTTTTAAAAACCTATTCATTTCTCGAGGGTAATTTTTTGTGGGTGACCTTTTTCAGATAAATTTTAAGTGTTTGACATGCATTTAAAACCTTGTCAAGACTTGATATTGCTCTGAGAGTGATATTTTCCAAGTTTTATTAAAAGATGACTAACAACGCCAAATAAAAACCATACATGAACATTCAACAAAAATAGGAAATTATCAAGTTTTTTGCATTGAAACAATCTAGAGCCCATTAAAATTTACCATGGTTGTTTAATTTGAAAAAGAATGCATTGTAGGAAAAGTAAATACATTGAACAAAGTGGAGAATACCAAATGTCCGTAAGCTTTTGTATATATATATTGAGTTACATAAAAAGGGGGATTTTCTAGTACTTTTCCTTAGATACATAGAGACATCAAGATTACAATTACTTCCACCACTTATTGTAACCTCTAAATTTAGCAAGGTGAAAAGAGGTTCCATTCGACTCAATAATGGGAAAACAACCCCATCATTCCACACAAGCGCAACATAGAGAAGAGTGACAAATTCCTTGGCATGCTCGTGTTGTAG
This sequence comes from Sequoiadendron giganteum, assembly GCA_007115665.2. NCBI lineage: Eukaryota > Viridiplantae > Streptophyta > Pinopsida > Cupressales > Cupressaceae > Sequoiadendron > Sequoiadendron giganteum. Next base: position 642,788,595 of record CM021103.1, on the reverse strand, counting down.
AGTTGTAGCAATGCAGATGGCATCTCCCACCAGGTCGAATCTTGGGTATTCACTACTTGGTTTCCTAGAGTTGCTTCCACTCTAGCCAGATACATTGGTCTAATTAAATTATCCACTGCTCTAGTGCCCCATTCCAACTTACCAAATGTGCGAACAATGTTATAAAAAAATTATTCTAGGAGCTAGGATTTATGTACATGCACTTGGGAAAGGAAGTTCTCCCTAATAATCTTCTTGATAAATCCTTATATGTTGCTCTTGATGATGAACATCTCCTTAAGCTGGTCTACCACTAGTCATCTAACCAAGTTTCACTCTATGCTCTCAATTGACAAAAAGTCATTCTTAGAGGTGGAATCACTAGAAGCGCTCAACATCTTGAAACATTGGAATTGATATGTAAAATGAAGATACTTACTCTAATTTATAGAAGGAAATGATGGTTATGAGGAGAATTATGGAGACACCTCTTCAAAAACAACTAGAAATGCGAAGGACACTATAAGATACCTTGAATTAAATGAATAAGGCATATGATGTGACAAAGGTTTTTGGATTTTAGTTGATTGAGCCTCAATATGAAGATGAAACTGTCTAATTAAGCTAATTTGCATGAGTGAAATTTTTGGGTGAGATCTAATTAAATGCAAAAATTGAAAGTTGTAGGTTACCTGCACATATAGGAAGCCACAAGGATTGTATACAGATAATAATGGAACACTTGTTAAAATCAAACTGATGGAAGCAATGTAATTATGATACTCTTAAAAATATCCATAAATTCTCTTTGGGATTAGTTATGCAAGAATTATGTGATGATTTGCAATATTCTTGCTCAAAAATAAGGTGGTTACATTAATGAAAATATTCAAGAGAAAGATCTATAAATGTATGTTTGTACTTATGCAGGGTCGAAACTTTGATTTTCTAAATTGCACTATGATATATAAGGAAATGAAGGAGGACCATTTTGGATTTTCTTTAGTTTTGAAGTTGCTCTTTCTCTTTGAATATTGAAGTGTGAATGTAATTTTGATAAATTTAGATATAAGTCTATGAACTTTAATAGATATTTGAAGTTCTATCCTTTGTGAATTGAATAATTCTCTATGTTATGTTCATCTACTTTGGAATTGAAATTAATTTTATTTGGGAAACTACTATATCTGCTATTGAAGTCCTAATCTTTGTGTTAGGAGGTTGATAGTATTCATTCTAGATTTTTGGATTTGTGTCATGGTTATGGGTTAGTGTTAGTATGCCTTTCTTGATTTTTGGTTAAAAGCATATAAATTAATGGTTAATCAAACCATTTCAGGGAGTTGTACCTCATCAAAGTTCAAAGGAAAATCACCAAAAAAATGGTGATCTATCCTTTTTTTTAGGAACTTTGTCTTTATTTAGTGGGCTATAGAGTTGGTAATCTATATATTTACAGAAAGTTAAATCTGTTCACTAAAAATATGCTATAGTAATAAAACATGCAATTTTTCTATGCATATTGTAGACACAAAAAAATGTCCTAATTGATATCATACATTTAAATAGGATTTACTAACATCATTTCCTCTTTAACCCATCCTCTTTTCTCTTAATTGATTTAATTAGCCTAGCTAATTAATTAATTGCATCATTTTCATCTATTAGCCTAATTAAATTTAATCAAGAACTTAATTCATCTCTTTTCGCACTAACACTTCATCTAATTAAATTAAATAAGTCAAAATATTTAATTTAATCCCCTAAGTCATCTTATTTAATTAAATAACCCTAAGTTATTTAATTAAATATAATTTCATTTAATCCCCTAAGTCATCTTATTTAATTAAATATAATTTCACATTTCCCACATTTATTGAATCATCTAATTTAATAATTGTCACTTTAATTCTTCTAATCCCATAATTGCATAAATTAAATCTTATTTAATTAGAAATTAAACTAATTTTCCTCTAAGCAAAGAGAATATTCCCATAGAATATTCTTCATCCCCCTTTTTTGCACAATTAAAACTTTGTTTTAATTTGAAAAATGCCTTTTTCCTCACCCATAGGAATATTCCAAGAGAATATTCTTATTCCTTCATCATTTGAAAAAGGGATATTTGCACTTGGCTTCAAAAGTAAGTTACCTTGTAACTTGAGTTACAAGTTATCTTTCAACCTTTTGAAGAAGTCACATTTGACCTATGTGTGCAAGACAAAAGTGTGTTTGTTTGAAGCAAATGTGAACCCTTGATTAAATCCTATCATGCATTCTCATTCATTGATGAGAATCCATGATCCATGCTTCCTCTCCCTTTCATCCTAGATTGTTGATTAATATTTTTGATCTCAACCCTCCATTTATCATTTGCTCTCCTATAAATAAAACACTATTTGGAGACAAATGGATCCATCTTTCAATTACAAACTTATGTTGTTGATTTAACTTCCATCCACACTCATAATTTACTCATTTTTAACTTGTTTTAGTTCATTTTAGCTGCATAAATAGCTTAGAGAATCCATTAATGGATTCCGTGCATCCATCTTATCTTAATCATAAATTAGGGTTTTCATCTTTTAGCATAGAAATATCTTAGATTAGCTTAGTAATAGCATAATTAGATCATTTGTAGCATAAAATCATGGTAACTTAGCTTGCATCATATTCCTTTTTACATTTTCATGCATCAATCACAATGGTTTCATCAATTCTCTTCCATAGAATTGACTGAAACAGGCTCACTAATCATGAGATTGGGAAAGGGTTATTGTTTCACATCAACACGACACCAATTCCAAAATAGGATAAGTTTCAGATGGGCTAGATTAGGAATTTAATTGTTTTTGTGTAGTTTGTAGCTTTCATTTTCAATTAAATTCTTAGTTTAGATTTCCATTTTGAATGATCTTGTTTGTAGATACATGTATGTTTGGTGAAGTTATGCTTCAATTCATCATGAGTCAAGCGTAATCAACCCTCACCGACAATCTTCATCTCACATTCTGGCACTAGAAGGAGGGAAAAATGTTAATAATTTTCTAGCTTGAATTCTATTTATTTGATGTTTTGCAGGTTGCAATGATGCCCAAACTATAAACAATGACACCTTCTATAGAGTGTCACCATATAGTGACACCCACACAATTTGAAAAAGTGATGCTGATTTAATGTATTGATATTGATTTAATTCTAGTGACGCCAAATTAATTTGGAAGTATCAAAAATTTTAAACGGTGACGCCCATCTTCACCAGAGAAACGCTTTCAAATTTCAAATCGTGATGTTATCATTAGCAGCGATGTCGAGCAAATGCCGACACTATCGTGCTCATTGTTTATGCTACAAAGCAACACCCATTTTCACCAGAGTGACGCCCATACTTAAAATTGTGACGCCATCATGTTCAATGATGCCCAACTCTGGTAAAAAGATTTTTTTGATTATTTTTTAACATTTGCGTTAATTTCCTTGATTCATCTGATTACTAATGTGTGTCTGACTTTGTTCTAGTTGCTAGACTAATAGGATATTATAGGTTGAAAGATATGGAGTTGAAATGAATAAATCCTCTTCTATCTTAAATTCTATAATTGTAAAGAGCGTTTAAACGCTTTGGGGCAATTATAACCCAATTTTCATGCTTTCTACCTTATGTTTTAGGACCTCACTAGATTTCAATTTGGTCTTAAAATGAACACTCAAATAAAATTAAAATTGAACCTTCATATTATCATTTTATTTTGGGCTTAAAATTGAACAAGCAACTTCATACTTGGTTTTGGTGCTATAAAAAGAACTCAAGTTAAATGCACAAAGTTGGGTCCACGAAACGTGGAAGTTTTTGCCTTAGCTAAAAAAACGAAATCGGCTAAGCAAAAACGGGATCCCGAGCCTGAATCGAAAATAGGATCCCACTTTTTCAAAAATGGGATCCCATTTGCTAGAGGGTCCCTAACCGGCGGAGAGGAAACGGGATCCCGGTTTGTAAAGAACAGGATCCCGATTTGTAAAAATCGGGATCCCATTTTTTACAAACCGGGATCCCATTTCGTAAGACTATTTATTTTTAAAAAAATGAAGAAATCTTCATTTTCACCTGTGTGCACGAGATCCTAGTTTGAGAGTGACAGTGACTACTAGACGACCTCTAGGTACCCGTACTCTTCCTCTTTTTTTTTTGCATTTTTATATTCGAGATTGAAATTGTTGATAAATTTACTATTTCTAGCATGTTTATTTCAATTTTAAGCATTTTATTTCATGTTATTTTTCAAATAAGAAATTTTAGAAATAGATTAAAAAAATAGGTCAAATTGTGAAGATTTTCAATAGAAACAAAAAAATAAAACTTGAATTGTATTTTAGAAACAAAATTTAACTTTTGAAACTTGAATTATTTGATCAAACAAAAACAAAAAAAATGCATTTTAAAACCCTAAAAATTGAAATAAATTGAAAATTTGCATTTAGAAACCCTAATTAAGCTTTTTGAAATCTCAAATTCAAATCAAACAAGAATTTCAAAACTCTAGTTTGAATTGAAACTAAAAAATTGTATTAAAAACCCTAATTGCTTAGAAATTGAAACCCTGAATTGAATTGAAACAATAAAAATTGCTAAAACCCTAAATTAAAATCGAACAAATCATTTTGATTTTGAAAACCCTAATATTCAAGCTCAAGAAAATTCTTTTGCATTGCTTAAATGTTTTCAATTTGATTTGAATTGTATGGATAAAATGATACGTTAAATTTTAGTTTCAATGTTAAATTATAATTAGAATAGAAAAACTTTGCATTTTTTGTGAAATGAGTACATTATTGCTATATGAATTTTCATTTAAAACTATCTTTTATATGAATTTTAATAATTAATTTTAGGTCAAAAAATCAGTCTATTCTAAATCTAGCTTCATCTAGGGTCTATTCAAAACCTTAAGTGAGGATTAAATTCAAAATCTAGGTTCATCTAGGGATCTAGGGTTCTTGAATTGAAGTTGAACTACTTAAGAAGAAATGTGGTATTTTGATCAGATGTAAATTAAATTAGGGATGGTAAATAAATCAAATCTCTTTAAAAAATCGTAAATCGATGTCTTAAGGGGTCCTAATATGACATTTCTTAATGGGATCAAAATTTTTCTTAAAATTTGGTGAAGCTGCCCAAGGCAACCAAATTTAACAATAACAAGATTGTGCAAGATTATAATATGAATGATATTTCATGATCTAGGTTGGTCAGTTGAAACAAGACCTATCCCAATCAACTATTCCACAAGAAAATGTTCTTCACTAAAGAATTCATTTTGTCTTAAGATCTTAATCAACTGCTCCACAAGAATCCTATAGGGTACTCCCATGAATCCTATCTGGTACTCCCATGAATCCTATCCTATATGGTACTCCCATGAATCCTATCCTATAGACCTATCTCAATCAACTGTTCCACAAGAAAATGTTCTTCACTAACTTGCAAGTTCATTATATTCCAAGGGACACCAAAACTTCACCCTAAGTTTCGTAAACCAAATTTAACAATAATTAGATCATCCAAGATTATAATATGAATGAGATAAATCATGATCTAGGTTGATTAATTTATGGTAGGATGGCTTAAGGGGATCTATGTTAAACTCTAAACCGTAAACCGTATAACATTCATAGATTTTCTAATATTAATAGTTAATTGTATTTTCATTCAAGTAACTTGCCTTAGACATAAATGAGGCTTAAAAGTTTATTTTATCATATGTATTCAATTAGGCCATTTATATTGAATGGTTTAAGGGTATAAATCCTAAACATGTATCTTACATTTTGAAATTACAAATCTAATGCAGGTTCACTCATATCTTCTAGATATCACATGGATCGATTCAATAATATTCACAATCAACCTCCATGCCCTCCATCTCCACCACCTTCGCCTCCACCTCCACCCACTCCACGTCATAACCCCCCACCTCCACCACCTAAAATTGATGGTGCTCGTTTGCAAGAACAAATCAATTCCAATGTTAGAACCATCCAAGATCAAATCAACATTATTCAAAATGAAGAATTTGTCGCACCACCTGTGAGGATGATTGCATCTAGGATGCAAACCATTGTTGATGCTATCAGGGCTATGGATGGGATCTTAGATGAGCATCGACAATGGCTAGAGGAGAGAACTTCTGATTCTGAAAAGGAAAACACAAATAAATGAAGAGATGCAGTAGAAAGCCACAATAGTTTTTAAATAAAGACAATGATCTTAAATAGTTATGAATTTATGAGTTTGGTGAACGATGGATATTTTGTGTGATGAATTTGGTGAATGATGGATATTTTGTGTGACGTGAATTTATGATTTTGGTTCTAGATGGATATTTTTAGATGGATGGTTCTAGATGGATATATATATGCGTTAGACATAAAATGAGCTTTTTGTGAACGTTTCAAGTTTATTGTTTACTATGTACACATGTATTAAAATTGCACATATAGTTGTTAAATTTTGAAATTTGTATGTACATAGTTTACTTTAATGATGTATGCATGCAAATTATGCATGGTATTTTTTATTTTAAATCTATGTACATGTTAAATGTATTTATGTTAAATGCATGTTATTTTTTTATTTTAAATGTATGTACATAGTTTACTTGATCAAGTTCAATCAATGTATATGTGTGTTTCAATTTTATATGATCTTAATATATGTGTGCATGTATCATACTTAAACAAATTTGCATGTGTGTTTCAAATTTAACTATTTATTGTAATTTTTTAAGTTTGTATGTTAATTTAGTATAATTTAATGCAGGTGCACACTTATATCTCATATCATGGATGATTTTAATATTGATGATATCATCAATCCACCACCTCAGCCACCTTCACCTTCACCTCCCCCTCCACCTCCACCTCCACCTCCACAACTTGTTGCATCTGATGAGGCTCGCTTACGAGCACACATAAATGATCAGGTTGAATCAATATAGAATCAAATCAATGCTATGAAAATTCAAGCATTGATTCCACCCCATGTTAGACGTTTTGCATTTGCAATGCAGAACGTTGTGGATGCCATCAGGACCATTGATTCTGATCTAGATAGGCATAGATGAGACAGAGAACAAATGAGACAATTTTATGCTAATGGTCTCTCTTATAAAGAAATATTAGACCTTAAAATAATGAAAGCCCACCTAGCCACCTACTTTCCCGACCTCGTTACTTGACAACCCATTCTTGCGAACAAATCTAGAATATCTATGAGGTGGTGCATACATCCATAGACGAGTGCACATTTTTGGGATTGATGGTATATGGTTTTTGATAGTCCCCCACATGCTAATTGGGAGTGCCCATTGTTTTTTTTGAGGAAATTATATGTAGAGTTTGTTATGGGGCACAAGCCCAATTATTTTGATTTTAAATCATTTCAGGGTGTTGGTGGTTGCATGCCACAATAGAGGTTAGGGGAAAGGGTTGATCCCCAAAGCCCTGTGCATGCGCAACCCCTTGTTGTTGCTTCTGGTCCTCCCATTCTTGCACCTATGCATCATCGATATATGGTCTTGACATTAGGTTCCCTTAGTACACTCATAGGAGACCTTGATCAACATGCTTCTGCAATAGTAGGTGGGGAGCATAGAGATGATGATGATGGAGGAGTGTTCTATGGAGCTAGTTTGAGTACCAATCCAGGAGTTTCGAGGCCCATCCCACATGTATGTACCAGTTGCCATCAAGTATGCTATGGACCTGATCAGGCCACACCTAGTTCAGGTGGACGTGGAGATTCTGGTGGTTCATTTGGTCACATCAGTTCATTTGTAGAGTTTCTTACAAGAGGCGAATATCCTGAGGACACTGGTACATAGGTATAAATATGCATCTACACGTTCATTTTATAAGAATTTTGATGAATGTATATATCAAATTAAAGTTTGCAATACATTTTAACAATCAAACTATTTGGTGTATAGACGATAGTAACAATGGGGCAATCATCCTTCCACGAGTACATACATCGACACTAGTCCTAATCGGCAACCCTTATGGGGTATTTTGATTTCAATTTTTTAAATTATAAATGAAATGATTTTTAACTTGAGTTTTAAATTTATAATTGAATAACATATATGTTTGAAATATTAATGTTGGTTTAGGCGAGCCAATCGACTTCCACGTCGATTCCACTCAAGGGGTTGTCGAGCACTCCTCCACTATCGACCGTCATAGACCATAGGCAGGTATATTTATATTGTAAATTGTTTAACTTACATTAGTATTATTACAATTATGAATTTTTATTTCACTATATATATGAAATGTGCATGTACACTTGTAAATATTATAAGCTTGTGTTACATGTCTACATGTCTATCTAGGTTGATACCACAATTAGAATGGACATCAGGCAAACATTAGATTTTGCAGTTACTCGTGAGGCCTTTGATTTTTAGGTTGTTTAAATAAATTTCTACACAAAATGTGCAAACTTGAATATATATATATATTTACCTAATTCAAGTATGTACATGCTTTAACTTTGATCTTGTAGGACTTTGTTAGTGTGACTTTCAGCCCTGACCCAGACATAGTTACACCTCCAGGAGGGCATGTGGAGCAAGCTCCAGAGCAAATGGTAATTTAATTTTTTTATTATATTTAAATTCAATTATAAATTATATATTGTGAATATATAACTAAATAATTTTAAATTTCAAATTGAATATGAATATAATTTGAGCTAATACATGTTTTAAATTCTTTTTCTTTTATAGCATGTGACACATCTAGTAGTTGAGAATGTAAAAACATGTCCTGCAGAAGAGGGTGCACAACCTATGGATATGGTACGATTAAAATATGATAAATTATAAATTTATTTCAATTAAATCATTTTTAATTGTAGACTTGTGCATCTAATTTCAACTTTTTTTGTCTTGTTTGTGTAGATTGAATCAGAGAATGTAGAAGTTGCTTCAGGTGTAGTAGAGCATCCAAACCTAGATATGACGGTAATTTAATTTTAATATGATGAATTATAAATTAAATTGTCATTAATTTTTTTTTCATTGTCTTACATATGATTTCATCTTTCTCTTGTACAGAGTGTTTCAGGTCATCTGCATAGTCCACATGGCACAAATAGGTCTCTTGATTATAGAGACAATACATGACCTAGAAACATGATTTTGTGGGTTATATTTATTTATTTTTTGGACTATATTTTTGGTTTGTCACGTACTCTATTAGACTTTATAATTCATGGTTCTTGAGTACTTAGTTGGACTTTAGTTCATGGGTTGTACTCTGATGGACTTTTTTTCATGCACTTAATATATTTACATAAATTATGGACTTTATTATTGTTTGAAATTTTAATTTACACATACATTTATGCATTTTATGTTCATAGTCAAGATATTAATATAGGACATTAATGTGAAATTAAATATAAATATGAAATTAAAGTTGAAATTAATAGGACATTTTAATAATTATAGTTTACAAATTTAGTGATCTCATACATGATATGTACATTCAATAATTAGCTATAATTAGTCAATGAACTTATTCAATTCACGTCAATCAATAATTAGTCAATAAATTATAATTTACAAACCAAAGCAATTCGTTTATATACTAGAAAGGATAAAATTTTAAGAAATAAACAAAACCATACAAGATTAGAGAACAAAAGCATTAATAAATTCTATAAATAATAAAATCCAACACTAATTTATAAGCCGTCAAAACAAATAATGGCATCCAATACTATTATTTAAGCTGTCAACACAAATAATGGATTCCAATACTAAATTATAAGGTGTACATTGAAAAAAAATAAGGGGACATCTTAAGGGGTCATAATATGACATCTTTAGGGGATGTCTTAAGGGTTAATAATAGAACGCCTTAAAGGGATATCTTAAGGGTTCATAATAGAACGTCTTAAGGGGTCATAATACAAAGTCTTAAGGGGATGTCTTAAGGGTTCATAATAGAACGTCTTAAGGGGATGTCTTAAGGGTTCATAATAGAATGCATTAAGGGTTCATAATGCAATGTATTAATGGTTCATAATACAATGTCTCAAGGGGATGCCTTAAGGGGTCATAATACAATGTCTTAAGGGGTCACAATACAATGTCTTAAGGGAATGTCTTAAGGGGTCATAATACAACATGTTAAGGATATAATTGATTTAACAATAATGTATGCATGAAATTTAGTGATTTGAAGACATACAAGGACATATATGTACATATATGTCATCTCAAAACAATGTTTACAAAATTTGGATATGCCATCTCAAGAACATCTCAAACTCATGCCCAAAATGTACTAGGTCTTCACACCACCTAAAATAAAAAAGGTATAAGCAATATCAATGAAATCATCAAAACATACATAATTTAATTTATATAAAACTAACTATATGTACACAACTCAAGTACCTGCATTTAAAAGTATTCCACACATGTGTAGGTTGAATCTAGACATCCTCTCCTTTTTGTTTCAAAGTATGAGATCAATGCAATGATGGCTTAAGGATACAAAAAAATGATAATAAATCAATTTAAACTATTAATGTACAAGCAATATCAATGTAATCAAAACATGTATTTAAATACATTTTTACTAATAATTACCTCTATTTAAAAGGACAATATAAAACTTAAACTATATTTACTTGTATTTACTTATTCCATTGTACCATCTGCATCCTCTCCTTTTTGTAATGCATCTATGATTGTCTCATTCTCTTCCATAGAAATTGTCCATAACACTTTATTTGCATGTCTTCCGCAATACTGATCTAGTTTTATATTTGTTGCCACCACCAAATGTGAATAATGTATAATTTTTTAATGCGGTTCATAATCTTCGAATGCAGGTAGACCATTCTTCCTTGCTAGGTATTTTCGTAGCCAAGTGCCAACAACCACAACCGATCCTATTGGAAAATATGAAAGCAATCATCATATAAGTTCTCAATTTTTTCTTAATGAGATGAAAAACTTGTTCTAAAATATTGTTTAAGGGGATCAAAAAAATTGTTATCAAAATTTGCTTAAGGGGATGTCTTAAGGGGATCATGGTACCTGTTGGATAATGATAGCCATCATCATCTTCTCGAGGTGATATTAACTTATGTTTACTCTCCACACAATGAGCCAACCAATATTCTATTTGCTCTTCATTCCCCTCAGGTGCAACAACAACATACACATGTCCTGCAAACAAAAATTGATTTAATAACTTGCGCATATCAATATAAAAAATTTAGTATTACAAAATAACTTAATAAAGAGAAATTAAATGAAATAAATTGAATTAAACTACCTTCTTGTACAAGGTCTAAAACACGGTCATAGACTTCAAATGCAAACACTTGATCATTTTCTTCAATAGTTATTTCAAATTGATCATGTGCTTGTGAAGGTGTCAACGATCTTTGCTTCCACTGTTCAACCCATTCGGTATTTTTACATGCTTCCCAATCTCCTGAGATGAAAAATTGGCAAAAAAATGCAAGCTCCCTTGTCCAGATAGTCCATGTGCTTGCTGTTGAAATCCTAAACGAATGCCATTTAGTAGATCCACTAATTGTCTCACAGTCAACTCTAGGTACAATATTATCTTCTTCAACCAACCAAAAGAACCGATGAACTCTAGAGTACTCACTCAAACCAGGTGTAGATAATATTGTATTACACCAATTGACAATCCCACGTGCATCTTTAAATTAAACTGCATCTTCAAATTTTAATTGTTCTCTAGCAAGAATTCTTTTGACACATGCACCAGCTCCATCATGTTCTCCTTTACCATGCCCAGCTTCAAAAAAACTCCATATATGTTGGACATTAAGTTCTTTGTGAATCCTACTTAACCAATAGAACATTCAAGCATTCTTGAACTGCCCCGTACAATTATCTGACCATATGAGGTGTTCTTTCATATGGATTCCTCTTTCTCTTCAATTTTTGTAAAATATATTGAAACAGTATTGAACAAACTCCGATGAGTGAAATCGGTTGTCACTCAAATAAAAATGATACTCCCTTAGAACTTTTCTATCATCCTCAGTGCTATTATTTGCATGTCTATAAACAATATGGACAAACACAGCTACTTGCATTGATTATAATACTGTGATTGAATTTCCTCTTGCAGAGCTAGAGTATAATTTTTTGCAAAATCAACCACTGAAAGTATAGTACCAATTGGAAATGTGTTTCTACATGCACGAAATTGGCCATCAAGCCATCGAGCATGTTGAGAGTGCATGATATATTTTGGTACTATCTTATTCTTAAATTCACTCAGGAATGCATGCAAACTAACTTTTTCTGTAACTAAATCACAACGCTTTCCTATTTTTCCATCTTTTAAAGAATAGTGAACATTCTTAAATCTTTTAACTTCTACTAATTGTTGTCCAAAATCATTATCAACACTTTCATGCATACAAATTCCTAAGAATGAAAGGTTTCCATAGTCAATGCATTGTCTAGAAATACAAGAACTTAAATAAAACAATTTACCATTAGATATTTCACAAAACAAACTTGAAATAAACTCCCTTATTGCTTTTGGTGGCATATTAATACCAAATTCCTGTATAATCATGTTAGTATGCAAGGTACAATGTATATATCGAAAAACATCATAAAAATAACGAAATTGAACATGCATTTTACAAAAACAAGATATTCGTTCCTTATTAATTTTTACATACCATGGTTTACATTTTTCAAAAGACCTTTGACTTATTTTAATATTACCGGGTAACACTAAATCACCACAAAATTTTCTATAAAATTTAGTTTGTGTTGTATCTAATAGGTGTTTTGGGTGAGGATCATGAACTTTGGACCCCACCCTTAATTTTAAAACATCTCTAGCATTAGATGAAACCCTAGTATTATCATGCCAATATTTTTCAATCAATGATTTAATTTCATCAGGAGTCGACCACTGAAACTCCAACATTGGTTGATAGGATCATTTTCTATAATTATTCTTCTTTTTTCCGCTCTTAGAAATGTTTTAGGATGTATTTTTAAAACTTCACTAATATTTCTTACCATTATTTTATTCAAAGTTGATTTATTAACTATAGCAGTTTTTATAGCTCTTCTTTCTATATTTTTATCTTTAGATCGACTATTTTTTCCAATCGATTGAATGGCACTAGCAACAGTACACATAACATGTTTTAATGATTGATCTTTTCTTTTTGGTTTAACAAAAAAGCCTAACCTTTTCATTATTTTCCTCATTTTTTGCATTCTCATGAATTGCATCATTAGTTGACATTGAATTGTAATTTTTTTACGATAAAAGAATTCGTTGTATATTTTATTTGCATGTGTTCTTATTTGCCTCCAAGAAATTTGACCAGGAAGATTATAAAAAACACCACTTTCAATTTAAAAAAAAGTATTTTCATTAAATTCAACATCACATTCTAGATTTTCATCTTCATCTTCATTTTCATCTTCAATTTCATTTTCATTTTCATTTTCATTTTCATTTTCATTTTCATTTTCAACTTCAAAACGATTTACATCTTCAAAACGATTTACATTTTCATCAACTAAACGGTTTTCATTTTCATTTACATCAACAAAACGATTTTCATTTTCATTTAAATCAACAAAACGGTTTTTGTTTTCATTTTCAATAAAAGGATTATTCTCAATTTCATTCTCAACAAAAGGATCATTCTCACTCTCATTTTCAACAAATTCTATAAAATTTTCATCTCTCTGAATATTATCAATGTCAACATCGTTAAGTCCAGCATCTTGTAAAATTTCTACATACAAATTTCCTATTTCACTAACATGTGGATTTGAAGACGTACCTGGATTTGTGCATATTGAAACATTATCCATAACATTGAAAGAGGGATTTGAAGACATAGGACTTGATTGTATAATCATATTCTTCTCCAAATTGACTTCTTGCAAATTTGCTTCATCTACAACCATAGTCTCCTCTATGTTTTCATCTTCAATAGTTATGGAATTGGATGCTCCCCCATCATTCATTGATTTAATTCTCATTCTTCTTTCTCTTTGTCTCTGTCTCTCCTCTTTGTTTGCTTCAATTTCTTCAGGAGTCAATGTCTTCCTCCTCTTATTACGACATTTATTTCCCATGATTATAAAATTCTCAAGCACAAATGAATGTAAATAGTGAAATTCTTCAAAAAATTTGATTCAAATTGGAAGTTCAAGACCTAAAAGGACTAAATTATTCCTCTTGTGTTCCTCAAAACAAGTAGAAAACTAGCACAATTCCACTTTAAAACTAATTTCTTCATGCCTCCTTTGAAAAAATCAATTCATATTGCAAGTTGAAGATCTTTTGTTCTTTCTTTGAAAAAATGGGATCTCTCCTTTGAAATTTTTTATCAAAAAAGCAAGTCACCACTTGTAAAAATAATGCTCAATGAAAAAAATAGACCAATTTTACTATTCTCGGCCGTACATGTGAAGTTGCAGACTTCATAGTAAAATTTGACAGTAATTTAAAATAACACAGTTGAAGAGAAACGGGATCCCGATTATAAATCGGGATCCCGTTTTTTTTAATTTGTATTTTTTTTGGCCTTGTGGTCGGGGTTTTGCTTCAGATTTTGGTTCGGGAAAAGCATTGAGAGTCCGAACCTAGGCCTTCAACCTGGTTTGACCTACAAGTTGAAGGTTCTAACAATGTTAGGGAAAAAAATTGAGTTTGGACATATGGCTGACGACTTTTTTTGCAGAATTGTTTGACAAAATTAAAACCCATTTTAGATGAGACAATGCAGATTTCAAATATGTAATTTTTTTTTACAATTGGATTATTTTTTCTATTTTTCAATTAATTTCTGATGAAATTGGTCCATAAACTTTACATATTAGTGTTTTTTACTATTTTAATAACTTTTGATCAACATAACATTTTGACAAATGGATTGCACAAGGGAAAACTTCTGACAATTCTTTTCAATTTAAAAAAGAAGTGCAAAAAATGATAACTTTAGGTCATCTTATGCGTGTCGTACATGACGATTTTTCTAAATGTCAAATATGCCTAATAAAAAATTAACAAAAAAAAAAATATTCAATAAAAAATTACAAAAAAATATCCAGGGCACGCTTGAGTGAGTCACAAGTCTTTTCCCAAAAGGATTTAGAAAAATATGATAATTTAAGTCAAAATATGGATGTCGTACACGTGCATGGTATGGTAAAACAAAATGACTTTTAAATAGAGGTTTTTACAAAAGCCTATTGAAACTCAATTTGTACAATGTGGGTATTGAAATAAATTACATATTTGGAAACTAGAATCCGAGTACTACATTTTATGATTACTAACTTGTTTGAAGATTTCATCTCTAAGTGCTTCAAATTTTAAGGTCAAATATGTCAAAATCTGAAAATCAGGGAAAACACTTCCACTTTTTGGCCAAAAAGTGGACTCAACTTCTTGCTAGCACCCCTCATCATTGCTTTGAGGATTAAAATAAAATTGTGTTTGATTTGTCTTGTAGTATTATTTTCAACTTGTGTCATTTAGATGCATATGCACTTCTCTCATGTTTCATGATGATCTTGAGAACCAAAAGCATTTTGGTGACATTGGTTGTCTAAAAGGTTACCTACATATTTGATTTGGAGCTAAAATTGAATAATCATGCAAGTGTGAAGGAAAGGAATTGTGTGTGCTCCCTCCTAAATGCTTTACACAACTTAGGCAGTCAAACTAAAAATGTACTTATTCGCTAATTGTTTATCTTTAGAGGGGCTTCCTTGGTGAGAAAATGTAATCACCCCAAGGGAATGACCCAAGTGGTAACGAGCTAATGCCAAGCTCTTCCAAACCGTGATATAAATGTGTGGTTATAATGAAAATTGTTATAAATGGGAAGTGGTACATGATAGCTCTCCCCCAACATCTTGATGATGCATAAAACCCTTGTTCTAAGGGTTGGGAGACCTCTCACAAGGAGTTTATCATTACACAGCCTAAACTTGAAGCCCTTATTACAAACCTTTGTTTAGAAATCCAAATATTCTTAATACTTGTTGGTACAAGAATAGTCATTCTGAAGTCATCCCACATTCTTACTATTCAATTGTAGAAACAAAAAAAATCCTTTTGATCTTCAAATTTTAAGGATTTTGAGATTTGGTGGTCTTGAGAAGTATGTGTTGTGGAGGGGAGTTAGTGTCGCCAAATCTCTAACTGTTCGAATTGTTTAGTGTTTGGAGAAATCCAAGTGGGAATTCAACAAAGTATAGCCATTTCGAACCTAGGATTGTAATTGATTGTGAGTTAGTTTGATAGATTGCTTGGTTCCAAAACATTCCAAAAATAAACATTCACTATCTTCAAAATTTCAAACACTTTGGTTTAAATATGGGTGCCTCTTGATTTAGCTTTGATATTGCTGCTTGTCCTAAGGGTTTCTATCCTTAGCAACTTCTAAATATCTTGACTTGATCATAATCCATATTTCCTAAAGACAACATAGGAAATTGTGGATCTAATCTCATGATTTTCATGAAATGGAAATTGTGAAAGTTATGATGTTTTTGATATAAACATTTAGTTTGTAAACTTAATCAAGAAGAGTGTTTGTATAATCAATTCACTTAAGAAAGATAAAATTGACACAAATTGAACCCTACATGACCATTTGGAGATCAAACGCTCCTGTTTTACAACCCAACCTTCCAAGTGCTATCATCCAACCAAACTTTGAATACATTGAGGGAGAAAAAATGAATATTATCAACAATTTGAGAAGCTTCACTTTTGAAACCAAGGAAACATCCAATTAGTGGAGAATTGTTGCAACTATCTTGGATAAAGAAGAACGAAGAGAAAATATTTTGGCTAGAAGGCCCATATTACCCTCCATGGAAATAAATATCTTCTTCTTTAATGATCTCACGCAAAATAAAAATCCTCAAACACAAGGTCTATTGGTTGTCATTACAAACTTAGGCACCTTAATTCGAGAGCAATAAAAAACCGAACTACAACACTATACCTAAATAGAAACAAATTATTGGTAACTTTTATGAATGGGTACTAAGAAGACATCCATACATGTATGCATTCTTTATGGGTTAGAATATAGATATTTTTCAAGATAATCAACCTATCTGAATGATCCATCATACAATCAAAGTTTGTGAAGTAAAACCTGCATCCCGTCATCACAAACATAGATATCATAACTCAAAGTTTGGTAGGAAGTGGGTTGTAATTCTTTACCACAATCGTTACTATTTCTTAAGAAACTACTATAATCGAGCTAGGAGAAGGACAATAGTTTTAAACATCCCCATTTATCATGTCATCAAAGTCAAACATTGGGTCTTTAGGATTTGAACATTATAGAGGTTTAGCATCATTCTCACTACCGTGGTCTTGGAAAAAATATAGGTTCCTTCTAAGTCAACATTGGGTCAAACATTTTATCCATCCCTTCATCAAAATTTGATGCTTCACCTCACCTATCTTTGTAAGATTTTTGAACACACCAACATATTTTAACTTAAGAATCAAATCAAACCAACCCCTAACTTTGTGAAGCTGTATGTGAACTTTATCCTTTTCCATGCACTTAGTTAAGTTAGTTATCATCCTTGAACTAGTTTATCTTGAAGGTACGAGTCTAATCTAAAGATTCTCAAGTTCATCATCATCCCAACATCAAAACATCAAACTCAAATTCAAAAGTGTTGTCCCAAAATGATTGCAAAGATCACTTTCCATATCACCCATCTTTTCATTCTCCATTATCATCATTGCTCCAAAAAGACTTAGAGTGTCCCTTTTACCTAGATTTGAGTCCACTAAAGAATTTAAACATTATAAATCTCAACACAACTCTCCCATCAGTGACCCAAAATTTATGGTAAAAATGAGATCACAATACAAGATAATTATGGAGAAAAACAAAATCACATTTACCTAAAGTGATCCAAATCCTCCAAAATTTGACCCAACAAGCCAAGTCATTCCATCACAACAACCATCATCTTCGACAAGACCATATGAAATTGAAGACATCACAAAAATTCCCTTTGAGCTTACTAGGGAGGAACTCATGGAGTGTCAAGCCTTTGAAAACATAGCTCCTACTTCTCCATCATTTATGGCTCAAAAATTGTCACAAGGCTTCACCACTCCACCATCATGGATAAATCAAACATCTACTCCTAGTCTTGTAGCTAGACTTGCCAAGGACTTTGGTATGACTTTTCCATTTGAAAGTAATACACTTGTGGGTACTCTTTATACCAATCCTCCACCTCCAAAAACCGCTTGGATGCCTACCTTTGATGCCCCTCCCATCCTCAAAAATTTGAAATAATTACATAAACCTCTTGACCTTCATTACTCCACCACAACATCCACCTATCAGGGACATCCATTTTCTTCTACATCCATGAATACCACAAGTATTCCCACCATCACACAAAGTAGTATAGACCAAGTATCTCAAGGTATTACACCAGGGCATGTCCATACTATATCACAAAGTCAACCCTCAATGCAAATATGGACATCTTTACCCAATCCTCCCATGGGTTAATCTATTCCATTGTCATCACATAACACACCCAATTCATCTATCATCAATTCAACTCAAAACAACACTTTGGGCATGAACCCTAGCAACCAAGGAAGTACCTTGATCACATCTCAAGCACTAGGAAATCCCCTAAACATTAGTCAAGGTAATATTTTCAATCAATGGGCCCAAGGTCCTAGTATGTCGACACCATTGCAAAATCTAACCACAAAATCCACATCCTTCCCCATAGTCCCCCTCACCATGCAAAATCAAATGAGATCTCAAACTTACATTCCTCCATCTCAATCCACCATTTTCTAAGGAATCTTAAACCAAGGAAACTCCCAACCTCTCATCACCCACTCACAACCCATCCAAAACATCAACACCCACAATCTATCATAGATGTCCCAACAATCAATTGGTCCTATATTGAAAAATCATACCTTAGCCTTACAACAAGCACACCAATCTTATCAACAAGCTATCCAACAACAACAACAAGTAGTGTTAGCCGCACAACAACAAAAATATTATCAAGCATCCTTAGTAGCACAACAATAAAAAAAGTCTATCAAGCATCCTTAGTAGTATAGCAACAACATCAGGCCCAACATCAAGCCATTTCCACACAACAACATCAGGCCCAAAAACAAGCCATCATGACACAACAATAATATCAGGCCCAATAACAAGCCATTGTGGCACAACGGCAACACCAAGCCCAACAACAAGCCAGCTTGACACAACAAAAACAGCAAGCCCAAAAACAGGACCTTGTGGTGCAACAACAACAACAAGCCTTACTAGCTCAATAGTATGCCCAATATCAACAAAAACAACAACAACAACAAAGTTCCTACTATATCCCCCAACAAAACATCATCAATCCAAACACACTAGGAACATACACATCAACACCTCAATCACCTTCACATAATCTCACTCCACCATACACCCCATACAACACATTGTCATATCAAAATCCTATAAACAACTCATTCTTCATCCCATCGTATGTTCCTCCACCAAATCTAAAGATGATCTAGCTTCGCAAATCGAGGTGCTATCCCAAGAAATGAAGGACCTTCAGATGGGCAAGACAAAGAAGCCCCATATATAGAACCTATGTGCTTACCCCTTTGACTGAAACATTGCAATGGTACCATTCCCTCCCAGATTTGAGATCCCTAAATTTAATAAATATAAAGGGAGAGGAAGTCCTATAGACCATATCAAAAAATTCAATGTCATGTGTATGGAGGTAGCTTATAATGATTCATATCTAATGTGTCTTTTCCTACGAAGTTTAACAGGTCTTGCCATGGATTGGTTTTCTCATCTATCTCTTGGAATCAAAAATTTTCAAGAAATTATTGATCGATTCATCGACCACTTCTCCTTTAATATTGAAATGGATGTAAGCTTAGAAGAGTTTTATACTCTCAAAAAAGCCAAAGGAGAAAATTTCACCAATTTCTTACAATGATGGAGACAAAAAGCTAGTAAGAGCAAGTGGACCCTTCCTGATGAAAAACAAGTAGGAATCATCATAGCCAATGTGGATCCCGATCTCTCCTTCCACTCGAAAATGTAGTGCATCACATCTTATGACAAACTTGTCCCTCGAGCCCTTAACATTGAAAGAACTCTAATATCACAGGGAAATAATCATGCTTACAACCACCCATCAACTAGTTCAAATGACAAACCTCGTGTTTGGGCTAAAAACAAAAAAAATGAAGAAATGATGGTGTGGTAGATGCTAAGGTGGTCCTAACTGCACCTAGACCCAACAAAAATCATATTGCTAACATTCAACCAACTATGCAACAAACAATACCCCCTCAGAACAATCAAATCAACAACACTGAGATGCAACAACGATGAACTACCAATATGAACAACTATCCCAAGTACAAGTACACATAGTTATCTGAACCCATCAAAACCATCATGAAAAATTTGGTAGAATGAAATATGATAACATTTCCCAACTTTGAAAATTACCACGAACTGCAAGAGAAACCATCCTGGTACAACAAAAATGATCTTTGTGACTCATAAAATCAAAGGACACAAAACCGAAAATTGCATGAGACTCAAGAACATTATCCAAGATCTCATAGAGAACGAAACCATCTCTATTGAAGTACCAGCTGGGAATCAAGATCTCAAGATATAAAATAACCCTATGCTAGATCATAACAAAGGGAACAACAACAAAAAGGCTAAGAATTATAAAAACATGGAGCATAGCTATTCAAATGTGGTTGCATCCTATGATAGCGTCATTATGGTTGTCATCATCAAAGGACCTAGTTCTGAGTGTGGAGTCACCACACGACGTCGAAAGGTCACTATTGAAGGTGTCCCTTCTCAGTCTAGGGCACAACCTACTTTGCCAACATCAAATCCTAGCAAGTACAATCTCGTAGACTAGCTTAAGAAGACCCCCACATAGATATGAATCTTAGAACTATTGAGGCTATCTCCCACATATAGAGAAATCTTAGAGAAAGCCTGGTTGGAGTCATCTATCCTCGAAGATACTGATACAAATCAGTTTCAAGCTAGGGTAGGGCACATTACCAATAATCTTCTTACCTTTTCTGAGCAAGACCTACCATCACAACCATCTCATAATCGAGCTTTACACCTTGAGGTATATATTCATAAAAATAAGTAAAAAGAGTCTTAGTAGATGGAGGTACTAGTCTGAACATTTGTACCCTTAAGTTGATCAAAGAGCTAGGCTACTTAGAAGATACCATTGAGAAAATAAAGAGTACCACCATCAAGGCATATGATGACCAAGAGCAGGTATCACAAGGCATCATTGTATTACCCATTCAAGTGGGACCTATCATTATAGAAACTACTTACCAAGTGCTAAATCTTGATCTTCCATACAACATATTGCTTGTCCAACCATGGATCCATGCCTTAAAGCTATTGCTTCAACCTACCATCAATGTGTTAAGTTTCCTTTCGAACGAAAAGAAGTTACCATCTATGAAGATCTTGAGCCTTTTTACTACTACAAAAATCTTGAGGCTAGGTTCTATAAGATCCTCAAGTGCCTAAAAATGATTAAGGGCCTACATCCATACCTACCTCATTTGTTGAGCCCTCATATATTACATCTACCTCAACAAAAAATACACCCATTGTGTAGAACATTCCTGACATCAAAGTATTAATCTAGGATGATGGTTGTGGAAATTATAAACTACTAAAATATACCTTTATCTCAGGAGAATTATCTCTTTCTCCTCAATCTCATGGGAAACCTACATCTAGCACCAAAGAGCCTGAAACAATCAAGATGGAAGCTACTACCTTCACCAAATGGGGGGATCTGAATCAAGAATATGTCAATGAGGAGGATATCTCTAAACTCCTCTATCAAAATGAATGATCTATCCTTCTTCTTCCTATGGAAGATGATAATAAAGGCTTGGAGCTCATGAAGGGAATGGGTTATAACAAGAATGAGAAACTAGGAAAAAATGAAAATGGCTTGCTAGAACCTTTTGTTCCTGAGAAACAATTAAAGAATCTTGGTTTAAATTGTATTGTTAGCAAGGTTATACTTATTGGAAAAGGTACTTATGTTAAATTGGTTGAGACTTCCTCTTGGTTACCTAAACCATGAGACATGACCTTAGATGACTTCCTCCTTGATATTGATGATCTATTTGAAAACAACTCCCTATTCATGATATCCATTACATCCTTTGATCCAAGCAATCAGCCCACTAAACTATGCTTGGTATACCCACAACTTATTGAAATGGACTAACAAGGACCACCGATTCTTGATTTATTCAAAAATGATGAAGCAATCTTATAATTCATGGGACTCTATGACAACTTATCCTAGGCAGATCACAAAGCAGGTTTCAACATAGAGCTAGATACAGGGGCATACTATGGAGAGATGATTGAATCCTTCAGCCACAAAATTGATGAAATACAACTAACATGCATATCCTTGAGTGAAAACCACATTGTGACACTCTCTGATCCTAAAATAGTGCAAATAAAGTACGTATCCTAGGGTGAAAATATCTCTGAGGCACCCAAAGATGAGGTATTCAATCTCCCCCTTAGTGTAATGCATCTTGAAAAGTCAGTAGTGCTAGCAGAAAAGGCAACCCTGGTCAATCTAGGAACAAAAGAAGCACCAAAGATCACTTTCTATACCGAATCCCTGTTGAAAGAAGAAGAAAAGAACCTAACAACATTCCTAAAAGAATGAAGAGCTAACTTTGCATGGTCATACTTAGATATGTTTGGCCTTGATCCTAAAGTAGTTGTGGATCATTTAGCGGTATATCCCGAAGCCAAGCTAGTCAAGCAGAAGTTAAGAAAGTTGCACCCTCAGATAGCACTCTTGGTGAAACTAGAGTTACAAAAACTTCTGGACGTTAGGTTCATCAGAATAATAGATTATCTTGAGTGGATTTAAAACCTGGTACCAATCTC
The DNA here is from genome assembly GCA_007115665.2 of Sequoiadendron giganteum. NCBI lineage: Eukaryota > Viridiplantae > Streptophyta > Pinopsida > Cupressales > Cupressaceae > Sequoiadendron > Sequoiadendron giganteum. The sequence goes on along the minus strand of CM021103.1, from coordinate 642,765,518 downwards.
AAAACCCATAGGGGGAATCAAAATTAGCACCGATTTTAGAGACTTAAACAAAGCATGCCCAAAGGATGATTTTCCTCTTCCCAACATCAACCTCTTTGTAGACTTAATAGCTAGGCATGAAATGCTATCACTCATGGATGGTTTTTCAGGCTACAACCAAATCATGATCGCCAAGGAGGATCAACATAAAACTGTATTCACTTGTCCATGGGGAACATATTGCTGGAACGTGATGCCATTTGGGTTAAAGAATGCAAGAGAAACCTATCAAAGAGAAATGACCCTCATATTGCATGACATGATCCAAAAAATAGTTGAAGATTATGTGGATGATATTTTGGAAAAAACAAAGAAAATAAGTGAGCACATACAAGTCTTAGGACCCATCTTTGATAGGATTGAAGAATACAAGGTACGATTGAATCCAATAAAGTGTGTCTTTGGGGTTACATCAGGGAAAATTCTTGACTTCATTTTCTCACAAAGAGGGATAAAAAATGATCCAACAAAGGTAAAAGTGGTGTAGGAGCACCTGCCTAAGTGCTTAGTTATGACCTTATCTAGAAGGTTTTTGTTTTAAATTTCTTTTTGATGTTTTGGAAAGGTCTAAAACACCTTTAATAATGTGTATGAGGACCTTTTGGAGCTTAGGTAAAAATTAGAAAATATTAGGAAATGTTTTGGTGGCCATTTCCTATGTTTTTGTAAAAAGTTCGAAAACACACTGTGTTTTCAAACCGCATGTTTTTTTGCCATTCTTGGTTAAAAACGTGAAACCTAATGAAACCTAATGGTTTTGGAGGCATGAAAAAGACTCTTTCTCGACCTGGGAAGAGGTTAGAAGTTTTTATGTTGGCAGCTTCAAGAGGAAACAAAAGAAAAATAGCAATTTTTGGTGTGGAAAACCCTGTTTTCTGTAGCAGCAGCTTGCATGGATTAAATGAGGCATTTCGTGGATTCATTTAGCATGTATTAAGCCTCTGGAAGTTCTTTTTTCACCATTTGAATAGTTGTTACATCGCTTTCTTTATTTCTTCTAAATTCTGTATTTTACCTTATTTGTTGTTTGGACTGGTAAATGGAATAAAGAAGGAGCTTTAGCCCACACTCCCACCGTACCAAGAAGCATGGGAACATTGGGAACATGGCTAAGCTCCTTTAGTGTACATAGGTTAGCAGTAGGAGTCAATAGAGTTCAAAAAAAAAGCATGCTAAATGACTTTTCCTAGGCGAGACAGTGAGAACCCGGCTAGGAAAAGCTTGAGGACAGCGTGAATAATTTGCAGGGGAGTGAAGATTTTTAAAAGATTCTTTTTTGAGGATTTAGGGGAGTGTCTTGGCTGTGCATTGTGACAAGGAAGAGCTCGTAACAGTCCGTTTTCATGAAGAACTTTTCACCAGTCCTAAACTGGTTCTGAACAGTTTTGAAACCATAGGGTTCTTGGCTCCTTTTGCATTTGGATGGAGTACGGCCTGTACAGTGCTGAAACCCTAGAAATCTTGAAGGTCTAGCATGTGAAAGACATTCCCTAAGCAAAGAGGATAGGTCCTTTGGTGGGTTTAGATCAAAATTGCATTGTGACTCTGTTTCAAAGACCTAATTGTGGCTTAAGGCTACTAGCCTTTCAAAACCAAGAAAAGCATTTTCTTGAAAGAGATGGAGAGTTTGTGAATGGAGGTTGATCAGGAGCTTTAGTCAAATGATTTTGGAAGCCATGGAAGCTTTTCACACCCCTGCAACAAGATTTGTAAACATTTGGAGATCATCTAGTCTTTAAGAGCATTAAGGGCTAGATGGAGAATGTGAGAAGGAGCACCAAGAATTTCTTGGTACCAGAAAATTTGTAATGATAGCAGGGTTGGTAAGTGAACCAGGGGTGCCTCAATAGTAGAGGACCTATAGGTTGTAGGGTGAATGAACTAACACCTTAGGAGTTCTAAAGACAAGGACTCAGAGCATTGAGATTGTGTTTTCTCAACATCAACCCTAGTTCTATCAAAAAGCAATCCTCGACATGGGACCACTAAAAAAACTAAAACAAATGAGAGGATTACAAGGAAGATTTTAGTCCATTAGAAGGTTCATAGTGCAGTTATCAGATATCCACCCCTTTCATATCTCCTCCATAAAGGGATAAATTACAAATGGGATGACAAGTGTGATAAATATTTCTAGAAGATCAAATATTATCTACTAACAATTCTAGTGCTCATGCCACCAATACCAAACAAGCCATTGATCTTATATATCTCAACAACATCAGTAGCACTAGGAGATTTTTTGGCACAACATGATGACAATGGAAAAGAAAGAGATATCTAGTATATCATCAGAACCTTGGTGGGCTATGAAATGAACTATTTACCTATAGAGAAATCATGCCTAGCAATAGTTTTTTCTTCACAAAAGTTCAGACATTACACGCTGTCACATCAAATCAAGCTCATCACAAAGATAGACCCATTGAAATACATGTTATCTAAGCAACTCTCACAGGTTGAATGATCAAATGGGTGATGATATTAATTGAATTTGACATAAAGTACGTGGAGCGCAAGGAAATAAAAGGACAAGTGATCACATACCAACTAGTAGAAGCACCCATTTATCCAGAAAATCCTTTGGTATATGAGTTTCCTAATGAATCAGTAATTCCTTCTCAACCTCATAGATCAATGGAAAGTTTACTTTGATGGATCATTCACCCAACATGGATCTAGAGCATGCATCCTTTTCATTACCCCTCAAGGTGATTGCATTCCAAATTCATACATGCTATCATTTCCATGCACTAACAACATTGTTGAGTACAAAGCCCTAATCATAGGTTTATGGATAGCAGTTCAGTGAAAGATTCAAGAAATGAAAGTCTATGGAGACTCACAACTGGTTATTAACCAAGTCAATGACAACTATCAAACTAAAGATGACAAGCTCACCCCTTACAAGAAGATGGTAGAGAATCTCAAAGATCTCTCTATAGACATAAATTTTGAGTAGATTCCTCACATGAAAAAAAAAGAAAAATATTCCATGAAAACCATTTGATCACTATTGGACATGCCAAACAACGTCCTTCAATGTGAATTCTTGGTCGAAAAACTTCTCATACAAACTTTTGAAATCCATAAATCTGAATTCGCGTGTGTCATTGTTGGTCCTAGATCCTCATGGTATCATGCCATCTTTACCTACCTAAGTAGAGGAACCTTCCCATCTAATATCACCTTGAACTTTAGAAAGAACTTTGTCAAAAAGGGATTGCGATTTATGATCCTAGGTAATACCCTTTACCGTCAAAGCATCGAAGGAACATTACTATGATGTCTTAACCAAGAGGGAGCCTTAACTGCTTTAACAAAAGTACACAATGGAAAATGTGGTTCCCAATCTAGTGGTATGCTATTAGCTAAGAAATTGTTAAGGATAGGGTACTATTGGCCAACCATAGAGAAGGAAGCCCATCAATATGTGCAAAAGTGTGTCGAATGTTAGCAACATGGAGATATGATTCATGCACTAGCTTAGGAATCACAACCCATAATCACACCTTTTTCACAATGGGGACTTGATCTCATAGGAAAAATTACCCCAAACTCATCTAATGGCCACAAGTTTATCATATCTACCACTAAGTACTTCACTAAGTGGGTAGAAGCCATTCCTATGAACTATATAACAGGGAAGCAAATTTCTAAGTTTATCCTAAATTACCTCATCTGCTGTTATGGTGTCTCACAAACGCTTATCTCAGACAATGGGACACCCTTTAAGAATCAAGATGTGAAAGAACTATGCCAAAAATTTAACATCTAGCACCGATTCTCTACCCCATATTATCCTAAAGGAAATAACCAAGCGGAGGCTACAAAAAGAACCATCCTAAAAATCCTAAAGAAAACAGTCAACGCAGCTAGTCATGACTAGCATTTGCAGCTAAATCTTGCTCTCTGGGCCTATCAAAATAGTATCTGCACACCAACAGGTGTAACCCCTTTGAATTTGGTCTATAGATCACAAGCTATCTTTCCTATTGAGGTTGATCTCCCATCACTATGTGTGTCACTACAATATTTGATCATTGATGAAGAATGCAAAATATCTCGGCTAAATGAGCTAGAGTTCCTAGACGAGCGTCATCTTGATTCCCTTAATCACTTGCAAGTATATCAAAATTGACTAAAATAAAGCTATAAAAAGAGAATCAAATGTCAATCTTTCTAGGTAGGGGATCTTGTCCTAAAGAAAAATCAAAAGAATCTACCAGATCAAGATAGTAAAGGAAAATTTGAGCCTAACTGGTTGGGTCCTTTCATCTTCACAACAAGCTATGGATCAAGAGCATATCAGCTATCAACACCTGAAGGTGAACCCTTGCAAGAGCCAACTAACAACTTGCATCTCAAATTTTTTCATGCCTAGTCTTGAAGGGTATAAACCAAAAAATATAAAATAATAAAAAATTGATCTAAATCCAAAAAAATAAGAAAAAGGATTGAAAAAGTAAAGGAAAAAAATTATCCTCTAGTGAAAACCACCTGGGTGGCACTTTGGGCCGATACCTTGGTGAAAACCCGATAAAAAGGCACCTCACATAAATAAAGCAACTCCATCTATTCTTTGGCTCTTTGGTCCCATCATTCTTTGCGCTACCATTGATCCATCACCCATCCACATCCTTATCATAGCTTGATACTGTGAAGAATCGTATCTCTTTACTACTATGTAGCATATTTCAAAGGTTAGTTTGTCCTACCTATATCAAATTAGTCTAACTTGTCACACTGGGAGAAATTCATTATGGATCATATTGTGTCCTTGTATATCTTGAGGTCATTGGAAATCTCTTCGAAAATCCTAAAAAAATTCATAAAAATTTATCAAAAAATCCAAAACATCCAAAATCTTGTATAGCTAAAATCCCAAAAACATTCAAAAAATTGTAAAGGCTAAAATCCAAAACATCCAAAAAACATCAAAATCTCTAAAAAGGTCAAAACATAAAAAATACAAAAAAGCAATATCTCTGTCGATCTACGTTGTCTTTAAGCTTGAACATATGCAAGGCCATCATTGATGTGCCCCTGAGACACCCTAGGTCAGTCCTTTAGGAGTTCGTCAAAATAAATTGAATTTCCATCATTTGTTCATATCTTCATCCTATAAATGGGTTGAGTCTGTTGAACTATGTGGTCTCTACGTGTATAATGTAGTCAAGGCTTATCTTTGATCAGCCCTCAAGACCCCTAGGATAGGTCTTATAGGTTATGTTCTTGGTCGAAACTCCTTAAAAATCCCTAAACATTGAAATATTCCAAAAAATCTCAAAACATCCAAATATTCGAAAAATCCAAAAAACATTTGAAAATTGAAAAACCTTAAACATTCAAATATCCAAAAATACCAAAAACATTAAAAAAACCCTAAATATCCTCAAAAAATTGAAAAGCCCAAAATATTCACATAAAATTTCAAAATACCAAAACAAACTCAAAACATTTTCAAAATACCAAAAACATTGAAATATTCTAGAAAACCCAAAACCACCCATCCCATCTCGCTTTCACCCATAATAAATCATTCATCCATAATAAATTGATCATCGCCTTTACCCTTTGGCAAGTCAAGTAGAAAGCAAATGTCTCAAGTCGTAAAGTGAAAACCTAAGTGTCAAAATCTAAAGTCTAGATCATAGGTAAATACATCAATGAAGTTTGTATCAATGACTCATCTTAGCATCATTATCCTAACATCAAACAACCTCTGATCAACATGTCCTAGGATGTATCCTTACTACAATGGACATCAGTATCAGTTATCACTTTAGCTAAAATAAACAAGGCAAGAGATATAGATGACACTCACTATTTGTCTTTGACCTTTTCTTATGATCTATCTTGATGACCCATTCCGAGGACCTCTTGATGATGTCTATCAAAATGATTTAGAGAGAAAGGAAAGGGGCATCGATCATGATATTTCATTTGTTGTGCTTATGGGTATTCTTGTAATATAATCTTGGTGCATACTTTCTTAGTTGTGTGTAGGAAGGTTGTTTAGGGTATGTTGTTGACTATTGTGTATGCTTTGGTCCAATTTATTCTGAGCTTCTAACTTACATTCCAATGAGGTTTTCGTATGTCAAGATTTGAAAAAGAACTATCATATCTGTTGATGGTGTTTTCTGCACAACAACAACTCAGACATAATATGATATCCTATCTCTCTTGAAAGGTAAATCTCTATGGAAAAAGAGAAAACCCCAAGGTCTCTAATGTCAGGTCTTGACAATGCAACAAAATAACTTAGTGATAAATGTGAAAATGCTGGTAATCACAAAGGGACCTTACTACGAGCAAATACTAGACTTCGAATTTATCAGATTTAAACAATAAATTGATACTTTGAAACTTGATTTGAATCCAGATAATAAAGAAACAACAAAAGATAAAGGTTTCAGAGATAATTCTAAGACTACTTCTAACCCTAAGATCAAAAATGCCAAAAGATAAAATGCTCAAAATGGACCGATCTCTCATAAACTACTTTTTGCTTGACCCAGATGAATCTGCAATTTCACAGAAATAGTGCAATCTTCTAAGGTATTTAAAGATTTTCAAATCACAAACATTCATTCAGCCAATCCTATTGCAATTGAGATGAACAAACCCTTATAATTGAACTAAGCACAATTTTAAGTCCAAGCTAACTTTGCAAAGCAGCTAACAATCAACTAACTGCAAAAAGTATGGACTAGAGATCGCTACAAACATTCCAAACATGAAACCCTAAGCATTACCAAACAATTTAACCATAAAATTATATGCAATTTCAAAGATAGAATAACTAGAACCATGCCAGATGAAACTCAAGATAGATACCAAACACAATATCTCTCTTATATTAAATTATCTAAAATAGCAACAACTCCAGTTTTCTATTACAACACTTGCTTGAGAACAAACCCTAAGTCATTCTAATATCACTTATCTATTTTCTCTCTATCTCTATTCTTCTATGTGCCTATCTATATCTTCAAATGAGGCAACATGCCTGTTTTATATAGAATCCCTAAGATAGGTCACCTCAAAAGATAACTTACAATAAAAAACATGACCTACAAGAGGTCAGCCTCAAAGATATTCAAACATAATATGAAATGTGCCATTGGCACCAATTTCATCCAAAATGGCCAAGATACCAAAAAGGTTGGCCCAATACATGTGAATAATGGGAAGCACAAATCTCAATGTAACCCTATATAGCTACTCCCCATCCTTGTCTTTAGCTCGATCTTCTTCACCATGTACGGCCAACAAAACTCTATCTAGCTCAGCAACAGGTGGCACAAGAAAAACCCTAATACTTCTCTCAAGAGACTTGATGTCATCTCTTGCCTGCCGAACTGCACCATCCCAGTCAGACTTATTAGTCAAATATCTGTCCATGACTGCAATATAAGTTGCAGCATCATCCAACTGATGTCCAGTAACTGGTCCTTCACTGACTGGAGAATAAACATCTCTCCACCACTTCCTAAGCTGCTCCAGATTAAGATGTTTCAGAGAAAACTTGTTCCTTCTAGTCATGACCTCAAAGAATGAGATACATCTATCATAGATACTGGTCAAAGTATCCTCAATCTGCCACGCCTATTTATGGATCTTTTTCAAGGCCTTCTGCCTCATTTGCAAGATTTCAAACCATTCCCAAGGTTTGAAAACCCTTGGAAAAGGAAGAATCCCACACTTTCCCAATTTATCTTCAGTGAATCCCATGATTGTTGTGGCCTTATGCAGTAGGATGTCAGTATCCACATCATTTTGAGCTAATACAACCTTTAACCAATCCACTGATCTCATTGCATCCCCTCCAATTGACAAGATGCTCTTAATGGCATCATATCCTTTGGTTTGGACACCCTGTAACCAGGGAACTGTAGCATGTGTGGTGCCCTTCAACTTTTCAAGCTTAGAGAGTGTCTCCTAAGGTAAGAAATCTACAGCAGAGGAGGAAGAACTAATAGCTTGCAAGGGTTTCATCAACTCTTCCAAGTACTTTTTCAATTTCTCATTCTCCCTCTCTAGCTCATGCCTCGTTTGCACAACCTTCTTCAACCTACTTGACAGTAGCATGCCCCAAGTCAATAGTTTGCACATGATAATCCTGGGTAGTCACATTGTCTCTATCTTTATTTGGAATAGGGGTAGCAATATGGGCCACTCTATTGCCCAACCCATCTCTTTCAATTCGAGACACAACCTTTGCTTTCTTCTTAGTTTTTTACTTTTCCACATTAGCCATAAGGACATCCCAATTAGGAGCAAAATCCTCCACTATCACCTTTTTTCTCTTCAACTCTTTTTCTAACCATCCTGGAATAGTAGACCTAGCAGGCACTATATTTTGCCTATCTTGCTCCTGTTCCTGCTGATCATTAATTACATCCTTTTCAACACTCAACATATTAGGAATATCTATGACTGGATTCTCTTTCTCTTGTACCTATTCTTCCACCAAAACCTGTGCTGGTGAAGGGACCTTCACTGGTATCTCCTCCTCCTTTTGAGGAGACTTGTTCAATTGCTCCTTCACAGGTGAATCTACATGTGCCACCAAGGCAGACTGTATTACCTTGTCAATTTCTGCCTCTGCATTATAGAGGTCTCCCTCCTGAAACTCTTCCTCACCCAAATCTATAGGATCTTCATTCTTCTTTGGTTCCTCCTGTATGCTATCAACACCCTGAGGAATGGAGACACTCACTTGTTCAACAATAGGAATACTCACTGAAACATCCTCCTTTACTGCAGTATCCCTTGGGGAAGGAGTCCTTGACCTCCTCATGTATACTTGTGTTTTTTCCCTTGTACTTTCCACCTCTATCACTGGTGGTTCAACCTCCTTATCAATCTTGGGAACTTCCTCCTACTTTTGTGATAGCTTTGTAATCCTTCTTCTCTTTATCAATGGAGGAGTAGTTTCCACCTCCTCTTCCTTATTCTTTTCAACTTATTTCTTTGAGGAATGTCTCCTCTTCTTAGCAACATGCTTCCTCTATTTACTTACCTCTGCAGCCTTCTCATCTTGAATCTCCCTTACTTAGATTTTGAAAGGGGAATCAACCTTTTCCTTGACCTTAGGATCTGGTTCAAGTGACTCCTCGGAAGCAGAGTGAGACTCTAATTCTCCCATCAGTTCATAGGTGCATGGGACACCTTCACCTTCCAACTCTAGCATCTTGTGCTTCAACCACATCTTGGTGTATTTGATCACCGGGGTCATGATTTGATCTAACTTAGTCTTTTCTTCCTCTAACTAGTCAACATCTCCCACTGGCTCATCTTTCACTGCCTCATAGACATGACCCTGGATTACATTTCCATCCTCTTCCACTTGGTCAGGGATGGCCTTCACATTGTATAGCCTTACCAAATCCACTGGCAATCTAGAGAACTTCTTCTTCCTTACCTCAAACTCATCAGCAAGGTTAACCTAGTAATCTTCAATATGAGCCTTATGGCTATATTCCCTATTGGCCTTCTTTTGTGCTTCGCCAGTGATATCAAACCTTGATCTCTTGGAATGGAAAGAGAGACCAAGAGTACTCATCTCCTCCTTAGCAACATGAGTAGACTGAATAGAAGGAAAAACCTCTCCCATTCCTATTTTTAAGGGAAAGTAATTCCCAAAACCTGTTTTGTGCATTTCTCCCTTCATAATATTGTCAAAGTCACAAATTTGTCTAGTGACTTCCAACAATATGATATGATCAGTAGGGTATCTAGGGAGTCTATAGGGAGCCCTTTGAAAACCATCAATTCTGATGTATGAGAAAGTTGGGAATTGGATAAACCATGCCCCATATCTCCTTATCAATTCTTTAGCCTTCTCAGAAATTCTCATATGCTCTACACGTTGGAGCAATCTAGTGATGTACATTGTGAAAAAATCATTGGATCTCCTGTAGCTTCCTCCAGTTAGGTGCAGCTATGGATATACTTCATATATAGCATCCTGCCCAAAGGTACCCCTAGTGCTTAACCCCTTGTATGGGTGAAGTCTCGCCAATGCATACACTAGGTAAGAGGTCATAGTAAAAGTCTTGGTTTGTAAGACATTGCACAAATACTCATGAATCACTGCACTAATGACACCTGCCTAGTGATAGTCAATTCCTTGCTCCATTCTAGCAATTACATTGAACATCCAGGTCTTGAACACACCTGCACTCTTCAACCCCACTAGCCTGCTGAGAAGAGTGATGACATTGTAGTACTCTTTCTTGAGCTTAAGCCTGAATAGTTGCTTAGGCAACTTGGAGAAATGGGATTTAGGCTTCTCTAGCCAAGAGTTAATCACCTGCCGAGACTTAACTACATTCTCTTCATAAAATTTTCTGGCAACATCTATGTCAAAGGCCACCACATGGGACCTATCAAGCATGTCAAAGGTTGAAGCAATAGATACAGGACTAAAGCTAGCCAAAATTCTTCCCTGGGGACCAATTATCCTCTATGTCCCTCTATCATAGTTCCTGGCACACTCATAACACTACATTATGGAAGGGAAACTTGCCACATGAGCCAATCCAGAATCAACAATTCTTCTAGCCAACAAAGGAGGGCTCGGTGCAGACATCTCAGCCTTAAACTCCTCATAGTCCCACATACCTACATTGGTATTTGTGATTCCTGACCAAATTGAGGTCAGCTTGCTCTCAAGAATCTGACTCTTTACGTCTAATTTTACTTTCTCTACATTTGAGATGGTAGAAGTCTCTATACCTGGATTTATTGCCTTCCCCTTGCCTCGACCAACAACATCCTATCCTGATCCTACCTACAAACACATAAGTATGACCACAATTAGATCCACAAGAAACAATAAGTGTAGGAAATCATTACCTCAAAGTTCGGGATTTAGCCCCCCTTGCGGATTCCACCCTGAAGAGGATTTTTGAGAAAATATGGACCACGTGGACTCTAGCGAACCAAGCATGCTAATTCCCATAATACCATTTTAATCCATCCATTAACAAAGGAATATCCCAAGAGATACTTATCATAAGATCATTTAATCTATCAAATATGCCACCAATAAACAAATCCATCATAACCATCAAATTCAATATTTTCCCAGAAAACTTGGAGGAATCCACTAGAGACAGATTTTGACGAAAATAGCAATAGCTACAACCAACTCGAGAAAATACAGAGTGAACGGATTTTGGCGAGAATCGGATATATCATCATTAAAGCACAAAATCGGAAAAACGAACCAACTGCGGACATCGGGAAAATCCGAAGGAAGCGAATTTTGGCGAAACAAACGAAATCCAAGAAAAAAGTGGTAAAAAAGGAAAGAAAGAGATAAGCCGGGGAAATTCGGGGGAAGCAAAATTCCGCAAGAACGTCGAAAACCCGAACCCGTCCACATCTTCCTTACTTTCACCAAAACGATTGAAACAATTCCGCATCTAAGGCCTGTATTCCGACAACTTAATCTAGACCTCCAATGGATTGAACATGAATTTAGAACACTCCTCACAACAATTTGAGGAGGATTGGCCATGCCCTAGGTTAAGAACCCTAAAATATCTACCATGAAAGCATGGAAAACCAAGCACGACTTGCTCACACACCAAAAATGGAGAGTTTAAGACCAATGCAGGAAAACACCCAAAAGAAACAATACCAGACCAAGAATAAACATCAATGACCAACCTAGCAGACTGGTATAGCAACGAAAACCCCCAAAATGCCCAGTGATGACCGGCATACCCAAGGAAATCAGGAAACCACGAAGGACCAAAAAGTAAATGAAGCAAAGCAATTCAAAATCAATAGAGTAAAGGAGCATTTCAACATACCATGGGAGCGAAAGGAGTGGAACTGGTACAACAATGAAATAACTGTCAAACGCAAGTAGGATACAATCCACGCACGTGAAACTCAAACACACAGTCAAAACACCAAAAGTTCCAAGACTCAAGCTCAAATGATAGCAAATGAACAAACTTAGATGATGAATTACTTCCCAAAATCCAATATATCAAAGTCCCAAAACCTCCACAAAAATGCCATTAATGCGGTCGACAAGACAACCACGACCGCAAAAACCTGGGGATTCGACACGACAATGAACTTCGTGGAAATCTGGACCATATGGATTTTCCTAAAAATAGGGTCGAAAGGTAGTAACTTTAGGTCATCGAAAGAAAACCGAGAGAATCCGGCCTAGGTGGATTTTTCCGAAAGAAGTGAAAACTTCAGAATGCAGTCAGAACTCAAGATGTTCAATAATATTCAAAATGTGCTTCAATTGGAAAGATGGACATCAAAGCATGAACCCAAGCAAGCAAAAACCCCGAAAAAGAAGGGCCAAAACACCAAAAGAGAAAAAAAAGAGGGTCCCCACTTTCAATGGGGCGTGTGTGCAAAAATTGCACAACAATATCTATTTGTCAAGTCAAAGTATCCTGGTTATCAATACCTTGATGCATCATGTCTATGTGTTATATCAAACAATAAGGAATGATGGAAAATCCCAGTCCCGAAGTATGAGAATCTCATCATCCTACATTCATCTTATATCTTGCATTGTCTCATCACCATATCTAATAAAGTATTGATGGATCATGGACTTGTTGGATCTTTCGAAGCAATCATTAGGATCAACAGTTATTCATCCTTTATTCTTCTATCTTCTCTCCACACTAACTTGGTATCATGACATTCAATAAAAAAATCGCCAATGCATCCATCCTGCATCCATAAATCATGAGCATACATGCATCTCCTAATCATAGCATAAAACATCCATTACCATAATCATTTTATATCACATCATACATTCCACATCATCATTTAAGTTGTGAATAATAATATAGATTTTTTATTCTAAGCATCTTAAATCATTGTATATCATAAGAATTTGCATCCATACATCCATATGCATACATCATCATAAAACATACATAGAAAATATATAAAAATAAATGTATCCACATCATTTTCATCCATAAAATTTGCATATGAAAAACATATCATTTGCATTTCATACATCCATATCATGATCATATCACATAAGCATAATTAAATTGCATCCATTCATGAAAAAATATAAGCATCTCACATCATATGCATCCATACAATCATAAACATAAAATAAAGTGCACACATCACATCATAAATCATCCATATCCGTATGATATATATATCAAAAAATGTGTCATGGTACAAAATTTGGATTAGTGTATGAATATCGATCAAAAGTAAAATATCTATGAGGCTATCAACAAGGAGCCCATGAATATACATCAGTGATAAAGAATGGGGAAAAATTAAAAAAAATGTCTATACATCAAAAATCTAGCCTTGATGGTTGCTACCCTCTCTAGCCTATCTTTCAGGTTGATCCTCTACTCAGGGATGCACATCACTGCATTGTGAAAAATATGGCTATCGAAGAGCCACTGGAACATCCAGATGCTAGTGCATCCTATAATATGCAACCTCTATCACAGTCTCTCTATATAATCATGCAAAAATAGTCATACGATGTGTGGCCACCGTCATGGCCTCTATTTGCTGGCGTTAGGCAACCTCTTGGTCCCTCTCCACCACCATAGCCTATAATCTCTGGAAAGTCTGATCTCTATCTAATATGAATAAAATCACTTGCTAAAGAGCCTAATCCCACTCACCAGTCAATGCTTGCACCTACTATTGCAACTGTTGAATCTATGCATCTCGTGCATTTGGTGGTGGTGGTGGTCCTAGCAGTGGTTGTACCTATGGTTGCACCTATGGTGTTACTTGAGGTGGCTATCCAATTGGAGAGCCCCTAGAACCTGTCCATCCTGTCCATCTTGGCCTCCTTGTCCCTTTCCTTTGGCTCCCCTACCTCTTGGTCTCCTTCTAGGAGGAGCACCTACCAGATCTATCAATCGTATGGGTGGGACAAACCATACATCATATGTCAGAGTAGTCTAAGCTACTGGTTGGCCCTGATCATATGCCCAAGGATGGGAAACCAGCTGTCTAAAACCTTTCATGACCTCTAGAGCTAGAATAATCAATCCCCATATAGGAACCTCTCTAGTTGATCTCACAAAAAAGGCCCTATATTCATCATTAGGCCTATCTTGTAAATCCCCAAACTGGCATGCTACCCTTCCAGGAAGATACCTCTCAATAATGTGGTGCTCTCAACCCTGCACATATTAGGTCCGTCTGGCGAAAAATAATTGTTGAGTATCATAGTACCATGTTGGCATCTCTAGCTAGGGTCGCCATTTGAAAACTATCATGTCATCCAAGACCCATCTCCAATATGTGAGCCCAATCTATCTAGTGTGCCTTAGAGTAATGGAGCCCCTATATCACTAGATAATAGGATCATTTGGCTCAACGTCTACCATCTAAACAATTGGTCGAAGCACGAAAATGTGCTCCCATGCCTAAATATGTAGTGGAGTCACCCCTGCACCAATGGCCCTGCCATCACAATAGATAAAAACATGTAAATCATGATACATGGAGGCTAGCATCATGGGCCCCCATGCAAAGAGTGTCCTCCTATGCAACATGTGATGCCATGCTAAGCCCCATCCTAGGCTGAATTTCCTGTTGCATTTGTTTGGGGCCACCAACCTTGAAATGATGCCTGTAATGATAAATGTAAAAGTGGGCACATGAACTCTATATGACTTAAGGTCGATCTGAGATGTGACCAACACAATATCCTCCATCTCCATCACCTCATGGCAGACATCCAGTTCAATATCAACATCATAAATCATGCGATCACCATGAATGGGTAAGTGCAGGATTTGCCAAACATCCTCTAAGGTCACCGTCGCCTCACCTATCAGAAGGTGGAATGATGAGGTCTCATTTTTCCATCTCTTGCATAGGGTAGTCATCATAGTGAGGTGTGTCCGGATGACTGGCGTGTATACAACATACTAGAGGGTGATCTCTCCTAGGTGCTCTTGGTGTAACTTTGAAAAATTACCTAGCCTCTCCAAAATGGTGGGCCTGTGCTCCCATGACATCAGCAGTGGAATGACCTCCTACATCCATGAAGTGCACGACATCAAAAAATCAAGGAAATTTGAATCAATTTGAAATTTACATCTTAGAAATCACAAAAAGTGTCACTATTTTCAATAGCATCGCTATATTCAAATTTCAAATTATGATGCCTAAAGGCATTTTAAATCAGAAATCAAAATGTGTGTCACCAAATATAATGGCACCACTATTTTTACTTTGGCAACCCTAACCTTAATTTATAAATCGATATCAGTGTCACTAAACAAGCATGCGTTGCCATTTAAAATTAGAAACCCTAATTTTAAATCGCCAAAAGCGGCGCCAATTTTTTTTTGTCACTAATTGTAATTTGGGCATCACTATATAGCAACGCTACCAAATTCTAAATTCAAAAGTGTATTAAATGCATCAAAAAGTCAAATTTCAAATTAAGTTTCGAGTTACATACCAGTGGTCCAACGCCTAGAAGCTATTGGAACTCTCGAACTCGATCGGAGATGTGCCTGGGAAGCTCATGGCGTGCCATTTTGTTGGAGAGTCAAAGCTCAAAACAACAAGAATCTCTTAAGTGTGAATGCACAAATGAATTTAAAGTGACCCTGCTTGGCTTATTTATGCTAGCAATTTAGTGTTTTTTTCCCTAATTTCACCTTCAAGCTAGGGTTTATCATTGTTTTCACCAATTTTGCCAATCAGAGCCTAATTTTCCATTATGTTTTGATTTTTGGCATAATTCTTGCATCCCCAAACCTTTCCAGACCCCTAGACGCAAATTTTCATCTTTATTGAGAAATCAATTCAAAATTCAAAATTTCCACCCAATTTCTCTAAGGGGCAGGGAATCAACTTTATCCTTCCATTGGGGCATCTAAAAATAAATAAAAAATATTTATTGATTTAAGCAACAGTTTTTGTCTAAGGAGTGTTATTCTTTGAACCGAAGTAGCCAGTTCCTTGCTTCAAAGAGGGAAAATGTAGACACTAAAAAATTTCCTAATCGATATCATACATTTAAATCGGATTTACTAGCATCATTTCATCTTTAACCCATCCTTTTTTTTCTTAATTGATTTAATTAGCCTAGCTAATTAATTAATTGCATCATTTTCATCTATTAGTCTAATTAAGTTTAATTAGGTTAATTCAACTCTTTTTGCACTAACACTTCATCTAATTAAATTAAATAAATCAAAATATTTAATTTAATCCCCTAAGTCATCTTATTTAATTAAATAACCCTAAGTTATTTAATTAAATATCATTTCATCTTTCCCACATTTATTAAAACATCTAATTTAATAAATGCCACTTTAATTCTTCTAATCCCCTAATTGCATAAATTAAATCTTGTTTAATTATCAATTAAACTAATTCTCCTCTAAGAAAAAAAATATTCCCATAAAATATTCCTTATCCCTTTTTTGCACAATTAAAACTTTGTTTTAATTTGTAAAATGCCATTTTCCTCACCCATAGGAATATTCCAAGAGAATATTCTTATTCCTTCATCATTTGAAAAAGGGATATTTGCACTTGGCTTCAAATGCAAGTTATCTTGTAACTTGAGTTACAAGTTATCTTTCAACCTTTTGACCAAGTCACCTTTGACCTGTGTGTGTAGGTCAAAAGTGTGTTTGTTTGAAGCAAATGTGAACCCTTGATTAAATACTATCATGCATTCTCATCCATTGATGAGAATCCATGATCCATGCTTCCTCTGACTTTCATCCTGGACCATTGATTAATCTTTTCGATCTCAACCCTCCATTTCTCATTTGCTCTGTTATAAATAAAACACTGTTTGGAGAAAAATGGATCCATCTTTCAATTGAAAACCTATGTTGTTGATTTAACTTGCATCCAAACTCATACTTTACTCAATTTTAACTTGTTTTAGTTCATTTTAGTGGCATAAATAGCTTAGAGCATCCATTAATGGCTTCCTTGCATCCATCTTAGCTTAATCATAAATTAGGGTTTTCATCTTTTAGCATAGAAATAGCTTATATTAGCTTAGTAATAACATAATTAGATCATTTTTAGCATAAAATCATGGCAACTTAGCTTGCATCATATTCATTTTTTCATAAAACAAGTTTTTCATACATCAATCACAATGGTTTTATCGATTCTCTTCCATAGAATCAATTGAAACATGCTCACTAATCATGGGATTGGGAAAGGGTCATCACTTCACATCAACAAGACACCAATTCCAAAAATAGGATAAGTTTCAGATAGGCTAGATTAGGAATCTAATTGTTTTTGTGTAGTTTGTAGCTTTCATTTTCGATTAAATTCTTAGTTTAGATTTCCATTTTGAATGATCTTGTTTGTAGATGTAGGTATGCTTGGTGAAGTTATGCTTCAATTCATCATGAGTCAAGTGTAATCAAACCTCACCTACAATCCTCATCTCACACATATTATTCCCAAAAACACTTCAAGTGGAGAGATAGTATCCTTATTGTCATTGTTATTAAAATTTTAATTATTTATTTCATGGTTAGCAATATCATTAAGATCTTATCATATTTATGGATTTTGTATATTAATTTTTTAATTCTATGTAATTTGTATTTAATGATTAGAAATGTCATCAAGATCTCATCATATTTATTCATTTTTAATATTTATTTTGAAACTCCATGTATTTGATAAATTTTTCATCCTCCTTCCTTATGTCATGAGACTAAAATTGAGAAAAATTGATATCATATTTATTCACCATTTCTAAGCCTCCATCAATAATCTTCATGATTTTTTATTTATTTTTTATTAGTAACAAGTGTTTATTTTATTTAGTTTAAAAATAGGTTACAACAAAATCTTCTGGTTCTCACCAAAAAGAGAAACAATCACAGGAATCCAAACTAAAACAACAGGCACCACATAGTTACAAATACAACCGTAAAGCTCTGAAAAATATTCTTATGACAAGTCTCCAACTTTGATCCTCAACTAGGCCTTCTCTTGGTCTGAGACCGGAGGACCATAGCAAAAATTTTCCTTTTAAAATTCTTGGCTTTCCTCCCCTTGACGACTTGCCATCCATCCTCCATCTTTGTAGCCTCCTTCTGGCAATCCCTTATTTTTGTTGCAAGTCCATCTTTCAACAATTTTGCCTCCTCCTTCTACCAATCCTCCAATGATTAATATTGAAGCCATGATTCTTCCTCCAATGGTTGCTCCATCACCCCTTCCACCCCTCCGCTACTAACCCATTTTTCCTTCATCTTCGCTAGGCCTGATTTCTCCCTACATTCTGGAGTTTTAGCTCCATGATGAGTTTCCGCTACTTTTCCTTCAATATCTTTTCCTTCATCAACAAATTTCATACTAGGCACCTCAACTAGACCTATCTCCCCCAACAAATTTGAACCCCTATTTGTCTGAGGTAGATCACATTTTCCCACCGCCTCAGAAGTATCCTTAGCCTATTGATCCAAACTGCCACCCTTCTTTTCAACTGCATAATGCCTATGTGAGACATCCTGCCACCATGTAGCTGGTTTAGTCCATCTGGGTTTTGCATAGTGTGAAACAATATGGCCAGTTTGGAAGCATATCCTACAATAGAATGGTACCCCTTCATAGTCCAAAGGCTGTACCCAGCTTCCATTAGAGGTTTTGATTGAGACCTCTTCTGGAAGTGTCTTTGAGACATTTATCTTCACCAAAATCTGGGCATAGGTGGAATGTAGAAGATTTGAAGAGCCCTCATCAATCATCAAAAAATCCCCCAAAGAATTACCTATAACCTCTAAGAAAGACTCAAACCAAAAATGTAGAGGTAAGTTTGGGAGTCTTACCCACAAAGGGACTTTATCAAAGGTCTCTGATACAAGGTTGAAAGCTGGATGCCACGGTTTCAAGGATAGAGAAAATTTCTCCTCCCAACTCCAGAAGTAATCACACAAAACTTTGTTTCTATCAGCCATATTTTCAAACACCACAATAAAAAATCATCTAGTAGCTGGGTTAATTTGGATACCTCCATCTACAATGGGTTCCCAGTGCTCAGAAATCCATTTATGCAAGTCACAGAGACGGGGCCAAAAACCCCTAAAATGTCCTATTAGTCCTAAATGAGAGAAAACATCGCTATTGTGCAAAACCTCTGCCTCAAGCTCTTCTTGCAACAAAACCGCTGGTTTATTTGCATCTGTTTTCCCAGATGCTTGATGAAGAGGCTCCATTTGATCTTTAGCATCTTCTGCCTGACTTGCCTCTACCTTCAGTCTAGATCCCGTCATGTTCTTGACCTCACATTTCTCATTGCGTTTCTCTGCTTGTCGTCCCAGAGTCCTCTACTCAGAGTTCCATCCCTTGCCCCTGGCCTTGCCCCTGACGCCGCCTCTCTTTTGGTCTGAAGCCTACATAGAGGTCGTTGTTTGGCCTCTCCTTGTAGTGTCTTCAGCTCGCAGACCATAGATTAGAAGTTCGTCGGGCCTCCCCTAAGCAACCTTCCCCCCTGGTTCAGCTCAGGAAGAACCCTAGCCTCTACAATCCGTGACATTCAACCGTTTCTTGATTGGGCTTATTAATAATATGTTATTCATGATTTTTCTTTAATCTCTAAGATTACTGTAAGTTGTCAAACTATTATAAAAGGTGAGTCTATTGGAAGAATTGATAAGACATTCCTTCATTTTTGAAACAAAGCATCTTTATTTCTCATTTTTGAGATAAAATATTACTAAAATAGGAAGCTTAAAGAAATTAAAATTCACATTCAATCCACTAACAAAGAAAAAAAAATCATGCAATAATTAGATTTTGTTAGATGTTGAAGTTGTATTGCTGATATGTGGTTGTCATTGATGTCAACACTATTAGCATTGGTGATTCTGAAGGCTGTATATGTCAAGGAGATTGATAAAATTGTAATAAATATATTGCAAGCAACCAATGAAGCTGAGAAGGTCAGAGCAATGGAAAGTTGTGTTCATTGATGATCAGGTGGTGTGCACTAAAGGGTTTTTTGCTGATCTTATCTAATATGTTGTCCGAAATTTTTAGTGGTACGCATTACGAATTGAGAAATTTATGAAGATCTGTGTTCATACAGTTATTCAGTTACTGTAGCAAGTGTTTCTGAAAGATAAAATTGCAATTCTGGTGAATTGGGTTGTTGCGTATGTTTTTTAAATGTTCAGTGATATTCCTAGATTGCGCTCTATCAATTTGGTACATCTACATTGATCGGCGTGTCCGTGATTGAAGATCTTTCATTGTGTGTTCAAGTTTTTCATGTTCTTGGTCGACATGATGGTGGTAGCGTATTGTGGATCCTTATGGATGAATATTTTATTGTTTGGCATGTTCAAGGATGTTGATTTAGGTCCTTAATTACTATATTGTGATCGACTTAGGTTGGCGTGCATTAAGATTTATTCATGTATTGAGGCCGACAGTTTGTAATTCAATCATTATTTTGTGGCCAACATAGTTGATGTAAATCCATGTAGCGGATATATAAGACTGATTATCTCTTCATTGTAAGTGTTTATGTATATGTATGTGTATGCTCGATGAATATCCATGTGTGTATGTGCGAATAAAGATCAGATCATTTGAATGCAAAGCAGAGTGTGAAGAAGGTTGAGAAAAGTGTGAAGAAGTGTATCTGTGCCTAATCGAAACTGTAATAAGGCTTATGAAGAAGCTAATTTCTCAGTTCATGTTTATCAGATGGATTTAATTTGATTGACTTATGTAAGTTAGTGAGTCTTCCCTTTGAGCAGTGAGCTCTAGACAGTGTGCCTGAATGCAAGTGCATTCTTTATTCATTCTTCATTATAATTTTGATAGGGTATAATCTTGTGGACTAACATACACCGTGGTTTTTCCCCTAGTAGGGTTTCCATGTATAAAATCTTGGTGTTCATGTGTCTTTGATGTGTTATTGGTTTATGCTTGCACTATTAATTATTAGATCTGAGATTAAAAGTTGATTAATGTTGAATAAGTTTGATTTTGGTAACAACTGATTCACCCCCCTCTCAATTTCCTATCCTTGTTTTGCCAATAGATTTTATAATATCGAAGTCTTAAGAAAATTCTTTAAAACAAGTGACCAAACATTCCTAGGATAGGTGCAAAAAAAATGATTTATTTTAAGTGCATGACAAACACTACAAATAATTGTAAGAGAATCTTAAAAAAATGGGTTCAATTTAATTGCAACAAAATGTTTTGATGATGAGAGAATAAAATTTTGCATTGATATTAATGTTATAATTGGTTTTGACATAGGTGAGCACCTCTTGGGAGTCATTTAATAGCCTCCACAATTTAGTGGCATTTATATTAAAAAGGAGAAGTCATTTTCAATATGTAAGTTCTCAATAATTTCACTATTAAATTTCATCTCAATAGAAAACTTAACTTTAAAAAAAAACCTCATCAAAACAAAGAAGGTTATCAAGTATGATTATGAAGTAGAGATTATTTAGATTTGAAATAGGACCAATTTATAATAAAACTACCCTAAAAATACTATCAAAATAAGAGTTTCCTTTAATATTATAAATCTAACAAAGAAAGAGGCTTCTTGTATAACATTCACTATCTTGATTAGACGTCTAATGATCTCCCAAGCCCTCCAAATGTTTCTAAAATTACTAAATATTGAAGTTCAAACTAAAAAGTTACTAAAAATAAATTTCATATTTTTTTTTTGAAACAACTAAGTAATTGAGTGGATGGATGACATTTAAAATATCCCTTTTCATGCTTTATTTATTTCTTAAGGATGTTTCTTCCTCATTTTCTTTCTTCAGTCCCCATTTTTATAATTTCATTATTGATTAGGGAAGATTCTTTTCCATTTACTTTATTTAGAGTAACCCTCTTACATATATCTTGAGTCTACTTATCAATAGTAGTAAATTTTTTTTGGTTATTTTCAATATCTTATTTAATTGCATTGAACAAGATTGGGCCAATTCTTATTTGTTATTTTTGGCCTTTTAATATTTTTAATAAATATTTAGATCTCTTATCACCTTGTTTAAGACAATTCAATATTGCTCCAATTCTAACACCTTGAGCCTTTTTATTCTACAATCACCTTAACTTATGCTTGATATCCCCAAGAGAAGAGATTAACATTTCATTGTTAATATTTTTCTAAAGTTGGTTCTTCTTCAATGAAAATATTTATTTCAATGACCTAATGCATATCACATATCTTAAATTGCATTTTTCCATAATCAACATTATTATCATTAATACGATTGCATTTCACATCATTTTCACTAATTAATCTTATTTCTATCTATTAATTAAATAATCTTGAATTATTTAATTAATTCATGTCATCATCTAATTTAACCTTAGTCCTCCTAATTAATTAAATAAACACAAATTATTTAATTATGTCATTAACACTACTTATTCGTTTAAATTAATTAGATTGTTATCATTAATAATTTAATTAAACCACTTTCCTTTCTCTAAATTTGTATAATTAAATAAATATTCAAAATCACTCGGTCAAAAAAAATAAAATCTTTATTTGTAAAAGTCAAATGCAACTTACACGTTCATCTCCAAGATTAATTAATTATCCTCGCCCCTTTTTGATTAAGAAAATCATGACCAACGATTTCTCACTCTAATTGGTTAACTAACTCATCTATTTCCTAACTCAACCCAACTTTCTCAATCCCACTAAACACTCAATTTGAATTCTTCAATCCTACCAATCTTTTCAATCTATTCCCATTGATTATCCAATTAAAATATTTAACTGGATCAATCAGAGGAGTTAATTGACCAATCTATTTCTTCTCAATGGTTCTCAACCATTGATCATGATATTTCATTATTGAATCCATATCATTCATTTGACTTGAAAATCTATAAATCAAGCTTCTTCCCTCTAATAATTGATGTCACGTATTGATTTTATTGATTATTTAAATGCAAATTATTAATCATGATATTGTTAATTATATTATGTTAAATGATTATTTAAATTGAAGTTAAATGATTATTTAAATTAAAGACTAAATTGAAATGCAATTGCAATGATTTGAAATGCATTTTTATTTAAATTGGGGTTTGTCATTGCTGATGAAAAATTCAAGTGCAAGTGAACACAGGAATAGGTGAACGTGAGTGAAGACGAGAAAATCGATTAGGTAGAGTCATTTTAGCCATTAGACGTTTATGAGGATGATGGAATCTCACACACACACATTTAGTTATTATTTTAATGTATTTTTGTGATTATGTGCTTGCAAATTTTAAATTAAGTTTAAATTGATTTCTCACAAGTTGTGAAAAGAATATGCCTTTTTAAATGGTAATTTGAGTATTTTATGATGAAATTGTTTCTATTCAAAAAAATGGATTCCTTATGTCAATATTTTTCCATTATTTAAAAATAATAATGGTGTTATTTCAAATTAATAGAATAGACTTTTAATTGCAGAATTTATTAAAATGTAATAAAAATTGTGTTATAAAATTATTTGTTTTTATTTTTCTTATTTGAAAAATATGAAAGAGGAAATATTAGTTGAATAAATAAACAATTAGCTAAAACTAAGTTAGTGAAATCAATTGTAAAACAAATCACGTAGAAATTGGAGATTGAATTTAAAACAATAGTTGAACAGATTGAAGAAAATATCTTCAATCAATTGAAAGCAATCAAATTTTAAAAACTTGGAGTTTTGAAAATTTGATCTGGAGATCATAGTAAAATTGTGGATCTTGCTTTGGGAATAACTTCACCAATTTCATGAGAAAAGATGAGTCAGAGAAATAAATTCGAAATTGTAAAGTGTGAAAATCCGTTTTTATAAAAGGGAGAAAGAAAAAAAGACAATAGGAGGAATTTTGCCAGGGAATTTAGATAAAATTGACAGAGGCATAGATTGTTATCATTTGTTTTTATTCTGGAGCTGCTAATTACACCATGCACACACAACTTGGAGGAGAGGATTCTGATTAAGTTCTTTAAGTTTTTGTTGTTTATTTTTTGCACTTTCCATGCACTTGGCAGATCAAGAATAGGCACTGCCAGGGAGAGCAAGGAATGCTCAGGAAGAGTGTAAATTCTAAACTGGGTTTTGGAAATAGGAAGTTCCAGAAAAATAACAATAATAACTAGAGGGGTAACAACAATCAGCAGATCAAGAATCTGAAGAGAGGAATAAACACTCAAGATAAAGGAGAAGGAAGCTTTGGTGGAAACAAGAAAGTAAATAATAATAACACCAACTTCTCCAATATCAAGAACAGGACAGGTGGTCACCCAGGACCACAAGGTGGATGCTATAATTGTGGAGGAGATCACTATGCCTCCAATTGCACTCAATGAATAGGAGCTCAGTGAGGTGGTAATGATTGGTGAGCACCGCAACACTAGATTCATGCAATAGTTGACAACCATCAAGTAGACTTTTAGGCTTCGCCTATTCAGATGTTGGGTAAGAGTTTTGGTCAATCTGTTTCTATTTTGATAGATACATGAGCTACTAAATGCTTTATTGATCCTAAAGTAGCTGCTAAATTACCTATTAGACCTGGTTTTATGTCACATTCATGGAAGGTTCAGTATGGAAATCGAGCAGAGAAGAGGGTAGATTCATGTCTATCATGCAGCAATTTAGAGCTACCTAATTTCCAAACCCAAGTTAACCTTTATGTAGCACCATTGGGTTCTTATGATGTGATCTTAGTGATCAATTGGTTAACTGAGCATAAAGCCATAGTGAACTGTAAGGACAAGGTTGTGAGTTGTATGGATGATTTTGGACATCCAGTTGAGATTTTATGATCTCGAGAGTCTCTAGAGTTGAGACATATCTCAGCCATGCAGCTAAAGAAAGCACATCGGAAAGGATGTTCCATAATTTCTATTTTGGTGAGTGACTTGGATAATGTCCAGCAGAGTCCAAAGGACTATCCAATTCTCAAGGAGTTCTTGGATATATTTCCAAAAGAACTTACTGAATTACCACCGAAGAGAGAATTTGATTTCTCGATTGAACTTTTACTTGGAACGGAGTCTCAATTCAAGGATCCATACATAATGACTACTACAGAGTTGTATGAACTGAAGGTTCAATTGTAGGAGTTACCGAAGAAGGGATTTATTAGACCGAGCGTATCCCCATGGGATGTACTGGTAATCTTCGTTAAGAAGAAAGATGGAACCTTGAGACTATGTATTGATTACAAGATGTTGAACAAGGTTACCATTAAGAATAGGTATCCTTTACCTAGGATAGATGAGATGTTTGATCAGATGAAAGGGGCCATAGTGTTTTCTAAGATTGATCTTATATTAGGTTACCACCAGTTAAGGATTAAGGATGAGGATATTCCAAAGACAGCTTTCAGAACTCGGTATGGACACTACGAGTTCACAGTGGTACCTTTCGGCCTAACAAATGCTCCAACGACATTCATGAACCTTATGAACAACATATTTAGAGATTGTTTAGATTATTTCATGCTTATATTCATTGATGATATTCTGATTTATTCTAAAACAAAAGAGGAACATGAGAAGCACTTGAGAATATTCTTGCAATGACTAAGAGATCGAAAGCTTTTTGAAAAGTTTTTGAAGTGTACTTTCTTTTAGAAGAAGGTTCACTATTTGGGACATGTCATATCTGCTAAGGGAATATCAGTTGATCCTATGAAGATAAAAGCCATTATAGATTGGCCAACACCACAAAGTGTTACTAAAGTTCGTAGTTTCATGGGAATTGCAGGATACTACAGGAAATATCTAGAAGGATTTTCCAAGATTGCAACACCCATAACTTCTCTTCAGAAGAAGGGAAAAAAATATGAGTGGATTGAGAAGTGCGAGGAAGCATTTCAAATTCTTAAAAAAAAGTTGACATTGGCACTAGTGTTGACTATACTAGATCCTAATGGGCACTTCATAGTGGTTACAAATGCTTCAGGTGAAGGTGTAGGAGTTGTGGTAATGCAGGAGGGGAAAGTGGTTGCATATGAGTCCAGGAAATTGAAACAGTATGAACTAAATTATGGGCCACATGATCTTGAGCTTACAACTATTGTTCATGCATTACAGATGTGGAGACATTATCTCCTAGGGAAGCCATTTGAGCTTAAGACAGATCATTTAGGATTTAAGTACATCTTCACACAACTGAACGTCAATGCGAGATAGAGGAGGTGGCTTGAGTTCCTAAGTGAGTATGATTTTGGTATTGAGTATATCAAGGGTAAGGAAAATAGGGTTGTAGATGCTCTTAGCAGGAGAAGACATCTCTTTGCTATGTTGACCACAAGGTCAAATTTGAGACAAAAAGTGTTGCAGTATCTTCCAGGAGATGAGCATTATGACAGGGTCAAGAAAGCCTTAGATTCAGATCCTTTAGATCATAGATTTGATGGATATGTGATGGAGTATGATGGTATTGTCAGATATCAGAGAAGGATGTATATCCCTGAGGGTGGAGATTTGAGGAAATTGATTCTTGAGGAAGTTCATGATGCACCTTATTTAGGGCATCCAGGAGTTACGAAGATGGTAGCAGAGTTGAAGGCTTTGTATTTTTGGCCTAAGCTCAAGAAAAATGTTATGGAGTATGTGGCTAGATGTTTGGAATGCCAGCGAGTCAAGGCTGAGCATGTGCATCTAGAAGGACTTTTGTATCCCCATGATATACCTGAGTATAAGTGGCAAGTAATCAATATGGATTTTATCCAAGGATTACCTTTGAGTAGGTATAGGCATGATACCATCTTAGTAGTTGTTGATAAGCTAACGAAGGTTTCAAATTTTATACCTAGAAATCTAAAAGATGGATCATTGAATCTTGCGAGGAAATTTGTGCAAGAGATATTCAGATTGCATGGTGTACCAGAGACCATTATTTCTGATAGAGATACTAGGATGACATCTAGGTTCTGGACTATACTGAATGCAACTTTGGGAACTAAATTGAATTTCAGTTCTGCATATCACCCACAACCCGATGGCCAAACTGAAAGGGTCAATCAGGTTGTTGAGGATTTATTGAGGATGTACTGCATGGATGAGCAATACAAATGGGATGAATATTTTCCATTGGTTGAGTTTTCCTACAACAACTCATTTCATGCATCTTTGGGTATGACACCTTTTGAGGCACTTTATCGACAAAAATGTCGCACACCCATCAGTTGGGACATGATGGAAGGCAGGATCATCATTGGTCCGGATATGCTCAAGGAAATGGATGAGAAAATGAAGTTGATCAAGGGTAGGTTGAAGGAAGCAACTGATAGACAAAAGAGCTATGCTGATAGGAACATGAATTTCAAACAATTTGCTGTAGGAGATAAAGTCTTCTTGAGGGTTAAGCCTCATAAGAGCTCTATCTCATTTGGGAAATCATCAAAGTTGGCACCGATATTTGTGGGACCCTTTGATGTACTGGAAGTTATTAATCCAGTTGCTTATAGACTACCGTTACCACCTGCTCTAGCTCAACTCCATAATGTTTTCCATGTTTCTTTGTTGAAACCATATCATCGTGATGCATCTCATATTCTTGATTAGTGTTCATTACAGGTACAAGATCTAGGGGTGGTGCTAGTGGAGCCCATCCAAATCCTAGATAGGCATAGCATTAAGCTGCATAACAGGGATAGTACTCAGTACAAGGTCCAGTGGGACTAGTATATTGAGGATAGTGCTACATGGGAGGATTCTAAGATGATTGACTGTCATTTTCCTCATTTTCTTTCATAGATTAGTATTTGCTTTATGCGGAGATACTTGATACTTTGGTTTTCGATTCACATGTTGTGAATTTTGATAGCGTGGATTCTACTATGATTTGTTTATGTTTATGTTTGAGAACTATGATGTTAGTTACTATTTCATTATGATCGAGATACTATGTTTTTACTGATTGAGATAGTATGTTATATTGATTGTGATTTTATGTTTATTGAATGATTAATAAGACATCGAGACGATGTCTCTTCCAAGAGGGGGAGGATGTCACATATTGATTTTATTGATTATTTAAATGCAAATTATTAATCATGATATTGTTAATTATATTATGTTAAATGATTATTTAAATTGAAGTTAAATGATTATTTAAATTGAAGATTAAATTGAAATTTAAATTGAAGTGAAATTGATATTGAAATTGAAATTGAAATTTAAATTGGGGTTTGTCATCGCTGATGAAAAAATCGAGTGCAAGTGAATGTAGGAATAGGTAAACGTGACTGAAGGCGAGAACATCGATCATGTAGAGTCGTTTTAGCCATTAGATGTTTATGAGGATGATGGAATCTCACACACACACATTTAGTTATTATTTTAATGTATTTTTGTGATTATGTGCTTGCAAATTTTAAATTAAGTTTAAATTGATTTCTCACAAGTTGTGAAAAGAATATGCCTTTTTAAATGGAAATTTGAGTATTTTATGATAAAATTGTTTGTATTCAAAAAATTGGATTCCTTATGTCAATATTTTTCCATTATTTAAAAATAATAATGGTGTTATTTCAAATTAACAGAATAGACTTTTAATTATGGAATTTATTAAAATGTAATAAAAATTGTGTTATAAAATTATTTGTTTTTATTTTTCTTATTTGAAAAATATGAAAGAGGAAATATTAGTTGAATAAATAAACAATTAGCTAAAACTAAGTTAGTGAAATCAATTGTAAAAAAAATCAAGTACAAATTGGAGATTGAATTTAAAACATCAGTTGAATAGATTGAAGAAAATATCTTCAATCAATTGAAAGCAATCAAATTTTAAAAACTTGGAGTTTTGAAAATTTGATCTAGACATCACACTAAAATTGTGGATCTTGCTTTGGGAATAAATTCACCAATTGCATGAGAAAAGATGAGTCAGAGAAATCAATTCGAAATTGCAAAGTGTGAAAATCCGTTTTTATAAAAGGGAGAAAGAAAAAAAGAGAATAGGAGGAATTTTGCTAGGGAATTTAGATGAAATTGACAGAGGCAGAGATTGTTATCTTTTGTTTTTATTTTGGAGCTTCTAATTACACCATGCGCACACAGCTTGGAGGAGAGGATTCTGATTAAGTTCTTTAAGTTTTTGCTATTTATTTTCTTCACTTTCCACGTACTTGGCAGATCAAGAATAGGCACTGCCAGGGAGAGCAAGGAATGCTTAGGGAGAAGTGTTAATTCTTTTTGCAGATACACTAACCTCATCCCCCATTCTCCATGTGGCCAAGAAGGCTGCTTTACCACTTTCTTTCCCACATGCATAAGTTAGGGAGGGTGTTCTGATCTCCCATGCGTAGGAAACCAGCAGAGTGAATAGGGTGCATGTGGGGAGAAGGAAGAGAAGGAAGAGAGGAGGCGTGCCAAGAAGAAGTGGAAGTGCACGCTAGCTAGCAGGGGGGAAGGTTAAAGAAAAATGAAGCTTGTCTCCCTTCATTCCACTTAAGTCAATAGGTAAAAAGAATAAGGTGAAGAGAATTGTGAACAAAAAGAGAAGGAAGAGGCGCCAGGTAGAGGTGCACATGAAGAAGGAGTAGATAGACCAATAATCAACCATAGAACAGTTAGAGCAGCAACAAGAAAAGAGACAGAGGAAGCACACATACAACCATTTCTAGAATTATCAGGTAGGAATTGAAGACCAATTCACAAATTTAGTAATGAGTTAAAAATTCTTCTCTAATTCTTGTATTTAGTTTGAATTGGAAAGAGAATATTTGTTTTTATTAATTTAGGAAAAGAATAATCTCTAGATTGTATTTGTAAATCTATTAAAAATATCACTATTCCATTACATTCTATGGAAATTTTCAAACATTCAAACTGTGATTTTTCCAGAAACCATTGAAATTAGAAACAAAAAATAGTAGGAAAACTTGGATTAGAAGACAATGAAAAACAACTGATTTGTAAATTAGAAAAAATTCAGACTTGGAAAAAGATTTTAGACAGAAAATGTTATTTTAAATTAGATTTGAAAAGAATTCAAACAAAAAACATTTTGATAAAATATCTTTTAAATTTTAAACGTGATTCCAAAATAGAAGTTTTAAATCAGTAAATTTTGCAATTAAAACTCAAATATTCGAAACATAAATGAAATGATTTATTTTAATTCTGTTCTTGAAAAAGTATTTATTTATTTTCTGCAAGTATGAAAAAAATAAAATAAATCAATTAAATTTAAAGATACGATTTACTTGAAAACAAAATGAATTAGGATTATTTCACAGAGGAAATAAAATAGATGAGTAAAAGAACGTGTGCTCTTTTATGCCTGTTTTAAAATATGTACTTAATTTACATACTGGAGATACACCTTCTTTCTTTTTTTTATTTAATTTATTCGATTAAATATTAATTTACTGATATTTATGGTTTAAAACGATGAAAAGAACAACATTTAAATTGTTTTTGCTTCAAACAAGATTTCAGTTTGATTGTTTTTGAAAGATTGTATTTAATTGATTGGAACCATGCGTGCTTGATAAATCAATGTGCATGTCATGTGTTTGGAAAGTTACCTTCCGGGACAGGTGCCGAATATGGGTTATTAGAGAGTGTAGTTTTGCTTTTCCAAAATTGCTTTTATTTGTCATGCAAGACATTTTACTTGGCCAAGTAACTTAAGGACCATTGAAATAGATGGAATTAATGAACTCTCTACCATATCCTAGTATTGAACTTGCTTGTTTCTTAAATGAATTAGAAAAATGAAAATGCTTGTGGTTTTACTAGTTATGCTAGGCACGCACCAGATTCCATCTTGCTTGTCGACTACTTTTTGCCAAGCGATTCGTGCAGGGTCGGGTATTCTTTGAATGACTAAAGGATTTTGGGGAAGCGTAAGCTTCGAGGTTGGGCGGAAAAAGCGCCTGATCCTTGTTCTCATCTTCATTATTGAAGATATGCTATTGGATAGAAGACCAAAGGACACCATCTTCATTTATGTTATATGTATTCTTTATTTAAGTATTGAAGAGCTTAAGGCGACTGAATGCCTAAGTTTCGAATTGTAACTTATATTAAAACTTATTTTATATTATTATCAATGTTGTGTAATATGACACGTGTATGTATTTAAACTGGAAATGTATATTGAACCTAATTTATCGACTTTAAGTCATTGTTTTGGAATCAACTGAATTTTATGATGTCTAAATAAATGAATTGTCGACTTTTTTTTTTGAATAGAAATGAAATTATTTAAAGTTTTGTCGATGTTTGATTTAAAGAGTTTCGCTCTTTACAATTGATTAGAGAATTTAGAGATTTTGTGTGGAGAGTTCATGTTGAATTGACTATCAAATTTTTAAGAGCAAATACTTACATCTTCGATCACCATTAACATACCTTTTTGAAGATTTTACACAACAATGGAGGCTTCATATTGATCTAAGCAATCCAACATCAATATGAATACACTTCGACATGGGATGGTAATGTTGTAATTCATGAATTCAATTTATGTTCTCTTTCATGATTACATTGCTTGATTCATTGCTTTATAATTTAATTTCATGAGTAGGTTGGGATTTGTCTTTGATTTGATCTCATTCATTTGATTTCATTGTTGTTTCCTTATACTTATTCCCCCCCTTACATTAATTGGTAGAATCGGTGGGACATAGGTCCTGTAGACATGCAAAACTAACATCATGCATTCTTCTCTAATTAACATTCATTTCTTCTATTAATCAATTAAAGCAATTTATTGATTAAATCCTAAGGTTCATCAGACTTAATTAAATAAAATTATTTAATTAAGTTCCTAAAGTTCTTCTTATTTGATTTAATAAATCAAACTGATTTAAAATCAAATATCAAATCCCTAAAATCCCTCAAGTTAATTAATCTAAATTTAATTAACTTCTAATCATAATTACCATTCTCTAGCTTTTGACTCAACTAGAGTCAAATCTAAACTCTCAACTAACCCACCCACTTGCACCAATAAATCAATTATTTGATTTATCAATTCTTCTAATTACTTTCAAAAGGGCATCAAGATGGAATATTCTTCCAATTTGAATCTTCCCTCCAAAGGATTTGTCCCTTCCAACAAAGCATTAAATGCTCTTACACATGTCTCTTGCACAAGTCAAACTTGGCATCTAATGCACCTTTCATGTCTTCTCATGCAAAATTCAAATTTGAAATTGGCACATTGGCCAAGACTTGCACATTCCTCACCCTCTCACAGCTTGACAAGTGTCATCTTGTCATTGGCCAATGAATGATCCCACATTCATCAATTTGGCCTCTCCTCTCTTCAAGTTCAACTATAAGTTGAAGGCTTCTCTCCTTCAAACAACACTACTTTTTCATGCAAGGTTAATCTCTTCATTTGAGAATCAATCTTGCTCTTCAACATCCACATTTTGAAGGCATCACCACTATAGGCAACTTGAGCTCATAGCATCTCATTGTCTATCTCACTAAGCTTATCAAGGATTGGGAAAGGGCTCTTTTGCATACTCAAAGAGCACCAATCCACTATGGGATAGGAATGATTCATGTTTTTGCATTGTTCTTGTTAGTTGCATTGTTTAACATGATTCTATATTTCATCGGGATGTTTAAGTTTGCTGATTTAAACTAACTTTTGTGCTAACAACATGAAATTGTTTAAGTCTCATTTTGCAGATTTTAGCATCCACAGGTCCTTAAAACTAATTTTTTTGCAAGGTTTTGTGAGTAGTTATAGGTTCCAAAATGCTAATGTATTTGGTAGGAACTATTGTTGCTATTTGGGTTACGGAAGTCCTAAAATCTAAACGTGGTTGTCATTACAGTTTTACCATGATCATCTTAAACTTGACCACTATCATCCTATAGTCGAATACCATTGTCAGAAAGGCCACTATTGTTTGTTTTGTGTTGTAGGTTTCTAAGCTCGAACTAACATTTAAAAAGTCACTTTCATCCTAAATAGAACCACTATTGTACTTTTTTTAGGTCACTATCGTCTGAAGGTGCCATAGTTGTTCTAGTGAAAAGGCCGCTATTGAAGGTAACAGGTCTGCTACTGTTCTATTTTTTGTTTTTGCTTCAATTTTCAATTTTTTTTGGATTTTGAGTCTACCTAACCCTAACTACAATTTTTTGTTGTATTTGGGAGGTTTTCTAACATTTTTGGTGTACCCCTTGCAGGGATACAATTTTTTTTTGTGTGAACAACTAACTATTTTGTTTGTAGATTTGATGAACAGTCCTATTGATGGTGTTTTCTGCACAACAACAACTCAGATAAAATATGATATCCTATCTCTCTTGAAAGGTCGATCTCTATTGGAAAAGAGATAACCCGAACGTCTCTAATGTTAGGTCTGGACCATGCAAATAAAACAACTCAGAGATAATGTGAAAATGCTAGTAGTCACAAAGGGACCTTATTACAAGCAAGTGGTGAACTTAGATTTATCAGATCTAGCAATATGTTGATACTTCAAATCCTAAAACTAACCCAGATAATAAAAGAAATAACAAAAGATAAGAGTTTAAAATAGATCCTAAGATTAAAATTACTCCTAAAATCAATCACAACAATGATGAATGCTGTAAATGGACAAATCTCCAATAAAACCAATTTCTTCTTAATCAAGGACAAGCCTACAACTCCACAAAAATGGTGCAATATTTTGAGGAAACTGAAGATTTTTAGACTATGAACATTCACCCACATACCCAGTAAATGGCACAATGTAAACAAGCATCCGCAGTTGATCTTAGCACGAAATAAGGCCCAGACTAACTTTACACAACAACTTACAATTAGAAAATTGCTAAAAGTATGGACCAGAGATCGATCAACATCATTAACATTTCACCATTATCATGAAAGAATTGAAAACTAACATCTAACACTGAGAATTAAGAACAAGAAACCATAAATTGTCAAAGGTAAATACAAATTTTGCTAGATCAACAACCCATTTACATTATCTTCTCCAACATTACATAACAATTTCCATTCTCTCCCCTCTCCTACAACTATTGACTTGCAAAATTTAACCTCTAACTTAGCGAGTTCTGGATTTGAAGCCTCTGATAAGCTATTCTTTAACCTTTTATAACCTTTACAAAGGAGAAGGCGCAACCCTTTTATAGATATTACATTTTTAAATCAAGGGCCAGGATTAAATTCAATTCAATGGCTGCAATTAATCCTCAAGAAACCCTAAGAATTTACATTAGGGTTTTTTTTTTTTTTTAAAGTGGTACATCTTCATCCAATAGCATAAATTCTATTACAACTAGGAGCAATAAGAAATCAACAATCTTCCACCTCGATTTTGATAAAAAAATATGATTGGAGAGTAAAATAGCATCACATGTCACTCTATATTTGAAACATATCTTTCAGATGTAGACAGGCTGTGTCACATATTCTTATGTAGGTGCATTTTAAATATTTGATTTGCAAGTAAAAGCATAGCTTGGAATCTTCCTGGTAGCACAATATGGACACACATCTATATGCAACTGGGTTCATTTGAACAACTAGGCACTGATTCATATGTAAATTAGCATTAAAAATATTTTTCAGATTTTCCTCCTGGCATGAGTCCATATGCAAGTCCTCGCTTTTTAATTTATTTAATCCTGAAAAATAGATATAATCATTAATAGCTCACATGTGAAAATCCAATCCACAAAATATTAAAATTAAGTATAAATAAACCCTTGGAAAATTCAGCTCCATCATAAAATTTCAGAAATTTAACCCTATTAATAAATTTTGGAGTTCAAGAAAATCGTGACAGGAAGTCCGGAAAAAATCCACTAGGAAGGGAAAATCCTGAAAATGACAGGAGGTCTGGGAAAATCTGCCAGGAGGGGAATTTTCCAAATTTGATAGGAGGTCCGGGAAAATCCGTCAAGAAGGGAAAATCCTGAAAATGACAGGAAATCCAGAAAAATCCGCTAGGAAGGGAAAATCCCGAAAATGATAGGAAATCCAAAAAATCCGCCAGGAAGGGAAAATCCCGAAAATGACAGGAAATCCGGAAAAATCTGCTAGGAAGGGAAAATCTTGAAAATGACAAGAAATCAGAAAAAATCACCGAAACCCCATAACTTTTTTTCTAGAAGAAAATTTGAAAAAGTTCAAAAAGAAACTTGGCCTAATTTTTTGTCCTCTATCGATTGGTACAAAAATATTTACACATCACATTGAAAATTTACTTCAAAAATCCCCATTTCTAAAATCCAAGCCCCAAAACGCTTCAAAATACCACCCTTATCAAATCAAATATGGACTTAATCCCAAAATAATCCCCAAGAAGAGAAAAACTAAAAATTGACAAAGCAAAGGTATAGAGATGTAGAAGAAAAAGAGGAATGTCCGCCTCTAGTGGGGCGTGTGTGCGAAAAGTGAACAACAAATGGCGACTTCGCTGAGGAAATGCTTCAGAGCATTTCAATGACAAACTGGAATCAAGAACCCAAAATCTCTAGTTTCGATCCTCACATCAAGTCAACCAATAAACTAAAGTTTCAAAATAAATGGAAAAGCTAGCCATTCCTATGCTGGAAATCCAAATGTGTGCGAGTGTATAAATTTCCCTCCTTAAGCTACTGCAAGAAACGAAGTTCAGTCATGTTAAGCTACATAAAGATTCTAACTTCAAAAGCAACCTTGATAGAGCCTCATTGCCAGTCAGATGTCCATAGCCCTGACGAGGTTATCGCTCTGATTCTCTTGAACATAGCTCTACTGCCAACCAACGTCCATAACCTCGGTAGAGATATTCAAATTCCCCTAAAAGGTTGAACTCACTTTCTTTTGATATTCAATATTTTCTTTTCTTTTCTTTTTTTGATATTTCTTTTCATTCTTTTCATTTCAACCTATAAGAAATGAAGCTCACACTTAGGGCTGAGAATCACAGTGGCACGGAAGTAGAAATATAAGATTTTTCACTTAACAAGACCTCACAAAGATCGTACAAAAACCTCAAGATTCTTAAGATGTGTGTAAAATGTAAGATTTGAGCACATTTAGGAGCTAATTCAATCCAGTGACTTGTCCACTTTAAATATTTAGCACATGTGACATTGAATAGAATATTTCCACCAACATATTCTGGAAGGATGATTAGAGTTTGTAAAAGGAATACCCAAAAAAGTCCCAGATAAAATAATTGTTGTTGTGCAAATAAGACACTCCCAACATAAAATAGGGGAAACCAAGTTGGGGAAGCGAAGCAAAAAACCAAACTGAAACTAAAAGCAACACAATTTTCCAACCAAAGGCAAAGCAAAGCAATCTAAACTAAAGCCATCTATCCTAAAGAAAACCAAAAAAATAGACTTAAAGCGAAAGAACAACAAGGCAAGCTACATTTATTGAAGTCAACATTATGTACAAAGAGACTCAAAATGAATCATGATCAGACAAGGTGAGTTGAGACCCACACCTATTTTTCTTTTCAACACATGGACAAGTAGTAAGGTGATAGTAATAGTCCTCAAGAATTCAAATTCATCCTTATATTTAGCAAAATAAACCTCAACAATGCAACATTCAAACTCAACATTCTCAATAGGAATAATCAGCAACTGAGGCAACTCGTTGAGACCATGATAAATCCATATGCACATTATCTTCCCTAAACCTCCATAATCAAAATGATAAATTCATAATTTTTAGCAAGGAAAGAAACAACCTGGTGTGGTGCTTGTTCAGACTAAATATTAAATTTATTGTCCTCCAATCATGCAAAGTTAACATCCATGAGGTCACGAGGTCTTAACTGATGATGTAGTATTCCTCTTGCATTTGAAACATGCACAACAAAATCAGAGTCATCAATGAGCAATTTAGGGTGAAAATTAGAGTGAACAAATTCAGAATTAACATCATGGAAATTTTCACCCGTTTGTGTATTTTCATGAGGAATTAGTAAAGGAATTGCATAAGCTTTGTCATGGACAACAAATTTCTCAGTAGGATGTTCATTAGGAGGCATCACAAACTGATCCTCAAGCAAATTTTCACCTACAACCATGTGATCAATTATGACTGTAATATTACTATTTTCAGCATCATGCATGTTTTCCTGCGCATCAACATGAACCACATTAGCTATCCAATCATTAATGCATAAAATTTGTGAATCTTCAATATGAAGTTCATCAATGGATAGAGAAAAAACATAATTATATGAATAAGAAGACTTCCTAAATTCTTTTATTATCACTAGTTCAGGCTTGTAACTATAACCCTCAGGAACATCAGCTTCTTTATCAGCAACATCAGCTCCTTCAATTTGCTTCATGGGACATTAATTGATAATCTATTGAGGATCCTAAATTGAAAGCTCAACCTCCTCTAGGGCTACCTCAACATTTACTGCTATGCCTTTCTTAGATCCAATGCCAGTTGACTCTTCTACTGGGAATCCTTCGGTAGCTTGTTGAAATTCTTCTATTGGAGACTCATTCTTCATAGTTTGATGCACATCCTTTATATGATCTAACAACCAAACTTACTCTTCCACCTCTAGTGGACCATTTCCATTCTCCTCATCACTTTCAAAAGATTGAACTATAGATTCTTCATTGTATGCATACTCTGTTTCAATAATTTTGTCTTGTTTTTCTTCTAGTCTATTCTCTTCGCTCCTTGGAAATGGTGCATGATCCACCACCAAGACCGATATGTCATAAGGATTAGATGGTACTATCTCTTGTCCACTCAAATTTTTGTTGGTATGTTAGATATTTTGTTGGAAAATAGATGTGGCAGTTTGAAATTCTTGACAATCCAATTAAGAGTGTTGATTGGTGTTATGAAGCCTACACCATCCAGATAGAGCTGCTTCTACTAGATATACACCAGCTGGGGGATTTTCTTAATTTTTTGGATGCTCCAAAGATGTTAGGACTCCTTCATTGTTAGGCCTTATATCCCAAGTCCTATTTTGATGTGGTAGTTGCCCTCTATCAAATGTTGGCCCTGAGTGTTTATCTTTAAAATATTGTCCCCTATCGATATTCTGCCCCTGATCTTGGTCACAATTGAATTGATTTCCCCTTTTGATGGCCTAGGGTTGATTGTTTTGGTTCCTTAGGTAGGTGAATTCAGTGGCCAAATTCTTTACTAGCTCTATGAGTACATCCAGCCTCCCCTTATCTGCATTGTTTGATGGAGGAACAACACCAGCTGAATTCTACATATAAACAAAATGGAACCCAGGGTTCAAGGATTGGTTAAACATCTCAGAGATCTGCAAGTAACTGGGTATATTATCTTGTTGGTGAGAGAATGCAGGTTGATTCATATTTGGCATGGGTGGGGTTTGATTCAAGGGCCGACTCAGGTGTGAAACTAAAGGTAATTGAGGGGCCGAACTCAACATAATTGTTTGATCAGCTAATGGCAAGGATCCAGAGAAGTGTTGCCTCAAATCTGTACTTACTTTAACAGCCACATCATAAGCTTCAAGTACTCTGACATGAGGGTTTTCCCTCCATTTCACAAAGGTAGATGTTAAACTATCCAAATCCTCATAATAAACCTCCCTGGTAGAGGCATCATCTACAACATAAGGGGATTGCAACCTAGAATAATCCCTATGGAACCTATTATTGAAAGCCCCTATTGGTTCATTTTCCTCCCTCTTGACTCTAGCAAACTATAGAAGTAACTCATTGGCACTGATTGGGATCTCAAATCTCTATAAAAATGTAGTCTCCAATTGAAGCCAAGCAGTGATAGACCCAGTAGGAAGATGGTTATACAAATAAAATGCCTTATCCCCAAAAGAATATGGGAAAAGTTTGTATGCAACATCCTCATGATTAATTCCCCTATCCTTGAGGGTAGTTTTAAAAATCACAATGTGCTCTTCAATAGTCCTTTTGGGGTCATTAATGTGAAACTTGGAGTAGAAAAGCTCAGGATTCTTTGGCATAGCATTGTGGTTGTTGAAAGATAATGGAGATGGGTTGTTCGCCAAGAAAGCCATTGGTGGAAGTGGGAGTGGTAAATGCTGATGGATGACTGGTTGAGGCTGTTGAATAGGAATGGATTTAGAATCAGATGAGGATGATGGGGATGATGGAAGTGGCTAGGTGGATGATGATTCTCCCCTCCTTCTAGTCCTTCTCAACATGGTAGGAGCTTGTAATTCTTGAAACTCTTCTTCTCCTGGAGTAGATCTAGTTCTTCTTCTGAATCTTTCAGGAGAAATGGTAGACAAAAATTGATCCAGCTTGCTTATTCAAGCCCTCCTTCTAGTGCCAATCTATTGATGGTGTCTTCTGCATACCAATAACTCAGACATAATATGATATCATATCTCTCTTGAAAGGTCAATCTCTATTGGAAAAGAGATAACCCCAAGGTCTCTAATGTCAAGTCTTGACCATGCAAATAAAACAACTCAGAGATAATGTGAAAATGTTGGTAATCACAAAGGGGCCTTACTACAAGCAAATGCTGAACTTAGATTTATCAGATCTAGCAATATGTTGATATTTCAAATCCTAAAACTAACCCATATAATAAAAGAAATAACAAAAGATAAGAGTTTAAAAGAGATCCTAAGATTAAAATTACTCCTAAAATCAATCACAACAATTATGAATGCTGCGAATGGACAAATCTCCAATAAAACCAATTTCTTCTTAATCAAAGACAAGACTACAACTCCACAAAAATGGTGCAATCTTCTGAGGAAACTGAAGATTTTAGACTATGAACATTCATCTACATACCTAGTAAATGACGCAATGTAAAAAACATCCACAGTTGAACTTAGCATGAAATAAGGCCCAAACTAACTTTACACAACATTTTACAACCAAAAAATTGCTAAAAGTATGGACCAGAGATCGATCAACATCATTAACATTTCACCATTATCATGAAAGAACTAAAAACTAACATCTAACATTGAGAATTAAGAACAAGAAACCATAAACTATCAAAGGTAAATACAAAGTTTGCTAGATCAACAACCCATTTGTATTATCTTCTCTAGCATTACATAATAATTTCCATTATGTCTCCTCTCCTACAACTACTAACCTGCAAAATCTAACCTCTAACTTAGCCAATTTTGGATTTGTAGCCTTTGATTAGTTATCTCTAACCTTTTCTAACCTTTACAAATGAGAAGGCACAACCCTTTTATAGATATTACATTTTTAAATCAAGGGATAGGATTATATTCAATTCAATGGCTGCAATTAATCCTCAAGAAACCCGAAGAATTTACATTAGGGTTTCTTTTTTTTATAAAAATAAGAGGTACATCATCATCCAATAGCATAAATTTTGTTATAGCTAGGAGCAATAAGAAATCAACAATCTGTCACTTCGATTTTGATAAAAAAATCTGATTGGAGAGTAAAATAGCATCACATATCACTCTATATTTGAAAAATATCTTCCAACTGTAGACAGGTTGTGGCACAAATTCTTATGTAGGTGCATTTTAAATATTTGATTTGCAAGTAAAATCATAGCTTGGAATCTTCCTGGTAGCACAATCTAGACACACATCCATATGCAATTGGATTCATTTGAACAGCTAGGCATTGATTCATATGTAAATCAACATTTAAAATATTTTTCAAATTTTCCTCCAAGCACGAATCCATATGCAATTCCTCCCTTTTTTATTTATTTAATCCTGAAAAATAGATATAATCATTAATAGCTCAAAAATGAAAATCCAATCCACAAAATATTAAAATTAAGCATAAATAAACCCTTGGAAAATTCAACTCCGTCATGAGATTTCAGAAATTTAACCCTATTAATAAATTTCGGAGTTCAGGAAAATCATGACAGGAATTCCGGAAAATACCCTCCAGGAAGGGAAAATCCTGAAAAATGATAGGAGGTCCGGGAATGACAAGAGGTATGGGAAAATCCGCTAGGAGGGGAATTTTCCGAATTTGACAGGAGGTTCGGGAAAATCCGCTAGGAAGGAAAAATCTTGAAAATGATAGGAAATCTGAAAAAATCTGCAAGGAGGGAAAATCCCTAAAATTATAGGAAATCCGAAAAAATCTGCCAAGAAGGGAAAATCCCGAAAATGACAAGAAATCCGGAAAAATCCGCGAGGAAGGGAAAATCTCGAAAATGATAGGAAATTCGGAAAAATCTTCAAAACCCCATAAAATTTTTTCTAGAAGGAATTTTTAAGAAGTTCAAAAAGCAACTTGGCCTAATTTTCATCCTCTATCCATTGGTACAAAAATATTTACACATCACATTGAACATTCACTTCAAAAATCCCCATTTCTAAAATCCAAGGCCCCAAAACGCTTCAAAATACCACCCTTATCAAATCAAATGTAGACTTAATCCCAAAATAACCCCCAAGAAGAGAAAAACTGAAAATTGAGAAATCCAAGGTAGAGAGATGTAGAAGAAAAAAGGGTCCCCGCCTTCGGTGGGGCATGTGTGCGAAAATTGCACAACAAGCCCAAGGCCTTTTTAATTTCCAAAGCATTTTTAGTTAAAACATTTACATTTGGTGTACCTAAAAGAACCTAAAAATATCATAATTAATTTTGGTGCATTCAAAATTGAACAATCAACTTTCATACTTTAGTTTGGTCTACCTAAAATTGATTTCACATTTCATTTTGGTTTACCTAAAAAGAACCTACAAATCTCACACTTTGTTTTGGACCAATAAAAAATGAACAAGACAAATTGAATGTTTTCATTTTGGTGTTATTAAAATGAACTCATTTTCATTTGGCACTATTAAAAAGAATTCATTTTCTATTGGTGCAGTAAAAATGAACAACACAACTTGAAATGTTTACTTTGGTGCATTAAAACTTGGTTACAATCTTCATGTTTCAATTTGGCACATAAAATTGAAAAAATCAT
Organism: Sequoiadendron giganteum; assembly: GCA_007115665.2. Classification (NCBI taxonomy): domain Eukaryota; kingdom Viridiplantae; phylum Streptophyta; class Pinopsida; order Cupressales; family Cupressaceae; genus Sequoiadendron; species Sequoiadendron giganteum. The sequence continues at coordinate 642,723,597 of CM021103.1, read as the reverse complement.
CTTTTTTTGATTGAAAATTGTTTATGGCATTTCTTGCTTGAAGTCTCAAACATTTGAAGTTGGTGCATCTAAAAAATGAATTGTTATCTTTACACACTTCATTTTTGGGCTTAAAATCAAACTTCTATGAATTATATATCGTGTCCACCATGATTGGCAAAACAAGTGTGTATCCTCTCCCCCTGTGTCTTTTGATGATCCTAGGTGACAAGAAACACTTTGGTCTCTTTGCAATTTTTAATGTTCACCCAATTTTTAGAATAAGGGCCTACTAATGAGATACATCCCACAATGGAGAACTCATATAAGTGACTCTAAAAGCACATTTATCGATGGGCTATACAAAGTTTATGAAATCATAAGAAAGTAGCCTATATTTGGGTGAGAATAACATATCATGCCTCATCCTCTTCCAAACGTAATGAGTTGGGTAGGAATGGCTAAATATTTTAGTGTCTTACATTTGATCTATGCATTGCAATGTTCACGGTTGTCATTAAAAACCTTGTTTTATAACCCTATCTAGTTTATTGAAATGTTCTTCAAAGTAGTGCATAGGAATAGCATTGTTCCCATAAGTTACTTACCACGTTAGATCTATAGTTGAAGCATAAAGATTAAAGATAAGGGACTCTTTTTCTTGGAGTATCAAGATAGTACATTTGCTTGATATATCTCATTTGTTCCCTCTATAGATTCAATTAAATCACTCCTTCCGGGGTGGGGTAAGCCTATAAAGAAGAGTGTACCTTTGTATTCCTTAGGATGTATTAACTGATAATATACAAGCTATATCATTGGATCTCAAGTTGTATATTGTATGTATAACTTGACATCAAATCAGATCAAACAAACATCTCAAACTTGCAAACTTATCCAACAAACTACTATCAAGAAACTAGAAATTTTGGAAATAGAGTTGCTACTGTCATTTTTGCCACTTTTATTCTAGAATATTTTTGCAGTCATCCTACCTTTTCAATTATTTCATGAAAAGGACCACTATTGTCCTCTTTATTTTACAGTCATAGTTTTAAATAGAGATCACTTTTTTCTCCAAATTTCCATAGTCATTTTATAAAAGAAACTAGTATTATCCAAAAAAATGTCAGTACTATCCTGAACAAAAACTATTGTCTTGCATTTAGGTGCATATCATAATTGGTCCAAAACTAGTTGATCCATCATCCTTTGAAACACAAACAATCAGACCTATAACAAATCATATCAACATCTTTTCATATCCATCAACAAATCAAAACATCAACCTAGTTTTTAGACAACAAAAACATAATAACTTGGATTATCTTCTTTCTATCATTTTCTAGGATATTAACATCAAACTTTTCTTGCAACCTCATATCTAGTTCAAATAGAATATCAAAATATACTCTAAAAAAATAAAAATATCAATCAAAGTCTTATACACCTTGTGTCCTAAGATTAGCATCATATCGAAACATCCAATAAATCACTCATACTCTTATCCTAGTGTCTTGAGAATTAAACATACAATCCATAGAAAAACATCAACAACCTTTGACCAAAAGGTTTTCACACATCATCTTCATATGTGATTTTAGAAAAAATATCAAAAAATGAAAACCATCGCATTTTCATAAACTAGTTATCACAAAAATTACCAAGGTCTTGAGCTTGTTTATGACAACAATGAGATCTCAACACAAGAAGAGAATGGAAGACAACATGAGTAGTTATAGTGCACCAATGACCAACAACACTAATGATAAACATCGATCATGGGGTTATGATCCAAACAAACTCTCAACTCCCCAATGACAACCCACATTTAAAGATAAAAGAAATCAACCACCTAGTGATGAGGAAACCTTGCTTGAACATCAAAACATGATTTCTAGACAAAACTAACCTCTTAGTTCTCAAAATTTTATCATAGAAGAATATGATAGTGATGAGGAACTTATCAATGAAAAAATCTTAGAGTACTCCCAAGATCCTAAGATGTAGACACTTATGGACAAAATGCTTGGGAAGAACGTAAACTCATATTTCCTTACACTAGCACAAAGTGGTGCCAAACTACCCATAGAATTTAATGTGCAAATTCTTAAGGATCCTAATATCATTCCATTAGGATACCAAATGGTGGTTAGATAGATACACAAACCAATGGTGGATCCCAAGATACCACCTTTTTTCTCACAAAACAACAATCAATCTAAACCACAACCTATGGATAACCTGTTGTATGGGAAACCATCAAAAAATGAGCAAGTAGTGGTATCTCAACAATATCAAGGAAATTCAACTCAAAAAATTCCACCACACAACACTATGCAAAACATGGGAAGCCTTCCAATAGGACCACAACATGTAGTGGACCAAAAAGGTAGCATCCCATCACAAGACAATACACATTGCAACAGACATCACATTATGACCATTTAAGTAACACATAATATCAACAAGGGAAATCAAAACAAAATCCACAACAACAAGGTGTACACCAAACACACTACCAAGGTACTCAAAATCCACAACAACAAGGTTTACCCCAAATTCACTACCAAGGTACTCCTCAAATTTCACAAAAACAAGGTGTACCCCAAACACACTACCAAGGTACTCCTTAAAATTAACAACATCAAGGTGTACCCCAAATTCACTACCAAGGTACTCCTCAAATTCCACAAGGTGTACCTAAAACACACTACCAAGGTACTCCTCAAATTCCACACCAATGTGTACCCCAAACACACTACCGAGGTAATCATAATCCAGAACATGAAGGTATACCCCAAACACAACATCATGGTATTCCACAAACCCAAACTTAAACTCCTATTCCACAACAAGAAGGTGTACCTCAAACACAATACCACGGTATCCCTCAAAATCAATATCAAGGAGTTCCACACAATCAATACCAAGGAGTACCTCAAAATCAATATCAAGGTATACCACACACTCAACATACCTATAACACACAAGGACTCAATCTTCCTTACACACAATATGGTCATCAAGGTCCCATACCTACACAACATCCCATTTATGACCAAACAAATGACATAGGACAACAAGGCTACAATGCACAAAATACTTAATCAAGTGCACCAACTAACCACATAAGCATGCAAATACAAACCCTCAACCAAAGAATATTGGACATCCAAATAAGAGCTATGTTCTGCAATATATATGTCCAAATCCCTTTGATAAAAACTTATCTATGATACCTTTCCCTAAGAGCTTTGAAATATGAAAATTCAAAAACATTCGATGAGTTGTCAGACTAATTTTTCAATAATCTCTCATACAAAATAGAGCAAGATATAATGATCCTTGATCTGTACAAAATTAAACAAATCCAAGGGGAATCATTTTTTTCGTATCTACAGATATGGAGACACAAATCTAGCAAATGTAAATGGCCCATTCTTGAGAAACAACTCATAGACATCTTTGTCTCTAACATACATGTATACATTAACTACCAACTCACCATGTTGTGTCCTAGTAACTTTGAGGAGACTATTGAAAAAGGTTTTCTCATTGAAAGATATCTCATAGGAAGGGGAGTAATTAAACTCTGCAACCCCAAGCACCAAGCTTCTAGTTCAAATAACAAACCAAAGATATGGGTGTAGAAAAAAAACATAACCAATGACAGAGTGGTTGATGCTAAAGTTGTACAAAAAATATAACCTCGCAATAGCCCACATAATAATGTTCAAACAACACAACAAAGCTATACTCCAAATAGCGCACCAAACAACCAACTCAATTATCCTCAAAATGTCCAACCAAATAACCAATAACCAAATCAAAGACATGATAATCAAAGGAGGCTACCAAGACAATATGACCAACCTAGAAGAAAATTCACTCCATTGGGAGAACCCCTTGAGGTATTTATGCATAAACTGGTCCAAACAAACCTTATCAAGCTTAATGAAAAAATAAGCTATGATGATCCAAACTTGAAACCCCCTTGGTATAATGAGAATGACAAATGTGAATTTTACAATATCAATGGTCATACCACCAATAATTGCATGAGGCTCAAAAAAATCATGTAAGACCTAATAAAAAAAGGAGAGGGTGACATAGAAAATCATCCTGGAAATAAAGACTTAAAAATCTAGAAGGATCCAATCCCCGACCATTCTAGGGGAATGAAAAAGGTAAAGGGAAATATTACCGTAAATATAACTTGACCTATGCAAAATTCGTGGGAACCATATCTCAAGCCGATCATACCATCAATGTTATAACCATACTAGGCAAAGATCCTGAGTGCAATGTAACTACATGAAGAGGGAGAGTCACAATCCAAAGAGCCCCACCCCAAGAAAAGCCATAATTAAGCCATCAAATGAATACAAATATGTGGAACAATTAAAGAAAACTCTTGCATTAATCTACATCCTTGAGCTTTTGAATTTATCACCAACTCATAAATAAATATTGGAGAAAGTTCTTGTTGAAATATCAGTACTTAATGACCTTAACCCTAATCAGTTTCAAGCCATGGTTGGTAACATCATCTCCACCCATCACTTAGTATTTTCTAAGAAATAAATTCCACAAATATATTTCCATAATCAAGCTCTCTTTATAGAATTTTGTGTCCATAAACACAAGGTCAAGAGAGTATTGATGGATAACGGTGTCGGCTTAAACATTTGTACCCTAAAATTAGTAAATAATTTGGATATTCTAATGATGTAATAGACAAAATAAAAATTATCACCATAAGGTTTTGTGATGATATGGAGAGAAAATTAGAAGGAACAATAAGACTTACCATCCAAATAGGACCACCGATAGCAGAGACAACATATCAAGTATTAGATCTTGACCTACCCTACAACCTTCTCTTGGGACAAGCATGGATCCATACCTTAAAAGAAGTCCCTTTAACATTCCATCAGTGCTTAAAATTTCCTCACAATGATAAGGAAGTTACAATATATGCTGACCCTAAACCTTTTCCTTACTATGCAAACTTTGAGAAGTACAAAAAGATTCTTCAAATACCTAGAAATGACATATCTTTCCACTCTTTTTTATATGTTGACCCATCCTCACTAGCTTCATCCTCCACTCCATCTCCATTAACTGAGCCATCAAAATATAATCTCAAGATCCAAGTACTTTGCAAGGCCTTTAGAGAATACCATTTCAACCAATCCTTTTGCATTGGAATTCTTCCACCAACACCAAAGACTTATGTAGGACTGAAAGAGATCAAGCATGTTCAAGTTGTTACAATGGAAGTCAAACCCACTATTTTCACCAAGTGGGGAGACATACACGATGAAGAAGTGTTCAAAGGAGACCTATCTTCATGGATTTTCAAAGAATAGAAGAAAAAATTATCCCCTTCATATTAATAAAAAAGATAAAGGATATTAGATAGTAAAAAGCATGGGGTTCACTAGAAATGGTGGCCTTGGTCTACATGAACAAGGTATAAGAGAGCCAGTTATCATATAAAATCATAAGAAGAATCTTAGAATAGGTTATGGTTCATTAGACATGATTACTCCAAGCACCAAAAGTAGCTCTTATGAGGAAAGAGATCCTTCTACCATAGTTGAGACATCGAATGATTACAACCTTATAGATGACAACTTGTTGTTGGACTTGTTGTTGCACCAAAAGATCGAACTCTTAATGCCCGATACAAGCTTCGATTAAGAACCATAGGAGGTGGTTAGACCATGTCACAAACCCAAGCACTAGTGCTGCAAGGAAGACCAAGGGTCAGACCTTGCAACAATCCCCCCAACACAAGTGTGGGGTTTGAACCTAAGACTAGCTCTGATACCAATTATTGGACTTGTCATTGCACTAAAAGACTGACCTCTCAATGCTCGGTACAAGCTTCAATTAAGAACCACATGAGGTAGTTAGACCATGTCACAAACCCATGTGATAGTGCTGCAAGGAAGACCAAGGGTCACACCTTGCAACACTTGTATATCTAAAACCTATTTAAAAAACTTAACATACATACCATCACTACTAACCTACATCTGAAGATTACCACACTAAAAATATTCCAATGAATGGGAATGGGATTCTTGTGCCTCTAGTGATTATAAGCTAGATACCCTATGGAACCTTGATATATAAATCTGCTATCCCTACCCTATGTACAACCTCCATAATATTTGTTGATACCAATGATAAAATTCCTTTGCTTTACCCACAATTAATAGATTGGGATCAACAACATCACACACCTATTTTGAACTCATTCCGAAATGATGAAGCTATTGCACAGTTCATGAGACTTCAAACTAATATACCATGAGGAGATTATAAGGATAGTTTTGTAATGGAGCTTGAATAAGGAGCATACTTTGGAGGGGATATTGTGTCCTCCAATCCCAAAAATAAACAATTTTTTTTTTAAATAAAAAAGAGATCCCCTTAGGAAAACCACAATGTGGCTTTATCAAATCAAGAAAAGAGAAAAAAAGGATGTATCTAAGGGTGAAAACCTCTCTGAGGTGCCTAAAGATGGAGGATTCAATATCCCCATTACAAAGTATCAATAAAAAACAACACTCTTGGTTGAAGGTTTCGAGCCTATTAACGTCGATACAACAAAGACACCAAAAATAACATATCATGCATCTTCCTTAGATCTTCAGGAAAAGATCAAATTATCAACATTCATTAATAAACATGAAATAAAATTTTCCTAGACATATGTAGAAATGTCAAGGCTCACTCCAAATTTAGTAGTACATCACCTAGAAATGTTCCTATTGATGCCAAAAATTAACAAGGTAACAACCTTTATGGGAAAATCAGTTAAAGGGGGACTTGTTGTGCTAAACTAAGTGACCTCTAGATTTTAAAGAAACTGAATTCTTCTATAACTAGGGTTTTGAATGGGAAAAGGAATTAGATAAAAAAAATAAAGGATATAACTAGGGGGATGCACCAATATGTAGATGTAAGGCATGATAAATCTACCTTTTGGATATGATTTAAGGGCCCATTCAACAATCTGTTATGTCCTAGAATGACAAAAAATAAAGGTCGAAGTTTGAATGATTCACCCAATGACATAAAATAATATTATACACATTCATTGAAAAGAGGAGTCAAAGACATGATCTAAACTAGCAAAATTACATTAAATTTATTGAATTTTTGCAAATGAAACATTTAGTACCATAATCAACATAGTAAAAATTTATCAAATATCCTAAGAAAATAGAAAGGCCGAACAATGGAATAGTTTGTGAGTTCTTTTACAATAATATAAAAAGAAATAAAAGGCTTGGTTCTTCCACCAATTTCTCTATCAAACTCCAAACTCTTGCTTCAAAAGAAGAAGCAGTATTTATAGTAAAATCCCCAGCCTAGTGAGCTAGTAATAGAAAAGATCCCTTGATCATGAGCAATGATGTATATGGTAATGATTTTCCCAAGTCGTTGCAACAAAAAAATATTCGATGGCCATGAACGAGGTTTACCAATGCTAGATGCATCCCCTGGGAATGATGATAGTGGTCCCAAAATACCAGAGTGTCGACATGTTTCACCCACTCATGACAACAATTATAATACATGGCAACCACTTGAAGTTGTTACTTGCTTTATTTTCCCGTGTGATGAAAATTTTAGAAGATCCACGTGGCTAGTGGTCGGGGTATAATGTTCATCCTTCCTTTCATGTGATGAAAAATTGTGCGGTGAAGACACATGGAGGTCTCCCAAACACACTACACTATAGGTGGGGGCCACCAAGGAATGTGCATGGATTGATGTCACGTGGCATGCGGCCGGGGCCCAATAAGGAAGGGAAAGGAAGAAACATTGAAGAGTGTGAATTGTCCACACATAAAAGCATGATAGTGATACTTCAAAAGAAAAGGAAAGGATCCTTGCAAGGAGCAGCCAGGTAACAAGTGGCAACATTCGGATAAAGCCTTGAGAAAGGAACCGATGTTGTGCTCAAATAGATAGGAATGGTCGGTGCTTAGAAAAAATAAAATAACCTGAATGGAGCTTAGGGAAATTATATTCATAAATTTTTGTGACTATTAGGGGCGTTTCCCTTGTGAAACAAGGAACCAAAAATCTCTGGTTTGTAGACTAGAGCCTTCTTCATTGGGTGACACAATCAAAGCTTAGAGAGGGTGGTTAGCAGAGGAAACCATTCAACCTCGAAGGGAGTTGATATGTCACACATATTTTCTCATGCTCCATGCAGATCAATCATTTCTTTGTAAGGCATCGTCACCAATATACCAACCCAGGACTCTAGTTGAAAAAGAAGTTGTGCAATCGGATGAGTGACACTCTCAATATCTTCTACAACAAGGGGCTGAATAAAACTCTGAAAAGTAGATGTATCCCATTGCTTCTCTTCAATCTTTGCTACAATATGCTCTGTCATGGCCACCGATTCATTTCCAAATAATGGGGATGGTTATCCCACCTAAGTTAGGTGGGAGAACCATGCCCACATGTTATTCATGGTCTAACCCAACATGGTGGAACACTTTATAGCATGAAGGATGGCCTTGTGGTAGTGGATGAACCTGTTAGCTATTTTAGCAACGGCCTTTTGGTCTTCAATCCCTGTGCTTTCCAAGACTTTATTTGGGACCAAATATAGCTTGTCCAACAACCTCCTAGATTCTGGAACTCTCTCTGCGATGGATTGAGGGAATCGCTCGATTGCCTCATAAACCTCCATGCTCAATATTGTTGCCTCTGCCATAAATTGGAGTGTTGGCTGTAGAGTTAGGTAAAAGGCCTTAACTCTTTCCCAATATGAAACACATAACTATTGGGCTACCTGGAGAAGGTCTTTACCAAATGACAGGAGGCTGAGTAGAGTTCTTTAATAGGACTATCTCTATGTCCCTTAATTCTACATTATGCATGAGCTCTGCAAACTTTTTGGTTTGCTGTGGTGAGTTGTCCCCGCAAGGTCTGTGTTTTTAGAATCCAACTCTCCTTAACTCATTCCTTGTTTGTTGCTTCCTTCTCCAAGGAAGAATTTATTTCTTGAACCTCATTTTCTAGTTGGGCCTAACTGACTTTGAAATCTGTATCTTTCGGCTGCATCTATTGATCTAGTTGAGTGTGTTGGTGTTGAAACTCTTCATATTTTTGCTCAACTTCTTGCCCCAACAATGCCAACTGGTCTTGATATTCCTGGTTCTTTTTTTGCAGCTAAGCAACTAGGTTAGGATTGAGAGATTGGAACTTTGCAAGTTCCTCCCAGAGCTTCACTTGCTCTGTCTTTGCTTGTTGGGATAAGTGCTTAAATTCAACATACCTCACCTTTTCCTTGGTAGTAAGACCTCAATCCTTTCCTTGACACTTTTCAACTCTTCCTCTCTCTTCCTTAGCTGGAAATCAGACTTAAGAAAGCTAGTGGTCACCATCTGTTGTGTTTCCTCCATGAGCTCTACCTTGTGATGAGGTTGAGCTATTCTTAGATCGAGCCCTATGGAATACATATTATAGTCATCCAACTGCACCTCTCCTTGTGGTTTACTAACAGTCAGGTAGATAGTCGCAAAATGTAGCGACTACTGAGCCTCATTAAAAATATTTTGTACTTTTGGCTCCATTGGCCTTTGAGCATCTTTATATTTTTTCTTTTGGGCTTTGATTGCTCGGGCTTGCTTAGTTTTATCGCCCTCTTATAAGAATTCTGACAATGACCTGATGAGTCTGCCTACAAAAGGTGCACCAAGAGGAAGGGAGAAAGGAAATGAGAGGGTAGTGGTCCTGGGTGAGTTATTCCTTCCAACAATAACCATCTAAGGAGAGAAAGGAGGGATATTCCAGTATCCGACTTGTGAACCAGTAGGTGGACTTGAGGGAAGTGGCGTCATGGTGGATTCCATCTATTTGGAAGACTAGATTGGGACCGACATGGCAACAATAGGAGGTGTATCAATGATGGGAGTAGAGGCAGAATGTGAGGCTCCTAGAGACATGGAATGGGCAAGGAAAATGGTGTGAGGTTATACAAAGGAGTTAGGGAAAATGGGGTCATATGAGAGAACTGCATGAAACCCCCCGCAATCATTGAAACAGAGGCCAAAAAGGAAGGGTCAACACCTAAAATTAGAGGCACCGTAGAGATAGCAGGGGAAACCATGGTCTGTAAAACAAGAGAAAAGGGAGTGAGAGATACCTATGGTGTGGATGATTACGACCCTTGGCTCATTATTGACTCTTGGCTCACTTTAGGCTCCTACGAACACTCTCCAAAAGATTCTTGAATGCACTCTCGCTACACTAGTGGCGAGTCTTCCACCACCACAGTTTTAGATTGTTGTAGCTAGCTTGTCCAGGTCCTCTTTACAATCCAAGTGCGAGTCAGCGAAGCCCTCACACATGATATGTTTACCCATAGATTATAAGAAACCTTGCCAAGTTGCTTCATGGCTTTCCCCTATTGCTACTTTGAGGCCATCGGTGCTTCCATTTCTAGTTCCACACCTTCATCTGATTGTGCTTTGGCCTCCTCAGAACTGAAATATTTCTCATCACTATCATCGAAATCCAGATGCTCATCATTCCATAATTTTTCGAACTTGTCATCCATTTCCACACTATCATAAGGGGCTTCAGTACGTAGGGTCTCCTAGCGATATATCCAGAAATCATTAATCTTCTCCTCCTTCCAAGTGTAATTATTCACTAGGTTGTTGCAAAGAGTAGCCCCAATCAACTTTGTCTTATCATACTTACTAGTTCAGTAGTAGAATCTGAGCCAGGGAGGCTGACCACCTTCAGTCAAAATATGAGCTAGGTCAACCATAAGTTCATCTAGATCCGTCATTGGATTTCAACACTTGTCCTAGTAAGGCCGAGTTTTGTGTGTTACCTTGACATACACATTCGTTAAGTCATCATCAGGGTTGTAATTCCACTTATCGCAAATCCATACCAACCCCAGATGAGCCAACTTTGCTTCCAACAAGTGATGAGCCCTATTTTTGGCCATGATCACGGTCTTGAAGCTCATCGGGTAGCTAAAAAATCCACTCTTCTTTGATTTTCCATTGCAAAAGATGAAGTCGATAATTGATACCTGGCAAAAAACTTCAAGCACCAATATCCAATTTATAAGACATGTCGAAAGCTAGAAGGGCTCCTCGATGAAGCCGTGCAATCAGATGAATGTGAAGTCCTCACCCAGAAACCAATCACACTTTGGGGTGAAATTCTACATGAACTCAATCTAGTCTGAGCTAAACCATAAGATAGTGATGTCCTCCCTCAAATGCTACAAAATCGGATTTAAGAAATAATCCGAGAATGCATAATAATCATATGTTGCAGAGAGGTGAGGAGTCAAAGTAGAAATAAACTTTTTCCTTTGGTTTTCATCAAAAATGGATAGCCCTAGATTCTTCTAGAAGAATTTGAGGTTCTGATGCAAAAAAATGTGGGTGAGGAAAGTTAGAAACCTGAACCTCTGCTATAGTTGGTATTCTGCTATTTGGTTGAGCATCTACTAGATGATAAATTCTATGAAATCATACCAAAAAAGAGAATGTTTCCTACACAATTGAAAACCAAAGCCTAGTTGAAACTCTTGAAACTCTCTATTAGTGTCAAGCTACAAACAAATTCCATCATTGAGAAGTCATCCTTCATATCATCTTTGAAGTTTTTATGCATTTTCGAGATCTGCATCATCTTTTTTTGAGCTTCTTTGGGCCTTTGTGCTTTCGCGTTATAAAAGTTTAGATCAAAATCTCTAGTCTTCCAATAGGTCTCCCCCTGATCTAGAGTGAATGAATCCATTTGAGGTACTTTGGAGCTTCGCTTCAGGATGCACAACATGTCCCAAATAGCCTCCTTGTAGATAATAATTCTTAGCTCTTGACCCTCAATGGTGTTGGTATCCGGGTTGAATTTTTTGATGGCCTCATTGACCAATTCAAGGTATTAGTATATGAACGAGACCATATATTATGGAAGTCCACTCAACCAATATTTATGCACCAAGAAATCTGAGTCTTTCCTTTTCATTCTTTCACAGGTCACCTCCCTCAGTGTCTTTGGGTTTTTCGCAAGGATGGGATCATGAATATTATCCCATTCTTCTTTAATTTAGATATGATCTCTATGGGTAATCTTCTTTTCTACATCCCGCATATTCACCCACATTGGCTTTTCTAGTATACCACCCGAAGCGTAAGAGATATCCTCAAAGACATAGACAACTGGTGGTTTTCTCATGGATTCAAATAAACTTTGGGCCCTTTCTTCTTGCATTTATGTTTGGGAACTCTGAGCAACCTCCATATTTTGCAAACTTCTACCCAAAAATCACACTTAAGAAGTATAAATGGAACCTAGAACACCACGCAAGGCTCCAAACTCAAAACTAGACAACCTCCTGCTTCAAGTTTAATTCACACCAGGGCAGTGAATCTTCTGCAATTACCTTTACGCTTAGTTTCTTTGTTTCTATATGCATCACACTAGTATCCTTAACAATTCTATTCTTCTAAGTTCCTTTGAGTACTTAAGAAGCCTTATGCTCTGTTTAGCATTTTCATGTGACACTTAGCTTTTTTCTTTGATTTATTGCCTTCAACCAGTAGACATAAATTTCCTTTTTGTATTCAATTCGGCATGTACTACCGACTCCTCCATTCATGTGAAATGAAATACTTGTCACTCTTTGAAAAGACAAAAATTCATAATTACATCAATGATAATGTCCCTTCGACATGATTTTCCTGGGAAATTGAGTCGTCGATGAAATGCTTGTCATCCTTTCACATGCCTGAGCAATTAATATATTAAAGAGAATAATTAAGCTGAAACCATAATGAGCACTTAGAAAAGATCCATGCTCAACCTTGGAGCTTGAAAATACCTGCATCGTTCCACCTAAATATCTGTCCATATGAGCCATTGCTTGGGACTGTCACCAATTTTCACTAATTGATTTTCGCTCCTTAATCTTGCATGCAACAATTCGTACCTATAGATGTAATAGGGTTGGAATACCAAGCTAGCATTTTGGTGGGATTTTTGAGTTAACAATCAATTATCACCATGCTTGGGATGTAGGATACCTCAAATATTTCCATAAATAGGCCCTAATATAGTAGTGAAATCACACTTAGCGATTAGAAAAGTAGCATTGGGTGATTAGATAGGATTATCATTTAGGTGGTTAAGTAGGTTCTGAATTTGCATAAAGCCTAGGATTAGGTGGCTGAGTAAAGATTGATATGATGAATGCTCCAATCAGACTAGTATGCAACAAGTATCAAAAAACCTGTCTTGGAGAGATTTCCAATAGGCGCCTTAAGCACATGACAAAAAACCAAGCACTCACTAATGATTATAGCCATGAAATGGGTTCTGGGTAGGATTATATTGAGTATGAAGACAAGTATCAAGTGAATAATGATATCTTCTCCCATTTCATTTCCTCGTTGCTTGATATTCGTGTCCTAAGAGCCATGATTTTGCATTTGATGCTCAATATTTTCCAAAGCAGTGCCTCAGAGGTCTTAGTGAGGTGGTCACCAATGCAGTGTATGGCCCGGGCCTTCCTGTTACGAGTGACCAAAGGAGGCATATTGAAGAAGACACAATGGTACCATGGGTTCCATTCCTGAGTGGGTTCTGAATTCACTCACTTGCTGAACATCATGAGAGAGCCACTTGCGTGTGCCACTTTTTGTTGCACTGCTATAATGTAGTGTTGCTCTATGATAGGGATTGGTACACTGACTTCAAGAACCTTGTGTCCCCTCTGCTGCTTGTTCTAGGTGTTGATGTTGCTACTCTAGGTCTCATTGTTGGTGGTTATAACCTTCCTGCCACTTCTATTAATGCTCCTGATGATGAAGACAATTCTCTTGCTCTAAATACTTGAAGTTTAAAATTCTTTTCTCTTTTTGTATATATATTCCTGAAAAAGGGCTTGCGTACACACACACACACACACATATATGAAGAATATGTATACATATAGTCATAATTTTGAGCACATGGCCTCAAAGCCATTTTGATAATATTTTCTATCAAAGTATATATATAACAAATATACTTGCTTATCTTAAACTCATTGTCTTTATTCATGTGTTTTTGTAATATGGATTGAATTGAATTCTTCCAATATGAATTTACTTTTTGCAATATGAGCAATATAGTCTTTCTATTCTTGTAATAATGAGTTTCATGCATTTTCCTGCTTCCTACATCTACGAAATTGTTGAAAAGACTGGCCGACAAAACACGAAAGGGAAATTAATTACATTATTCACATATTTACACTTGCATGAAGTAACTGAAGCTTAATTGAACAATTTTAAGTGAATCCCATTAACTGGAATTCCTAGTGCTTCTTATTCCATGTTTTCTAATTTGAATTCGTTATGTTTTTTGCATTGAATTATTTTGAAAGGACCCTCCTAGAGTTTGTTGAATTTTTCATGTTGGTCAGGTTTTGTGGCCCTTTCATTGAATTTTAGTACTAGTTCTCTGCATTTTAGACCTTGGTCTGAAGATTTCTTTTCAAACCACTTCTTAACCACCTGCTGGTGGTTGGACATGGTTGTTAGGGCCTTCTCCATTTTTTTTTGTACTTCCAGCAATTCGGCCAACCGAACCTCCATAGCTCCATTCTCCTCAATTTCCAGAGACTTGAGTAGTTGTAGCACAGGTATCTCCATAGAGATAGGCAACAACGCCTCTTTCTCGTACACTAGTTCATATGGTGAAGTTATTAGAGCTTTCTTAGGAGTTATGTAATCTACTCATAATGTTGTCTGGAGGTTCTTGTGCCACTCATTTTCATGGACAGACCCGATCCTTTTAATGAGTTAGACTAGATTCTTGTTAGTCGATTCAGCCAGGTCATTTCCCTACGGGTATTAATTCAATGATGTTCACAAGAATATGCCATGCACAAATGTGAACTGACATACCTTAGAGCCTAGGAAAGCTTTGGTATTTTCTGAAATGATAGTCTTTGGTGGGCCGAATCTTGTTACTAACCCCTCGAGAAAGTCCATAATTTCTGCCTATGTTTCATTCTTCAGGGGTAGGGATTTTGTCCACCTTTTGAAGTATTATGTGGCTATGAGAATCCACTTAAGGCTAGTGTTGGAGGCACGATTGATCATCCCGATGAAATCTAGCCCCCATTGTGTAAATGATTCATCTACTAATATCGAATTGAGAGGTATGGTTGAATTTTTTCTTCTCCCTACATAGAATTGGCATTCCTTGTAGGATTTTATCATGTTGTTGGAGTCATTGAATAGTGTAGGCCAAAAGTACCCAACGCACATAATTTTGATGGCAGTGGTCTTGGTAGAGAAGTGTCCACCTTTAGGGTTGTTGTGGAAGGTGTCGATAATTTTCTTTGCTTTCTCCATAGTGATGTATTGTAGTAGGAAATTGTTGAAATTCCTCTTGAAAAGGATCCCTTCAATAAGTGAGTACCCATGGTTTTGTAGTCAGTAGAATCTTATCCTTTGTGAAGGAAGTCCCAACAGATACTTGCCAATATGCATGAAACTTACTCTATCCACCATCCAACAACCTTCAATTTTAGACTCGTTTGTTAGGACTAGCTGCTCTTCCTCACTTTCCATTTCTTCATCATGCACCAAATATTCACACAACACTCTTCCCTTGAATTTTTTTTTAGGCTTGAACTCGATGTCATATTCTAGGATCTTAGTGATCAATTGGCCCTTTTTTCGATGATTTCTCCTTCGATAATGTACTCACGCACACTGGAATGTGCGACATAAATGATCAACTTATTACAAGATATAAGATATCAAAACTTCTTGAGTCCCTTTACAATTGTGAACACTTGCCTTTCGATGAAGTTATAGTTTGTATCATATTCCTTCAAGGTCCAAGAGTGGAAATATATCAGATGTTCTCCCTTTCCTTCATAGTCCTTCTGAGTTAGGATAGTAGTGATGCTTGTCTTGCTACTAAAAATATAAATTATGAAGTCTTTTTACAAGCCTGGATTTACCAACACAGGGGCTAAAGAAATAGCATCCTTCACCCTCTCAAAGGCTTCTCTCGCTTATTTTGTCCATTTGAACAATTGGTTCTTTTTCAGCATCAGGGTGTTTGGTCTAATTATTCCTACAAAATCAGAAATGAACTTTCTTACAAAGTTAACCTTCCTCAAAAAATATTGTACTCCTTTCTTGTTGACTAGAAGGGTAAGCTCCCTAATTTCTTTTACCCTTTCAGGGTCAATAGTGATTCCTTCTTGGGACACTACATGTTCCAACAATTTTCCTTACGGTACTCCAAAGACACATTTTTTGGGGTTCAAGGATACCTCAAACTCTTGAAATTTTTTGAAAACCACTTCTAGATGATGAAAATGGTCATCTTTAGACTTGGAAAATATAGTCAAATCATCTAGATAGATGAGGATAATTTTGTTGATAAGTTCATTTAAAGTGATGTCCATTTCCCACTGGAAAGTGGTTCCAAAATTTGAGAGGCTGAAAGAAATTTTAGCATATGTGAACATTCCCCACTTAGTGGCGAACATGGTCTTGTGTTGATCTTCTTCTTTAACCCAAACTTGAATGTAACCCGAGAAGCCATCCAGTAGAGAAAACATATCCGAACCTGCCATAGTCTGTAGGATTGATTCCATGGAAGGCAGTGGGTAATGATCCTTTAGTGATGCCCTATTTAGGTCATGAAAGTCAACATAGAGATGAATGTCCCCATTCTTCTTTTAGACTGGAATGAGGTTAGATTCCCATGTACTGTGCTTGATCAGAAACATAATCTTGGTTTGGATTAGTTTCACTAGCTCTTGTGCCATTAGGGCTTCAATATTTGGATTGACAGGCCTTTGTTTTGTCAAACAATTTTAGCATCTTCTACTAGTTTGATGGTGTTCTAGATGATTTCAGGATCATATCCCCTGAGGTCATCATCAGATGAGGCCACAACCCTTTTGTATGCTTCACAAAAGTGTATAATTCTATCCTTGTCGCACTATGGAACTTCCTTCCTGAACTTTAGTTTTCTTCCATCTCTGACCTCAAGGTCGACATAGTCTACTTGGTCCACCACAAATTTCCTCCTATTATTCATTGGATCATCATAGTCGAAGAAATTTTCAAGAGTGACCAACCCCTTCGGAAGTTTGTTTGATCTTAATTGAATAACCCGCCCTTCATATGCTTCTTCAATCTTTAGCTGAAGTTGATTGGAAAACTCTCCCGACTATTGAATGAACGAGGTGATATGTTCATCACTTTCAAACACCTACCAAATTTGACCATTATCTGGGATGGAGGGTCGGATGATCACTCGCACAAAGTGTACATTCTTAAATAAGTCAGAGATAGGATCAAATTGAGATCCTATTATTTCCATGCAATCCATAGTTGAATTCTGCTCTCTTGGCATTGAGTGGATATTAAAAGCTTCAAAGCTTTCAATGAGTCCCATACCCTGTGTCTATAAGATCACATGCTTACATTTTTTGTAGAATAAATGTTTTTGACTTGATTGATTAAAGTTTGGAATCTCTGAACACCATCATTTATTTGATACCCATGCGCTCTACGAGGCTTAGCCCTTGCACAAAACCTTCATATTCATCTTCATTTATTGAGCAAGAAAACTGGAAGTGGAATGATTTGAGAATCTGCTCATTGGTTGGAGATGTTAGGCATATCCCAACACCAACACCAACTTTACATCTTGCATCATGAAAGTGCAATGTCCAGAGCTTCGAGGCTTGTTCGGCTATGGAGTCCTTAAATACCCTCAGGAACTCTTGATCCTCATCATAGATGATGTAGGTACCCAGCTTGGTAGCATGGTAATTTATGAAAGCATTGGCATCTGCATATTTTCTCAAGAAGGCCTCTTCTCAATCAGCCTGGTCCTTGGTTACCTTCTCATCTCTTTCTAGCCCGGTACCAATAGTTGCTTCTTTAGTAAAAGAAGTATGAGTGGATTCAAAGTTGATCATGGCTTCATCAAATACATGTTTTGAATGGATAGGTTATGATATTATCTTCATTTTAGCTTTGTGCTTGGTCTTGAGAATTAGGTGGGACCAATCCAAAGAAAGGTATCTGCCTATCTTTGAAGTGAATTCTCGGGATAGGTAGAGGATGAACATGGGAGGGACATCTATGATCACAATATCTTGTGGTACCTCAATGCTAGGATAGGAAAAAAAATTCAATGGGAGGTCTCATTTGGTACCATGATGCTAGGATAGGAAAAAAAAGTCAATGGGTGGTCTTTAATGAGACGTATAGTTTTGACCTTGTTCCTATCCAGCTGCATAACTCCTCTTTTTAAGGGATCATAGCCTAACCCTAAGGCTTCAACTGTCTGCTTGGGCATGACTGTGGTGCTAGCACCAGAGTCAATCATGGAGTTGTGCAACAGTTTTTTTCCCCACAATGAGGGTTAAGAAAAAGGGTTTAGGTTTATGTTTCTCTTCTTTGACTTCGATCGAAGCCTCCTCTGTAGTATTCAAGAGAACTTTGGTTGGAGGTGATGGTTCAGTAGCCTTTTCAGAAGCTAGTTCTATTGGTTGCACAACCGCATCTTCTCGAAGGGATTTCTGCAGTAATGATTTTTGCTTTGGAATGGCTAATATATCCCAAAGGGATATATTAGCAGAAGATTTATTCAATTGTTCCACTACATTGAAGGGTGACAGATTTGGAGGCTTCTGTTCCTTGGAATTGGTGATGAAACTCTCCTTGCACAGTTGCATCTTTAGAGAAATTGTTGGAGGGCCAGGGGGTTGGCTCAAGACGCTTCTAGGTTGTGGAGTGATTAGATCACCTATGAATCTCATTTTTGATCAAGTGTTTTAGTCAAACTATACTTTTGGGCATCTGATGTGGATGCCTCATATGTGAAAATTTATTCTTCTCCTTCCATCCACAAGAACAGGGCATGGTTGAGAGCTATGTCATTTTCCTATTCTAGGGACATCCTTGCATCTATTTAATTAGAAATGCATTCTCCATTTAGGGAGAGGCATAAGTATAACCTCCTGAATTTAGTGCCATGCCTTGGCTGCATTGTTCCACAAATTTTTGCTGTAAATTTCCACATAGATAATTTTGGGGCATATGCATGTTGCTGCAAGGGAAGCACCAGGGATTGAAATCTTTAGTGAGATTATTTTGCCTTGCAGTCAACTCTCTGCTTGTACTTGTTGGAGCAGCTCCCAGTGAAGTTGGTATTTGTACTATTTGGTTATTTGTCTAAGTCTATGGATTTATGTGTGCGGATCCTTGATATTGGTTCTATTGGTAGAAGGGTATGCTGCCTTGATAACTTTGGTAGGCTAGTCTTGGAGGAGCATCCTAGTTGTGCTTAATAGTGGTTACTTCATTGGTTAAGTTCCATAAAATCTACTTTATGTCACTCATATCATCTTTCAAAGTGCTAGATGTAGAAGCAGCACTTGATGGTGCACTTGGATATTTATACATAGATGGGGGCGGTGCAGGTGTGCTAGTAGATGAAATCTGCTAGGTGGAAGTTGATACTTCAAGGAATATCGGCATAGTGGGCTGAGGTGGAAACTTCTTTGCATCGATCAGACTGTTATTCACCTTAACTACTACATTGTATGCATTCGGTAATGTGGTTTCATCAAGTGACTAGATCATATTTGAGATATCGATGTTGATGGATTTTAACTAGAATATGAATGCCAACTCGACCAACGGATGGATGGTATTCTAGATCCTATTCCAAGTTGTATGGAATCGGGTGTTGAAGTCCACCATAGCTTTAGATGGGGCCCAATTTATTATTGCTATCTAATGATATAGCAAATACCTACCTCCGTCGTTTGAGAATATTTGATAAAAAGGATCCCCGAGCTGATCCCAAGTATTGATAGTGTTAGTCGGTAGAGTGCGATACCAATCTAATGTTTTTCCTCTGAGGGAAGTTGCGAGAAACCTTAGTGCTATGTTTTGATTTGTAACTCCATGTACCAAAAAAACATCTGCCACATCTTGTAGATGTTCAGAGGGTGTTCTTGAGCCATCTCCAGTAAATGTAGGAATAGATTTGAGAGCACAAATCAAGATAGGGGCTGAAAAGGTGGGTGCAACTAGAGCTACAAGGGGACTACCAACATCCCAAGTCACATAATTTTGGTTAGCGATTGGTAACATAGTTGGTGGAGGATTCAAAAAATTCACATTATGGGTTCTAGTTGGTATTGTTCCTAGTGGTGATACCAACAAGCCAAGGTTATTTGTTGTTTGGGATCTTGTGACAGGACGATGGCTCATATACCTGCTCAAGGCTTTAAGCACATCTAGAAGGTTGCATCGAGCATGCTAGAAAAAAGAAATTGTTGATGCCAAAAATTATCAAGGTAATAGCCTTTATGGGAAACTCAATTAAAGGGGGGACTTGTTGTGCTAAACTAAGTGATCTCCAAATTTTAAAGAAGTCAGCTTCTTCTATAACTGGGGTTTTGAATGGGAAAAGGAAGCAGATATAAAAATAAAGGATCTAACTAGGGTGATGCACCAAGATGTAGATGTAAGGCACGACAAATATATCTTTTGGATGTGATTTAAGGGTCCATTCAACAATCTGCTATGTCCTAGAATAACATAAATTAAAGGTAAAAGCCTGAATGATTCACCCAATGACATAAATTAATACATACACATTCATTGAAAAGAGGAGTCAAAGACATGATCTAAATCGAAAAACTTGCATTAAATTTATATAAGTTCTGCAAATGAAACATTCAATACCATAATCAACGTAGTAAAACTTTATGAAATATCCTAATAAAATAGAAAGGATGAACAATGGAACAGTCTATGAGTTCTTTTACAATAATCTAAAAAGAAATAAAAGGCTTGGTTCTTCCATGAATTTCTCTATCAAACTCATAACTCTTGCTTCAAAAGAAGTATTATTTATAATAAAATCCCTAGCCTAGCGAGCTAGTAATAGAAAAGATGCCTCAATCATGAGAAATGATGTATATGGTAATGATTCTACTTGGTCATTAAAAATGAAAAATATTCGAGCTATGAATGAGGTTGCCCAGTGCAGATGCATCCCCTGCGAATGATGATAGTGGTCCTAGCAGAATAGAGTGGAGACATGTGTCATCCCCTCATGAAAATGGTTATAATACATGGCAACCAATTGAAGCTATTGCTTGCTTTATTTTCTTGCATGATGAAACCTTTAGACGATCCATGTGGCCAGTGTTTTGGGCCTGATGTTCATCCTTCCTTCCATGTGATGAAAAATTATGTGGTAAAGAAATGTGGAGGTCTTCCAAACACACTGCACTATAGGTGGGAGCCACCAAGGAATGTGCTTGGACTGATGCCATGTGGCATGCGACCGAGGCCTGATAAGAAAGCAAAAGGAAGAAACATTGAAGAGTGGGAATTTTTGACATGTGGAAGCATGGGGAGGACACTTGAAAAACAAAGGAAGGATCCTTGCGAGGAGCACTTGACTGACAAGTGGTAGCATTCAGATAAATCCTTGAGAAAGGAACCCAATGTTGTGCTCAAATAGATAGGCGTGGTCGGTGCTTAGCAAAAATAAAATTACCTTGTACTAGTGTTGAAACCCACTCAAGGCATATGGATCTACACAGACTTTAGGGATCTTAACAAGGCATGTGTTGTTTGCATAGTGGACATTGAGTTCTTCTTGTAAACATTTTTGGACAAAAAACCTAGACTTGGTCCACATAATGTTGGAAAAACTGCCAAAGCTTGATCATTTTTCTTGGACAAACAATCACATTCCACATCACGTTGGAGTGGTCAAAGCTTGATCCTTTGTTTTCCTTTATTTTTTGAGTCTTTGATAGGGTATGATTGTGTATCTTTGTCATTGTTGCATATGTAAGTGCCTTTAATGTATACTTTAGTGTGAGTTTGACATGGGGGAAAACCCTCACTAAAGTGGGGGAAAAATGTATTAATGGAAAAGTATCCTTTTTTCCTTAATTTGGGAATAATTAACAATAAATAAGCCTAATGTTTCCTTGATTTATTGTCGTAATGTGTTTTACACATTCACATTAATTCTAGGACCCTTTTTAACAAAATGAAACTAATGATGTCTTATTTAGAGTGTTGTAAAGTGTATCTTTACACTTTCACACTAATCTAGGGATTTTAATTAATTAATTGAGCTTAATTGGCCCCTTAAATTCAAATCCAAGCTTGATTTATTGCATTTTTCGAGGGTTAAATCTTGAAACTCATTAATAATGTTTCACAACACTTAATTTTGCAAGGTTTGAGTCCTAGGCTAGTGACCTAGGACCCATTAGCCACCTGGCGAATGGGTCCTTCCTAGGTCCTAGGACCCCCTTTGGCATATTATTTCAGCATGTCCTAGTTGAGTGTGCTAGGACCCATTAGCTAGCTGGCGAATGGGTCATCCTTAACTTAGGACACCCCTTTTTGAGCTTATTCTTGGTGGGATTTTAGTGATTTCAAATCCTAAATTTGATGTCGGCTTGTGTTATTTGGATTTCGGGATTAAATATTAAGATAAGTATAAATATAAGGTTATTTTACATAGTTTAATACTAAGAAAAACTAGATCTTCATAAGCAATCGAGAGTACTTTTACAAGAGAATTATAGAGTATTCAAGAAGAAATTCAAGGGAAGATTATTGGAGTTTTATTATAGAAATCAAAGGTCATATCATCATGTCAAAGTCATGCATGTTGTTGAGCAAATGTAATTTTGTAGCATTGGTGATCAAGTTAAAGTATTCAAAGCCATTATCCTATGTCAAGTTCATGATCAAGATCTACATACATTGAGGCTACTTCATGCTAAGTTGCTGATTTTTACTCCAAGACTTCATTCAAGGTATCATTGTTTCATGTTTCATTGTTTCATCATAAGGTTTTAATTAACAAAACAAGGTTTGGCCGAGACAAACCCCTATTCTATAACAATCAACAATGTTTCTCCTCTTTGATGTGTGATTGCAAGTTTTAGATTGAAGATCAAGTGGAGAGAAAAAAATTCAAAATTGCAAAGTTATAAAAGTTGTCATCTTTATTGCAAGATCACGAAAAGTACTCTACAAAATTTATTTTCAACTTTTGGGAGTTGAGAACTTGGAATCTAGGAGTGCATACATTGAAGAACAAGATCCAAAAACTGATTTTCCAAAACCCTAACAGGGACCCTTAGTCACCTGGAAAATGAGTCCCCAATGAGCCCCAAAACAACACTTTTTTAACAAGGTACATATCATTTCAACATCTAAAAACCTTCCTTCTTCTATTATAATAGTTAGGTTTATTTTTTTATTATTATTTATGCATTATTCCCCTCAAAATTGAGTGAAACATCAAAAAGTAGGTGTACCCTTTTGATTAACCTCATTTTTGGGTTCATCTCTTTTTCTTTATTTCAACTCTCAGCTCACTATGATTCATGATTGCATTCTAGGTAGGTGAACAATAGGGAAAATGGGTGCTTTATAAATTAGGTCATAGAACACCACTCTTCTCCTATTGGAATTTAGTAATTTCCTAGGAATCCTAATTGGATTGACTATAAACCTTGAGGGAAAGTCAATTCTCAACAAGGAAGACCTAGGAAGGGTTCTTTTAGGCTTTGAGGGGTTCATCACCAAACAAAATCTTGGAAAAGACAAATAAACATTCAAATCACAAAACATAGTAATGCAAGCTAAATAAATGATGAAAATGATGAAATTATGCAACAAAAAGTTAGGGTATGTGTACCTGGAAGTTTTAGAGATGTAATGAGGATTATGGAAATGCAAAGAAGCTATCAAAAAGTGCTATGGAGGACTAAGACGCCCTTACCATTGACTTAGTCTTGCTGTTATTTTTTGAGGTAGATGTAGAATCTTCGGATGTCGAAACTAGATATGAAAGAATCTCTACAAAATACCTTCAAGAGGACTAAGACACCCTAGGTGGAAACTTAGTGCCATATGGAATTTATAAAATCTTTGAATGTGGTCCTGAGGTCTAAAGTCTACACTTCCTTCTTCTCAGATCTTAGGTTTTGAATCTTCTGAATTTCATCTATAGGTTAGTTTCCGTGAAGGTGACAACTTTTTAAAGCAACTTTACAACTTTAAAACTTTTCACTTCAAATGATCTTCAAGTCTTCAACCTAAATCTACAAAAAAAAACACATAAGAGAAGAATTTTTTTTTGATTGTTAGTAAATGGGAGTTTGCCTTGGTCAAATCCCTTGTTGGTAATTAAACCTTGAAATGAAATGAAATAATGGAGGGAAATGATGAATGAACAAATTACTATGTTGCAACTCACCAAAACCTTGTTATGAAGTCTACAAACTTGCGTCAAAATGACTAGCATGAATGTAGATCTTGAATCCAATGAATGATTGATAGATCTTGACTTGAATTGCTTGCTTGAATCAAAACCCTACATCACAAATGTTAGATCAAAAACACACATGATGCAAAAATCTCCTTGATATGATTCTTGAATCTAGATGATGGCTCCAAATGCTTGATGAATTTCTCTTGATCTCATAAACTTGCCTTAGGAATGAATACTTGAATGCTTGTTAGGAGAAAATGAGTGAATCAACCTTGTATTTATACTTATTCATGCTTAATATCTTTAAATTACACCACAACAAGTTGGCATATGAAATCATTAATTAAAGGAGGCTAAATCTTGCCAAGATTTGAAATTAAATCCCAAAAAAGGTTAAGGGGGACTAAGACACCCTAGGTAGCGTCTTAGTCCCAAGTCCTAAAATCTTGGGGCACAAACTCCAAAATGGGGCCCATTAAGGCACACTTGAAATCAAGGTCCCAAAACATTTTTGGGACAAAGACACCCTAGGTGGCATCTTAGTCTCGACCCAAAAATCAAGGAGACTCAGAAAAAATAATTAAATTATCATTTACCCATTGTTGTTTGTCGATATTTTCCAAAAAAAAGATACAATTTATTAGGCTCGTAGATGCAAAATAGGACAAATTAAGACATAAATAGAGATAAATAAAGCAAGGTGATTCCAAAAAAGTGTGAAAATGCTAGGGTAAGAATTTTCCTACACTATAGTAGGGAATTCATACATGTAGGTTCTAGCCACTATATGGTAGCTCTAAATATGTAGGACACAACACTATGCTCAGAAAGGCTAGGTGTAGTGTCAAAAAATGTCATCTGTGACATTTTAACACTTTTTTGGTCCCTCCTTATAAAATTAAGCTTAATGATGCATCATACCTTATTTAGGGTGTTGTAACACACTTTCACACTTTTCTAAGGTTTTCATTAATAATTGGGATTCTTTATGCTTTAATTGGCATTATTTTGCATCCACAAGCCTCATTTAATGCATCTTTTCAAGGATAATCCTGACATAAACCAACATCCAATCATAATTCATGTGTTTTTAGGTTGTGTGGCCTAGATTTATTGATTCAGGACTCATGTGACACCTTGGGCATATGAGTCCCACCTAGGTTTTTGGGTCCCAATTTGGATTTCACACCTTTCTAAGAATTTTAGAAAATGGTCCCATAAATAATGCCTAATGGGACTCATACACCATTTATGGCGTATGAGTCCCATGTGGCCCAAAATCAAAATTAATTCAAATTATTGGTGGGATTTTGTCCTCCTAGATCTGATTTCGGCTTGTAGTGTTGTAATTTTGGGAAATTGGGCATAAACAAGTATGAATACAAGGTTATTTCACTCATTTTTCTCCCAAGAAATCAAGTGAACTAGCAAGTTGAAAGATAATTCTTATAGAAAATTTTAGTTCGCAAGAGAATTCAAGTGTTTACAAGAGCATTCAAGAGCAGTCAAGGGTGGATTATCAATTGTTTTAGAGAAACATTCAAGTATGAAGCATCATGTCAAAGTCATCATGCATCATATTTGAGCTAACAATTATGATGTAGGGTTTTAGGATTCAAGCTAGCATTGAAGTCAAGATCTATCACATCCAAGCAAGAATCAAGATCTACATTCATTGGAGTTATCTTATACATGTTTGCAACAATTTATTTCTAGGGCTTGGTGAGTTGTAGCATTGCATTTTGTTCATTCATCATTCTCTTTTCCTATTTAATTTCATTACAAGGTTTGATTACCAAAATGGGGTTTGACCAAGCAAAACCCTTATCCACTAAAAAATTAACATTTTCCCCTCTCTTTAGTGTGTGATTTGTAGGTCTAGGTTGAAGACACATTGAAGATAAATTTTGGAGAAAGTTGTCAAAGTGTTTAAAGTTGTCAAAGTTGTCACCTTGCATTGGAGATCATTGGAATACTTCTACAGGTTGCAAACCAGGGTTTCAAATCCAGACATCAATTGGAAAGGACATATCAGACATTGAAGAGCAGATTCAAACTTTGAATTTATAGAAAACCCTAACTAGACCGATATGCTCGTTTTGGCGTATGAGTCCCAGTATAGGTCATTTTCCATATTTTTATATATCCAAAATCTACAATGCTAGAAACTAGTTCCTACCCCAAAACCCTAATCTAGGACTAAATCACTCAATTTTTACTTGAAAAATGGATGCTCTTATGGTTTTGGACATAGAACATCACTTTTCTCCAACTAACATTCAAGGATTCCCTAGAGATATCAATCCAAGAGTGATATAAAGCTAAAAGATCTGCTAAGGGACTATCCTAGGGTATGATTAATGATTGAGGAGGGGTTCACTACCAATTTTAAGTTTGGAAAAGATAATGACATGCAAGATGAAATGCTAAACCCTAATATGATGAAAACTTGAACTAAATGACCTAAATATGCATATAAAAAAAAAAAACAAGCTGTGAAATGAAATGTGTGCACCCAGGGATCTGAGGATGACTAGAAGGAGCTCTAAAATGCTAGAAATTTTGACTTTTTGACCTAGTGGGACTCATCCACCATTTTGGGTGAATCAATCCTAGTTTTGGATTTTTGCATAAGAGAAGGTTTTAGACAAAAGGGTATCTGAATCTACAATTTTTTTTGAAAAACACCTACAATGGAACTCATTCACCACTTGTGGCAAATGAGTCTAGTTTGGATTTTCTGGAATTTCAAGATCTAGATTTGTTCTCCAATGTTTTCTCTTTCTGCTTCTCCAAGTTTTTGGATCCAAAACTCTGATTTCAGTGTTGTAGATGACCTTTTAATGAAGATTATGACCTTTCAAATGGGGATACAACTCCAACAATCTTATAACCTAATCTTTAATGATATTTCAAGCTCCAAGAAACCTAGATTTTCAATCACACATGTAAAGAGGAGAAATCATGTTGATTGTTAATGAATAGGGGTTTTCCTTGGTCAAACCCCTTGTAGGTAATTAAACCAAATGATGAGAAAATGAAGTGAAGGTATGAAACATGAAACAAAGAACATGAATCATGGACAATAATACCTTGAATGATGTCTTACAAATCTATAATCTAGCATGAAGTGACCATGAAAGATGTAGACCTCTCAATAAAATGCTCGATGCTTAATATCCTTGACATGATAATGGATCTTGAATTTTTGCAACAATTGATGAAGAATTATGCCCTTGAATGCCTTAGAAATGATCTGGAATGCCCTCTTGACAATGTTGTAATGTCTAGGAATGCTTAACTCTTGCTTGCTTGGCTTGATATCATGTAGGCTTGATGAAATAATGATTTGAAAGCTTTCTTATATAAGTAATGCACTCAAATGACTATCTATTTGATCTCAAAGGCTGACATGGAAGAAATTTGAACTTAAAACCCAAATTTCCCAATCAAAGCCTAAAAAATAGGCCAAATGGGACTCATTTTCCAAGCTAGGTGAATGAGTCCCACTTGGATGGGACTCACTCACTCAAAGTGGCGAATGGGTCCCATAGGGGCTATTTTTCCAGCTAAAGTGTTGGGGAGTGTTTAAATTAAGCTTATATGTTGATACTGTCATGTTTTTGATTGATTAATGCCTTGGGATGCACAATATAAGGTCATAGGGGCCTATATTAAGGTCATAAATGCAAGGGGGCCCAAAATATAATGTGAAAGTGTAAATAAATACATTTTACAACATTGAATTAAGGAAAAATTGGGTCTACTTAGCTTAGAAGCGCCCAAAACCTAATGTGGATGTGTAAAACTCATAACAACACTAGATAAAGGCAATATAAAGTCCAATCTATCATTAATTATTCCCAAATTAAGCAAGGAAGAGGGGGAATATTTTTTTTAATTTCACCTAGACTAGCATATGAGTCCCACTCAACATTAAAATCAATGTTTTCAACATTTTAGAGCTTCATTCAGTCTCCTTCAAGTTTCTAGGTGCACACCTTTCATCTCTAAGCTTTTCATTCTATTTTACATGCTCTTGTAGGTCATTTAGTGAAAGATTACATTGCATTAGGTTTATTCATTTGGACTTGCATTTCATTAGTTTACAATCAAACCCAAGGACAACCCTATTGCAATATCTCTCGCTCCTTAGCATACTTTAGATTGAGATATCTAGGGTTATCCTTGAAAGAGAGGGTGTGAATATTGTTATTCTAAATACCAAGCATGGAACCAAAAAAATTCAACCTTTCATTTTGGTGAACCTACATTTAGAACATCATAATTCTAATTTGGAGTGCATTATCATCTTAGATTTTTCTTGCATTAACATTGCATTAGGGTTTGCATTAGTTAATTGTCATTATAGGGTTTCTAATCCTTGCATTAGTGAAAGTGCATAGAGGTTGCATTTTTGCATCTCAAATCATATAAAATCTACATTTTCATTTAATTTACAAATCGTACAACATAAAAATTGTAAAAATCACTTGATTTTTTTAAAAAAATGTCAAAAAAACCCTTACTAGGACTCATATGCCCCTTTGGGCAATTTAGTCCAAATGCAAATTTTGAACTACATTTTCTAGAATTCAAAAATCTATTTTTGTGCTCCTATTTTTTGTTGATAACTTTTTGTTTCAGTTTACAAAGTTTCTATTATATTTATTTCATTGTACTTACCTTAAATTGCATTTTCATTCATCTTGCATTTAGTATCCCTTGCATGATCATTTCTACTTGGTGTCCTATTGTTAATACTATAGTGAGACAAAGTTCAAGACTCATGTCATCGCGTGATAGCACAATCATCATGAATCATGGGTTTTCTATCTCTTTCACTCCTAGTGTTGACACTAGTTCACTAGGTATGAACCATACCCTTAACAATTCCTTGCCTTCAAGTAGTATGATGTATGTTCAAACAATGGTTGCTAGTGTTCCGCAAGAAAATATAATCCAAATTCATGAAGACTTAGCCAACCTACAAAATCAAATAAGTAATGAGAACATTTCAACTACCACCATCCCTACCATAGATAACATTCATCACATGCTTGAAAGTGAAGACAAACTTGACCTTGTACAGAACATAATTCAAATATTTGGAAAAGACTTTCGCTCAAACACTAGTAGTCCTTTACCTACAAACAATGTAACAAGCCAAGGAGGAATTCAAATTCCTCCTCCCACAACAATTACCTCTATTCCTACATATATGAACCCTTAAGTCACAACAACAATGCAACCAACTAGTAATGTAATCCCTTCCTTAGGTATCTCCGCTAGCATCCCTAGTACCTTTGTGGCAGCAAAGGTCATATCTCCTATGACTTTACCACCTATAATCATTCCATTCACTTGTCCCTCAAACACATACACCCCTCCACCATATTCACCTCCATATCATAATAAAATCAATGACCCTCTCATACACGAACTTATCCAAACCATCGCATCCCTTGAAAAACAAGTTTCCACTATCAACCAAAATAAAAATGGCCCACCCACATATTATGTCAAAATCATCCCCTTGTCCTTAGAGATATTACGAACAATGATGCCACAAGCTGTAGAGGTTCCTAGATTCAAGAAATATTTGGGGAAGGTATATCCTTCTAACCATGTTTCCACCTATACCACCTTATGTAGTGAATTTTTCCTTGTTGGCAAGCTCTTGGCTAAATTTTTTCCTAGATCCTTGAAGGATACTGCCTTAGAATTATTTTCTTCATTATCGAACAACTCAATTCATTCATTCAATGAAATTATTGAGGCATTTATCAACCATTTCCATGGGCATATTAATCCTAAGATGACCTTGGCCAACTTGATGAGATGTAAGGAAAAATAAGAGTAAAAGATTACCGACTTTATTTCACACTATCAATTGCTTTATTCCCAAATCGATGTCAAGGGTCCCAATCCTCACCTTCAAAGATGTTCATAGAAAATTTATAAAGTAAGATACAAGACAAGAATACCATAATGAAATTCCCCTCCTTCATGCACTTATGTACTACCCTCCATGATTATCAAAACTTGGTTAGTAGTCATGAAGAAAAGTCCACTTCTAGCTAAACTGAGAAGTCCAAGTCCTCAAACCAAAATAGTTACCAAAATTTTAGAAAACAAAAAATAGGCTTCCTTCAACTAAATCCCCCTCAACAAGAAACTCAACAAGTAAATACCCAAGTAGTTTTTGTAAAAGAAATGATACCCTTTAACTACGGGGACCCGAAAAGACAATTCACCTCCCTACCTAATACCCTTCATATCACAATGACCCAAATTTTAGAACAACAAATGATCACCTCGCCTCCCATTAAAACACCCAATCCTAATAAGCCTCTACCTCCAAACTTTATATCAAATGCTTATTTCCATTATCACCGACAAAATGAACATAATGCAAAACATTGTAAGCGTCTTAAACATCTTGTGCAAGACCTCATTGATTCTGGTCAGCTTTCTGTTGGAGGTGTTAATGATCAAGGAAATAAGTCCATTGCCCCTCCTAGCCAAAATATAATATTTTATTTGTCAAAGCTAGTGAAACTAAAAATACTGATGTGATGAATGTTGACATGGATGATGAAAACATAGATACAATTCAACAAAGTCCTATGGATACTGATCAACCAGAACAAAATCCTATCGATGGTTTGGTTGCATTGATCAAAACTCAATATCGTAAGGGCCAAACTAAGAATCCTCTTGAAATTTATTTCTTGTCTAAATATATACTTAAACATGCACCCAATGGTCCCCTTACATAGTCGGTCGAATCTATGATAAGCCCATTAATGGGATATTAATAGATCTCATCTATGGAGAGAATGTGATCACTAAGGAATTCTTACTTCTACATGAGCTCTACCAAGAAACATATGACAAAACAAAAGAATGGATCAAGATGCATAATGGTTTTTCTTTCCCTACAATGGGATCAATCACCTTACCTTTGCAAATAGGTCCAAAAATGATAGATGTCTCATTCTCCATCATGTCGACCTCAGATCAATTTCATGTGAAGTTAGGCTATCCATGGCTTCGCTCCATGAATTTCATCCCGTCAATTATGCATAAATTCTTAAAGTTTCCCTTTGAAATTAAATTTTCACTATGCATCATAGTGGTTTTAACCCTTTTTCTTCCTATGGAAATGTTTCCTTAGACTTCTTTTGGCCCGAGCTTTGGAACCTATTATACCTTGCGAAGACTTCTTTTTCAAATCTTAGAAAAAGTTCAACGTGAAATGCATAGAAAAAAATTCCCTTCAAAACATGCCTCAACCCATGACCAAACCTACCATCCTTAACAAAACCATGATTGAACCAAAAAGAATTCCAAACAACCAAGACCAACCTAAGACAAAACCTTTACCTATTTCCTACAAAAGACCAAGAGATAATGAAAAATAATCTTGTTACACCTCCTAGAATAAAACAAGTTTACAAATTAAAAGAGAAAATAGTTGAAAAACCTTCCATGGTTTCTTCCATTCCTCCCCTTAGGGAAGCAAATAAACCTATGGTTGATCATCCTACTCCTACACAAACGTAACTTGAAAACTAAATTAAAAGAAATAGAGGTGCTAGAGAGTGTAGGCATAGACTTCGCACCCTTGCTCGAAAGTTAAATGATGAAGTAAACAAAGAAAATAAAAATATAAACTTGATATAAGAAATGCACGATGAGTCTCCTTCGCCAAAAAATGATCCTATAGTGCAACTACAACAAGAGCTAAATACTTCTTTAGAAATTATCATTCGACCTCCTGTTGTGATCAATTTAGATGATGATGAGGAGATTACTAAAATTGATGAGGATGTGCATAATGAATTGAATAAATTTTTTCTTCTTCCATGAGCTTAAACAAAAATTCTCCTAAGAAGAGTGTTGACCTTGGTAGTGATCCTAGTTCAACACTTTCTATTGTCCCTTTGGCTAGTTTTTTGCCTTCTACATACAATAAACATGACTGGGATGCAAACGAATTGCTCATAGGTTGACTTGCATGTACCTTACTAGTCTTTTACATTATTTATTTTTTATTTTCTTCTATGTGATTGCATGTGTGTGATGTGATCCACCATGACATTCTGTTTGGTGTCTCTCTCTCTCTCTCTTTGTGGAATTCCTTTATTTGTACCTACATTCTTCTATATGTCATAAACCTTTTATTTTTTCCTTTTGGGGATGATGCAAGGCATTGAGACATTTATGTATCTTCCATGTTGACCCAAAAGCTTTTCCTTTATTTTTATCTTTTTATTGTGTTTTCCTTTTGGGGATGATGCAAGGCGTCGAGAATTTTATGTCTCTTCCATGTTGACCCAAAAGATTTTCCTTTATCTTTTTCTTTGTCTTGTTTTTTCCTTTTGGGGATGACACAAGGAGTCAAGAAATTCATGTCTCTTTGATGTTGACTCAAAAGGTTTTTCCTTGTTTTTTGTTCTCTTTGTGTCATTCTTCTTGGGTAATGATGATAGTTCCAAGCTGTATCAAAAATATTGTAGCAAGAACATACTGACCCCAAATCCATAGATCTCTTATGTGTTTGGAGTTTCATTTTGGGGGCAACCCCTCTTTGTTTTTCAATTTTATGACGTAGATTCATTTGGAAACATATGACTCGGCATAGGGATTTCCAAATTAGCTATCATGTCCTCTTTATTGTTAGCATTTATCATTTTCTACTTTAAAGTAATTTCTCACAACATGGTGTTTAGCAATTTATTTAATGTGGGGGAATACATTGGCATTATTCTTTTGCATTTCATGTTTCATAGTGTAGTATTTTTACTTCATGTGATGCATATTTTTCTTTATGGAAACATTGGGTGTGATGTCCCTCAAGAGTGTGATCTCTCTTAGCATATTATATTCCTTTTAGTGGCTTGATGCGACACACTGCTTCCCCTAAGTTGTGAATATTTTATTCTTCGATTAGTCCTCTCTTGGAGACATTAGGAACAATGCACCCTTAGTTAAAGGCCTTACATGAACTAAGAAAGACTCCTTTGAATGTTCTTTACATTTTGCATTTACAAATTTTTGGTTATATGGCCACCTTGCATAATACACATTACATGCCTATGGAGCCATCTTGTTTGTTCATAAGTCCACGCATACAAATATTTTCTTGCCTCATGAAGCTTGAAGTTCATTGTTTCATGGTGCCTTATCAAATTTATCAAGAGGTATAGCTTTGATATGGTTTGACGGGAAGCCCAATCGAGGCATGAATTTCCCATGTAGCTACTTGCATGTGTGTCTGAGTGCATATTGGCCATGTGTGTATGTCTCTCATGTCTTTGGATTACTCACCCAACCCATACCAACCCACTCCATTACTAATAAAGCCCCCGCCCTCCTATCCTTTCTAATCAAGAAGGGTAAGGCGCCCCCACCTCTGCTGGACTGAACAACCTAGAGTTTTGTTGCCTTAGAGTGAGCATGCATTTTTGGATAAAAAACCTAGATCCGATCCACATCGTGTTGGACAAATGGTCAAAGTTTGATCCATCCACTCCTTTTTGTTCTATTTTTCTTTTCTCTTTATCTTTTGTAGTGTATTCTTATTCCTTCATGATGTTCTTTATATCATTTTTATGTGCATTCTATTGTGCGTATGTTGGTTTTCCATGGGATCTTGATCCTGGGGGCTTGATCACCCCTCTTGATTGTTGTCATCCTATCCTACCAACATTGGTGCACTTGGACCCCTCTTGATACGAATTCATCTACTTTAGTGTGAGTTTGAAGAAAGTTCATCCTCTCACTAAAGTGGGGGCTAAATGTAGTGTTGAAAAATGTTGTCTGTGACATTTTCACACTTTTTTGGACCCTCATAAAATTAAGCTTAATGATGCCTTGACTTAGTGTTGTAATGTGTTTAACACACTCAAATTAGGTCTTGGGCCCTTGTAAACTAAATAAATCCAATCATACCTTATTTAGGGTGTTGTAACAAAATTTCACACTTTTCTAACGTTATCATTAATAATTGGGCTTCTTTATGCTTTAATTGGTCTTATTTTACATTCACAAGCCTCATTTAATGCATCTTTTCCAGGATAATCCTGACATTAAAAAAAATCCAATCATAATTCAGTTGTTTTTAGGTTGTGTGGCCCAAATTTAGTGATCTAGGACTCATATGCCACCTTGGGCTTATGAGTCCTACCTAGTTTTTTGGGTCTCAATCTGGATTTCACACCTTTCTAAGCATTTTTAAAAATGGTCCCATAATTAATGCCTTATGGGACTCATACACCACTTCGGCGTATGAGTCTCATGTGACCCAAAATCAAAATTAATTCAAATTATTGGTGGGATTTTATCCTCCTAGATCTGATGTTGGCTTGTAGTGTTGTAATTTTGGGAAATTGGGCATAAACAAGTATAGATACAAGGTTATTTCACTAATTTTTCTCCTAACAAACAATCAAGTGACCTAGCAAGTTGAATGAGCATTCTTATAGAAAATTTGAGTTCACAAGAGCATTCAAGTGTTTTAGAGCATTTTTCAAGTATCAAGCATCATGTCAAATCATCATGCATCATTTTTGAGCTAACAATTGTGATGTAGGGTTTTGTGATTCAAGCTAGCATTCAAGTCAAAATCTATTAAATCTAAGCAAGAATAAAGATCTAAAACCATTGGAGCCACATCATACATGTTTGCAACACTTTATTGCTAGGGTTTGGTGAGTTTTAACATTGTATTTTGTTCATTCATCATGTTCTCTTTTCCTATTTCATTTCTTTACAAGATTTGATTACCAAAATGAGGTTTGACCAAGACAAACCCCTATCCACTAAAAAAACAATTTTTTTCCCTCTCTTTAGTGTGTGATTTGTAGGTCTAGGTCGAAGACACATTGAAGAGCAATTTTGGAGAAATTTGTCAAAGTTGTCACCTTGTATTGGAGATCATTGGAAGACTTCTACAGGTTGAAAATCAAAGTTTCAAATCTAGACATCAGTTGGAAAGGACATAGAAGACATTTAAAAGTTAGATTCAAAGTTTCAATTTCTAGAAAACCCTAACTAGTCTGATATGCTAGTTCTGGCGTATGAGTCCCAATATAGGTCATTTTCTAAATTTTGCAAATCTAAAATCTATAGTGCCAGAAACCAGTTCCTACCCAAAAACCCTAATCTGGGATTAAATCACCCAAAATGGCGTATGATTCCCACTTAGCATTAAAATTAGTGTTTTCAATATTTCAGAGCTTCATTGAGCCTCCTTCAGGTTTCCAGGTGCACACCTTTCATCTCTCAGCTTTTCATTATGTTTTACATGCTCTTGTATGTCATTTAATGAAAGATTGCATTGCATTGGATTTAAGCATTTGGACTTGCATTTCATAGTCTTTCCAAGCCCTAGCTTGGTTGTGAACCCCTCATTAGTTTACAATCAGACCTTAGGATAACCCTATTGAAACATCTCTCTCTCCTTAGCATACTTTAGATTGAGATCTCTAGGGTTATACTTGAATCAGAGAGTGTGAAGATTGTTATTCTATCTCCCAAGCATAGAACCAACAAAATTCAACCTTTCACAAGGATTATTAGGTTATCAAACCAATCTCTTTGTCGAAGGGTAGGGCCATCTTACTAGTTAGGTAGATGTGCGGGGGACTGTAGTAAGTCTGTGGTTGGTGAAAAATCACTTTAGTGACGCTCTCCCTCATACGTGCTAGTATTATGGAGAACTAGAATGTATGCACCTATCTCGGGGACATCAAGGATGTATGCCTAGGTAGGGACATCTAGACATTTGTATGTCTAATTCATTAAGCTCATGGAAGCTATGTATGTAAACTTGTATCTCTAATTTTATTGAGAAATTGTAAATTGGAAAAATGTTATCATTGTATGGGAGTATGGAATAGATAACCACTACATGGAAATTATGTTATTCACTTTATGAAAATGCAATGGAAATTTGAAAGGGGGTTAATTTCAAATACACATATATTATTATTGAAATACAATGGGAGTTTGGAATTGGTTTATTCCAAATATATGCATACTATTAAATTATAAAATAAAAATTTCATCGCTATAGTTTGCAAGCATATGTTATTTACATATGGGTAAAAACATGTAAATTATTTGGGTTAAATATTGGGTATGTTACATCCATGGAAAGATACAAGGACTTGATGAGACTCATTGTCTCAAAGCAAGATACAAGAAGTTAATAAAAATTACAATATTTATCAACACAACACTCTTCTAACTGAGGGATTAAAGCACATCTGATCTATCTTCCACATACTTTCATACTATTGTTGCAAGATATTCAATAAATTCCATACTCTTACACACTCTCTTCTTCCCCTTACTTGCATCTGAAATGTTTTAAAATTTATATCCATCGCAAAACCTCAAAACATCAATCAGGTCAACCAAAAAGAATACAAGCAATTAGTTCAACAAGTCGGCCATAAAAAAATAATGCATTCCTATCTAGAAGATAGAGATGACCCAAATTAATATTATTGCATTTTCTAATGTGATCCAAAAAAATCACATGCTCGCATACATCGATCCAAGTCGACAACAAGGAAACATGTAGATGAAACATGTAACACATAACCAGTGAGCCCAAAAACATGACTTCAACTGAATTAACTCAATGTGGTCCTCAAAAAGATAGTTCAAGACCCAAATCTATCTTGACACAATATCATATGCTGGCACAAACCCCTAAGCACTTAATGCAAGCAAGAGAACATGCCCTATCGGCTAGATATCCACAAATAACCTAGAAAACCAAATTAACATAATGTGCAACCAAGGTATGACATCCAACCATGAACATCAAAAACACACCATCATACATCAATGAAAACCAAGGCCAACCAATAATGCACCAATATTCCCAAGTGTGAACCACTAATGCCAACAATCTCTGAAGCATATGCAAAAATATCCCAAGTGTTGACAACCAATGCCAACAGACTCACCAAGTGCTAACATCACAAAAATCTCCTCAACTGTTGAAAATAAATGCCGACAATACTGTAGATATCGAAAATTGGTCTAGGCCTGCGAGTATACATTCGACATAATTTTCTATAGTCCGTGGTCTTGATTAAATAATGTTGATTATTTAATTAACCTTTCTAACACATATTTCCTCTATTAATTAAATACCCCTTTTTAATTAATTCATTAATTCATTGTTATCCTTTATTCAACTTGATTAATTAAATAAATCATATTTATTTAATTATGTTGCGAACTAATTAATTATTCCCCCTTTATCTATCAATTAAATAATTTATTATTTAATTACCCCTTTATCATACTTTTCCAACTATAATTAAATATCTTTATTTAATTATTCATTTAACCCCCTTTATCTATAATTAAATATTTATTATTTAATTATTTATATTATCCTTTTCGAACAGTCAAATTAAATAAATTATCTTTATTTATTTAATTAAAGTCTCTTATTTTTGAATGTTGAATTAAATTAATATTTAATTAATATTTATTATTTATGTCACATTCCTCTATCATTCAGTTATCTAAGTCATTCACTCACCTTTTGACTCGAGATCTATTTTTAGTTCTCCAATTATCTCCGAATTCAACACCTGTTTATCTCTGCAAGAAGACTCTCCATCACAACTAGTCGATTAACTAGTTCTAACTCCTATTTGCATTCAAATGCATTAGTCTTTGAGTTCTAACTTTGGATTTTGCATACAAATTCTATTTCTTCTATTTTTGGAGATTAAGATCCTGACTTGTGTTGTAACTCACGTTCTAACTTAGTCTCTGTTTGCAGTCTTTCTTGAAATCATGTTCTAACTCACGTTCTATCTGAGACAAAACTCATATCGTATGGTATTAATCAATCTCATATGTTGATCTCTCTTTCAATCTGAGCTGATCGTTCGAAAACCCAAAATCTATAAAATGGCCTGTCATAATCATTATTCCTCCTCCCGAAATCATACACTTTTGAGAAGAAACTTATCTTCAATATTTTGCTTAGACACTTGACGAAGTTATACTTGCATTCAAACACAAAAATCTAAGGGAAAGAATACTGAAAAGGCAAAATGGAGAAGAACAATCAGGATAATTTGAAGGGGTGAACATATATTTGGTGAGAGCTTTCCATTAAATTGTTTAGTTTGTTTAGTTTATTTCCTCATTCTTTGTTGTTTGATTTTATATTATTATTTAGATTAGGATTAACATTGTTATTCTAGTTGCAGATTATCCATCATCACATTTGAAAGATGCATCTACTATTAATCTATAGTTACATTTCGTGAACCCGACGTGAACACGCTTCAAAATTCGCACATCTTTTTGTCTTTTTGTTTTTTCGTTTTTCGTTCTTTTTTGCAGATTTTTCGTATGGCACACCGCATCTATAAAAAATAGCGATGCATCCATTATCACAAACCACATCTGCTTGTCAATAGTTGAACCGCATCTGTGGCTCCAAAAGCCTCATCTGCCTGGTAATCTTTTTTTTTCCATTTTTAATCATTTCCATACATCCAAATTTTTAGTTTTCACTTTTTAGGTTGTTTGGATTTTCACTAATTTTTATTTCAGTTGTGTTAAGGTGGAATAACATAGTGTTTGTAGGACGAAGCATAGAAGACATTTAAAAAACCAAAGACAATTTTCTACAGGATGAAAGCCGAAGAACAATGAACTACTAATAAATTTGCATGCAAGACCTAATGCCTTTGTGTTATTTATTTATTTAAGCAAGCTATTGTTTGGTAGATAGATAATTGTCATGTGGGTTAAAAATAATTTTATGTTTGATAGATAGACAATTGTCATTTGGATTGAAAATAACCACTGTCTTCTTTGTTTGGTGCTTTGCACGTATTTGTCACCCTTATGATTCAGTATATCGAATTATCCTCTCCCCTTGTGCAGTCATGTGATCCTAGGTGTAAGAGAAATGGTTACTGACTCTAGAACTTGGGCCTGTATTGGTGGGAAAAAGTACTCACCCCAAGATGATTTAGACCGGTAGTACGCTAAAGCCAAGCGACTTTCAGCCGATATATAAAAGTGGATTCTTGGGGAAAGCCCAATAATCACACGCACTATTTTGATGAGATGGACAGAAATGGATTCTTGCCGACGTTGGATAGTGTCCCACAAATAGAATACCCTTATTAAACACCTTGTTGTAGAGTTACCAAAATCCTACCTATTTGTTGGCACAACAGGATCGGCCCTGTGAAGCTGTCTTACATTCTTATGGTCAATGTGTGGAAATGAAATGTATGCCATGGGAGTTTGATGGATACAGTAGCTTGGCTGCCCCGTATAAGTGAGTGTCATGGAGGGGAGCCAGTGGGGTCAAGCTACTAGTCATTTGCCATAAATATGCATAGCTGGAGAAATCCAAGTAAGAACTCAACAAGTATTGTCCTAAAAGCCTAGGTTGTAAATTTTTTTCGAGTCTTAACAGTCCTTTCATCATAAAAATTGAAAATACATTGATTGTTGTGTTTGTTCTCTATTGTATTCATCAAAAACCTAATCAAACAAACAAAGTCAGTCAACAACTTTTGGGAAAATTTCAACTGTCAGAAAACTGAGTCGCAATTGTTAGTTTAATCGCCACATTTGTCTTAGCGAGTCGCATTTGTTAGGGGAAAAGCTGCATGTGTTTGTCAAACATTCATTATTCAGTCTGCATATCATGAGTTGCATGTGTGCATGCAAACCGCATCTGTTAGTTTTTGAGCTGCATGTGTATCGGTAAACCGCAACTGTCAGAAGCATCGCATGCACTATCAAAAACCGCATTTGTCAACATTTGAACCGAAACTGTTAGGTGAACCGCATTTGCCTGTCAATAGAAAACATCAAAAACTGTAAGCTAAGTCCGAAACATCATTGTCACTATTTGCTTTAGGTTCTTAAGATCAACCTTGGATTAGAAACTGGTAAATTTTGCTCAAAAACCTTGCATCATTAGGTGTCATATACATCTTAGTCATAGTAAACGTTTTAGTCATAGTCATCCTAAGTTGCATGCATATAGATACTTCCTAGGAAATTGCATATCATAGAATAAATAACTTTCGTCATCATTGGAAACGTTCATGTTTCGGTTTGTTAAAATCATTGAACCTTGTCACTTTAGTCCCATTTAGTGGATCTTTTCAGCTCAACAGTCTAGTTTGAAAAATTCACCTTGTCAACTGTCCTTGTCATACAATCAAGTTCTTTGGTCAAAAACAAGTCTTTGTATGCATTCATTCCATAGGTGGTAGGTTATACCCATCGTAGACTCATTTATCGTCATAATCTACTCAAAATTTTGCATATTGTCCATCCTATCATACATCATCTTAGTGTACGTCTTTTCAGAAACCATTTTAGCCACGTCATTTATTGTCAAAAAATCCCAAAAACATAGACATAGGTCATATCAATTTTTAGACATAGTTTGCATTACCCATTTTGAACAACTTTTTCATGGTCAAAATAAGGTCTAAAAAGAAACACAAAGCAATGACAGACCCCAACAAATTCATCAATCCATTCGGAAACCAACCGTCAGGAAGTAAAAGACCACACAAGTCTTTGCTTGAAAAACATGTCACTAGAGACACACATTGGCAAATTTACATAGAAGACATAGATGCAACATTACAAGATCCTAAATTTGCATCCTTTATGGATGAATGTTTGGCAAATGATC
Source organism: Sequoiadendron giganteum (assembly GCA_007115665.2). Lineage (NCBI taxonomy): Eukaryota > Viridiplantae > Streptophyta > Pinopsida > Cupressales > Cupressaceae > Sequoiadendron > Sequoiadendron giganteum. Next base: position 642,682,511 of record CM021103.1, on the reverse strand, counting down.
CCCAACGATATCTAGCAAAGTTGCTAGAAGAAGGTGCCAAACTACCCATAGGATTTGATATTCGTACTTTGCAAACATAGTCTACTCAACCAACGCAAACTGCAACGTCAACTGTCTCTATTTCCCAAATTACAGCAGCAATACCAATTGGCATAGCAACTCAAACATTGTCAATTGTAAACACAACCCCTTTCAACATAACACAAGGTTTACAATTTACTGCGGGAGCAACTTCCTTCAACCCCTTTGGCACCAACACGACTGGTAAGAGATCCAAAGTTGGTGGGAATATACCTATACCAAATCAAATCATTTAGACAGGAATCATTCCTATACCAAATTAGACAATTCAGACAGGAAGCATTCCTATACCAACTCAAACCATTCAGATAGGGAATATCCCTATACCAAATCAGAATATTTTGACAGGATATATTCCCTCGTCCAATCACAACCCGTCACAGAACATGGCGTATCAAAACACCTACATTGATCCAAATATGACAAACACCATGTCCTTGACACAAGTAAATGTCCTTCAAAACCAAATCCAAACTCTTCAACAACAGATGGACAACATGTCTATGTCAGGCAAATGAACTATCTCAGTGTAAGACCTATGTCCATGTCCATTTGACAAAGCAATTTATATGACACTTTTCCCCCTTGGATACATTATACCAATTTTGCCTATGTATAATGGGAGAAAGAATCCTTTAGAACACATTAGAGAATTCTCAACAGCATGCATGGACATATCGTATGACCCCACATACTTGATGAGACTATTTCCACGAACCCTTTTCGGGATAGGAATGGAATGGTTTTCTAAATTACCATATGGTATACGATCTTGGGGCGAATTAGCTGAAAAGTTTGTCAAACATTTCTCCTTTAACATAGACAATGAGGTAATAATAGCAACCTTGTCTCACACAACACAAGAAGATGGTGAAACTTTCACCACTTTCTTCTAGAGATGGCGAAGTCTAGCTAGTAGATGTCCAGTTCAAATACCGGAAAAGCAAAAGGTCATGATATTCCAAGAGAAGATCAACGCAAAAATATGAAGTGATCTAAGGGTACACTGTTGTACTTCATTCTCAGACTTGGTACAAAAGGGAATCATCCTTGAGAAAGGCCTTATAGACAAAGGAGAAATAAAAATACTAGGCAGAAATCCGATTGTGCAACATCAAAACGCACCAAACGATAGAAACAAATTCTGGTCTAGAAACAAGAATGTTACAAATGATTGCATTGTCGATGCTAAACACATACATATGGGACCAGTTATCACACTTAGAGGTTACAATTCCAATCAAGAAATGATGAATAGTCCAGATCAAACAGCCAACTATGTCCAAAATTCACAACAATAAAGACCACAACAAAGGAGATTTCCTACACGTGAATTTACACCTTTGGGACAACCAATCGAGACTATTTTCAAAGAGTTGATTAAACATAATCTCATCAAACCTTTGGAACCAAGAGAGTATGATCCTGGATAGTTCAAACCTTCATGGTGGGATGATAAATCTTTTTGTGACTATCATCAAACGAAAGGACACAACCTCCAACAATGTCGCCAACTCAAGAATATTATACAAGACTTTGTTGAAAATGGAACCATAGAGGTTGGTGGGAAGAAAAACACCAAGAACAGTGATCATAAGGTCTTCACAGACCCATTACATGACCACACGATAGGAAAAGCCTCTAGTTTGGGACCCAAGAATAATCCATCAGCCAATTATAACAATACCAAGTATGACTATGGTAAAGGAATGATCATAAACCATTTCCGAGCCGCAAACAAGAATGTCAATACCTTCACCATTAAGAAGCATCCAAAATGTAATGTGAACACATGGAAAACTAAGATTACTATTCCAGGTCCTTCTTCCGAGCCACCTACGCAAGCTTCCAAGTTTAAGTACAACCTTCTTGATAAATTGAGTAAAACCCCCATGCAAATATCTATCTTGGAATTGTTGACTTTGTCACCTGAGCATCGAGCTATTCTTGACAAAGCTATACAAAACACAACTGTTCCTACTGACTTAGATGTCAATCATTTCAAAGAAATGGTGGGATATTTGACCAACTCGCATCATGCCACATTTTCCCAACAAGATTACTCAATTGAAAAGTTTGATCATAATGACCCCTTACATTTTGAAGTCCTAGTCCATCAAAACAAAGTCCGACGAGTCTTGGTAGACGAAGGAGCAGGTTTGAACCTATGTACCCAAAAATTGGTTAAGGCATTAGGATTCTCAAAAGACTGTGTAGATACCTCTAAGATTATAGTCATCAAGTCTTATGATGATGAGGAAAGATTGTCCAAAGGAGTTGTCACACTCCCTATAAGAATCGGCCCAACGATCATGAACACCAGCTTCCAAGTCTTGGATCTCACCCTTCTGTACAACTTGTTGTTAGGTAGACCTTGGATACATGCAATGAAAGTTGTACCTTCAACATATCACCAATGTCTTAAGTTCTCATATAATGGCACAAAGATCACTATTGATGGTGATCCAGATCCTTTTCAGTATTGTACAAGCCTAAGGGAAATTCCACAATGACAAGTACCAGTTCCAAGAAGCTTCATCATCCACTTTATCCCAATATGTTGACCCATCACATCTCACTAAGTCCATTTCATTCAAACCACCACCATCCACTCCTAAGCTCGAGATCCAAGACAAGGGCTGTGGTGAATATAATATAAAGGCATCATACTGCATTAGTCAACTGATTCCACCTAAGGCATATGGCCTACCCATGGTAGATAGAAGATAGTCAGTGGTCACATTTCATGTTCCCCCTATAATGACATTGACAAAATGGGGAGAGTTAAGTGAAGAAATTGTGGATCAAGGTGATTCCTGGTTGTATCAAGAAGAACATGAATACCCCTACCCGTCTATTCAAATAGCCAAGGACTAGTATGGAAAAGGCTTTAAGATAATGCAAAATGAAGGCTATGATGGGCACAGTGGGTTAGGACTATATCAAAATGGAAGGACAGAACCGATCATTGTCTACCCACGACCAAAATACATAGGGCTAGGGTGTCAACCGCTAAGAATTGGGTTTCCTGGTACTTCATCATCATTTCAAGAGGAAGTGAGTGCTTGTGCAGACATTGAGATATCTCATGAACCACTTCCCCTAGTTTACGAAAAACCTACAGTTTACAATGAATCCCCTTACTCAAGCGATGGTGAATGGGAGTCCCTTTCATCTACCAGTACCATGAACATAGATGCCCTATTTGGGGAATTGGACCTCGACATGAAACCTGTACAAAAACCATCTAGTCCTCGTCCTAAGAAGAACTTAACCAAAAAAGAATGGCAAGAGAGCTATTATTGGGAAACCCTTGATCATGCATCTTGAGCACCTGACAAACCATCTTCTGACAAATCTGCCTTTACTATAGTCCCACATCAGAGTATACCTACACCTAGGAAGAAGAATAAGAAGAAGTTAGTCCAAAACTTCTGTGACCATGTCAACCATTCTATATTCACCTTGTCAATAGCTACCTTTAAAATCTCCGATGATGACATGTCCCTTATATATCCTGAACTTATCGATTGGGATCAACAAGGTACACCTATCATAGATACATTCGAGAATGATGAAGCAATTTCTGAGTTCATGGGACTTAGAGAAGGCATACCAAGAGGGGATCATAAAGCAGGTTTTACCATAGACTTGGATGATAAAGCATATTTTGGGGAGTCTATTTACACCTCTAGTCGTAAAAATGAGAATAACAAGAAAAAAGACAATGAAAATAAAAATGATGAGTCCCTAGGTGAGAACCGAAAGGCGCCTTTGGATGAAGAAAAAGTTAAAATAAAGGATGTATCCGAGGGCGAAAACCTCTCAGAGGCACCCAAGGATAGATTTTTAAATATTCTCCCCGTTGAATAAGAAAAGTCACCGATGCTAGTAGAAGAATCTGTGGAAGTCAACATAGGCACAAAAGAGAATCCTCAGAAGGTATATTTTGCAGCTTCATTAACAGAGATAGAAAAACCTGAGTTTAAGGACTTCTTCACAAAGAGATAGATAAACTTTGCATGGTCATATGCTGACATGCCTGGGCTTGATCCAGACCTAATATTGCATCATTTACCACTACAACTAGGTATTGAGCCAGTCAAACAGAAGTTAAGGAAAATGCATCCGCAAATTGCTCTATTGGTCAAGGTAGAACTTAAGAAACTCTTGGATGTAGGATTCATAAGGACAATAGACTATGCAGATTGGATATAAAATCTTGTATCAGTGACTAAACCAACTGGGGGCATTTGTATTTGCATAGACTTTAGAGACATCAATAAGGCATGTCCTAGAGATGACTTCCCTTTGCGGAATATTGACATGATAGTTGATCTTATAGCAGGATATGAGATGCTATCCCTCATGGATGGTTTCTCTGGATATAACCAGATTAAGATAGCAGCTAAAGACCAACACAAGACAACTTTTACGTGTCCATGGGGCACATACTATTGGAATATTATGTCGTTTGGCCTTAAGAATGCAGGAGCTACCTATCAACAGGTAATGACTACAATTTTCCATGACTTTGTACATACCCTCATGGAAGATTATGTAGATGAAATTATAGCTAAATCATAAACAAGGGAAGATCATTTAAAGGTTTTAGACAAGATGTTCTAGAGGCTAGAGAATTACAACGTCAGGCTAAATCCAAAGAAATGTGTCTTTGGAGTGAAATCAGGGAAACTGTTAGGGTACATCATCTCCAGAAGAGGCATTGAAGTAGATCAAGAGAAGGTAAGAGCTATAATAGAAATGCCTCCTCCAATTAGCATTAGTCAACTCAGAACCCTACAAGAAAGATTACAGTCCATTTGGCGTTTCATAGTACAACTAGCGGATAAAATACACCCATTTCAACATCTACTCAAGAAAGGAGTACCATTTGTGTGGACACCTAAATGTCAAGAGGCCTTCCAGCAAATCAAGGACTATTTGCTTACTCCACCAGTCTTAATGCCACCTACAGAGGGAAAACCATTGATATTATCCATTTTAGCAACTCAGTCGGCATTAGGGGCTCTTCTCGCACAACATGATGATCAAGGTCATGAGAGAGCAGTCTATTATATCAGTCGTACCTTAGTGGGATATGAATTGAATTATAGCAACATAGAACATGCCTATCTTGCGGTAGTTTTTACTACCCAAAAAATTCAGTACTATATGCTCAATCGACAAATAATGTTAATTGCAAAGATTGATCCACTTAAATACCTCCTAAGTAAGGTAGCTTTAATAGGCCGATTGGCTAAATGGGTTATGATACTTAGCGAGTATGATATTCAGTATGTCGAAAGGAAGGCTATAAAAGGATAGGTGATTGTAGATCAGTTAGCTGATGCACCTATGAAGGCAGTCCATCCCTTAGTGGCAAATTTTCTTGATGAATTCCTCTTCAACATTGACATTAAAACCAAATGGAAATAGTACTTTGATGGGTCACATACAAATCATGGTTTAGGAGCTGGTATCTTATTTGTTATGCCTCAAGGTGATACCATTCCCAAATCATTTAGGACTGCTTTCCCTTGTACCAACAATATAGCAGAATACAAAGCCTTAGTGAAAGGGTTAAAAATGGCAGCTCAGTGGAAAATTAATAGCCTACATGTTTTTGGCGACTCTCAACTAGTAATTTGACAGGTAAATGATGATTACGAGACTAAGGATGAAAATCTTGCACTTTACAAGCGTATGGCTGATAGTTTCATGTAGTATTTCAATGACATAACTTTTCAACAAATACCACGTATCCAGAATAGAGCTGCAGATGCTATGGCAACCGTGGGTTCCTTGTTGGATATTCTGAGTAATGTGCCTAAGTTCAAGTTCCTGGTTGACCAACTTTTGGTCCCCGCTTATGATGTCCTCGATACTGCGATAGTGTGTACCATTGTTGGTCCTACATCTCCTTGGTATAAAGACATATTCGACTATCTCACTGACCAAACCTTACCCCAAGAATTGTCCAATAACCAACACCGAAGCTTCATCCAAAAGTCAGCTAAGTACACCATCATTGGAGAAACCCTGTATAGACGCACCTTAGATAATGCCCTAATGAGATGTCTCGATGCTGAAGAAGCAACAACAACTTTGTGAGCACTACACGAGGGTATATGTCGATCTCACTTGAGTGGTCCTACTCTAGCCCATAAGATTATGAGACTAGGTTACTATTGGCTGACAATGGAGAAAGATTCATATGTCTTTGTAAAGAAATGTAGACAATGTCAAATACATGGAGACTTGATAAGAGTGCCAGCGCAGGAGCTTCGTCCAATTACTTCACCATGGCCCTTCGCCCAATGGGGACTTGACCTCATAGGTAAGATACACCCTTCATCATCCAACGACCATAAATTCATCATCACCGCCACTGAATACTTCACCAAATGGATTGAAGCTATTCCCATGACATACATAACCGGCACAAAAATATCTAAGTTTATTCTAAACTATATCATTTGTCACTATGGTGTACCCCAATCCATAATCACAGACAATGGGCACCCATTCAAGAACCAAGAAGTATGCCATTTATGTGAAGAATTCCACATCAAACACCATTTATCCACCCCGTATTACCCACAAGGTAATGGCCAAGCTGAGGCATCTAATAAGACTATTGTTAGAATCCTGAAGAAGACTATCAATGACGCTGGTCATGACTGGCACCTATAACTTAATCCTGCCTTATGGGCTTATCGTACAAGCATCTGTACTCCCATCGACGCCACTCCATATTCCCTCGTATTCAGGTCTGAAGCTATCTTACCTATCGAGGTTGAAATACCTTCTCTTAGGGTATCTTTGAAGGGTCATATTGATGATGAAGAATACTGTGTCTCTAGGTTACAAGAGCTAGAATTGCTAGATGAACGAAGACATAAAGTATTAGATCATTTGCAAGCATATCAGAATCATCTTCGTCGTAGTTACAACAGGAAGGTTCTCAATAGACACTTTGACATTGGTGACCTAGTATTAATGGAGAATCCTAAGAACCAAGCTAAACGCGAGAAACCAGGTAAGTTTGAACCTAATTGGTTGGGGCCATATATCATCACCGAAGCTTTTGGATCAGGAGCGTACCAACTCTCCACTCCTAAAGGAGAGCCACTTTTGTCCCCTATCAACAGTCTGCATCTAAATAGGTTCCATGCTAGGTCTCTGAGAATCCATGTCTTAATCTAGAAAAATACAAAAAAAAAACAAAAAACAAAAAAATGGTTACCTTGATGAAAACCTAGCAAACAGGCGTCTTTGTAACACCAAAAAAATTGGGAAAAAAAGAAGTAAAGAGAAATAAATCCATCCAATAGTGAAAACCGCTTCGGTGGTGCTATGGATAAGTACCATGGTGAAAACCTGGCAAACAAGTGCCATGTGTAGTCAAGCATGCTCTTCCATCTACCATCATTCTAATTGGACTTTTTCACCATCTCTCATAATATATGGTTGTCTTATCCATTACTTGGAATGATTGACATCTAGCATCCATTTTGTCACATTACCCACTCCATCTTACAATCTTATTCCCAACTGGGGGAAAATCCTTGTTCTATGCCCTAACACCGTGTACATAAAGTCACATCATAAAAAATGTCCTGAAAAATCCCAAAAACATTAGAAAACTTCAAAAATCCAAAAAAAATAAAAATAAAAAATGTCAAAAAATACCAAAAATAGAATCAAGTCAATCATATTCAAACTACGTTGCCTCTGCGACTGGGACGTAGGCAAGGCCATCAATTGATGTGCCCCCGAGGCATTAGGTCTGTCAGTCTAGGTTTGTCATGTATCACACACATTAAAATCATGACTCTCTGTATATTCAAAGTCATTGGTCGTGTCGAACTATGAGGTCTCTACGTGTACAATGTAGGCAAGGCTAATCAATTGATGAACTCTCGAGACCACACTAGGTCAGTCCAATAGGGTTCATTCACAATCACTATCACACAAGTTGCATATCATAGTTTAAGGTATCATCTCATGTCATACACTGTCTATGCACACACTTTTTATTAGTCAAGGAATCAAAACACGTCATGCATCAACAAGGCAACATCTCAAAACAGTCATCAAGTCAATATCAAATGCATTGTCAAAGCAATCAACCTATGTCTTACGCAAGATATGTCTTTCTTGTCAACATACGTCATCGATTATCATAGTCTCAGTGGCTTATGACTTCAACGTCATCAGGCTCGAATGTCTTATACGACGTGTGTCTTTCTGAAACCAGGCTTTGTCATGCCTTATACAGAAGTCACCAAGTCAAAACCAGACTCAACATCTTATGTGGTATGTGTCATTCTCACATTACACTATGTAAAACATCAAACATCAAACAATCCCACAAGATCAAGTTTTGGTGAATACATTTATTTGGCTTTATGACTTTATATCTTACTTTGTCATATCTTTTTATCAATTTGTGAGTTAGTCTAGTTACCAGCTTTCTCGAGGATGTCCCTTGAAGGATTTAGAGAAGCAAGGATGTCTCAGGACTCTTTTTCTTTGGCTGTTTTATGTCAACTATCTTTTTAAACATTGGTTTTTCAGTCATGTTACTAGTTTCCTCAAGGATGTCCTATCAAGGATTTAGAGGAGCAATGGCGTCTCATGACCCATCTTTTAGTTGTCTGCTGTTTGTGGTTTGTCTCGATAAAATTACCGGGGCAATAATGTCCTTAGTATGAGTTAAGACATTCCTTGTCCGTGACTGTCTATTTTTTTGTAGATGGATGACTTTGTACACTATGGTCTATCTCATATCATAGTGTGTACTATCCATCTGTGTCATGTCCTGCCCAATGATGATAATAAGCAAGCATAGCGTATTTGGCAATATGTCAAAGATTATATCTTTTTCTCAATCGACCAACTTCATTATATCATTTTCTCAATCAATCATCCTTAATTATTTCTTACTAATATTCTAAGTTCATTTCATCTTAACATTTCTCTTCTTCAAACATAATGATAAAGTCCTATGACACAATAAGAACATTAGATCATTTGCATTAGCATACATTTAATAAGCATTCCACATAGTTGCATTGCATTTTGAAATCATTACATAATAGGCATTTCATCATCATAGCATAAATAAGGTAAACATTGCATGTACATATTACCATCACATATAATTAAACATCATATAGAACATTTGCATTCATTCTCATAAGTAAATTAAGACATCCATAACATCATTATAAAATGCATAACTCATAACATGTAGAAACATTCATTCATAAAACATGTATATACATCATCTAGGAAACATAATCATATAGAAATAATGCATCATCCATAAAATAGAACTGCATATCATATAGAAGCCGCCAAAATCATATATATATTTCACTCAAAATAGTGTGTCCCAATACAATGTCTGAATGTAACCATAAATAAAACATGAGCTTGTAGGCTCTCTGATCAAAATTCAAATGTCTACATAAATATATCCCTATCATCGTGTCTTGCTACCACTGTTGTCACGTGGTGAAGGTGGTGGGAAAATCCTCGAAGGTTCTCTCTACGTGGTGGAAGGCCTCTCATATGGACCTACTCTCAATGGTCCTACTACCCCCTCAGTGCTCTATGTCCTCTGACTGCGCACCTCTAAAAAACTAGGAGCCCGTCTCTCTGCCGGCACAACTGCCTCATATAAGTCCCTGTAATAGGTAGCTCTCTCCACCGATCTGACCAACTCTCATACCATGCCATCAGATGAGGACCCAATGCAAAGGTATCTAACCTCTGTGAACTACTGCTCTATCTCATGTCTCTGCGCTATAGCCTGGTCTCTCTGCATAAGTGCACTATCCCTCTCTGAATGAGCATTGTCCCTCTCTGCATATGCACTATCCATCTCTATGTAGGCACTATCTCTCTCTAGCCTCATTGCATCAAACTCTGCCATCATGAGTTTGAGTTTCTCCTCCAAAGCCTCCCTATCACCATCCCTGGGAGCATCCTCCTCCCGTCTCCCCTCCATAATCTGATCTCTGAGCTCTCTCTCCTGCTCCTCCATCGGTGCATCCTCCTCCACATCATCCTCAACATCATCCTCCACATCATCATCTCTGTATCCTGCCAAAAAACCCATAGGGTCTATAGCCATGTCCACATCTAAATCCTCTGCAACATCCACCTCTACGCGCTCCTCTACCACTACCTCCTCTGCAGCATGCTCACCCCTAGCCTGTACATCCACTCCCCCTCCAATGTCTAACATCGGTACATCCTCAACTACTGCCTCACGGATAGGTGATAGTGCACCTGCCCGACCCCCTCTCCATCCTCTCCACCCTTGTCTACCACCTCTACCATCACCATCTCTCCCACCAAATCTCCCCACTCGAGCACCTCCACCTCTCCGCCGTCCTCTAGGTCCTGTCCCTCATCTCTCAATAGGTGCCAACTGATCTGGATCCATGTAAGGAACAAGTTGATGCTCTACCCACCATGCATCATACACAGCTATAGTCCCTGGGTTTGCTAATCCATCTCTCCACCCCCACTGTACTAGCTATAACACATGTATCTCTACCTCAGCAGTAGCCACTGGTATCATAGGTCCCCAATACAGAACCTCTCTGGACGAACGAGCAAACTCTACTCTACTCTGAGGCTCATCCTGAACCTCGCCGAACTGTCTCAGAACTCTATTTGGCAAGTGTCGCTCAATGATGTGTACACTAGAAACAATCCTCCCAATGAGATACTGTGTCTGTCTATAGAATACTAAATGTACCTCCTCATCCACCCACTCCTCACAATCCATGTAAGGTCTCCATGTGAACTGATCAAGAATATCCAATGCATTTCGCCAATATCCCGTGTCTCTAACATGAGTCTGAGTAATGTGTCCTGTATATCGGAACACATAAGTGTTGATGGTTAAAATGACACAAACAACATTAAAACATAATATTTCTTCTCTATTTATCTTGAAAAAGAAAGACAACATGTAGTATCCTAACTCCCAAGGTCTTGGTAGTTGGTTCTCAACTGTCTGATGTCACTCAATTGGTTCATGCAACTGTAATATTCAAGGGGCCTGTGCTGGTAACAAAAAATTCAAGCTATGACTCTCTTTATCGAAATAGTTCTTGTAAATCAATAGGTTCTAAATAAAAGAAAAAGATAGAACAAAGGGGTAAACTAGTAAGTATGAATCAAATTTATCTAGTATTTGGACATATACCTTCAACAATGAATGTTTCCTAACAGATCATAAAACCATAACATGATATAGTTTGTAGCATAATCTATACCACTGCATACATTTTAGGTGCTTAATTAACTTCACAATTACTCTTCGCAAATATCCCAAGGGTTTCAAAAAAACACACATTCATTCATCATCAAAATTATAGATCAACAAACTTTTTAATAACTTCAACTCAATGACAATCTAATAAGATGATCGTTAAATCTGATTCCTTCAAATGACTTTCATCATTCAAGAAACTCTTATGTTCAGCACAATCACTGCATACAAATAGATCATAACTTATCGGCCTTATCAAACAAACAATTTAATTCCAAACACCATATTTTGAGTAAACCTGTAATTCTATTAATTGTAAAAGATTAAGTACAATGTATCTCTGCAAAAACTCTACAAAATTCTATCTCTTAGCATTAGGTAAGCCAATCTAGTTCTCAATTAGCCGACCTTTACAATATGATACCTATCTGGTATTTATAGATATACAAAAAGTTTGAACCTCACTTCTATTTTAGGCTTTCCACCCTTTTAGGAATTTAGACTCTCTTGGAAACTCAGATCAATTTGATCTTGAGTTCTTACATTAGACTTTCAGTCTTAACTAAAAATAGAAGATAGAAGAGAAAAGAAATTCATGCGCTCAAAAAGCTATTAGTGCTGTATGCATGCAACATGCAAAGAAGGAGAACATCATGCATGTAAGGATTCATGCATGTGAAGCTGGATCAGCTAGGAACTCATCGTAGTTGGAGAAAACTTGCTATAGAGTATCCATCTCTGGCCCATCAATCCACTCATCTTCAAATTTAATTCGATCCAACTCAGCTACAACAAACTCCTTCATACTTTTCACCTTTATCAATTTTCTCCTTGCAGCTTTTATCTCCTCTTTGACCTCTACAAGTTGATCTAACATCAACTCTCCACTATCATCTCCCTTTCACATAAGTCCTTGGAATCTTTCATCCCACTTTTCCTTTATTTGATTAAAAGGCATGCCCTCTTTTGTAAATGCATTTATATCTACAATAATGGCAATAGCTGCTTCTAATTCTTCCAATTGCTCAGTTAAATTATTTACAGTCTCTTGAATCTCATCCTTATGCTTGCTCAAAAAGCCAGTCCTAAACTTGAGTATGCGAGAATTCTTCTCTACAAAGTCTTTATTGTCTTCCTCAAGTATAGACTGTTCCAGAAGAGTTGTTAGAGGCAATGTATTTATCTTTTCTAACTTTTCACCATACTCCTTATACTCTTCTTCTTGTTTTTTTGATGCCTCAATATATTGATACATCTCTTTAATCAACCCTTCAATATCCTTGTAGGCCTCAAATCCTTTCACTAAAACCTCTCCTACCTCTTGGTTCAATTTATCTATCCACTTGTCTACCATCTCCGCCTTTCCTCTAACCTGCACCAAATCATCAACCTCCTTTTTGCTTAGCAAAACAGGAGTCTCAATAGCTGCAACTGGTTGTGACCTTGGAGAGGAGACACTCTTCAAGAATGAATGCAACTGATCCAATTGAGCCTTAAGCTCATCTTTCTTTTGTTTGTCCTTCATCATTCTTGATTTAGTTGTTGAAGCCACCACATCAATTAGATTCATTTGTTGATTCCTAGTGGGTCTTCCCAAATTAACCGTACTCAATTGATAGTCCGTTAGCTACATATCCCCTACCTCCTTTTCTGTCATAGGCATGGAACATTCAGCAACTATCTCCCCTTTATCTGTGAGTCTAGTAGAATGTAAGATTTTAGCCTTCTTCTTAGGCCTTTCCTATTCAATTCCCTTCATCATGTCCTCCCAATTAAGAGGTTGAGGAGGTGTTCTAGCTCTCTTCTACAGGTCTAACTTCAACCATATAGGAGCACTGGGAGCAGTCATCATCATGGAAGAGGAAGCAACAATTGTAGAGGGTGGATGAACATTTACCTCAGGTTGAGAATCAACCTTTACTTTCTCTTGTTGCTCCTGCAGCACATGCATCTGCACCAACTTCTCAGCCTCTTCTCTATCTCTTTGTTCTTGCATTTTCTTGTTTTCTTCTTCTTTTCTCAATATCTCTTCTTCCAACCGACCCTTCTTCATTTTTCCCTTCTCTAACCTTTCCTTTTCTAATTTCTCTTTTTCTAAGGCCTCTCTTTCTAGCTTTTCCCTTTCTAACCATTCTGCCTCCAAAGCTTTAAGTTTTTCAGCTTCTACTTCTTCTTCCTATTGCTTCCTAATTAGCTCTTCGGCCTCTTTTTCTTTCCTTATCTTTTCTGATTCTTCCTCTTCTATCCTTTCTATTTCTAAGGCCTTGAGCTTCTCTACCTTTTCCCTTTCTTCTTCAGCTTGTTGTTTCTTTATTAGCTCTTCAACATCTCTTTCCTTTCTTAGAGCTTTAGCTTCTTCCTCTTTCTGTCGAGCTTCCTTTGCAAGTTTCAGTTTAGCAACCAGGATTTCCTTTTCCCTCCGATTTCTTGCTTTCTCCTCCTCAAGATCATGGATCTTCTGTATCAATTCTAACTTGTCATTTTATGCTTTGACCTTGAGCTCATGCTCTCGTTGCCTCATTTGCTCCTCTACTTCATCAATTGTTGCCCTTGTTTCAATTTGTTTTGCCTTTAATTGCTGCTGTTGAAGTAGAGCATCAACTTGCACCTTAGCATCCATTTCCTTTTGCTTCTCCGTTGCAGCCCTTGCATCAGAATCTCTTGTAGCATCTTCAAATAGTTTCCATTGCTCTTCTTGTGTCAGAATCTACTCAATAGTATGCCCTAAAGGCATGTTTTCTTGCAAATCTATTTCTGACAGAGTCTCATCTGAATCTATCTCAACTTCTACAAATTCTTCCTCCACTTCTTTTCCTTTAGCAGCTTCAGCCATGGCATGAAGTGCTCCTTCTTGAACCTCTTTACTTTTCTTTCTTGTGAGTGGGGCTTGTGTGGATGACTCACCCAATGTAGGCGTAGAAACAATAGATCCTATTGGAACATCTCCCTCTGGTGCCTCTTCTTCTTCATCGACCACCTCAAGTTCTATTTCTTCAACATCTAGAGGAAAGAATTCTAATGGCTCCTTGGAAGGTGTCTTTCTTTTAATTCTCTTGTATCCTTTACCCTTCTTAAGGACTGGTCCTTGAGGAGCTTGAGCTTTCATCATCAACCATTGCACACTTCTATCCAAAACTGCTCTTCCAATTTTCTTAATATCAATTGTTTCTTCCTCATTCCAATCTATTGGATCTAAGCTTTTGTTGCCAATGTTCAAGGCTTCATATGAGGATCCAATACAATTCCATCATCCACTAACGTGTCAGGAATATTTTCTTTAACACCCAACTCTACCATAAGTGCAACCGATAATCTTTCATAGTTCTTCTTCCTTAAGTCATATTCATCCTGTCGATCACACCAAAAGTCCTCTAACAAATTAAAGTGTCTAGTGAACACTGAAGGTAATAAGGCATACATTTTATTCCTTGGATCAAAATACTTACGAGCTATATACAATCCTAATTTCAATTGTATCAACTCATTACAAACTACCTTTGATCCCTTCAAGTGTTGACATCCATATTCACCCAATTTCATGGGAAATTTATGACATCCGGTCTTGTGCTTGATCCCAAATCGAGCATTAACTCCAATGGCTTGATACACAAATTCCATAAGCACTGTTCTATTACTGCAACATCTTGGAAGTAAATGTGGATGGCCTTCAAAACCAAATAACCTGAAGTATGTAAATTTGGGGTATTGGATATACCAACTTCCCCATTCAGCAATAAAAGCCATAGCTTCTTGACTTAACCTGTATCCTGCATCTCCACTCAACCGATTGATGACCACATATAAAAATGCATCATTGACTCTTCTGAAATGAGTCTCAGCAACTTGAAGAGATAACTGATCATAATGTTCCCATACCTTCTTCTGCCCATCCAAGGCTCCTATTATACCTACTCTATTTAATCCTAGGAAAATCCCCAATCTTGCTGTAGCATAAACCACATAAGAAGTCATGAAGAAAGATTTAGTCTATCTAACCCTTGTGAGCTGATCATGTATGGCATCAGAAACAATCATTGACCAATCAAACTGGTAATCACCCTGAAAGATTACTTGAATGAAATGAAACATCCATTCCTTGAAGTGGAAGGTATCCCTCTTCCCAAACACTCTGGACAACATTAATATCAAGTCAGATACCTCCTTCTTGAAATCTGCCCTCTTTGGCTAGTTTGCAAGCTTGCTTAAAGATTTCTTCTTTGTGCTTAACCATTTTTTGTTTAAGTGAGACTTATTGGAGTCTTTATGCTTGCTATATTTCTCCAATGCCTCTGCTTTAATTAGCTACACCAAGTTCTTGGGATCGGGAACATTAAATATACTTTGGAACATTTGAGGAGTAAGATCTATAATCACATTATTTTGTGAATCCATGCATAATCTTATAGAAGGATTGTAAGTACTGGTTACTGTCAATATCAACTCCGGACACTGGACTAATAAAGGAAACACAGTGATATGTGCAAGACCAGAGTCAACAATCCTTTGTGTTCTCCCCATCAAGTTTGCTCATTCTGCAAAGGTCTCTTCATGTAATTCTTCAAAGCTATACTGGCCCAAATTAGTATCCGTGATATCTCACCAGTCTGATTCCACCTTGCTCACTTTCACCACCGAATTCCTATGATCATACCTCAATGTATAAGGTAGCTGTTCTGGTTTCACCTTCTCTATTTTTGGTGTTGTCTTTGATGTTCTAGCCGGTTGATTCCTTCGAGCAGCCTCTCCTAATGTTCCTGACATCTCTCAATTCTCCTGCAAGCAAACCTCTAATTAGATCTGTAGATATCATCATAAAACATGCTTTTAAAACATACTTGTTACACATACATCGGAGTCGAAACCAGACAAAAGCTCAAAACAATCTCTTTTAAAATACTGGCAGACTCGGAGCAAAAACCAATATAGAAACTTCACTAACAATGAACGGGCTCAGAGTCAGAGTTGGGGAGATTATCGGAACCAAGATCGGAATGAAAAATAGATTTGGTTTTCTTCGAATTTTTATTTTTTTCATATTCTATTTCCATTCCACCTCCGCCTCCGATTAGGTTATCATTACTTTGAAGAAATACTTTCCCATTATACGTGGAGTCGGAAACGGGATGAAACATGGAATCAATACCTTTTGCAAAACAGAACGTTCAAGTCCAAGATCGATTCCGATCCTGCCTTCGCCTATGTTATCATATACTTCAAGGAAACCTTTTAGAACTTGGAATCGGAAACGGGATAGAAATGGAATCGATGACTTTTGTAAAATAAAACTCTTAGGTCCATAATCTATTTCGATCCTGCCTCCACCGATGTTAATCATGAGGTCATCCAATACTTTATTCATTTTCAACACAACTTCATGATTTAAAACGTAGGTCGCTATAAAATGGAAAAGGAGTTGTAAAACTCTACACTCATATGACTGTGGGGAATAATTGCATTCTAAGATATCATTTTTTTAATCATTTAAAGTGATTACAGAGACCAACGAAACCCTAATCTAACAAACCCGATAAAAAAACTAGGGCACGGGTTTAAACCCTGCCATTCTACCAGACGACGAAACCCTAATTAAACAATAAATCTAATCTACCCTAACTCACTATAAAATCTCTAATCTACCCCACTGTAGATTTCTAATTTTAGCAAACGCCATTAAAAACCCTTAATCTAATCTAATCTACTGCAAACCAAAAAAAACATGACGCAATCACAATTAAGACGTGGAAAGCGACGGTGCCCTAAAAATAGAAAGAACTAAAAATAAAAACCAATAGAAACAAAGAAACAACCTGACCAACAATATAAAAAATCCATCAAACCAGCACGCCAACAATCACAAACATTTAAAATGAAACGATAACAACAACACGATTCAAAGCATGGGCAAACATATATACAAAACACACAACAACAAACGAAATGAAGAACAACAATAAGAAAACCTACCTCGAACACAACAACTCAGCTAACCTTCTGAAATGATCCATTCACAACAATCCTTTGCTCTTTCAATCTTTTAGCTCGAATGAACTCTACTACTGCTCCTTCATGCTCTTAGATCTTTAACAATAACAATAATGATCGGTTTAACCCTTAATAAAGGTAAATATGTAAATTTCTACCTACACCGGCAACTGTCATTAATGCATTAAAGCGCAATAAAGGTGGAGTCAGAACTGAGAGTGAACCAACACTTCACAACAATGTGACTTCAGTCAAAAAGTCAACAAAAAAAAGTGGCGGGGGCGGAACTAAAATGGAAACAGAATCTCAAATTTATAAAATTTCCAAATCCCATTCCCATTTCGGCTCCGGGTCCGACAACTAAAAACAAAACAAAAGTAAATACAAAAAAAAGTAAAGTAAAAGACCAACTTGATAAAACAAAACACAAAGACCGAGACTAAGCAAAAATAAAAATAGCGGAGGTGGGATCAGAATAAATTGTGATTTTGCAAATTTTGATAACAACCATCCTAATTCCCACTCCGGCTCTGCTTCCGCTAAAGACCAAAACAAAGGGAAAGAAAAGACTGTCGAGATAGAACCAAAAACAAGCCTCAAAAGAACTTTCAGAACCCGATTTTGTTCCGGTTTTGATTCCGACAGAGAAACCAAATAAAAACAAAGTATTGGCAAAACTAGACTCCAAACTTTGTTTCAAAAACAACTAAGTACAAAAATAACACAGGGGGACCCATTTTGACCAAGGCAAAAGATGGGGTGGTTATGCAAGGCATAACAATAAGTGTATCTCTCTGGTCTCTCTACAGTAACTGGAGGACAAAAAACAACTATCCTCTCCCAAGCCCATACCATCAGTAGTGTAGTCCCATAGCTCAATGACTGTGCATCTCTATAAGCAATGTCGTGTAGATGAAAGTATAACATCTTGAGCAGACATGGACCCCATGCATACCTCATCTCACTCTCTAACATGCCAACCAACATAGCTCCCCATACCATTGGAAATCCATGACCTCGTATTTCTGGAAGAACTATCCCCCCAATCAATGTACATAAAATATAGTCAATCCTGTCATATCTGTCTGCTAACACTGGCCACCTGATCTCATAGTGCTCAATGCCGAGCCTACTGATATCATCTACCTGATAAAACCTTGCCAACTCGGTCAATCCTCATTGGGTATCATACATAACCCGCTCTCCTCTAATAGGAAGTCTCAATATCCTGTACACATCCTCCAATGTGACAGTGGCCTCCCCTATTGGTAAATGAAATGACAATGTCTCAGAATGCCATCACTCACATAGTGTTGTCAACATACCCCTGTTCGCCTGAATAGTGGGCATCGACAAGCAGTGGCGTAGACCCAATCTCCATAATAGCCGAATCTCTATAGTATTCAAACGATCTCTGAGATTGAATGTATCTGGACGTGACTCCTATGTATAAATAGGATCTAGAACCACCTATATTTAAACCATGATGTCAAGAATTTTCAAGTTTTCCTTAGAAATTTTTTTCAAAAATTTTACCAGTCAAATGCGTCTCACTTTAACAAATACGGTGCATTTTTGCAAATGCATTGCATAGCGCCTCACTTGTGGTGCATATTACATATGTGTCACATATTTTCCACAACCCCTATCAACTTACTGCTCATGCGGTTCACTAAACCACATGCGGTGCATTTTTAACAAATGCGGTGAACTTTCATTAGCCTGCCTATCTACAACATATGTGTTTCACAACTGCATATGCGGTTCATAACCCCACATGCGTCTATTCCTACTGCATATGCGTTGCATAACTATACATGCGTTGCATTATAATTCAAATGAGACCATTCCCTAAACTTCCTACCCTAGCCTAGACATGTTTTCATACATGCGTCATTTCGCAGTCAAATGCGGCGAACACGACGGCATATGCGTCGTTTACGATGCACCGCATTTGCTTAATTACTTTTCAAACACCTAAAACTACGTGCAAAAATAAATTTGAAGAGTTCATTTTCGGGTACATACTGGTGGTCTTGCGTCAACTGGCCTCCTGAATGCCCAGATCCGACAACCATGATGCGCAACGTATGGAATGGGTACCATTTTTGTTAGCTAGTTAGAGAAAATCTCCTCTTTTTCTAACTCCTCCGGGTGCAAATGAATTAGTTTTAGCCCTAATTCCTATTTATAGGTGGGTTTGAAATGGCATTTTTTCTGACCTAATCTATTGGCTGCATAACCTTTCAACTTCAAACGACTCGTATTCATCTGTATCAACTCCAAATTCAATTCTGTCAACTCCATAGCATTTCTGACTATCAAATTGACTTATCAGGAATATTTCCTGATTTTTTTAAAACTTTCAAAAAATTGTCAATTTTCTCGAAGGGGCATACCTTAACCTATTTCATGCTGGGGCACGATCGAGGCATATTTTCTTTGACACAACCCCGTACCAACATTGTATCAAAGAGGGGCAAACTATAGATACCGAAAATAGGTCTAGGCCTGCGAGTATACATTCGACATAATTTTGTATAGTCCGTGGTCTTGATTAAATAATGTTAATTATTTAATTAACCTTTCTAACACATATTTCCTCTATTAATTAAATACCCCTTTTTAATTAATTCATTATTATCCTTTATTCAACTTGATTAATTAAATAAATCATATTTATTTAATTATGTTGTGAACTAATTAATTATTCCCCCTTTATCTATCAATTAAATAATTTATTATTTAATTACCCCTTTATCATACTTTTCCAACTATAATTAAATATCTTTATTTAATTATTCATTTAACCCCCTTTATCTATAATTAAATATTTATTATTTAATTATTTGTATTATCCTTTTCGAACAGTCAAATTAAATAAATTATCTTTATTTATTTAATTAAAGTCTTATTTTCGAATGTTGAATTAAATTAATATTTATTATTTATGTCACATTTCTCTATCATTCAGCTATCTAAGTCATTCACTCACCTTCTGACTCGAGATCTATTTTTAGTTCTCCAGTTATCTCCGAATTCAACACCTGTTTATCTCTGCGAGAAGCCTCTCCATGACAACTAGTCAATTGACTAGTTCTAACTCCTGTTTGCATTCGAATGCATTAGTCTTCGAGTTCTAACTTTGGATTTTGCATACAAAATCTATTTCTTCTATTTTTGGAGATTAAGATCCCGAACTCATGTTCTAACTCACATTCTAACTTAGTCTCTATTTGTAGTCTTTCTTGAACTCATGTTCTAACTCATGTTCTATATGAGACAGAACTCACATCGCATGGAATTCATCAATCTCATCCGTCAATCTCTCTTTCAATCTGAGCCAATCGTTCGAAAACCCAAAATGCATAAAATGGCCTGTCATAATCATTATTCCTCCTCCTGAAATCATACACTTTTGAGAAGAAACTTATCTTTGATATTTTTCTTAGACACTCGACGAAGTTATACTTGCATTCAAACACAGAAATCTAAGGGCAAGAATACTAAAAAGGAAAAATGGAGAAGAACAATCAAGATAATTCGAAGGGGTGGACGCATATTCGGTGAGAGCTTTCCATTAAATTGTTTATTTTGTTTAGTTTATTTCCTCATTCTTTGTTGTTTGATTTTAGATTATTATTTAGATTAGGATTAACGTTGTTATTCTAGTTGCAGATTATCCATCATCACATTCGAAAGATGCATCTACTATTAATCTAGAGTTACAAATACAATTAGTGCTGACATCAATGACAACCAACAACAATCAGTGTTGACATCAATGACAACCAGCAACAATCAGTGTTGACATTAATGACAACTAATGCCAACAATCCTTATTTGAATATACAATTAGATTTTAGTTTTTGGTCTCTTCTCTACTGCCTAACCAGGGTCTTGACAACAAAACCATTTATAGAAAGAAAAGTGGGGACCATAGACCCAATTTATAAGCCCTAGGTACTCTCTATGAGTAGTATTTATAACCTAGTGACAACAATAAAAGAAGGATTATAGTTAGAATTATAATGTGCTATATATACTAAGTTAGTAATATGAACTATAATCATGTGTACTTATTAGTTAGAACATGATATAATACATAAAATATTCACAAGTCTTTTATACCATTAGTACATTATATCTTTTATTTTACATTCATCATCCCTCTTTTTGTTATGTCTTATTCCATATGTATTTATGTATGTATTATGTATGTATGTATTTATGTATGTATGCATGCATGTATGTATGTATGTATGTATGTATGTATGTATGTATGTACATGTATATCTTTAGTTTGGGATGTGTCTCTGACAAAATACATCCTTTCTTGTGAGGCCTATTCTACCTTGAGCTTTGCATGTCATTTTTGTGATGGTTTGTAGTAAGATATACAACTTTTCTAGAATTCTATTATGTCATTTACCCTACCAACAATTTTTCTTGCTAGTGATATTAAAAATAATTATTATAGTCTAGAAAATGTTTTAAATATAAAACAAATGAAAAATATTTTACAAATTAAAACCAAATTATATGGGATTAGCCTAATGTTCCACAATACTAGCCAAGCACATACAAAATTATATGAAGGTCACAAGATTTATTTGGGTGACAATAGACTATTGAAAATTATGTCAACCATTTTTTCTTTATCTTTTGAAGCATAAGCACTAATGGTGTTAAAAAATACCTTCAATTGATCATTAAATTATAATGCTCATATTCTCTTAAGATGTCCTACTTGATTAGACTAGCTTTGCAATCATGAAAGAATATTGAAGAAAAAAATCTCAAATATTTAGTTGTATTAGATGAATTTGATTCAGATGAAGGTTCCTTTGAGTGCTTAAAGATATTTTGTTCATATAATGGCTTCTCTCCTTAATGAGCACTTTTTTCTAATATTAATTGGATTTAACTTAATACATATTGAATTCTTTTAAATGCCAAAACATGGTAATAAATTCACAAATGTGCACCAAGTTGGCTAATAAAAAACTAGTGATACAGGTGGGAGTTAGAAAAATTTATTTTTTGCGTCAATTCCTCATAGCGCGGGGGGAAATCTACTCAAGACTAGATTAACTCGTAACAGGGAAATGCAGATATCAAGGTGGAGAATTGTATGGGAATAGATGCAATGATAGTAATAATAAATTCCCAAAAACATGGTAAATGCATGATAATAGATGAAAATAGAAATAGAATGTGTGGAAATACATGTAAATGGGGATGGATGATGGATTGGAGATTAAACATAATTTTACATAAGAATGCATCATTTTTCAATATATAAGTGTATTAATTCATTCCATAAGAATAACCCAAGACTAAATAAGAATTAACTTTGATATATATAAATTTCATTAGAAGACTTAAATATTAACTTAGTATATAAAAAAATAACATTTATTTCTTTCACACACACAATTTGAATTATCTCATAATAATTATTTTGTATCACTTGTTAATAATAACTTTTATTAATTTATTATTCAAATTTAATTATATTAATTATCTATTTTAAAAAACAACAAACTATTTAGTCATTTTATAACTAAAAGTTATTATTTCAATTATTTTCATTATTACGCGGAGAGGTAACACTATAATGACAACAAGCCTATAGCACCCAACACATTGTGAAAGGAAAACACAAAAGCCAAAATTTTAGAAAACATTAAAAAAATAAAAATTTCTTGAAAATTATTTTCCAAAAATCAAATGAAGGTAAGCCATAAATTATAATGAATTATTATATCTTATTATATCTAATTATATTATTAAAATAAGATTTAAATTATTTATATATTATTATAATATTATACCATTAATATTTTAATTAGATAATATATTGATAGCTTAGTAATATATTATTACATCTTAATCTTATTATATCTTATTCTATCTTAGAATATTATTAAGATAAGATTTAAATTATTTATATCTTATTATAGTATTATACCATTAATATTTTAATTAGATAATACTATATAATGATATTAATATGTTATTAGATAATATTTTATTTAAATAATATATTGGTAAGTTATCTATTATCTTAATTATAAGTTTATCTAATTTATAAAAAGCACATTGACATCTGTAAATTCAATAAACTTAATAAATTGTAAATTTTGAACAAAAAAGACTATAAATGACAAGTTTTCAAATTCATGTTTTAATAATAAAGCAAGCAACAAGTTTCTAAAATGCAAATTTTAAAAATATTGGAAGTTTCCTGTTTTAAAAATAAAGCAAGCAACAAGTTTCCAAAATAAAGAGATAAATTTTGTAATGCCCCGCCACGCAACCCTAGAGGAAGTTTCAATTCACGATAAAAACGTACTAATAATTTTTTTTTTTAATTAAAGTGAATTAAACATACATGTTCATCTACAATCGATAACATCCCCTAAGGCTACGTAACCGAGATTACTTAAACCCACACAACATACATCATTAAAACCATTACCATTAATTACTCATGTAGTAAGCATTAATACAACATACATAATCAACATAAGATAAACATCCAAGATGCAATTTCATAATCATTTTAATCAAATAGTTACATCTCTCATTCCAAGAATGAGGCAATATTACAAATGTGTTACAATTACAAAATTTCACCTCATAAACATAAGAGAGATAAAATAACTTATACAATTTGAAATATTACAATGTTAGAATTTAAAACAAGAACCACAAGCTGTCCATCTAGATATCTCACCACCAAGTACTGAAGATAAATGGGGACCCAACAGTGTATGGTGCATGATCCACTCAACCAAGTGGTACCCGAAGGCCCACCCCCCATGCTAGGAGATAGTAACAATGTAACATGGACAAAGATATACAACCACTAACCATAGGAAGACTCATACTGACTCAACCAAACACAAGTACAACACAAGTGCAACTCTCACATCACTAAAATAGGTCACATTGCTTCCAGTCATAAAATAGATCAACTATGTTCAGAGAACCATACACAAAAAAATTAACAACTGTTGTCCTAGATAGAGTGTCATCGCATAGTTAGTCATGAGATCTCCTCTGGGCATTCTTCATAGGCTCCCGTAATCCTGGTGACCTCAACCGAACCCTGGCCCTCATGCTCACTCATGTGGCATCAAATACCTCTCGTAAGGACAAGATAGATGACCATGCCATCTCAGGCCTTCCCACTCATCCCAAGTCTAAACGAGCCCTTGTGTCTATGAGTGAGGAAAAATTATCTTGATTAGTGTGAGATGCATCCTAATCATCTAAATACATTAATTTAGTTATCACTTAACTAAACTACTTCCAAAGGTTACCCGGTTTACCTCTTTGGGCTCCAGTGCCTAAGAGAAGCCACTCTTCTAATGGACAACACACCATACAAAATCATACTCCAAGGGAAACCCAAGTGCATACAAACTAGATCAAACAACCATTCCAACTCAAGGAGGAAACAAATAATAGAACTCACTCCAAGCATCTTGGAGGCAACAAAACACATAGTCCACTCCTTTCACAGGAGGTACAAAACATCCCCGTTCGAGGAAATCGGGTAAATTACTGAAAAGACACCATGCACTACCCAAGGGAAAAACAACTGGTTGACATAAAGAAACCGACAACCCTCATCCTCTAAGATCCTCTGGAAAACTTACAATTTTGGACTAACACTTAATCCCAAATCCCAAAATACAACTTGACGACATAGCTCAATCAATAGGTAACATTGACAAAATCTAAGGCACGATAAAAAGGTTAACTCAAATATTCATATAACCCTTTGCGAAATACGAAGGAATTAAATCAAAAGACAATTATGAGAAAATTACTATTTTTGGATATTCTAAATCCATATCCCTTTCTAATATACTTCATAGTAAATAAACCAATTTCCTTTACACAACAATTAAATAAAAATAACTAATTGCCTCACTAAATTCAGAGAAGGAAGAACACCAACTTATTCAGAAGCAAAACATTGATTCCTTTTTAAAACAACATAAATCTATTGTAAGTAATTTTTCAATTTTCATTTAAATCAAGTAATTACTTCTATTCAATAAAATATCTTTCTCTATACATTTACCCATGCATACAAATCATTTCTTTTAAATCATCAATAATACTTAATTTGCAAACAACAAAATAAAATAAGATGAAAAGGTAAATATACACTTAAATGTATATACACTTGCTATATACATTAAATATATATTAATATATTTAACTATATATATAATATATATATATATATATACATTAAACCTATGAATTATTATTTTACAAAATGCCAAATTGTTTTATTTTTAAAGCCATATTAATAATCTCAGAAACATATAAATAAATATATTAATATATATATACTAAACATAATATATATATACACATATATAATACTCATGCAATTTATAAAAATTTAATAAGAAATAAAATCAAAATATCAAAATCCGCATTCCATGGAAGGGCGGACGGTCACAAACAGCGAGGTTACAAGGGTTACACTAGACTGTACATATAGTACAGTTGGCCGCCATTAATAGAGGGGGAGGCAGTGCTCCCTATGGGGCAGTGCGTCCCCCTATGAGGTGGGCGTACTGCCTCATAGGCAATACAACACTCCACACCAAGCAAGTAGGCGGTGGGGGAATGTATTCGACCCCACCATCCACCAAAACAAAGTCTCCCTATTTTATTATTTTTTTAATAAAAAAATACCAATACAAAAAATTACAAATCCTCCCAAAAGCGATTCGTCGTACGGACGGCAACACAATCATTTAACATAAAATTTTCAACAACAAAAAAAATTTAAATGTATATATCATATGTATATACTTATGTATATATATATATATATATATTAATCAAATATATATATACATATGTAAGTATATATTATATATATATTTAACCAAAATTTCCTCTACCAAACAAATTGAAGAAGTTTTTTAGAAACATTCACCTACAGGTGAAATATGGAATTTTTTCCAGAACAATCCAAAATTCAGAAAGGTTTTTAACTAATTCTTTTAATCCATTTTCTTGAATTCCTAAACAAAAAAAGAATCAATAAAACTAAAAAAAAACTAAGCTACTCCCAGAAGCTTTCAAATCCTCTAGTTTTCTCCAACCAATTTCTATAGAGGTTTTAGAAATAAATTGATTTTCTACAGAGGTTTAAATTTTCTAAAATAGATTCAATGTGTTGTTCAACCTCTAGGTTTGATTCAAATAATAAAACAATTCATTTCTTCAAATAAATTAAATTTTACAGAGGTTTTCACAATTTTCACAAGAAAAACAAAACTTCCAAAATCTAAATAATTGATTTCTTTCTCAAATAGTAATCTCTATTCCTAAATGAATTTAACAAGCAATTCTTAATTACTACCAATTTAATTAAACAAACCAAGAACAATAAATCATAGAATAAAACCTGGTGTTGAAGCTACAGGAAAAGAAGATTTTTGATGTAGAGCCTCCTCCAAGGATCTCACCATTTCTCTTCAACCGTGCAGTAAATCCAAGCAAGAAAACAATCCAAAAGCACAACCAAACTCCAACAGAATTTTCCAAATCAATTCTACAGCAAAAAATTTCTTCAAACCCTCCTCTAAGCAATTTTTCCCCAAAAATATCCTCTCACCAGAAGAAGCTTTTTCCTCTCCAAAATTCTCTCCGTGAATGAATTTGCAACAAACTCTTCTAATTAATTCAACTTCCACATGTTGGCATAATTGAAAATATCTTCAACAACCAAATCTAGTTTGCATGCAATATAAAATTTTAAAATATTAAAATATTAAATTAAATCCAACATTTTGAAAACTAACTTTCCTTCAATTCTAATTTCATTCCCACAAATTGAAACAAACTTCCAAAATTAATTTTAATTATTTTCTTTCTTTTAATTTTCTCAATCACACATTTAATTAATTAATTTAATTATTTAATAATTAAATTCAACCCTTTGAATTAAATTTAATTAATTAAATAAATTTAATTTAATTAATCAATTTAAATATAAACTTCTATCCACATTGCATAATTTAAATTAATCAACCATCAACATGATTTAGTGCAATTATTCTAAATATCTATTTCCAAAACAAGAATCTTTTTAGAAATAAATAACATTAAAACAAGGCAATCAACGACTCGACACAAACACAACTGACAACACACTATGGCTAGGGTGTAGACTTGACACAAATTACCTAGCTACTATCTCCCGTTCAACTTAACCGTTGGGTCGACACGCTCGAACCTATAAAACCAGGTGGATTCGATGTCATGTACCTGCAAACTTGAAAACCAAGTAAACAACATCATATAATATATCCAGCATATAATACACACCGTGAAGAATAAATCTCGGATTCGCAGGGTGCTCACAAGCGAGTGATGTGAACCCGTCACTTTCACTAGTACACTCATCAAGACTAACATTTCCATCTTATTCAATAATCTCATATACAATTACATGTTATATCCACTAACATAATTACACCAATTAAAGCATGTAAACTAAAGCATCAGGTAAACCAAATCACATCACATAATATAGTTCATCGCTCTACAAATAGCTATCAAATACACACACAAGATAAAATATCTGAATATCCAGAAAGCAAAATAGAGGGGTGTCACGACTTTCCTAAATATTTTCGACAAGTGGATATGATGATGGAAAGGAAAGGAAAATATTTCCTTAATCAGATCACACTCATAATATATAAATATCACATTCATGACATATAATTTATAATTCCAAAAGAGATGGCAGGTAAGGGGATTCTGATGAGTGATGTAATACCCCTCCATTTTTCCTTCTAGTTGGACAGTGTATCCTTGTGCTGTTATGTTGCTTTGATGTGTTTCTAGATATTCTGATGCCTTTCTCATGTGCTTTCTATTAGTACCTTGTCTATGGTACTCGGCTGCTTTTGATTGCTATCTTTAAAGCGACGTTAATGTTATATTTTGTTGTGATGGTATTTTGTTATGATGTTATCATTATGGCATGTTCTGGATTAGCATAAATGGATATTTGAATTAATGATGTTATGCCTTGGATTATAACAGTATGTTAGATTTGTCAGTTAGTTGCAGTGTATTGGTGAAAGGCACGGTATCGTATCACTCGCTTGTGAGTGCCCTGCTATCCCATGATTTCCTCTTCACGGTGTGTATTTTATGTTGTTTATATTACATGTTGTTTACTTGACTTTTAGGTTGACAGGTACAGGACATTGACTCCACCTGGTTTCACAGGTGTGAGCGTGTCCAATAACCAATGGTATTCGATTGAGAGATAGTAGCTAGGTTTTTTGTGCCAAGTCGTCACCCTAGTCCTAGTGTGTTGTCTAGTGTTTGTCGGGTTGTGTTGCTTTGATTTTGGTTTCCTCTCTTCATTATTTAATTTCAAGTTAGAAAAGGGTAATTAAATAGCTTAATGTATTTAAGTTGTGGATTAATTTGTTTTGTGATTATGTTGAAATATAATTTATTTTATTATTAATTTAATTTAATCGTTGATTAAATTTATTTATTAATTAATTAAATTTATTTATGTTGAAGTTATTGTTATATTGTTGAAATTGAAAATAAAGAAAATGCATAAAAGTCAATTTGAGAAATTTGGAATTGAAAAATTGAAAAATGATTTAAAAGTCAAATTTGAAAGTTTGAATTCAAAAATTGAAGAAATTGAGATATTTTGCATTTTCTATTTTGGAGAATTTATGAGGGTGGTTGTTGGATTTTAGGGTTTTATCCTTATGTTTGAATTTTGCTTCTGAATTTGGGGATCATGAAGTTTTGGAAAATTAAAAATGGAGGAGAGGAAGAACTGTTGCATTTTGTGGGTTTTGGGATTTAAACTGTAGAAATCTGTGGATCTGGATTGGGAAGCAAGGTCGGAAGCTAAGCTTCATCTGGACCTCCTCAAATTCAAATTACCAGGTTCTTTGTTTATTAAATTTAGTTGTTCTATTATTTATGTTTTGCTATTGGAAACATTCAAACCTAGGCTTGGTTTACAAATAAAACCCATCTTGTTCTTGCTTCAAAATTTGAAAGGAAAGAAAAAACCTTTATTTGAAAATATTGTTCTTCATAGAAAAAAAATTTCAATATGGTTGTAGATGTATATTTCTGGGAATTATTTGCTCTTCTAAAATTATAATTTTGGTTAAAACTGAATATATATATATACATATTGAGGAATATATATATATATGTATATATATATATATATATATCTGTTGATTTTATATTATTAATCCCTATTCTAATTAAAAGGAAAAAGTATGTTTTTTCAAATTTTTTTTGAAATCCGCAGTGGGAGGGGTTCGAATTTTATTTTTGGAATAAAATATATATATATTTTTTTTTAAAAGAAGAGGGTTTGTGGGGGGTTGGGGGCTCGACCCACAGTCGCCCATGGGAGGCACTGTGGGGAGCCACACCTAGTGCGCCCCACGCGACCCCCCCACCTCCTCCGTCTGCTCCCCACTCTCCGCAATAGTCGCCACCGCCGCTGGGGACGACTGTGTATAGACACAGTCGCCACCCCATCGGGGAAGCTGACTGTGTTTATACACAGTCGCCCCTAGCAATGGGAGTTGATTGTGTATAAACCAGCCGGACGCCCCACCCTTAACCGCTGCCTCTCTCAACAAAATGCGACTAGGGAAGGAAAGTCGTAGCCGCCCATACCCTAAAACATGTGCGCGCGGCCCGAGGAAACCTGCGCTCGTTTCTTTTGACTTTTTTTTTTATGAACTATAAACTATAATATTTTAATATTATATTTTATAATATTAAATATTATTAAATAATATTTGATATTATATTTTATAATGTTAAAATACTAATATATTTTGTTATTGAGGATATATGTAATATTTTAAATATTATATTTTATAATATGAAATATAGTTAAATAATATTTTATATTATATTTGATAATATTAAAATATTAATATGCATTAATAATAATATATATATAGTTTTAGATATATATATATATTGAGAGGTGGTTTTCTTTTAGTGGCATGTGTAAATGTAATCGAGAAATTTTTTAAATCAACATGCAATTGTCAAATTATTGTTTTTTATTCTAAATAATATATTTGAAAAGTCAAAAATTAGATTTGTAAGTAATGTGTGTTATAACGAAATTAATTGATTTATTTTAAAATGATTTAGTATGCAAGGATGTGGTTATTTATTTTAGAGCGATATGTTCTTAGTTATAGATGAAAATGCTTATTTTATTATTTAAAGGCAATTAGGAAATTAAATGGTTGGTTTTAATTTCATCATTTGTCTTGACAAGACATTAAATTAAGTGTTAATGATGCAATAAATTTCCGAATGAAGTGAGGAAATGGATTTAGAATATCCAAAGGTAGTTCCTTCAGTTGCCTTCAGTGAACTTTCCTTCATGTTCTTGTTTTGGGGAAAGGAGTTATTAAGTTTATTAAGCCTTCCAGATGGGGCTTTCGTTTGTGTGGTTGTTGTGTGATGTTTGTCAACCTATTGTGAGCGCCTTGGGTAGTGCATGGTGTCTAGTCAGTGTTTACCCAGTTTCCATGAATGGGGATGTTTTGTGTCTCCTGTGAAAGGAGTGGTTTATGGGATCCGCGTCTCCTTGTACGGAGTGACCTTGTTATATGTTTTGTTGCCTCTAGTGTTGGAGTGCATTTTAGTTTGTGTCACCTCCTAAGAAAGGAGTGGTTGTGATATCTGGTTTGTTTGCACCTTGGTACCCTTGATGTTTGGTTGGTGTGTGTGTGTGTTGTCAAGTAGAAGAGTAGCTTCTATAGGGGCCAGAGCTCGGAAGAGGTAAGATTGGGTAACCTTTGAAAGTGGTTTAATCAAGTGATAACTAAAAAAATACTTAGAATATTAGGACTAACTTCTCACTAATAAAGATAATTATGCCTCACTCATGGACCCACATGCTCGGTTAGAGTCGGGGTGAGTGGGAAGGCTTGGAATGGCATTTATCTATCTAGTATGTATGACAGGTATTTGATCCTGCATTAGTAAGTATGAGGGTTGAGGATCGGTAGAGGCCACCAGGAAGATCTATAGTGGGTAACTCATGATGAATTGTGTGATGACACTTTGTCTAGGACAACAGTTGGTACTTGTTTGTGGGTATGGTTTCCTTGACATACCTGATGCGACCACAGTCTGTATTTGATTATTTGTGTATGGTTCTCTTAACATACTTGATTTGCTTTATATCTGGAAGCAATTTAACCATGTAGAGTTGTACTTGCATGGTGTTTGAGTTGTAATTGACTTGTACTTGTGTTGTACATGTGTTTGGTTGTGTCAGTTGGTTCAGTTATGTCTTAGCCTGTGTCTAGAGGTAGATGGTCTTGGCTAGGATTCCTTGTTACTATCTCCTAGCACGGGGGGTGGGCCTTTGGGTTCCACTTGGTTGGGTGGCGTGCACCTAAATCCATTGGGTTCTTTCTTCATGTTCATGTGGATGAGACTTCTAGTTGGAGAGCTCGTTGGTTTCAGTTTCAATTCTTGCTTTATTTCATTTCAGTTGATCTTGTATTATTTTACCCCTCAGTTGTCATCGAGGTGAAAGTTGTATTTATAAACTTATTTATTGGACTTGCCTCATTCGGGGATTGAGAGATGTAATTGTAATATTTAATTATGAATTAATGAAATGGAAAGTTATCTTTATGCTTGATGTAAACTATCTTAATTGGAATGTTTGAGTTTAAATTATTAAGTAAATGAATGTCATGGTTTAATTCATGTCTTTTGTTGAGGTTCTATATAACCTCTGTCTCGTAACCTTAGAGGTTGTTGGCATTAGTTAGTGAACTTGCATGTTATTTGTACTTAAACAAAAAAATAAAATTAGTTTGTTTAAGTAGTTGTTTGCAACTTCCTCTAGGGTTGCATGGTGGGGCGTTACAAGCTCTTCAATGTCTGCTTGCATTTTTATCATTCTAATCTTTCTTTCACCAACTACAATGTTGTCTTCAGCTACAGTGTTGGGTGAGATTTATTCACACTTTTTTATATTAAGTTTTTGTTTCTTTCATTTTTGAAATTGTTCAAAAGATGCAAGAAAGTTGGTAAGACAAACAATGACATTCTATTTTCATGTGTAATGAGTTTTTATTTTTTCAGATTGTTTAAAAGAAAGATTTTACAACATTCTATTCAGACCTAACAATTGGCATGCTCTCAATTCAAACATTAAAAATATATATATATATGTTTTGATTTTTATTTTTTTAAAGATTGTTTTTGAACATTTAATTATGTCATTCTATAATGATAACCAAATATATAGGTGGTCAGCAAATCCGTAAAATAAAAACAAGAAATCTGCATTCTATATTCTTGTGCAATGAGTTTTTATCGATTTTTCCGATTGTTTAAAAGAACAATATCACAACATTCTATTTTCATTGTTTGACTACAATTATTTTTGTTTTTTTTCCATTTGAAAAATCATACAATAATTTTTTATTTTATTTTAAATTTTATAATTAAAATATAAAGCTTTGATATCTTTCAACTATTTTATATGGATTATCTATGTAATGGGAATGGTCAGTTTTAATGAAAACTATTTTATGATATATTTTTTTCTCTAATATGAGATTCTAAATTGAAATGCAGGCTCTTTGGTCACTTTTCCGCAATGTGAAGGTTGTCAACAAGCGTGTCATGATTGTTGCACTAACTGCACAAGATCTTAAACATTGCTATTCTACCCAATCATTCTTCTGTTACCTGACATTAGAGAATAAGAGAGTGAGGAGATGTTATCTAATGACTTCTCAATAAATAATTTATTGAATTTACTATAGTTCCATTTTCTAATTTTTTTGAATTGGAAACAGTATTTGATATTAGAGTATAAGGAAATAACAATAAAATTTAAATTTTATTTCTTGTTTGAAAGTGAATATTTATATTGTATGGTGAAGTGTGTTTTGGTTAATTTCATTGTTTAAAGGTAGATTTTTTTGGTCTAGTTCTATTGGCTAAAGCATTTTTTTGCAAGCAAGAGGTCACGAGGTCTAGTCTCCATCCAAACTTGTGGTATTGAACGGTGTATTGCGCCAGCATCACACACACAGTTTATAGGGGGGGATATCCAATTTCTCCAATCTAAGACATAATAGAAGTAGCTTGATGAATTTCAAGTTAATTTTTCATTTTTCTTTGGTTTGGAACACATAAATGATGCAATTCATTTTATGTTAGAAAGTGGATTATATAATTGTAAATTAAAAAGTTATAAGTGAAATTGTTATTTTATTTTTATAATTGGTTCAATTTATGTATGCATTGAAATGAAATATGATATTATAAATAGACTATCTTGTTTAGACTATTATGTTTATTTGGTAATTGCTATTATAAAATGGTAGTAATATATAAGAATTTTGTTATGAATTATTTTCACTCAATTTTGTTTATTGTGAAAATTACCATTTAATTGATAATTTCTTTATTGAATATAAATGTGTCTTAGTTACTTCATTTGACTTGTGCTTCCATATTTTATGTAGAGAGTTCAATATCTTGAACAATAGTCAATTGATGGGTCTACTAGAATTTTTTTAAAAATCTTTAGTATTTAAAACTGATTTTAGTTGTATGTTAAACAATATCTTTTATTGCATAGCCAAACTCAATTGACCTTTACAAATGATGTGTTGTATTGGTCATAATTGTTTTTTATTTTTTATAATGTGGGTGAGTTACTAATTGGTCGATCATTATTCTACTTATTAACTTGTTGTTGGTATATATCTTATAGTGTTGGTACACTTTGAGATCCCATTACCTTAAAACATTCTTTTGAACATTTTATTATTGAATCTAATAAAAAAATTATACTTCAATTTTAGAGACATTTTATGAGAGTTTCATGTGGATATCTAAAAGTATATTTTTAAGTTTTTTTTTTAATATATTTATTTTAATTTACATTTTATATATATTACAACTCTAATAACTAATTGTAACTAAAATTTAACCATTTTGTAATCTTACTTGTTTAAGATATGTGAATTTAACTTAAGTATTGTTAGATTATCTTAATTTGAAAATAGTATTAAATTAAAATTTAATGTCTTTCAAACACAAAAATTGAAACAATACATTTGTGCAACCTCTAATTTTTATGAATGGTATATATGAAAGAAGGGAGGTGGCATGACCCCAATTGTGTAACACCCCTCCATTTTGCTTTATGGATTGGACATTGTGTCCTTGTCTTGTTTTGTTTATGTTACTGGATATTTAGATACTTTATCTTGTGTGTGTTTTTGATCACTATTTTTAGAGCGATAGACTATTCTATGTGATGTGACTTGAGTTATCTGATGATTTATGTTAAATGTTTTAATGGTGTAATGATGTTAGTGATATAACATGTTAGTGCTTATGAGAATATTCGATGTATTGTGGAAGTGTCAGTTTTGTTGAGTATATTGGTGAAGGGGACGGATTCGCATCACTCGCTTGTGAGCGCCCTACGAATCTAAGATTTCTTCTTCACGGTGTGTATTATATGCTGTTATATTTTATGATGTTGGTTACTATGTTTTTAGGATTGCAGGTACATGACACCGACTCCACCTGGTTTCACAGGTCTGAGCGTGTTGATCCAACGGTTAAGTTGAAGGGAGATAGTAGCTAGGTAACACGTGTCAAGTCTACACCCTAACCATAGTGTGTCATCAGTCATCTGTGTCGCGTCGTTGTTTGCCTTACTTTAATGTTATTTAATTATGAAAGATTCTTATTTTGGGAATAGATAGTTTGAATAATTGCATTATATCATGTTTATGATTATTTAATTTAAATTATGCAATGTGGATAAAAGTTTATATTTAAATTAATTAATTATATTTAATTTATTTAATTGATTAAATTTAATCCAAGGGGTTGAATTTAGTTATTAAATAATTAAATTAATTAATTAAATGTGATGCAAGAAAATTAAAAGAAATAAAAGAATTAAAATTAACTTGGAATTTAATTTCACATTGTGGAAATTTAATTATTTTGGAATTAAATTAGAAATTGAAATTGGATTTGAAAAGCAAAGTTGGTTTTCAATTTTGGGTGTGAATTGATATTTAGATATTTTTAAGTTTCAGATTTGCATGCAAAATCAGATTTGGTTGTGCAAGATATTTTCAATTAGACATGCATGTGTGAATTGAATTTAGGAATTAAGAGTTGATTGAAAAATTCATGGATAGAGAGAATTGTTAGAAATCTTGAACAAGATTAATAACCAGGAACACCTGCAAAAACAACGATGAATCTTCCACAAGAGGATATGCAAGATCTTGCTTGATATTAAGACCTCTCAAAATGATGAGGAAAAGGGATGATCCAAATGATATAAAAACCCTCCTTATATAGGAAAGGGTGAGAAACAAGATGCAGTAAGATGTTGCCATGTGTCTTGATCTAACAACATGTGACAACAAGGAAACCCTAAAAATATTAAATGCACCCATAGGTTAAAATAACCTAAGTTAACTTATGCTAGTGTAGTAAAGAAATATTTACACTAACACCCCCCCATAAGTGCAACTTAGGGAGGAAAAGAAAATGCAATGATTATGCATGATGATGATGGGTCCCGGCTGATGGCCATATTAGGTACCCATGTACATAGGATGAAAAATGCAACTAATCTCCCACAAAAATGGAGAAAAGGGGAAAACCTAGTGGGAAGAAAACCCCTCTCCGAAAAGGAGATGAAATGCAGAAAGGTGATGATTGGAGGACTCAACATTATCCCCCCAAGGACAACAATTATCACATGGATACAATACAATCAATGGCCCCCCCCATAGGAGGGAAATAGAGAGACAATATAGCCTCCCCAAAATATGTGATCACTTGCAAAAAAAGGTAAGTGTATGTAGACAAGACATGATCCAATGTCGACAAACAACTTGTCTCCCTTTCGGAAGAAACAAAACCAGGTGCAAGTGTAGAGATGCTTCCCATTCTGGATAGGAATTGAAGGAAGGATGGATGCATGTGAATGCTGATGATGTCTCTGAAAGCTGCTCATGTGTCTCCTTACCTGATGAAGATGAAGATGCCACAACCCACTCAGGTACATACCCAATCAATGTAGAAGGTGACAAATCAGGATGATTCAGAACCAAATGTTGAACAAGATCCAAAGACTATGATGATTTGGCAATAGAAGTGCAATGACTGTCATCAAATAGGAGAGATATCCCCTCAAATATGTCCTGATGAATGATGATGATGATGGAAGCCTCAATCAATGACTCTGGACAAGGAATCACTGAATGTGAAGGGATACCAATAGTCTTTGATGGAGAAGAAGGATAATATGCAAGCCCCATAATGGACAAACAAATTTCTCCAAAAGTACAAATACAATGACCTTTAGCAACAAATAGAAACTTCCAAATAGCTGATGTGCAACTGAAGTGATGTCACCCAAAGCAAGACCTTTTCCCAAGCTTCAAGATATCCAAGTTATTGAACAAATGCACCAAATTTGAACAAAACCAATGCAAGAGTACCTAGAGCTGAAACTAATAAAAGTGATTGGATGGATGAAAATAATTCTGAATCACCTTCCTGATGCCACTGGAATCACTAAATTTCGATCAATGGTTGTGAAGATATGAGCTTTTATGTCCAAAATGAAGGGTTGACTTCAGTTGACTGTAAAATTTTCTAGAAGAAATATTTCATAGAATGGATGGCACCATTGGAAAGTAGACCAAATTACTCTTTCCGACGGTATCTCATTTTGCTGATTTTGATACCCTGGTGAAAAGATATGGCGTTTTGAAAAAATGCCCTATTAGGGCCTGCAGGCTAAACAGGTGCAAAATTTTAGCACCCTAGGCCAAAAAAAATTAGCCCCTAGTCACTGATATGACCAGGGGGCGGGCTGGCAATTTAAAAATAAGCCACTGGATCGGTGGCGGTGGAGCTGAGATGTCACTGTGGAGGCGGAGCAGGTTGCATTAGCGGGCAGGAGGGAGGTTGATAGAGTAGGCGCCAGCCCTGGTGTTGTGGATGAATGGGCCGGTGACAAACAACTGCCAGTCGGATGCCGACAGTGGGTAGTTGGCGTCACCGGCAATGGAAACCGACAGAGAATGGGCCAGGAGACCAGAGCCGGCCGGATGGGATGGAGACCAGAGCCGATAGAGGGAGTCAGCGGATGGGACGGGAGAGTTGGTGGGCAGCGGACTGAACGAAGAGTTGGTGACGTCCCCAGAGGTGGCTTTAAAATAATTTTGCTTTTTGCTTTTTATTTATAATTTTACAATTTTTTTTTTGAATTTTTCACAGAACTAAAAAAAGCCCAAAAAGATAATAATTTTTTTGAATAATCTTCACAGAACGGAAAAAAATGCAGAAAAATTAAAATATATATATTTTTTTCTATTCTGCACGATCGTACCCTGTACTTGGTGGGTCGTACGGCCTGCTGGGTAAAATATTTTTTGCCTCACGAACAGCAGACGCCAAATATGGGCATGTTATATGTCGATCTTCATCTCTCAGGCTCTCTGGATCTGATGGCGTGGTCGATTTGAGGTGAAAAAAAGCTCTTGCAGGTCTGCAATCTCCAAATCTTGCAAAACTTCAGATCCTCATAACTTTGGCATAAAATGTCGGATTTTGGCGAAACAAAAGTCGATCCTGACTTTTTCGACAGCCCTGGACTCGATATGAGCTCAGATTTCTTCCAACATGCACCGAAAGTGACCTTCCAGAGAAAACCTAATATGGAGACAACCTCAGAAGAAGATCTTATAGCCATAACTCAATCCTTCAGATTTGGGAAGGGTCTTGCAGAATGGCTCTGATACCATGTTAGAAATCTTGAACAAGATTAATAACTAGGAACACCTGCAAAAACAATGATGAATCTTCCACAAGAGGATATGCAAGAGCTTGCTTGATATTAAGACCTCTCAAAATGATGAGGAAAAGGGATGATACAAATGATATAAAAACCCTCCTTATATAGGAAAGGGTGAGAAACAAGATGCAGTAAGATGTTGCCATGTGTCTTGATCTAACAACATGTGACAACAAGGAAACCCTAAAAAGATTAAATGCACCCATAGGTTAAAATAACCTAAGTTAACTTATGCTAGTGTAGTAAACAAATATTTACACTAACAAGAATTTGGAAAAGAGAAAAACTTCTTCTGGTGTGAAAGGATAATTTTGGAAAAATTGCACAAAGGAGGGTTTGAGGAAATTCTTGGCTGAAGATTTATTTGGAGATATTCTGGAAATCTTTGTGGTGTTTGTGGATTGCTATCTTGGTTGGATTCATTAAATTGTTGGATAGAAGCTTTCGAGGAAGCTCAACATCAAATTTTCATTACTTGTAGCTTCTGGAATCGGGTTTTCTTCTGTGTTTATGTTTTGTTCTTTGAATGCTTTCAAAATTGTAGTGATTGATCAATTTGTTGTCAAATCTATTGAGAAAATGAATTTGTGAATAGAAGAAAGAAATTAATTAATTAAATTTAAACCTTCTATTGTTTTTGTGGAAACCTCTTTGGGAAAATTGTGTAATTCTCTGTAGAAGTTAATTTAATTGAGGAAATGGATTGTTTTGTTGTTTAAATCAAACTTTGAGGTTAAACAAAACATTAGATTGTTTTTAGAAAATTTAAACCTCTGTGGAAAAACAAATTTGTTTTGAAAAAACTTCTGGTTTTAACTTAGATCCATTTGATTTTATTATTCTTCTAATTGTTTAAAAATTCAAGAAAAAGGATTAAAAGAATTAATTCTTAATGTGGAATTTAGATTTTTTTGAAAAAGGTTTTACAATTTCACTTGTAGGTGAATATTTTCACAAAATTTCCCTATTTGTCTATTGTTGAAATTCGTTATATATATATATATATATATATATATATATAGTTTATATATATTAAAATATACTGTTCTTTTAATGTTTATTCGCCGCCGTACGACTGACGAAATTCTGGAATTACTAGTTGAAAATTCATTTTTTTTGTTAAAAAATAATAATAATAATGAAGCGAATGTATCATTCGCTGTTTGAGTTTATGTGTTGCACAGGGGGGGGTTTATGCACATGTATGGGAGGCGTCGCTACCATTAGCAGTGCCCTCCACACAGTGTGTGGAGGGAGCACTACCCTTGGCAACGCCGCCCCTCATAGCATGCGGCCGCCCAAGGTTTGGGGTTCAGCTGTACTATGCACAACCGCCCCCCAAACATTGGGCTTCCCCGGTGGAAAGGTATGAACGGCGAACACTTAGTTTGTGCCTAGTTTAAAAATGGCAATTTTGCTTGGTTCGTTCGTCCCTTCCCTTCACTCTGTTTGGTTCTGGCTGCCATTCCTTAAGGATTCTTAGGGTTTGGTGAATAGTCTTTGGTTTTAATAAAAATATTAATATGATATTTTTATTACAGTGTAAATTTGATAATAAATATTAAATATATTAGTTAATAAAAGGAATAATAAAGTGTAGTGTGTAAATAATATGATATATTTATATATATCACTTGCTCATTTTGAATTTAAAATTATAAAATTAATTTAATAAATTGAGGAGGAGATTTTTGTGTATTTTTTTTAAATGAAAATATATTATATACAATGCATATATATATATTTAAGGGTAAATTTAATATTGGATTTTAATTCAATTTAATGCATGCAATGTTGCATTGAGTGGAGATTTAAAAGAAATGACTTGTAGGCATGGGTAAATTTATAGAGAAAAGATATTTTATTTAAATAGAAGTAATTACTTGATTTAAATGAAAATTGAAAAATTTACTTGTAGAGGACTTAAGTTGGTTTTTAAAGAAAACATTGAATTTAATTTAAATTATTTAAATTAGTATTTCTTATATTTGTAAATTAAATGCACTTGTTTAATTATCTCAATTGTTTTGAAAGGGAAAAAGTTTTATATTATTGTGCATGGAGATCTTAAATGATAAGTTTTGAATGCATGGGAAATGAGATAAGGAAAAGATATTGTATAAATGACATGTTTTAAATGGAAAGTTAAAGGATATAGGATTTAGATGGGACATTGAAAATATTATTTGTAATACTTTTTATGTTGTTTTAAAAGTAAATTTAGGAAATGATTATATTAAAAAAGGTAATTAATTATTTTAACTTATTTCTATTAGTGCAATTTAATTATTGTGAATGAAATTATGAATGAGATATGGATTTAGAATATCCAAAAATAGCAATATCCTCGTGTTTGCCTTTAATAATTATTTCCTCGTACTTCGTAAAGGGTTGTGAATTTAAAATAGTTTAAATTCCCTATTATGAAAATGAAAAAGGGGTATATGGTTATTTGAGTAAACATTGTTATTGCGCCTTTGCCTTGTAAACGTTAGCTATTGCTTGACTATGGATTTAGGAAATCCAAATATTAGATTTGATTAATGACTTGATTGCTTTTGTAGCTATGTCGTCATGTTATATTTTGGGATGTGGGATTATGTGTTAGTCCAAATTTGTAAGTCTTCCAGAGAATCTTAGAGGATCTAAGAGGGTTGTCGATTCATTATGTCAACCAATGTTTTCCCTTGGGTAGTGCATGGTGTCTTATCAGTATTTACCCGGT
The DNA here is from genome assembly GCA_007115665.2 of Sequoiadendron giganteum. Classification (NCBI taxonomy): domain Eukaryota; kingdom Viridiplantae; phylum Streptophyta; class Pinopsida; order Cupressales; family Cupressaceae; genus Sequoiadendron; species Sequoiadendron giganteum. The sequence goes on along the minus strand of CM021103.1, from coordinate 642,641,456 downwards.
TTGCACGAACGGGGTTGTTTTTAGCTCCTGTGAAAGGAGTGGACTATGTGTTTGTTGCCTCCAAGATATTTGGAGTGTGTCCTATTATTTGTTTTCTCCTTGTGATGGAGTGGTTTTAATACCTAGGTTGTATGCACTTGTGAGTCCCTTGGTGGATAGATTGTTTGTGTGTTGTCAAATAGAAGAGTGGCTTCCATTAGGGGCCAGAGCCTAGAAGAGGTAGGATTTGGGTAACCTATGGAAGTGAGTTTAATCAAGTGATAACTAAAATTGGAATGAAAATTTGGGGAGTACTACACACTAAAAAAATAAGTTCTAGCTTCATTCATAGTCAAGTGCTAGTTAAGGCTTGGAATGAGTGGAAAGGCCTAAAATGGCATAGTCATTTATCTTGTCAGTACGAGAGGTATTTGATTACGCACTAGTAAGTATGAGGGCCGAGGGTCAGTAGAGGCCACCAGGATCACCGGAGCCTATGAAGATCTGCAGAGGGTAACTTATTATGAGTTGTGCGATGACACTCTGTCTAGGACAACTGTTGTTAGTATTATGTTATGTGTATGGTTCTCTGAACATACTTGATCTATTTTATGTCTGAAAGCAATGTAACCTATGCCAGTGATGTGAGAGTTGTACTTGTATTGTACTTATGTTGTACTTTTATTTGGTTGATTTGGTATGAGTCTGCCTATGGTTAGAGGTTGTTGATCTTTGTCCATGTTACGTTGTTACTATCTCCTAGCATGGGGGGTGGGCCTTCGGGTACCACTTGGTTGGGTGGAACATGCACCAAAACCGTTGGGTCCCCATTTATCTTCAGTACTTGGTGGCGAGACATCCAGTTGGACAACTCGCGGTTCTTGAGTTTTTCTTGCATTGTAATATTTCAGATTGTATAAGTTATTTATCCCTCTTATGTTTACGAGGTGGAATTCTGTAATTGTAACCTTATGTACTATTGCCTCATTCTGGGAATGAGTGATGTAATTATTGGATTAAGTAAATGATTATGAGATTGTATCTTGGATGTTTATCTTATTATGTTATGTTGTATGATGCTTATTTCATAAAGTATTTAATGCTATGGTTATACGTAAAATGTTTGTGTGGGTTATGTAATCCCAACCTTGTAGCCTTAGAGGTTGTTGTTAATTAGTAAGTGTATGTTAATTGCACTTTAAAAAAATAAAATTGGTTCGCTTAAGTCATTAATTACAACTTCCTTTAGGGTTACTTGGCGGGGCATTACAAATTGGGTGTAGTCTTTCCTTACCACTAACTTAGAGGTAGATTCTTCTTGTTTTGGATGTCATTTCTACCCAATTTGCTCTCTTAGTTTTGTATACATTTTTAAAGTAAAAATAAATAAATTAGGGCATAAAATCAAAATTTTATTTATTTCTTATGTTGGATTTAATTGTGAAGATTTTTAAGTGTTAATTTTATATCACTATTTTTGTAATATTTTAATGTAAAATTAGATTATGAGATTTGAATTCTAAATAGAATATTTTTTTTGGTTTGAATTGTAAATTTTGAAACCAAATAGTAATAAAATCTTAGATTACAAATAATTTTATTGTTTTTCTTCCATTGTTTCTTTTCATTGTAAATTGTAACTATTAATTTACTATTCTAAAATTTTAATATAAGACTTTTTATCCTTTATTATATTTTATTTATTAGTATCTTGCATTTTATTATTATTGGTTGTTGATTTAGTAATGTGATCATAATAATCAATTTAGATTTTAGAAATGGAACAAAATTATGATAATCATATAACTTTTAAATTGATGATCTACTATAAAAAATAAAAGAGGCTACACTATGGATGTCTCAAATAGATCACATTAGACCCACAATTGGGTAGGTACACATTTATAATTCCACCATAATCACTATAAAATTTTAGCAATTAGTTGTCACACATTATTTTAAGTATCAATTCAACAGTATATAATCAAAAGAGTAGGAAATAGCTTAAATACATATTAATATGTGTTACCCCAATTTCTATCACACTCCAAAATCCTTGCCTACTCATCCAAAATTTTCCTAAGTTAAGAATTTTTTGGTCTTCCCCTTAGTTTTTGAAACTTCATTGGGTTCCTACAAGGTTGTCACAACCTCTTTATAGCCTGTTATCTTAAGGAAATGTTTCAAGTTGGTCATTTTTGTAATGCCCCACCACGCAACCCTAGAGGAAGTTGCAATTAATTACTTAAACATACTATTTTTTTATTTTTTTTGTTTAAGTACAATTAATAAGCAAGTTCGCTAACTAATGCTGTAACATCTCTCCAACTCTAGCATGGGGAAGATGGTATTTTAATTTTGATTTAAAATTATAAATGTTATCATATTGAGATTAGACATTGATGATTATTATGATCAGTTAATATGCTAGATTACATGCTTAGATATCATTTCTTTTGTATGATTATGGATAAGAAGGGATGATTTTGTAACACTCATATCTGAGAGGCTTACGATATCATGATCCTCTTCCTGATGATTGACATGTTTCAGCTATATGATATATGATATATGTATATGTACTTTGACATGTAATTGGAGTGATGTAGGTACTGAGTATCAACTCCACTTGGATTCACAGGCTTGAGTATACTCTTATTCTATGATGGTGGTAACTGGAGGTATTCATACATGCCAAATGTCCCCTACCCTAGCCCACTGTATATTATTAGTGTAGTGTTTCCGAGTTGATGTCATACCATCCGGTTACCTAACGGTAATGTTTGGAGCACCTTTCTATAGACACATAAAAATGACGTAGACCCACAGGATCTTCTTCTAACCCTAATTAGGACATTTTAATTATGTCCCTAACTCACTTCCAACTATTAATTAGATAATTCATAATTATTTAATTAATTCATGTCTCTTTTTATTCTTCTTGATTATTAAACAAATAAATTTTAATTATTTATTTAATGCGTCACTAATTGTCTAAAGTCTTCCTATAATTAAATAAATTTCTTAATTTATTTAATTATTTTAGACCTTTATATTTTCTTGATTATTAAATAAATAACTTCATTTATTTAATATGTCTCTAATTAAAAAGTCCTCTTATAATTTAATAAATTCTTTTATTTATTTAATTATTGCCACTTTCACACTCTCCTCATTTTAAATAAATTCATTTATTTAAAATAGTCCCACCTCTTGAATTAAATAATCTTATTATTTAATTTCTCTTTTATTGTGCTCATTTTAAATAAATTTATTTATTTAAAATAAGTCTTATTTAAAATTCCCTTCTTTTGTAAATAATTTAATTTAAATTATTTACTGTCACATGACCCCACATTTTTTGAATTAAAATAGTTTTTAATTCGAAAAATCAACACCTCCTCTTAAATCAAATAATTTTAAATTATTATTTGATTCCCCAATGACTCCATTTTTCGTGCCCAGAATCTTTTGTCACATGTTTTGTCAGCCATTGATTTGATTTTCTAAAAATCAATCTTGACCCTTTATTTTGAATCTGACCTAATGTTGCCCTAACCCTAATTGTGGGTTGCTTTATTGAATCTCATCCATTGATTCTAGGGCATTTACTAACTTTCAATCTTGGCCATTCACACAAAATTGCCTCTTCTATAAAAGAACAATTTTGGGCTCATTTTAAACATCTTGCATTTTCATATTTTATCATCTCACTTAAGAATTATTATCATCTTACACACTCATATTTTAGCATTGTTATCTTCATTTATCATAGCATATTTAGGTTTTCATTTGACATATCTTAGACATTGTAGATGCTTACTAGTTGCAGTAGGGCATCGTATTGCATTTAGTTGCCAAATCTTTCAATATTTGTTTAGGGCTTGTCATTTCTATTGGCTTGCTCTTCTTAAATCTAAGGGAAAACAATTTATTTCAGCAAATTAAGAAGGTGTAATGGAGGTTAGTCATGGAGGATGAAGACAATCTATAGGATTGTTCATCTATTCCTTTGCACTCCATTACCTACTTTGGGTTTTTATATTTATGCATATTACTAAACTAAATAGAAATCTCCCATTGTTACATTAGTGAACCTGACGTATTTTGACAACTTTTGAATAATTTTGGAGTTGGATCTTTTTTGTTGCAGGTTTTGCAGCATTTTGGGGACAAAACCCTAGTTTTCAAAGATTCGACTATATCTCTCAAATGGCTATATAATTTTTGACAAAATTATTTTTGTAGGTTGACAACACTATCAAGAGCGTTCACTCCAAAAATCAGATTTTTTGGAGCTGTTTTTAATTTTTAATAATTTTCTTTGTTATTTTCATGAAAAATCAATTTTGAGAGAAAATTAGTGAATTTTTCAGATTTATTTACATTTTTGGAAAGCTCGTAGAATTTCAATAAGGGTCTATTTTTTATGTTTTTAATTTTCCTACAAATGTATTCGACAAAAAATAGATCTTTAACAATTAGGGTTTTACAAAGATTGACTTATATCTCAAAAGATTTTGCAGATCTGTTCACAAATTTTTTTTTGCAGGTTTCGAATGATGACAAGAACTTACAATTAAAAAATCATATTTTTTGGACCTGTTTTGAAATTTGAATAATTTTTTTATGATTTTTCATAAAAAATAATTCTGGATGCAAAACAACGAATTTTTCGGATTTCTTTACATTTCTGGAAATTTCTCTGAATTTCACTAAGGGTTTATTTTTTGTGTTTTTACTTTTGATGCAAAAATTAGTTCCAAAAATCAGATTTATTTTGACTAGCTAACCCTCTAATATTGGTGATCAATAATAGAAGTATCCTCTCCCCTTGCGCACTTGTGCGATCCTGGGTGTAAGAGAAACTGTTATTGACTCTAGGAATTGGGCTTGCACTAGGTCAAATAGGGTTAGGGAAACACTCTTTCTCTGTTTAGTAGCTTAAAGATTTTGGGTTACTAATTTTTTGTTTGCAGCTTGTGGCAAGAAGTCTAACGATTTTTACTTGTTCATTTTATAAATCTTAGACAAACTTGCATTTTACATTCATGGGTTAAAATAAACATGCATGCATACTCATTGGGCTAAAAAGAACACAACTTGCATTACAACTCATTGGCTTAAAATGAATTTGCATCTTCATAGCATTGGGTTAAAATGAACTTTTAGTTAGCTCACACTACAAACAGTTAAAATGAACCCCATGTTTTGACAAATACTACAAATGGTTAAAATGAACTCCATGTTTTTTTTTATGTTTGTCAACACATTTCAATTTGGGCTTAAAATGAACACCATGCGAGTGTGAGTTAGGATATTCATGTTTTCACTTCTTGTTTTTAAACAAGGATCGATTGAACTATGAATATTCTAATTTGCTTTTGTTGAACCTTAGAACATTGGGCCTACTTTGGTGGGAAAAATTACTCACCCCAAAGCGACTCAAACTGGCAACGAAGCTCTTTAGCTGAGCTACTTCCGACCAGTATATAAATGTGAATCCTAAGGGAAAACCTAGGATTACGAGTGCAGATATGTTATACGGACCAAGTAGTACTCCCCAAAACCCTGTTGAGCTTAACCTCTTCAGGTTGGAGTGCCTCCATAATGGAGCTTAATCTTGGCCCCATGTATAACCTCTCGAACAGATGCCTAAATTAAATCCTTTGTTTTAGCAAGCCAAAAACCTTCTATTTTTTGGTACAACAACGGTTGTTGTGATGACACCCACACCTGCGTAGTTCTTAGTAGAGATGATCAATCTGCCATGGGAGTTTCATGGAGGTTGGAAGCTTGGTTACCCTGAGAAGTGAGTGCACTGTAAGGGGGAGCCTATGGGGCCAAGCTTCTGAATTCATCCGCTAAGGATATGCGGTTAGTGGGATCCAAAAGAATACTATCCTTATAGCCATAGGATTTTTGTAAAATGACTTATATGTGGTTGATTTTCATCATTTTTACAACACCATGTATTTTCCAATTGTTTTCAGATAAATAAACATCAAACTTGCTAAAATCTGAAATAACTTTGCCAAACTGAAACAAATCTTTGCAATCAGCCTAAAATTTTGTCAAATCACTTCCTGCAACACATTTCCCATCATGAACCGCATTTGTCAAATCAAGTCCTCAATTTTGCACACTTTGGGATAGGAAAACTTTCCTTTCTTTGTCAAACCATCGTCTCAAAAAGTAAATTTTCATTGGACCAAGTCAAACAAATCAATCCTTAGTCATTGTCCTTTGGTGAGCTACTTCCAACTCATAAGTCTAGTGTGGAAATCTCACCTTGTCATTTTGTCATCTTGTCCTTCAAACCAATCCTTTGACAATCCAAATTGAGACATTGGCCAAACTTTGAGTGGTTAGAAAACCTTTCCTAAAAATCATTTGACATAAGGCACTCATTACCACTTTGCATTTGACATTCCTTTTTGTCCCCATTATCACTTTGCATAGCCTTAGTCTCATTCCATCCACCATCATGTCTTCAAGTCACTATGACATGCCTGCTAGTCGAATTGAATGCCAATTCAGTAGTAATGGTGAAGCACAACTTGCTAGGGAATTCAAAACACTATACCTCCAATCCAAGTCCAAATTTACAACCCCTAGCCCTCCATCCATCTATCCATCTTACCAACAATCCATGAGTCCTAGTCCTCTTTCCATCTACTACCAAGGGTCCCCTAGCACCATCCATGACACTAAGTCACAACAAACTTCCATTGGTCATACACACCCTAACTTTGATAAGGGAAACCAACCATCCATCAATCCAAACCAACTATCCACGTCATATCCTAGTTCTTCATCCACATCATATCCTATTCCCTCATTCACGTCCTATCCTAGTCCTCCATCCATGTCATATCCTTGTCATACAGTCATGTCCTATCCTAGTCCTTCATCCACATCATATCCTATTCCCTCATTCACGTCCTATCCTAGTCCTCCATCCATGTCATATCCTTGTCATGCAGTCATGTCCTATCCTAGTCCATCATCTCTCAACCAAGTCCAAACCTCCATGTCATATCCTAGTCCATTACACACCAATCCATTCCAAGACACTCCATTTTTTCATGAAAACACATCTAGTCATGGTCTCCAAAGTCCCATCTCCTTGCATACACTTGAGGATATATGTCAAGAGGCAAGTCCAAAGCACAACATCATAACATCACCATCATGTCAAGATCAAGGTAGGTCATTCCATGACCCCATCTTTACGTCCATCCAAGAAGTCCTCCTAGACAATCATGGCCTACCAAATACACCTATCCATGCTCAAGAGTCCATCCATAACCAGGTCATTCAAGATGACCCTATGTTTGGTCAAGATCTTATTTCCAATCATGACATTGAAAAAAAACCCATCTTTGATCAAGACACTATCTTTGATGAAGAAGTCCCAAATGATCCACTCCTTGACCTTTATGCCAGTCATGATCAAACACTTGAAGATAACCCTCTCCAAGCTTCTATTATTGACACTACCAACAATGAGACACTTGCCTCCATGGGACACACAAACGATCTACCACTAGAACAAGAGTCTCCTAGCATGGACATATTTGCAAATGATCTAGCTATAACTGAATTCAGTGGGATCTATGACAATGACCATGAAGATGGTTTTGATATCAACTTTGAAGCACCAACAGAATCATCAGAATCCGATATGTCAAAAAATCAAACCGAAGATGTCAATCAAAAATTTGTCCAAGATGTCAATGAAGCTACAACATCCTATCAATTAGGTTCATCTATCTTTTTCAGAGCAGGGTTTCTTAAAGATGAGAATATTTGAGCATTAATTTCCACAATAAGGATGGGTTAGCATCTTGCTTCCAAAGTAACAAGTATCCCATCGCCAACAAAATTTTTCAGAACATGCATTATTAGGGAAAAGGATTAGGCTTACACGAGCAAGGAATTTTGGAACCCGTACAAGTTCAAGCAAATTACAGACATCAAGGTCTTGGCTATTCATCAGTCAGAAAATCTAATGATGTTAATGATACCTTCTTGATATTGGGGGCAACTTTATCTAATACAAACATCAAAATGGACGTCATGAGTAGTCTTTGTCATAAGGTTGTTGCCAACACTCCTTCCATCCACACCATACATTGTCAATCCAACATGAATAAGCCTTCCATTTGGAACCAACAAAAACAAAAGTATTACAAATCCAAAGTTCAAAATCACATGTCAAAGGCCATGGAATCAATCAACAATACAAGTGGACAAATGAAATTAACATGGATCCCAAAGAAACATGGATCAAGTCAAGAAAATATGCCAAATCCAAAATTCAATCAAAATGTGGAGCCACAACACAAGAGGACTCCCACATATAATACATGTCAACCTCCTTCAAAATGGCCATCAAGAAAGACATATAAAAGTGTTGGTTCCAAACACTATCCTAATCTGACACCTAAAGTTTGGAAAATAAAAATCAATACACCCAAACACCCAACCAACCCGTCCACGTCTACCATCATCCATCACAATCCTACATCTCACCTAAAGACCAAACATCCCATGTCACAAATTCATCGCATCTTGGTAGCAACGCTTTATCATAAGGACTCTCATGACACTCTATCACGATGTGCGTATTTTGATTAGGCCAACTCTACTATCAAAAAGGATCACAATGACATCAATCAGCTGTATGCAAGCGCTATCACCCTGACAAGGCAACTACTTCAGAAAGGTCATTATTGGCATGTCATGGCACCAGTCTCTATATCAACACCATCAAAGGCTTAAGCACAATCAGTGGTCATCTAAAGAATCAAGGCTATTCGGCAAAAATTCAAAAATACAAAAAAATTGAAAAAGACAAAAAAGAGAAAAATTTCGTCCAACGGTGAAAACCTGGAAAGCAGGCACTTTGGATAAGTACCATGATGAAAACCTAGCAAATAGGCATCATGTGTAGAATAAATCATCTATGCAGACCATTACACTTGGGGGCAAGTCATCTCATCTCCCATGCCCTTCATATGACATTTTCCTCTATCCATCCAAGCCCTACCATTTCGTCCATTGTCCCACCTATTTTGATCTTGACAAAAACTGGGGCAAAAACACAAATCCTACTTTGGAAAACTTTTGACATGTCCATCCTTTGGTCATACACTAGTCACAAAATATCATGTCATTATCTTCATGGCCTCATTATTCCCTATGCGACGCAGTCATTGGAGACCATACTTTAGCCTCATGTGACATTGTCCTTGACAACTATACGATAATAGTCCTCATGTCTCCTATCTTTTACATAAGTCATCCATTGTCCTTTTATACCTATCACCCATCTTGGTTTCCCTTGTCAATGGTCTAAAGATCCCTCGTCATCCCATTTAATCCTCATGAAGTCATTCCAAATGCAACAATATGGAAAACCTATCCCATCATCCAAAACATTCCTTGACTTTGTCCTTGGCCTTGCTGCAGAATTTTATCCTCTTGTCATATCATTGTCATCCTCACGTTGTTTTGAGATGTGTCCTTCCCACGTCAAACAACGTTGTCATTGTCATCCTCCCCTATCAATCGGTATTCAACTTGACTAGCAGCAAAATCATGGTTCTCCTTGGATTCATGTGTGTTGGCATCATTCACATGCATTTGTGTCAATTTTCGTAAAACATCAAAAAGACCTAAAATTTTGAAAAAGTCCTAAAAAATCTTAAAAATCTGAAAAAGTCCTGAATAAAATCCTAAAACTCGTATAAAGTCCTGAAAAAATACCTAAAAATTGAAAAATATCTTGAGAAAATACAAAAACATCCAAATCATTGTCAAAATCCCAAAAACAGAGTCAAAATCAATAATATCTTGTCAAGTCCGTTGAGTTAGTCAATCTTTTTCCATGTCCGAACTACATTGTCTCTGTGCATTTGCTACGTAGGTAAAATTCATCTTTGAATCCCCGAGACATTAGGTTAGTCCTTCTAGGTTTGTCAAAATAAAATCATGATTCAAACTCTTGTCCTTTGGACAACGTCATTGGTCATGTCGAACTACGAGGTCTCTGAGTGCACGATGTAGGCAAGGCCATCAATCGATGAGCCCCCGAGGCCACACTAGGTCAGTCCATTAGGGTTCATAACACAATATTTTCACATACGTCAAGTTTTCTTCAAATCAAGCGAAATCTTCCATCAATCCAAAGCAAACAATCTATCAACAATCTATTTCATTAGCAATCTCGGTCAATTCAACATATCAACATTGACATGTAATCAAATTCTATCAAGGCAATTGAACCTGGCAAACCTTTGGGTTCTTCTTCAGATGTGTCCTTCTAAAGAGAAACTCTCATCATTTCTTTATGCTTTTGGATGCATCCTTCCTAAGCATTATCCTCATCATCTAGCATTTCGATGGATTCTCCTAACTCCGAGAATTGATCTCCTAAATATCAACGTCATTCAGGATGTGTATTTCCTGAATTTGATATCGCTTGACAGTTGGCAACCTTGATCTTAAAACACTTGGCAAATACTCGGCACTTGTCTTTGGCCTTTTCATCATGTTACTAGTTCTTCAACGAGATCCTGACAACAGGATTTAGAGAAACAACGATGTCTCATGACATTGTCTTATCTTTTGACACTCATGTTACTAGTTTCTCAGTGATGTCCTGACTACTAGATTTAGAAAAACAATTATGTATCGTGATGGTGGCGTTATTTTTGTTCTTTTGGCAATCATGTTGCTAGTTTCTCAAGGATATCCTGGAAACAGGATTTAGAGAAGCAACGACATTTCATGATTTGTCCTTGTCTTTTTCTGCTTGTGGTTGGTTATGACAAAAGGATTGGGGCAATTGTGCTCTTAGTATGAGTCATAATCATCCTTGTATGTGACTGCTTGTCTTACGTGATGGTGCGATCTTGCACACCTTGATCTATGTCATATCATGGTGTTTATTGGTCATTACAATAATCTGCCCAATGATGATTAAAGAGCAATAAATATTAAAGTCCTATGGTAAATGTTGAAGGATTTGATCTAGGAACTAACATGCATCTCATATAGGCATTGCATTCATATCATCATCCATATCTTGTACTAACACTTTCTTGTGCTATCATTTTCTAGTCTTCTCATTCATTTCGAGAGCACAACCATGTTCTTGGAACCTGTCTGTCCTCCCGAGGGGGCATACCGCAACCCTCCTCATCATTCTTCCTCATCCTATTTTGCACTAGGACATATGTTTGACTTATTTTCTTTGCCAAGCTGCATTATGACAAAGAGGGGCAAATGTAGACACATAAAAATGACCTAGACCCACAAGCTCTTCTTCTAACCCTAATTAGGACATTTTAATTATGTCCCTAACTCACTTCCAACTATTAATTAGATAATTCATAATTATTTAATTAATTCATGTCTCTTTTTATTCTTCTTGATTATTAAACAAATAAATTTTAATTATTTATTTTAATGCGTCACTAATTGTCTAAAGTCTTCCTATAATTAAATAAATTTCTTAATTTATTTAATTATTTTAGTCCTTTATATTTTCTTGATTATTAAATAAATAACTTCATTTATTTAATATGTCTCTAATTAAAAAGTCCTCTTATAATTAAATAAATTCTTTTATTTACTTAATTATTGCCACTTTCACACTCTCCTCATTTTAAATAAATTCATTTATTTAAAATAGTCCCACCTCTTGAATTAAATAATCTTATTATTTAATTTCTCTTTTATTGTGCTCATTTTAAATAAATTTATTTATTTATAATAAGTCTTATTTAAAATTCCCTTCTTTTGTAAATAATTTAATTTAAATTATTTACTGTCACATGACCCCACACTTTTTGAATTAAAATAGTTTTTAATTCGAAAAGTCAACATCTCCTCTTAAATCAAATAATTTTAAATTATTAATTGATTCCCCAATGACTCCGTTTTCTGTGCCCGAAATCTTTTGTCACGTTTTGTCAGCCATTGATTTGATTTTCTAAAAGTCAATCTTGACCCTTTATTTTGAATCTGACCTAATGTTGCCCTAACCCTAATTGTGGGTTGCTTTATTGAATCTCGTCCATTGATTCTAGGGCATTTACTAACTTTCAATCTTGGCCATTCACACAAAATTGCCTCTTCTATAAAAGAGCAATTTTAGGCTCATTTTGAACATCTTGCATTTTCATATTTTATCATCTCACTTAAGAATTATTATCATCTTACACACTCATATTTTAACATTGTTATCTTCATTTATCATAGCATATTTAGGTTTTCATTTGACATATCTTAGACATTGTAGATGCTTACTAGTTGCAGTAGGGCATAGTATTGCATTTAGTTGCCAAATCTTTCAATATTTGCTTAGGGCTTGTCATTTCTATTGGCTTGCTCTTCTTAAAACTAAGGGCAAACAATTTATTTCAGCAAATTAAGAAGGTGTAATGGAGGTTAGTCATAGAGGATGAAGACAATCTATAAGATTGTTCATCTATTCCTTTGCACTCCATTACCTACTTTGGGTTTTTATATTTGTGCCTTGTTGAAGTATTTTGTCTTGGTTCCATTAATCGTTTATGTGGCCATATATTGGTTGTCGGTGTCTTGATGTGGTTTCTTTGAAATCTCTTCGTGATTTCATTTATGACTTCAGTTTTTTTTATCTCATTGTGTTTAATCGATTTGAGATTTGAATGGTTTTATTCACGAGATTTTAAATATGTCATTTTACTTGATTTTATTGATCATTCAAGAGAATGATACATTTCATTTGGAAATTTTAAATGATTTTAATAATCTGTTTTGTGAGCCCTCATAATTTTATTTAAATCCTATTTGGGGAGCTTGTGTATTTTAATTATTATTTTCTTGAGCATTTGTGAATGTTGGATATGAAGTGATTTTTAAATTAATTAAATGTCAGAGCTTTAATGGCTTATTTAATTTAAATGATTTATTTCATTTTATTAATTTGAGAGTTTATAATTTGGGAAGGAAGATTTATTTAAAAATAAAAATAAAATAAAATAAAATGGACAGCTGAGTATTGAATATTTATTCTTTGTTTTGGACCATTTTTGGGGGAGAGCATTTTTTTGGGAAAGAAGAAATTAGTTGCTGGGAGAAAGAGGAGAAAAAACCCCAAGATTTGAGCAACAAATTTGGGGAGTGTATTGGAGAAGAAAATTATGGGCAGCTGATGGTTGTTTTGGAAGAGGTCATTTCCTCCTGGCTGTCCGGAGTTGAAAGTTGACCATGCCTTGCAAGCTGAGAATTTTTCCACCTCATTTTGGGTAGAAATTGAGGTATTCTTCTTGTTATTCTTGAATCTTGGTGTGGCTAGTGATTTGTGCCTTTCTTTATGCTTGAGATATACCTTCAATTTCGTTTGCAATTCTGGGCATTTATAGTTTGTAATCATTCTCAGTAACTCCTCCATTTGTATTTGGTGAATACTTGGGGTTGGATAATGGTTATTTTGGACTCTTTTTGCTGCTATGTTGTTTGCTTAAATGGTAGATTTTTGTGCATGCTTAAATCCATAATGGGTAGAAGAAAAAATTTAATTTCTAGGCTCCTTCATTTCTTTCTATTTTTGCCCAAATTGTTTAAACGATTTTTTTAAGTTGCTGTTCTTAAACCACCTGTGATAATCTTAAAACAAAAGCGGATTTCATGTAGTAATGCCAAGATCTCGACTGGGTCTTTGGTAGAATTGAAATCTGAGCATTTTCATTTTTATGATTTTCTTGCCATTTTGTTGAAAACGTTTTTCTTTGATGCTCTTATACCACTTGCAATAGATGGAAAATAATAATGTATTCCAGGTAGAAACACCCATATCTCAAATGGGTTGTTGTTCGATTTTCAATTCAAACCCTTTCTATTTTTTAATGAATTTCTATCAAACGTGGCCAAGTGACGTTTTTGAATCAGCACCCTGTTCTTGGCCATAAATTTATAAAATAATAGTGCATTATTTTTTGAAATGCCCATATCTTAACTGGGTCTTTGTCTGATTTGAATTCCGGGCACTTTTGATTTTGTATGTATTTTTTGCCCAATTTGTCAAAATGACATTTCTCAAAACAACACCTCGTTTTCGATTCTAAAATAAAAATTGGAAGGTTGTTTTCAATTTGAAACAACAGAATATGAACTGGGTCTAGGTCAGAAATTCGATCCGGGTACTTTGAATTTCTATGTAATCTTGATGCCTCTTCTTCATGATATGTTTTTTCGCTGTTAAATTAGTCTTCTTACAACAATTTTATCTTGGTTTTCTAAAATGGTTTCTTGGACAAAAAATTATGGCTTTCCCTTTTATTTTCTTTTGTTTGAATCCCTCATTTGGTTAGACGAGATGAACTTAAGTCGAGGTCATTAGGGTGGCCCTATAGAGTGGCCCGTAAGTGGCTGCAAAGGAACTAGTAGCTGATTTAATGTATGGATGTGATGATTGAATAAAAAATGGTGTAAATTTCTTATAATTTTATGACTCCTCGTGCATGGCCTTGAACACATGAAAAGACTAAGGATGCACTCGAGAAGGCCTATCCACTTGTAGGGCGTTGAGTTATCCGTCTATGAAGTGTTGATGTGGGCCATGGTTGAGTCTCCTTACCCGGTTTGTCATCTGGTATCTTCCACCTTAGTCATCTTGTGTAGTACTTGACATGTTATGGTATGAACCTCTCCATGTTGTGACATTGGCCTTATGTATTATATTTTTTCCTTGCTTCATGCATGATGTGAGTGTTGGCCATATGTTACCTTTGTCTTGTTATGTTTGATTGGGCCTTGTGACTACCTTCGAGCATGGTGGGGTGGTCTCTCTAGAGTCCACATGGTAGGGAGGCATTGCCAACACCATTGGGGACTGGTGTACAGGTTAAGGGAGAACCAGTTGGAGATATTCACTCCCTCTCTCTTTTGTACTTATTCTATCAGTTGTTGTATCTTATTCATGGCTATGCCATTGTACTCTTGTGTATTTGATCTATCATATTGCACTCATCTACATGCCTTTGTATATTTATCTTTTCTGAGGTTGTATCTTGTTCATGGAAATGCTATCGTATTCATATTGGTTCCTTTATGTTTAATGCACTCTCTTGTGAAAGATGATGTAATCATATAGATTAATGAGAAGAAATGGAATGTTTTATATTTGGTTTATGGGTTCCGGTGTTGGTATCAAAATCCTTCGTATTATGAAGATTATTATTGGCTTTTTTTTCCTTAATTTTCATGTAGATACTTGACTTATAAATATGTGTCTTCCTTCATGCTCTTGTTTGCTAAGGTTCCGGAGCACCGGAGCCTTCTGCTGCTGTCTTGTATGTTGCAGCAACAAGTTCCAGAGCATCAGGCTCCAAAATAGTAGGTTCTGTAGTATCGAGCTCCAGAGTTGCAGGTTTCATAGTATCGAGCTCCAGAACTACGGGTTTCATAATATCGGGCTCACAAACTGTAGGTTCCAGAGCAAATTTTTTGAGTTGTCTGGTTTTCTCCTGTTCAGATTTTTTTTGGAGAGTGGATTAGTCCTCTCCTTTAGTATGTCATTTAGGATATATTTGACCATGTTTGTTGTCATTTTATCAAGTTAGTAATTACTTTATGTGTATGTTAGAATTTATGTTTAAATTTTTTTTATCTCATCCTCTTTTGGCTCTTAACTTTTGCGGTTGCGTAGTGGGATGTTACAAATTCCAACAACCTCTAAGGTTACGAGACAGAGGTTATATAGAACCCCAACAAAAAAATGAATCTAATCCATGTCAATGATTTAATTCAGAAATACAACACATACATTCCAATTAAGATAATTTACATCAAGCATACGAGATAACTTTCAATTTCATTGGTCATAATTAAACAATATGGTTACAACTCTCATTCCCTGAATGAAGCAAGTCCAAAGAATAAGATTACAATTACAACTTTCCACCTCGATAACAAATGAGGGGTAATAACTCACAAGAACAACTGAAATGAAATAAACCAAGAACTGAAATTGAATCCCACGAGCTCTCCAACTAGAAATCTCATCCACATGAACATGAAGAAGCCCTAATGGATTAAGGTGCACGCCACCCAACTAAGTGGAACCCAAAGGCCCACCCCCTGCTAGGAGATAGTAACAAGGAATCCTAGCCAAGACCATCTACCTCTAGACACAGGCTAAAATATAACTGAACTAACTGACACAACCAAACACATGTACCACACAAGTACATCACAAATACATCAAAAGTACAACTCAAGTACAACTCAAATACAATTCAAGTAGAACTCAAACATGGTCACATTGCTTCCAGATATAAAGCAGATCAAGTATGTTAAGAGAACCATACACACAAAATCAAATACCAACTGTTGTCCTAGACAGAGTGTCATCACACAACTTATCATGGGATTACCTCTGGGAATCTTCATAGGTTCCAACCCCCACTAAGGGTTATCCTAGTGGCCTCAACTGAATCCCAGCCCCCATACTTACTCATGCAGAATCAAATACCTTTCGTACATACAAGATAGATGACCTTTCCATTCCATGCCTTCCCACTCATCCCAAGTCTAAACAAGCTCTTGTGTCTATGAGTGAGGCATAATTATCCTGATTAGTGAGAAGTACCACCTAATATTCTAAGTATTGTTTTAGTTATCACTTGATTAAACCACCTCTAAAGGTTTCTAGTTTACCTCTTTGGGTTCTAGCCCCTATAGAAGCTATTCTTCCACTTGACAACATACCAACAAAACCAAACACTAAGGGTGCCAAAGTGCAAACAAACAAGATATCACGACCACTCCTTTCTCAGGGGGCGACATAAGTCAAAACCCTATCCAAACACTGGAGGTAACAAAAATATCAAAACCACTCCTTACAAGGAGGCACACAATATCCCCGTTTGTGGAAACCGGGTAAATACTGACTAGACACCATGCACTACCCAAGAGATTTCAAACAAGTTGACAACATGACACGACAACCCACATATTTAAAACGCCATTAGGAAGACTTGTCATATGCTATGACCCACATTTCCCAAATGATAACAAGAACATATCAAAATCAAGGCAAGAATTAACTCTACTTTGGACTCACTAAATCCATTTTCTCATTAACATTCAATAATGTATTGCATTAGATAAACTGAATTAAATATGTCATTTCAATAAAGGAGAAATTAATACTAATCATTTTATTTCCCTATTAGCATTTAAATACATGAAAAATTAACCCATATATCAAACAAATCAAAATTCCTTGTTTTAAATAAAATATTGTCTCCTTATTCAATATAACCAACTTAAAATAATTCCCTTGATCTGAGAAAACATACTATTTAAAATTTAAACTTCCCTCATTTAAACAAATGTTCTAAATGAAATAATGATTTAATTAAACCATCATGCCTGTTTTTATTTCCTCAAATATATATAATTTGTGCCCTCAACAATGCCATTACAAAACATATACTCATAAAAACATCTACACATTCTCATTTAAATCAATATAATATAATATTAAATATTATATTAAAGTTGCTATTGGTAAATACCCATTTTAATATGTTAATATTATAACATTATAATATTAAGATTATTAAATATCTTTTTATATTATAAAATTATAATATTAAAATATAAATGAATATTATAATTTTATTTTATTTTATATGAAAAAATGCAAGGCACGTGCATCGGTCTGTGTGCCAACCCTTAAGGTTGAATCGGGCGACCTTGAGGTGCATGCGTAAGGATTTGGCAGACATTTTGGGAGTCGGTCGCGGTTTGCATAGGCGGCAGTGCGAGTTGTACAACCACGGGTTTGTGAGGGGTGACGGTGGTGGGTTTCAGGCGGCGGCCCTAGTGGGTGGCATTGATGTTGTTGGCCGGGCGCGGGCGGCATTGTGCTCAGTCGGCCACCACTAATGGTGGCGCAGCTGTGCATTGCACAACCGACCACCACCATTAATGGTGGTCATTCCACAGCTCCGCGGTAGAGGGAGGGCGCTGGGCGCGGCTCCCCCACGCCACTTCTAATGGGGGCGACTGTGGGGTGAGCCCCCAGCCCCAATAAATTTTTAATTTTATTCTTATTTTTTTATTTTTTTATTTTTATTTTTTCTAAATAAGTTTTTTTTTCTGAATGAAACAAAAAACTAGAACCCCCCAAAAAAACCAAACCATTAAAATTTCGAACCTGAAAGTTTTTTTAATAAAATTTTTGCCAGCATAACCCTACCAAGTGTAAAAAAAATATATATACATACACAAGTATATGAATATATATATACATATATTCATTCATCCAAATGAGATTTCAGCCAAATGAAGAACAAACATAATTGAAATATTTGTTTGCATACAAGATTTCATTTAAATTTTGAAGCAATCTTTTCTTAAAGAGAGAGGTGTTCTTCAAATTTGAAGGCAAGAATCTGAATGGTTTTGATTTGCACACAAACAACAGATTTCAAATGTTTTCCCATCAACACATATTGCATTGAATCTCAAAAAATAACTAAATACAAGATAAGAACCTATTTTTTTTTAAGTTCGGAGAAGATCCTGATGGTGCTTTGATTCCCTTTTTCAGCTCCACAGGTTCTTTAAGCTTTTATCCAAACCCACAAAATTGAACAATTTCTTCCTCTTTCTCTTTCAATTTTCTCCAAAACTCCATGATCAAAACTTGAGAAGAAAATTCAATAATAAGGAAAAATCCTTCAAAATTCCTACAACCACCCTCATCAATTCTCCAAAACTGAATGAAAAATATCTTCCTTTTTAATTTTTGAATTCAAAATTTACTAAATTGACTTTTAAACATTTTCTTTTATTTTCAATTCCAAACCAAATATCCATAAGTTTCCAAAATGCATAATTTTAATTCATTTCAACACAACTAATTTAATTAATTAATAAAATAATTCTAATACAAGATTAAATTATTTATTAATTAAATTAGATTAATTACTAAATTAAATCACATTTCTATCATATAATAAGATAAATTTACTCACTCACTTAACTACCAAAAGCATATATTTTAACATTTTTCTAACTTCCAATTTAAACTAGAACTAGACAAAAAGAAAAATATTAAAGCAACTGGACCACACTAAGACTGATGACACAATATGACTAGGGTGATGACTTGGATCAAAAAACCTAGCTACTATCTCCCAATTGAATACCGTTGGGCATTGGACATGCTCAAACCTGTGAAACTAGGTGGAGTCGATGTCCTGTACCTGTCAACCTGCGAACAAAGAGTATATCCACATGCATAAATATGTCATAAATAAGGCACATCGTGAAGAGGAAATCACGGAATCGTAGGGCGCTCGCAAGCGAGTGATGCGATACTGTCCCCTTCACCAATATAGTATTACCAACTAACGAATCTAACATCATTAATATGATCAAAAGCATAAACATCATTAATTCAAACATCCATAATGCTAATTCAAAACATGCCATAAATGATAACATCATAATAAAATACTATCACATCAAAAGATAACATTAACGTTGCTTTATAGATAGCGATCAAATAGCAGCCGAGTACCATAGTCAAGGTACTAACGTAAAATACAACATAAACGAGAAGAACAAAATTCGATCAAAAAGACAAAATGGAGGGGTATTACATCCTCCCCCCTAGGGTTAGGCTTACTCTTGGAAGCCTACAAACACGTAGGGATATAACTCCCTGATACAAACTACATACAAATCAAAACCTCGACCCCTGAGGACAAGCATACTACACTAGATGACCAACTCCAAAAGTCTCAACGACAGCTCCTTGATAACCAAGCTGATGGTCATCAACCATAGCATAAGCTCGATGAGATCTACCTGCATCACCAACTGTCGGCTCAGATGCCGCTGGTCCCTGAGAAAACCTAGATGCGCCCCCCTGTTGGGACACATTCTAGCTATGTGACCCTCTTGGCCACAAGAAAAAAATCCTGTACCTCTGTCATAACCTCTACCTCCAGATGGTGAGCTAGACTTCTATGCACTATCCCTGAAGGTAGACTATGAACTCTGAGTTGGCTGATCATAGTTGAAACATTTTTCATGCCTCCAGTTTTTGTTCCTCCTAGGTGAAGAGCCACCATCATCCTGACACGATTGAGATTCTTTACGCTTCCTAAGCACACTCTCCTACTGTTGACCACTCTGAGATGGTCCCTGCTGAGATCTAGAAGGTGCACCTCCCTAAGGCTGCCCTCCTCAAGCACTATACCCTGCTGTTGAACTGCTACCAATTTGTACCACCATGTGACCTCCTAGTGCTATGGTTAGATTCTCCTCAACAAGGCGTGCTTTCTCTATTGCCACTTCCATAGTCTTGGGTTCGAAAACCATCACACCACCACTAAGACAAGCATTTAAGCCCCTGACAAAATGGTGTACCAACATACTCTCATCGACACCAATCCCTGCATACTGTTTGAGCTCATAAAAGCGTCGCTCATAATACTCAATAGATAAATCCATTTGATGCAAGGCATGGAACTCATCGCTTCGACGTTGACACCAATGCTCAGATAAGAATCGAGCTCTGAATTGCTCTAGGTAGATCTCCCAAGATACTAACTGAATGTCAATAAGGAGATTTTTCTCCTCTACCTCCACAATGTGGATGCAAACCCTCTCGGCTACATGATAGTGTAATGAGCTTTGGTGTTACTACCATACAGATGCATGGAAAAACACCTACCCAGGTCTATAAGCCAAGTGTCAGTCTTTAAACCAGTACCTAATCCATCATATAATGGAGGATGCACCCTGAGTAGGTCCCTCATGTATGACTCAGACTTGGGTGGAACTTCCTTCACAACCGAATTAACCTGAACCTCTACCTGCCTCGGACCAAGGAGTACCAAAGCCTCCTCAAGCGCTCTATGTGTAGCCTCAATCCCTATTGGATCCTACTGATGATCCCTGACCCCTGGTACATACTGAGATGCCTGAGGTTCTTCCTGATCTAGAACAATTGATACACAAGGAGGAGAGTCATGCTGACTCCCACCATGATTGCCTATACGGCCACGACCATGCCCTCTACCTCTTCCGCATCTGGGAGGCATAATCCTGCACAAAAACGCCAAGGTATTAGGCAAGGTACACAACTTAAAAGCCTACACAACTAAAAGGTTAATGGCTCCATCATAATCCCAGAGTACCCAATGTTTAAACCTAGGCTCTGATACCATGTGTAACACCCAACCACACAACCCTGGAGGAAGTTGCAATTAACTACTTAAATGTACTATTTTTTTTTTGTTTAAGTATAATTAATAAGAAATTTCGCTAACTAATGCCAACAACCTCTAAGGTTACCAGAAAGAGGTTATATAGAACCCCAACAAAAACATGAATCTAACCCATGTCAATTATTTAATTAAGAAATACAACACATACATTTCAATTAAGATACTTTACATCAAGCATAAGAGATAACTTTCAATTTCATTAGTCATAATTAAACAATATGGTTACAACTCTCATTCCCCAAATGAGGAAAGTCCAAAGAATAAGATTACAATTACAAATTTCCACCTCGATAACAAATGAGGGGTAATAACTCACAAGAACAACTGAAATGAAATAAAGCAAGAACTGAAATTGAATCCTACGAGCTCTCCAACTGGAACTCTTGTCCACACGAACATGAAGAAGGCCCAATGGATTAAGGTGCACGCCAACCAACCAAGTGGAACCCAAAGGCCCACCCCCCGTGCTAGGAGATAGTAATAAGGAATCCTAGGCAAGACCATATACCTCTTAACATAGGCTAAAACATAACTGAACTAACTGACACAACCAAACATATGTACCACATAAGTACATCACAAGTACATCAAAAGTACAACTCAAATATAGCTTAAGTACATCTCAAACATGGTCACATTGCTTCCAGATATAAAGCAGATCAAGTATGTTAAGAGAACCATACACATAAAATCAAATACCAATTGTTGTCCTAGACAGAGTGTCATCACACAACTCGTCATGGGATTACCTCTGGGAATCTTCATAGGCTCCGGCCCCCGCTAAGGTTTATCCTGGTGGCCTCAACCGAATCCCGGCCCCCATACTTACTCATGCGGAATCAAATACCTTTTGTATAGACAAGATAGATGACCTTGCCCTTCCAGACCTTCCCACTCATCCCAAGTCTAAACGAGCCCTTGTGTCTATGAGTGAGGCATAATTATCTCGATTAGTAAGAAGTACCACCTAATCTTCTAAATATTTTTTAGTTATCACTTGATTAAACCACCTCCGAAGGTTATCCAGTTTACCTCTTTTGGATCTGGCCCCTATAGAAGCCACTCTTCTACTTGACAACATACCAACAAAACCAAACACCAAGGGTTCCAAAGTGCAAACAAACAAGATATCACGACCACTCCTTTCTCAGGAGGCGACATAAGTCAAAACCCTCTCCAAACACTGGAGGTAACAAAAATATCAAAACCACTCCTTACAAGGAGGCACACAATATCCCGGTTTGTGGAAACTGGGTAAATACTGACTAGACACCATGCACTACCCAAGAGATTTCAAACAAGTTGACAACATGACACGACAACCCACATATTTAAAATGCCATCAGGAAGACTTGTCAAATGCTATGACCCACATTTCCCAAATGATAACAAGAACATATCAAAATCAAGGCAAGAATTAACTCTACTTTGGACTCACTAAATCCATTTTCTCATTAACATTCAATAATGTATTGCATTAGATAAACTGAATTAAATATGTCATTTCAATAAAGGAGAAATTA
The DNA here is from genome assembly GCA_007115665.2 of Sequoiadendron giganteum. Taxonomy (NCBI): domain Eukaryota; kingdom Viridiplantae; phylum Streptophyta; class Pinopsida; order Cupressales; family Cupressaceae; genus Sequoiadendron; species Sequoiadendron giganteum. The sequence goes on along the minus strand of CM021103.1, from coordinate 642,618,643 downwards.
ATACTAATCATTTTATTTCCCTATTAGCATTTAAATACATGAAAAATTAACCCATATATCAAACAAATCAAAATTCCTTGTTTTAAATAAAATATTGTCTCCTTATTCAATATAACCAACTTAAAATAATTCCCTTGATCTGAGAAAACATACTATTTAAAATTTAAACTTCCCTCCTTTAAACTAATTTTCTAAATGAAATAATGATTTAATTAAACCATCATGCCTGTTTTTATTTCCTCAAATATATCTAATTTGTGCCCTCAACAATGCCATTACAAAACATATACTCATAAAAACATCTACACATTCTCATTTAAATCAATATAATATAATATCAAATATTATATTAAAGTTCCTATTGGTAAATACCCATTTTAATATGTTAGGATCATAACATTATAATATTAAGATTATTAAACATCTTTTTATGTTATAAAAGTACAATATGAAAATGGAAATGAATATTATAATTTTATTTTATTTTATATGAAAAAACACAAGGCGCATGCCAACCCTTAGGGTTGAATCGCGCGACCTCGGGGCGCGTGCGTAAGGATTTGGTGGACATTTTGGGCGTCAGCCGTGGTTTGCACAAGCGGCAGCGTGAGTTGTAGAGCCGTGGGTTTGTGAGGGGCGATGGCGGTGGGTTGTAGGCGGTGGCCGTAGTGGGTGGCACTGACGGTGTTGGCTGGGTGCGGACGGCGCTGTGCACAGCCGGCCACCACTAATGGTGGCGCAGCTGTGCATTGCACAACCGACCACCATTAATGGTGGTCATTGCACAGCTTCGCGGCAGAGGGAGGGCGCTGGGTGTGGCTCCCCCATGCCGCTTCCCATGAGGGCAGTTGTGGGGTGAGCCCCTTGCCCCAATAAATTTTTATTTTCATTATTATTATTTTTTTTTGAGTTTTTTTTTAAATAATTTTTTTTTTGAATGAAACAAAAAACTAGAACCCCCAAAGAAAACCAAACCATTAAAATTTCGAACTTGGAAATTTTTTTTATAAAAATTTTGCCAGCATAACCCTACCAAGTGAAAAAAATATATATATATATACACAAGTATATATATATATATATATATATATTCAGTCATCCAAATGAGATTTCAACCAAATGAAGAACAAACAGAATTGCAATATTTGTTTGCATACAAGATTTCATTTAAATTTTGAAGCAATCTTTTCTTAAAGAGAGAGGTGTTCTCCAAATTTGAAGGCAAGAATCTGAATGGTTTTGATTTGCACACAAACAATAGATTTCAAATGTTTTCCCATCAACACATATGCCATTGAATCTCAAAAAATAACTAAATACAAGATAAGAACCTGTTTTATTTTAAGTTGGGAGAAGATCCTGATGGTGCCTTGATTCCCTTTTTAGCTCCACAGATTCTTTAAGCTTTTATCCAAACCCACAAAATTGAACAATTTCTTCCTCTTTCTCTTTCAATTTTCTCCAAAACTCCATGATCAAAACTTGAGAAGAAAATTCAATAATAAGGAAAAATCCTTCAAAATTCCTACAACCACCCTCATCAATTCTCCAAAATAGAATAACAAATATCTTCCTTTTTAATTTTTGAATTCAAAATTTACTAAATTGACTTTTAAACATTTTCTTTTATTTTCAACTCCAAACCAAATATCCATAAGTTTCCAAAATGCATAATTTTAATTCATTTCAACACAACTAATTTAATTAATTAATAAAATAGTTCTAATACAAGATTAAATTATTTATTAATTAAATTAGATTAGTTACTAAATTAAATCACATTTCTATCATATAACTAGATAAATTTACTCACTCATTTAACTACCAAAAGCATATATTTTAACATTTTTCTAACTTCCAATTTAAATTGAAACCAGACAAAAAAAACAATATTAAAGCAATTGGACCACACTAAGACCGACAACACACTATGACCAGGGTGATGACTTGGTATGGAAAACCTAGCTACTATCTCCCAATCGAATACCGTTGGGCATTGGACATGCTCAAACCTGTGAAACCAAGTGGAGTCAATGTCCTGTACCTATCAACCTGTGAACAAAGAGTATATCCACATGCATAAATATGTCATAAATTAGGGACACCATGAAGAGGAAATCACAGAATCGCATGGTGCTCGCAAACGAGTGATGCGATACCGTCCCCTTCACCAATACAATATTACCAACTAATGAATCTAACATCATTAATATGATCAAAAGCATAAACATCATTAATTCAAAACATGCCATAAATGATAACATCATAATAAAATACTATCACATCAAAAGATAACATTAACGTCGCTTTATAGATGGTGATCAAATAGCAGCCAAGCACCATAGTCAAGGTACTAATAGAAAATACAACATAAACGAACACAACACAGTTTGATCAAAACGACAAAACGGAGGAGTATTACAATTTTGATCAAGTTTTGAAAGAAATGTTAGAGTTTGATGAGGGTCTCACAACTTCATTGAGTTTCAATTGAATGGCAGAAAAGATAAAAGATGAAGGTAAACTAGTTTTGTTTCAAAACTTTTATAAGGTTTCAAAACCTTTGTCGGTCTAGGATTTTGAAAACCTATCCATTTCCCAATGGTATTTTTTTGAGAATGGCCTTTTTCTCAAATAAAGTCTAAGTGTTTGACACACATTTTAAAAGGAGTTCACAAAGTAGTAAATATGAAGATTTTCACAACTACGTTAGAGTCCAACAAGGTTCTTAAAACCTTGTTGAGACTCGATATTGCTCCTAAAGTGATATTTTCCAAGTTTTATTAAAAGGTGACTAGCTATGTTAAATAAAAACCATACATGAACATTCAACAAAAATAAGAAATTATCAATTTTTTTCATATCGAAACAATCTAGAGCCCATTGAAATTCACCATGGTTGTAGAATTTGAAAAAGAACACATTGCAGTAAAAGTAAATACATTTCAAACAAAGTGGAGAATAAAATATGTCCGCAAAAGCTTTTGTGTGTGTATATATATTGAGATACATAAAAAAGGGGGAAATTCTACTAATTTTCCTTCAACACATAGAGTAAACATCAAGATTCAAATATCTTCCACCACTTCTTGCAACCTCTCAATCTAGGAAGGGAAAAGAGGTTCTCATTCAATTCTATCATGGAAAAACAACCCCATATCATTCTGCAAAAGCTCGACACAGAGAAGAGCGACAAATTCCTTGGCATGCTCATGTTGTAGAGTTGTAGCAATCCAAATGGTGTCTCCCATCAGGCCAAATCTTAGGTATTCACTAAGGTTTTCTAGAATTGCTTCCACCCTAGCTAGATACTCTAGTCGGATTAAATGATCTACTACTCTATTGCCCCATTCCAACTTACCAAATGTGTGAACAATGTTATAAAAAAAATATTCTAGGAGTTGGGAATTATGAACATGCACTTGAGAAAGGAAATTCTCCCTAATAATCTTCCTGATAAATCCTTCTATGTTTCTCTTGATGATGAACATCTCCTTAATCTGGTCTACCACCAACTGTCAAACTAAGCTACTCTCTATTCTCTTAATCAACAAACAATCATTCTTAGAGGTGGCACCACTAGAAGCACTTAAAATCCTAAAACATTGGAATTGATATGTAAAATGAAGATAGTTACTCTAATTTATAGAAGGAACTGATGGTTGTCATGTTTATGAGGGGAATTATGGAGACACCTCTTCAACAACAACTAGCAATGCAAAGGACACTACAAGCTACCTTGAGTTAAATGAATAAGGCATATAATGTGACAAAGGTTGATGGGTTTCAATTGATTGAGCCTCAATATGAAGATGAAACCATCTAATTAAGCCAATTTGCATGAGTGCAATCATGAAATGAGATATAATTAAATGCAAAAAATGGAAGTTGTAGGTTATTTTCACATATAGGAAGCCACAAGGATTGCATACAAACAAGGATGATACACTCACTTGTCAAAATCAAACTCATGGAAGAAATGTAATTATGATATTCTTAAAAATATTCATAAATTCTCTTTGGGATGGATTATGCAAGAATTATGCGATGGTTTTTGATATTCTCACTCGGAAAGAAGGTGGTTACATTAACAAAAAAATCCAAGATAAAGATCTATAAATGTATGTTTTGAGGACTTATGTAGGGTCAAAACTTTATTTTTTTAAATTGCACTGTGATATATAAGGAAATGAAGGAGGATAATTTTGGATTTACTTTAGTTTTGAAGTTGCTCTTTGTCTTTGAATACTGAAGTGTGAACGTAATTTTAGTATTTATATGAGTCTATGAACTTCAATAGATATTTGAAGTTATATCCTTTGTGAATTGAATACTTCTTTGTGTTATGTTCATCAACTTTGGAATTAAAATAAATTTTGTTTGGGAAACTGCTATATCTACTATTGAAGTCCTAATATTTACATTATAGGAGGTTGATAGTATTCATTTTAGTCTTTCACATTGGTCTCATGGTTATGGATCAATGTTAGTATGCCTTTCTTTGTTTCTGGTTAAAAGCATATTCATTAATGGTAACTCAAACCATTTGAGGGAGTTGTATCGAGCATCAAAATTCAAAGGAAGATTACCTATGAAATGGTGATCTCTCCTTTTTGTTAGGAACTTTGTCTTCATGTAGTGGGCTATGGAGTTGGTAATCTATATATTTACATAAAGAAAAAATTGTTCACTAAAAATATGCTATAGTAATAAAACATGCAATTTTTCTATGCATATTATTCCCAACAACACTTGAGGTAGAGAGATAGTATCCCTATTGTCATTGTTATTAAAATTTTAATTATTTATTTTATTGTTAGCAATATCATTAAGATCTCATCATATTTATGGAAATTGTATATTCATTTTTTAATTCCATGTACTTTTTATTTCATAATTAGAAATATCATCAATATTTCATCATATTTATGAATTTTGCATATTTATTTTGAAATTTAATGTACTTGATAAATTTTCCATCCACCTTCCTTATATCATGAGGCTAAATTTGAGAAAATTTGATATCAACCCTTAAACCCTAATACCTCAACCAAGCTCAACGCTTAAACCCTCAACCCTCAACCGTTAATCCTTAAACCCTCAAGCCTCAAGCCTCAAGCCTCAAACCTTAAAACTTAAACACTTATGTGGTAACATAAAAAGTACCCCTTTACTTTTCCTTGCTAGTTTGGGCCCTCCTTGTTTGAGCATAATGTTGCCTTGACTTAGTGTTGTAATGTGTTTAACACACTCACATTAGGTATTGGGCCGTTGTGAATATAATTAATCTAATTGTACCTTATCCTAAAGTGTTGTAGGACACTTTCACACTTTTCTAGGGTTTTATTAATTAATTGGGCTTCTTAATGCTTTAATTGGCCTTATTTAGCATCCACAAGCCCCATTTAATGCATCTTTCTAAGGATAATCTTTACATAAACCAACATTCAATCATAATTCAGGTGTTTTTAGGTTGTGTGGACTAGATTTAATGATCTGGGACTCATACACCACCTTGGGCATATGGGTCCCACCTAGGTTTTTAGGCCCCAATCATGATTTCACATCATTCTAAGCATTGTTTAAAATGGTCTCATAATTAATGCCTAATGGGATTCATACGCTACTTCTGGCGTATGAGTCCCGTGTGACCCAAAACCAAAATTAATTCAAATTCTTGGTAGGATTTTATCCTCCTAGATTTGATGTCGGCTTGTAGTGTCATAATTTCAAGAAATTTGTTATAAAAAAGTATAAATAAAAGTTTCTTTCACTCATTTTCACCTAAGCATTTATATTTTCATCCTAAGCTTTCATGTATTCAACCATTCATTCAAATTGGTGATCAAGAAAGCATTCAAGAGTTTACAAGAGCATTCAAAAGAGTCTTCAAGAGTTGATTATCAAGTGTTTTAGAGAATTATTCAAGTATCAAGAATCATGTCAAAGTAATTATGCATCATGTTTGTTTTTGAGCTAACAATTGTGATGTAGGGTTTCATGATTCACTTTCTGGCATTCAATTCAAGATCTACTACATTCAAGCAAGAATCAAGATCTACATCCATTGGAGCCATCTCACACATGTTTGCAACACTTTATTGCTAGGGTTTGGTGAGTTGTAACATTGAATTTGGGTATGCAGTCTCCCTGGGGAGTGATGAAGAAGATTTTGGATCCTAACCCATCGAAATACATCTTCCAATGATTTTCTATACTTATGTTGAAAATTGTCTCGCTCAAAAATTCTAAGATAAGTGGGTTGTCAGCATAAATTGGAGCTTCTGCTAGTTGGTTTGGAATTTCTTGTCCTTTAATGGCCTTGCGCTCTACATATTCTATGTCATGTTCTATCAATATCATGACCCACTTGCTTGTTCATCCTATAAGAGTGGCCTTACAGAGTAGGTATTTTAGTGGATCTATCTTTGCAATCAACTTGATCTGATGAGCCAACATGTAGTGTCTGAAATTTTGGGCTGCAAACACAACTGCTAGGCAAGATTTTTCTATTGGTGTGTAGTTGAGCTCGTGCCCTACCATTATTCTGCTGATATACTATATTGCTCTTTCTCCTCCATTTTCATCGTGTTGAGCTAATAGAGCATCGAGAGCTGCCATGGTTGCTGAAATGTATAGGATTAGTGGATTTCCCAGAGTAGGTGGCAGTAATACTAGTGGTATAAGTAGATATTCTTTGATTTTACTAAATGCTTGATCACACTTGTCATCCCACTTGTATGTTGCTCCCTTTTGGAGTAGATGTGAATATGAAACATGTTTATCCACCAGCTGTGCTATGAATCTACAGATGGATTGGAGTCTTCCTTGTAGGCCTCTGAGTTGTTTTAGTGTCTTGGGTGCTTCCATGTCGAGGATCACTATGACCTTGGTGGGATCCACTTCTATTCCTCTTATTGATACTATATATTCTAGGAGTTTTCCTGATTGCACCCCAAAGATGCATTTCTTGGGGTTGAATTTAACCTTGTATTTCTCCAATCTATCAAAGATGGCACTTAAAACTGCTATGTGATCCTATATTTTCCTTGACTTGGCCAATATATCATCTAAATAATCTTAGACAGTTTTGTGAATCATGTCGTGAAAAATTAGTGTCATGGCCCTTTGATATGTCTCTCCCGCATTCTTTAGCCCAAATGGCATCATGTTCCAGCAGTAGGTGCCCCATGGACATGTAAACATTGTTTTAATGTGGTCTTCCTTTGCTATCATAATCTGGTTATACCCTGAGAAGCCATCCATTAGTGATAACATCTCATGTCCAGCCATCATGTCCACTATCATATTAATGTTGGGTAGTGGAAAGTCATCCTTCGGACACACTTTGTTTAGGTCTCTGAAATCAGTGCAGATACGGATGCCCCCATTTGGTTTTGAAACTGGCACAAGATTTGACACCCATTTTGGATAATCAATTGGATGTATAAAGCTGACATCTAGGAGTTTTTGTAATTCCACCTTGACTAGCAAGGATATCTGAGGGTGCATCTTTCTCAGCTTTTGTCTTACTAGCTTTGCCCTTGGGTAGATAGCTAAATGATGAACCAAGACTTCCAGATCAAGACCCGACATGTCGGCATAAGTCCACATGAATTTCACCTTTCTTTCTCTTAGGAATGCTGCTAACAGTTCTTGTTCTTTTGTGAGAAGTGATTCAGTGTAGAAGGTGATGTGTAGTGTTGCTTCTATTCCCAGATTGATAGGGTTGCGCTATTTTGCCAGGACAGCTGATTTCTCTTGATGAAGTGTAGTAGGGGAGAGATTGAATCCTTCATCCTTTGGTGCCTCACAGAGGTTTTCACCGTTGGATGTGTCCTTTATTTTTACTATTCTATGGTTAGAGAGTGCCACAGTGTGGTTTTCACTCAATGACCCTGAGCTTATTCTCATTCTTTTTCTTTTGTGCTTGAAGGACTCAATCGACTCCCCAAAATAGGACTGTGTGTCTAGTGTGATGTTGAATTAAAATTTATGATCTCTACATGGTACTGTATCCCTTAGTCTTATGAATTACGAGAGTGCCTCATCATTTTTGAATGTGTCTAGAACCAGTGGTCATCGTTATTCGTAGTCGATGAGTTGTGGGTAAACTAGGTTTATTTTGTGAATTTGGCGGTCTTAATCAATAGGTGAGGCACTAATCATGAGTAAGGAGGAGTCTTCAAAAAGTGTGGGTAGGTAAGTTATGGTATCCTCATCATCACTAGTACTAAATACATCGGTTATGTCGAAGGTGAAATTATCTAGGGGCAGACCTATTGATACAGGTAATTGTAGGGTGGTCGCTAATAACTAAGGAGAAGACCTGACTGCTCTATTAGGGGTACCTCTGCCACGTACGGTTATACTCGAAGGGGTACATCCAAGGCCAAGATTTCTCATTCTTCTTTCTATAATGATGGGCTCCAGTTGTCCATCGTTGTTCCTTCCAAGGATTTCATTTCTATTGTAGCCTATAACAAGCATCATTTGCAGTCCCCTACTAGCTTCATCCATGGGTAGGGTGGGTGGAGGTCTTTCATCTTGGTATAGTGAACTTTAAATGTCTCTTTCTTCCACATTTTCTCGACTTAGATCCCCCCAATGAAGGAATCTAGAAGGGTCTGCCCTGAAAGTGTTGACAGGTGTTTCAACTAGTTGGGGTTGCCATATGACCTAGGAGATTGAGGTAACCCTCCTATAACAAAAGCATTTTTAGTCATTCTATAATCTCCACACCCATTGTCCTAGATCATGAGTTTGATGTCAAATATATCAGGGATGGAGGGTGTCTTTGTTGTAGAATTGGAGGTGAGGTTAGATGGATCTATGCAGGGAGTAAAGGGACCTTCATCATTCTTTGGTACTTGGGGAATTTTGTAAAACTTAGCTTCCAAGTTTTTACAATAGGTGAATGGCTTTAGATCCCCATGTATTATGACCTCCTCATTTTGATATGAAAATTTTACACATTGGTGAAATGTTGAGGTGACTGCCTTCATCCCATGGATCCATGGGCATCCCAGGAGGATATTGTAGGGTAAATCAAGGTCGAGGACCTGACATGTAGTGTCCATGGTAGCTGGACCTACTAGGATTGGGATCCCAATAGTTCCTTGAGACAATCTTTCTTGGTCATCATATGCTTTGATGTTAATGCCTTTTTTTTTGTCGATGGAGTCTTCCGAGATTCCCAAGTTCTTTATTAGTTTGAGCGAACAAATATTGAGGCCCATGCCTCCATCCACCAAGACCCTTTTGACCTTTTTCTTGTGAACCAAGACTTGAAGGTGAAGTGCACGGTTGTGAGATAGTTGGGTAGGGAAATCTTGATCGGAGAAGGTGAGGAGATTTGGGGTGATGATGTTACCAACCATAGCTTGGAATTGTTCTGTATCAAGGTTAGCGGAGATAGTGGACACAACTAATTCTTCATCAAGGATTTTCTTCTGGGCGGCAGAAATTTTCAGTAACTCCAAGATGGAGATCTGAGCAGGGGTTGTTTTTAGTTGGTTAATGACATTATAATCATAGGGAACAAATTTTGGATTTGAGATGGGGGTCTTAGATGGCTACGATGCCCCTACAATAGTAACCTTTCCGCCGCGTGTGGCGACTCCACAGTTAGCGTTGGCTCCTTTGACACTAATGAAAATGACCATTTCATCTATGCATGCGATGATGTCTTCATATATAAGGTTTGCATTGGAATACTTTTGTTCCCCTTTATTGTTACCTTGGTTATTTCCTTGATTGTTTCCTTGATTGTTTCCTTTATGATTAGGCATTGGATTCGTGTATATTTTGAGATCTTGATTTCCACCGGGTTGCTCGACATTTATGATTTTGTCCTCAATAAGATCTTGGATGATGTTTTCAAATCTCATGTAATTTTTAGTTGTGTGCCCTTTGATTTTATGAAAATTGCAAAGAATATTTTCATTGTACCATGGTGGTTTTGTCATGGGTTCCACATATTGCTTAGAATTGGAAATTTTGATAAGGTTCTCTTTAACCAACTTCTTCATTATAGATTTGATTGACTCCCCAAGGGCCGTGAACTTCTGCTTGGGAGGATACTTGTTTCAGGGAGGTGGTCCTCCTTGATTGTTCAGGTTATTGATTTCATTGTTCAGAAGTGGTTGTTGTTGTGCTACCATATTAGTTTGCACATTGTTGTGGTTGTGATTATGTGCTTGATGATGGGTTTGAATATTTTTCTTGGGACCACTGATGACAACCTTAGCATCAACCACTCCGTTGTGTGACACTTTTGTTCCTTGACCATGTGTGAGGTTTATCATTATAATTGGTAGATGGGCAGTTATCATGTTGTGCAAGAAACATAGATGCACCCCCTCGCATAGTAAGGGATCTTTCGATATTGAGCACCTTTGGGATCAATTAATCATATGTTGTAATGCGTTGCATTTTTAGATAGAACATCAAGTTTTCGTCCAGATTGGCTATTATTGTGCAAAATTATTATTCTTCTGGCATAGTCCACTTGCTCTGGTTAGCCTTGGATTGCCATATTTGTAAGAAAGAGGCGAATAGCTCTCCTTTTCTTTGTTTTAGTGGTTATAGTTCCTCCAGATTAACATCCGTACCCATGTTGAATGCATAATTTTTGAGGAATGCATCCACAATTTCCTAGAATGTTTTGATGCCTATGGGTAGACGAGAGAACCATTCTATGGTAGTACCAGTTAGGCTCTGTGGAAATAGTCACATTAGATACATGTCATCATATGCAACTTCCATGCAATGCACTTGAAACTCCCTGACGTGATTTTCATGGTTTTCCATCCCATTATATTTGTCGACTTTGGGGATTTAAAATCCCTTTGGGAATGGTACCATTGTAAGAATCCTATCAAAAGGATAGGGGCACAAATTTCCCAATGTTCTGGTTGTTTTTCCTAACTGAAGGTTCAACACTTGTTGTGAGAGCAGTTTGATCTATGCTGTAACATCGTTTTGCGGATCAAGAGGTGGGAATGTATTTTGAAACATTTGCAGTATTTGATTGATGAGTGGGATATTGGTGGGGGTTTTCTGTAAGCTTTGTTGTGTGTTTAAGGCCTGCTAATATGCCTGCATTTGTACCAACAATGCTTGTTGTTGGTACTGCTGCTGTTGTTCCACCAAAGCTTGTTGTTGGTCTTATTGTTGTTGTTCCCACAAAGGTTCTTGTTGGTCTAGCTATTGTTGCACCAACAAAGCTTGTTGTTGGTCTAGCTATTGTTGCACCAATAAAGCTTGTTTTTGGTCTAGTTGTTGTGCCAACAAAGCTTGTTGTTTACCCTATTGTTGTGCCTAAAAAATCTTGCAGGGCTTGTTGGTATGCCTGTTGATGGATTTCTTGTAATTGTGTGTGGTATTGTGCTTGTTCTTGTTGAGCCTAGTGTTGGGTTTGAGCTTGAGCTTGTGCTTGTTGGGCTGCTTGTGCTGCTTGTGCATTTTGTGTGGCTTGTTGGGCTTGTGTAGTTTGAGCAGCTTGTTGGGTGACTAATTGCACTTGCACTTGCTGAGCAACCAACTGTGCAGCTTGTTGGTTTTTTTGAAGTACCCTTTGGTCGATGGATTTTGAACTCCATGAATCATGGTGATGAATGAATTCATCATATTAGCTTTTGGTGGAATCGACGGTGGATTAGGAATGGTGTTGATCGTTGTGGTGAGCAGAAGGGTTGTGTTGGTGATTAGGGTTTGGGTTGTGGGTGGTGTGATTGAGATGCTTGGTCCTTGGGAAGCCATGCTTTGAGAGATTTGGGGATTGGTGGATGTGTTGATCATTGTGGTGGCTTGAATGGTTGCCATCTATTATTGGGATATTGAAGGAAAAATGAGGGGGTTTGATGTGATGCTTAGATTGCTTTGGTTTGGTAGATCAGTGGTGGGTAGGGGGGAAGGCACAACCCAAAAGATGATATAGATGTCAAAGGTAATGGAGGGTGGTGTGTTCCCTTGGAAAAAATGATGACGAGGAAGGATCAATGACTCCCCCTGTCTCGACTAACCCACCCTCTCCTTGTGAAATCATGGGGAGAGAAGTTTGTATATTTAGCGGATAGATTGGCGTTGCATGAAATGAGGCTGAGTCTGCATGATTATGGAAAGTAAGTGGAACATACAGGTGTAATGAATTTATCGGGATGGACTTATCCGATGTGGTGTTGATATTCATTTGTCTGTTGTATACAAGATGATGCTTTTGGATTGCACGAAGCATGGCACTTCCCTTGTTAATAACTTGCAGGGTTGAAATGATTGTTGATATGATTTGGGAATATACTGAGTGATGTTTGAAAGTGATATTGGGGGTATGGTCGCAAGAGGCCTTTCCATATTGGTACTCATGTCAAAGTCAGAAGAGAGTTTAGCCCCTTCTTTTGTTAATACATGTATATATAGAGGGATTAAGTTTCAGCATGGCATTGACAATTCTATGATTCTGAAGATTTTGAACCATTTCAGTTATTTTCTCTTGTGTCATTCCCAAGTCATCATCGGTGATTTCCTCTACATGGCCCTCCTCTTGAGGGTTTTACGATGGCAGAGAGGAGATTTTTGGAGGATTGCTTGATCCTACAGGATTTATTTTGGGAGGCATTTGACTTAGGTCACTTAAATTTGATGTTTCCTTAGTGGGTATGTGCAGGATCATGATGAACCAAAAAGTGGCAATATGTAAGTGATATGATGGCCCATGTGGCTGATGACCTTTTTTTTACCCAAAATTGATGAAACAAAAAGAGTTTTTAGAGGAGATTCTCAGCTTTCCAAAAATATAAATTATTGTTTAACTTGAACTTAATAAATAATTATTATTCATTTTCTATTTGAATTACAACTAAAGTCCCGATTGATAGGTTGATTGAAAAATATCTATAGTTTTCAAATGGTATTATATTTTTTGAATCCAAAACATCCAACACATTCTTTGCTTCGCATACTATAGGATTGAAAAAATAAAAAATAAATTTCATGAAGTTTTGACCAAGTTAAGGTGGACAGACATATGAGTTTTTATATTTTTTAAAATTTGTAATAAAATAATCATAATTAATTATTTACTTGGAAAAAAATTATAAAAAAATATGCATCACATTGGAACATGAGTTATCTACTTATATCTAAAATCTTATAAAAAAATATTATCATTTTATTGTGGTTAGGGTGGTCAAACAGACACCTACTTATTTTTTCCCTGAAATTTAAGTACTGTATTGAAATTTCAAATTTTCACCAAATATATTTTTTCTTTTTTAAATAAATCTATTAGTTTAGAAAATAAATGCAATTTTCTATAGATTATATTCTTACATATTTTTGAAATAATATAGATAACTCTTTCAAATTTTTACATCAAGTTGCCTAACTTTGATTTTTTGAATTTTTATTGCCACTTAAGGGCCTATTTTTTCCATGATGATCCTGCACATACCCTAGTGATCTCCATGTTCCCCTTGTGTTGTGATATCATTTGAACCATAAAATAGAGATCGTTTGATCTTAATCCTAGGCACAAAAAATGAGAACTAGGAAAGTCTAAGGATCAAAAGTGATGATGGGGATGAGATCAATGGAAGATGGATGATGAAGATGAATGAAACTCTTGAAGAACCTTTGGGGGGGATGCTAAAATTTTTAGGGCTTGAATTGATTTGAAGTTGATAGTTTCACTAGGTGTGTTAAGTCAAACAAGATGATAATGAACTTGTAAACCCTACGAAGTTGTGTTATCTTAGAGAAAACTCGTACACGAGAATGATTTGACTAAGTGTGTTAAGCCAATCAAAGTGATTTTGAACTTGTAGACATTAGGAAGTTGTTTATCCTAGAGGTAGATTAGTTCAAGAGGATTGATAATTTAACTAACTATATTAAGTCAAAAAAGGTGATGTTGATTTTGTCTCTAAGCTTAGCATGAATGATGTTTCAAAGTTTTAAGAGTTTGTTAGTGAGATGAGATTTGATTTTGATGATGGAGGGATGGATGAGAGTGATGATTTTGATCCTAGACTTAACCTAAACAAGACTCTTGTAGGAGTTGAGAAAATACAACACCACAAACCCCGAAGATCACCTGCATGCAGATAACCTGTCACAAAAGAAGAGATGGAGACAAACAAGCAAGGGTTCTCTGAAAACTGAAAATGTATATATCAGAGAGAATGAGAGAATGAATTGATATGAAATACAATAGGATCAATCTTTATAAAAAGGAGATCATGCAAACCCTAAAAAAACCCTAATAGGAAAAACCCTAATAGAAGCCCTAATAGGATAACATTTAATAATTAATATAATTATTCAATGTCACTTTATACAAACTAACGTGAAATCTTAAGAAAGGAATAAAGGTAACTTAATCAACATAATTAAGTTAAGACCTTTACTCTAACACCCCCCCTTAAGATGAGCAACAGTGCAGCTACAAATAAATGCAGAAAAGCAAAGGTAACTACAATGCAAGAAGGCAAACATGGGTCTCGGCAACTAGGCCAGATCAGGAACCCAAATACAACCAAATCTTTGTAAAATGGAGAAATAGAGAAAACCTCATGGGAAAAAGCTCTACTCCAAAAAGAGAAGAAGAAAGCCAACAAGAGACATCACTGAAGCAGAAGAAGCTGCAAACAACTGTCGAAAGATGACTGCTATGGTGCTAAAGAACCTCCGCTAAAGATAGGATGATCAGGAACAAGAAGACAATAATCTACATAAGTGCCCATGCGACACTACTCGAATCAGATGGCAAACAAAGGAAAACACCTGGAACGAAGATACAGATGGCACAAGAACCAATAGTCTGAAACACTGATCAACTGAGAATGGAAGATTCCTTCCAAGGCAAAACCAAGGAAGCATTAGCACGAACAGTATAATACCCCCCCATAATGGTGAACTGGGAGCCTGATAGATCAACTGAAATGGTGTGCAACACCCTATAGTGCATGAAGAAGATACAATATCTAAAAGTGCACAAGATAGCACCTGCAACTGAAAAGTGGTGTGCAAAACAAAGCACACATGCATGAGGCTGGAATCATATGGATCCATGGTCGTCGTGGAGGGACACTCGCCGGACAAAGGTGTGATGGCAAACAAAGGCAAACTACACAACCCCCCATGGTATGGATTCACTGTCGTCGTGGAGGGATACTCACCGGCAAAGATGTGATGGCAAAACAAAGGAAAACTACACAACCCTCATGGCACAACCTTATGTGCAAAATCCCCAAAAGATGCATGTATAATAGTGCGGCACTTTATCTCAGTGCGTTTACATAAAAGATAGCTTACAAATGATGCTCAAAATGTCCTTAAAGGACAAAATGCTGGAAATACATGAAGAACAGCTAAGAACAAAGCATCCCATGTGAACAAAAAGTTTTGAAGAGCAAATATGTCTAGGTAATCCACCAGAGTGTGAAAATACAAATAACTGAATAAAAGATACCTAGAATGAAATCTGGAAAAATGGCATGGATGAAACTGAAGAGCTCTGAAAGATGGTTCCAACATCGCTAAGATTGCGAAAAATGGAGAAACTGATCAAAAGTTATGAGCTTGAGACTGAAAATAGCCCCTTTGTCTTCAACTAGCTATAGAATGCACCAACGGAAAAAAGAAATCATGAGACCTACACCACTAGAAAGATGAGAAAACCAGCTTTCCGACGATATCTCGTTTGCCAAAAAATGATATCGTATGCCCAAGTTACAGCCTCCGGAATAAAACAGCTCCAAAGAAGGAAAAAAACTAGTATTGGGTTAAATTTGACGGTCATACGGCCGTCGCAGCAAAATCACTGTGTTAAATTTGATGGCCAAACGGCTGTCACCGTAAAAGTGCGATTGGACTATTTTTTAGAAAAAATTGTTTTTTAAAAAATAAAAAACAATAAAAAAAATGTTTTTTGTAAAAATTTTGGGTACGCGGCCTGTACCAGGCCGTGACCTGGTAGGTACCGCCATCAGCAAACTGTCAAACCGTCGGTTGGCAGAAGGCCAGCGGTGGTCAATAGTATGCCGATCGGTGTACTGCAGGGCCCGCAGGCCTGCGGATGCAGGTACCTGCAGGTACCCTTGTACCGGGCCGGCAAGCCCTTAAACTGCGGAAAATTTCGCTTTTTTTTCTTGATTTTTAAATAGAAGAAAAATTAAAACAAAATTGCATTTTGACAAATGATTTTTGCAAAAAAAAAAAAAAAATTGACAAAAATATTTCCGAAAAACAGGCGAAATTTTTTTTTCGAAAAATAAAATTTCCCTAGAAGGCGATGGCCGTACGACCATATTGCAAAAAAATTTTGCCTCAAATTTTGACTTTGTCCAAAATGGACAAATGAACAGTCGATTTAGGGGTTTTGGACCGCTGCGGACGCAATGCCAATGCCCGTTTGAGCTGAAAATTCTTTAAAATTGCAGGTGTTCCCTAGATCAAGAAAACAAGCCCCAAACCCTTGAAGCTCCAAAAATCTTCAAAACAAGAACAGGAAGCAGCAGGTGTGGAGCTTTGATACCATGTAGGAGTTGAGAAAATACAACACAACAAACCCCGAAGATCACCTGCATGCAAATAACCTATCACAAAAGAAGAGATGGAGACAAACAAGCAAGGGTTCTTTGAAAAATGAAAATGTATATATCAGAGAGAATGAGAGAATGAATTGATATGAAATACAATGAGATCAATCCTTATAAAGAGGAGATCATGCAAACCCTAATAAAACCCTAATAGGAAAAACCCTTATAGAAGCCCTAATAGGATAACATTTAATAATTAATATAATTATTAAATGTCACTTTATGCAAACTAACGTGAAATCTTAAGAAAGGAATAAAGGTAACTTAATCAACATAATTAAGTTAAGACCTTTACTCTAACAACTCTTTCTTACAAGACCTCGGTATTGAAGAATATGCCATACTTCCTATGTGAGAAAAGAAAACCTTTGAAAAAGAGTTGGATTATGTTGATAATAGAACTCATACAAACTTGGGTTGTTCTTTGAAGCCTTCTTGTAGAAATTATATACCAATCTTTCTCTAACCTCAAAAATCATGGAAAGATGCTCTTCACGAGCCTTTTGACTAAGCTTCTTGAACCTTGGTTTTTGGATTTTGATTTTACGGAAAATAATTTGAGAGAACACATGTGAGGTCAAATTTTCCTTATCTTTTCTTAATGAGTTCCTTTTATCAAAAAAATTTCTTGATTATGATTTCAAACTAAATGTCTATGCCTTAATTCCTTTTCATTCCACAAGGTCCATTATGCGAAAATCAAGGTTTCAAGAGCACAATTTCCTAAGTTGACTTTAGTGAAAACAAATGATGATTAAACCCAAGCACTTAGAAACCTCTAAGGATGGAATCCCTAGGGTAAGCAAGAGCACATGGATTCATCAAGGGTATTTGTTTCCTCCAAAGGGTTTGAAATTTTGAAGCTTTTGTGAATGTTTGTTTCCTAATGTTTTTTTAGATCCAAGCAAAGTGTTTTGATTTTGAGAACATGTACAATCCCTAGGCTGAAAAGACAATATTTGTTGGGTTCCCACTTGGATAAATCCAGCTGTGCATATTCAGTGTGGATGATTAGATGCTTGACCACACTGACTCCCCCTTATAGTGCACTTGCTTCTCAGGTCAATCAAGCATCAATACCCATGAATCTCCGATGGCATACTTTTCATCTCTAAAATAGAACCACATGTATATGTGGGGTGGCTTCAAAAGACATGACATTTTGCACCAACAAATAGATAGGATTTTGGCCTTTGCTAAATAAGGGGTTTTAAAGAGGGAATTTAATTCATGGGGGACTATCCAGTATGGTGAGAGAACATTGCTTCCCTTCTCATCGGAATAATCCTCATGATATTGGCCTTTGTTCCAATATCCATAGTTATATCCCGAGGGGAAGTCGCTTGGTTTTAGTGTGTTCTCGGTTGGGTTGTTCCCTTGGGTGATTAATTTTTCCCACAAGGTAGGCTCACTAAAATTAAAAAAAGTGAGCAAGCGTATCCCGTAGTTCAATTGACCTTCATTGAAAAAAAAGGGAGAACACTCGCAATATACCACGCTCACACTCACGAGATTGATTCAATTTTAACCCCAAAATGAAATGTGGAGGTAATTATCTTACTCAACTTAAGATCACCAAAAGGGATTTTGATTCTCAAGATTTCCGTGAGGCACGAGAGAAGTGCATGTCATTTTGATGGTATTAGTTTGAGTAAGAAATTACAAAAAAATATAACACTTGCTCATTTTAAGTCCACAAAGCAAAAATGAATTCTTTTTATAGCACCAAATCAAATGTGGGATTTGCCTTGTTCAATTGTTAAACCTTAAACCAAATCTAGTAAATTTTTTTAAAGTTCTTTTTAAGCCCTTTGTTTGCAAAATTTGAAAAAAAATGTATTGTTCTTTTTATGGCCCAAAAGAAAATTTATTGTTCCCTAAAGCATGAAAGATAACAAATTTCTTAAGAGAGATTGAGAATTCTCTAAGAGTGCTAAACAACACTAAAGTGTTTAAAAAAACATGGTATAAGATGAGAATGATGTCACAATGCAACCTTCCACCTTGCTTTCCTCCTTGCCCTAACCTGCAAAATGATCAAACCCAGGAGATACAAAGACAACAAATAGGTTAATAGATCACAAAGTTAAAAACAAAAATGCACATGTCCAATTTTTTTTTTTTTGAACTTTTTACTGTCACCTAGCAGCGTAGTTAGCAAATGCAACGAGTTTAGAAACTCCAGTGGTGCAATATAGTGCCACTGACGACTGAGAGCGGTGCTCTACAGCAGGACAAAGAGCGCAAAGGCGATGCTATTTCAACCCAACGACGTAGTTTGGAGTTTTGAAACCTACGACGCTATTTGGAAATTTAAATTTGTGGGTGGGAAAACTCCAACGGTGGAGTTTGAAGTTTAGAGTAGTGTGATATAGCACCGCTTGACTGATAGCGGTGCAATATGTCACCACTGAACTTTGAGCGGTGCAATTTCTTGTAGGCACAAAAAATGTTAAAAAGAACATGCATTTTTGGAAAAACTTGATGAATTTCTCCAAATCAGCCCTCCTTCTAGCACCAAAATGTGAACCCCAATCCTAGACCTGCACAAATACAAGAAACACACACATTAGTAAGCTCATATTCAAGTGAGAATCGAGATTCCCCATGAAATTCATCTACAATACTCAAAATAAGAATAAATGAAGAACAAAACATAAAAAGTAATTGAAATCCTATTTAAGCATGTAAACACTCAATCCCATGAGGGAATTGGTGCCAATTATGTGTGGAAATTGGCCCTTTCCCAACTCATTTGTTGCAATGTTGATGAGTGATCCACTTTGATGAAGAGTCAATCAAGCTCCATGATGAAAAATCTGCATAACCTAGCTATGAAACCATGAAAATGATGAACACTTGATATGAAATCGATAAAATTAACTCTCAATGTGAAGAGAGTAACTTTTCTCTAAGTTGTGGATGATAGAATGAGAGGAAGATTCTCTCAGTTACAGATTTTCAAATTGGAAGAAAGAGTGAAATTGAGTAATGTGGGATCATTCAACATCCAATGGCCAAGTGCCACTTGTCAAGATGTGAATGGTTAAAAGTTGTGCAAGTTTTGATCAAAGTGCCAATAAATGACATTAGGTGGAATTTCTAAATAGTGAAATGACTTGTTGGAGAGGAAAGAAAATGGAGTTATGGCCACTTGGCTCAAGGCAAAAGGACTTGTAAGGTGAAATAAATGCCTTGTTGGAAGGACCAAGTCCACTTGAATTTGAATCCAAATTTGAAGGAATATTCCCCTTTTATGTCATGTGAGGGAAAATAGGAGATTTAATAAATCAAAGTAATTGATTTATTGTGCAAGTTGCATTCTCTAGAAGATGTGACATAGATAAAGATTAAATTAATCAAAGTCTAATTAATTTAATGAAGATTTTAGGAGATGTGACAATTTAGACTTAAATTTATGTATTGATTTCAATCAAATTGAGAGGAAGGGTTTAATTAAATAAATGTTTTTATTTATTTAACTAAAGGGGATAATGTTAGATTAAATCAAATAAGGTTTAATTTATTCAGTTTAATAAGAGGTCTTTAGGGATTTAATCAAATAAGATAAATTATTTAATTAAAGAGGGATTGAAGATTAATTAAATTACATTGATTAATTTAACCATTAGGGGAGAAAGACCTAAATAAATAAATAATGATTTATTTAATTAAGAGATGAAAAGTGATGAGTTGAGAGTATGATTTAGGACGACGCTAGTAATTAGGATCAAGTGTGTTGGTTAATTTTCCATGTCTATATTCATATAATGGCTTCTCTCCTTAATGAGTACTTTTTTCTAATATTGATTGAATTTAACTTAATACATATTGAATGATTTTAAATGCCAAAACATGGTAATAAATTCACAAATGTGCACCAAGTTGGCTGATAAAAACTAGTGATATAGGTGGGAGTTAGCAAAATTTATTTTTTGGGTCAATTCCTCATAGCGTGGGGGGAAAATATACTCAAGACTAGATTAACTCGAAACAGGGAAATGTAGATATCAAGGTGGAGAATTGTATGAGAATAGATGCAATTATAGTAATAATAAATTCCCAAAAACATGGTAAATACATAATAATAGATACAAATAGAAATAGAATGTGTGGAAATACATGTAAATGGGGATGGATGATGGATTGGAGAGTAAAACCAATTTTACATAAGAATGAATCATTTGTCAATATATAATTGTATTAATTCATTCCATAAGAATAACCCAAGAATAGCTCGAGACTTAATTCTTATAAATTTCATTAGAAGACTTAAATATTAACTTAGTATATAAAAAAATAACATTTATTTTTTTCACACACACAATTCGAATTATCACATAATAATTATTTTGTATCACTTGTAAATAATAACTTTTATTAATTTATTATTCAAATTTAATTATATTAATTATCTATTTTAAAAAACAACAAACTATTTAATCATTTTATAACTAAAAGTTATTATTTCAATTATTTTCATAATTAGGCCGAGGTAACACTATAATGGCAATAGGTCTATAGCATCCATACCACCCCACCACATTGAGAAAGAAAAACACAAAAGCCAAAAAAATTGAAAACATTAAAAAAATTAAAGTTTCTTGAAAATTATTTTCCAAATATCAAATAAAGATAAGAAATAAATTATAATGGATTATTATATTTTAATCTTATTACATCTTATTATATTATTAAGATATGGTTTAAATTATTTACATCTTATTATAATACCATTAATATTTTAATTACATAATATTATATAATGATATTAATATTTTAGTAGATAATATTTTAATTAGATAATATATTGGTAAGTTATCTATTATTTTAATTATAAATTTATCTAATTTATAAAAAACACATTGATACCTATAAATTCAATAAACTTTTAATAATAAAGCAAGCAACAAGTTTCCAAAATAAAAAGGTGACTTTCTTAAATAAAGAGGCCACTTTCCTAAATATTTCACACAAGTGGATAAGGAATCTATTTTTTAGAAAACAACAATTATTTTAAATGTGATACCATAAGAAGAATTTAAAAGAATTTGACATATGTAACACAAAAAACAATTTCAATATAGACAATAGAATTTGTAGCACTTAATCTTATCAACTCAAATTTCATGAAAGAAAGTTTACATTTCAATTTATGAACATAATTTGTTGCATTTAATCTTATCAACTCAAATTTCAAAAAAGAAAGTTTCCAATATATTGATGGAAAGGAAAATATTTTCTTAATCAAATCACACTCATAGTATATAAATATCACATTCATGACATATAATTTATAATTTCAAAATAGATGGCAAGTAAGGGGATTATGATGGCCTCTTCAGTGTCTGCTTGCATTTTTATCGTTCTAATCTTTCTTTCACCAACTACAATGTTGTCTTCAGCTACAGTGCTGGGTAAGAAAAACAAGAAATCTATATTCTATTTTCATGTGCAATGAGTTTTTATCGATTTTTCCCATTGTTTAAAAGAACAATATCACAACTTTCTATTTTTATTGTTAAACTACAATTATTTTTATTTTTTACCCATCTAAAAAATCATTTATTTATTTTAAATTTTCTAATTAGAAAATAACTCTTTCATATCTTTCAACTATTTTATATCTATGTAATGGGAATGGTCAGTTTTAACTAAAAACTATTTTATGATATATTTTTTTTCTCTAATATGAGATTTCGAATTGAAATGCAGGCTCTTCAGTCACTTTTCCACAATGTGGAAGTTGCGAGCAAGCGTGCCATAATTGTGAGAAAGGAAAATGTGAAAGTTTATGCAAATATCCTAAACAGTGTCAGTATATGGGCGATGATAACTGGGATTGTTGCACTAACTGCACAAGATCTTAAACATTGCTATTCTACCCAATCATTCTTCTGTTACCTGACATTATAGAATAAGAGAGTGAGGGGATGTTATCTAATGACTTCTCAATAAATAATTTATGAAATTTACTATAGTTCCATTTTCTAATTTTTTTTGAATTGGAAACCGTATTTGATATTAGAGTATAAGGAAATAACAATAAAATTTAAGTTTTATTTCTTGTTTGAAAGTGAATATTTATATTGTATGGTGAAAAGTGTTTTGTTTATTTTATTGTTTTGTTTTTTTTTTGGTCTATTTTTTAGGGGGATATCCGATTCCTATCATTTAATGGAAGTAGCTTGATGAATTTCAAGTTAATTTTTCATTTTTCTTTGGTTTGGAACACATAAATGATGTAATTCATTTTATGTTAGAAAGTGGATTATATAATTGCACATTAAAAAGTATATATACATTGAAATGGAATATGATATTATAAATAAACTATCTTGTTTAGACTATTTTGTTTATTTGGTAATTGCTATTATAAAATGGTAGTAATATATAATAATTTTTTTATGAATCATCTTCACCCAATTTTGTTTGTTATGAAAATTATCAATTTATCAATAATTTCTTTATTGAATATAAATGTGTTTTAGTTACTTCATTTGACTTGTGCTTCCATATTTTATCGAGAGAGTTTAATATCTTGAACAATAGTCAATTGATGGGTCTACTAGAACATTTTTAAAATCTCGAGTATTTAAAACTGATTTTAGTTGTATGTTAAACAATATCTTTTTATTGCATAGCCAAACTTAATTGACCTTTACAAGTGATGTGTTGTAGTGGTCATAATTATTTTTTATATTTTATAATGTGGGTGAGTAAAAAATTGGTCGATCATTATTCTACTTATTAGCTTGTTGCTGGTATATATCTTATAGTGTTGGTACACCTTGAGATCTCATTACCTTAAGACATTATTTTGAGCATTTTATTATTGAATCTAATAAAAAAATTATACTTAAATTTTAGAGACATTTTATGAGAGTTTCATGTAGATGTCTATAAGTATATTTTTAAGTTTTTTTTTAATATTAAATTCATATATTTATTTTAATTTACTTTTTATATATATTACTGTAACTTTAATAACTAATTGTAACTAAAATTTAACCATTTTGTAATCTTACTTGTTTAGGATATGTGACTTTAACTTAAGCATTGTTAGATTGTCTTAATTTGAAAATAGTATAAAATTAAAATTTAATGTCTTTCAAACACAATAAAAATTGAAACAATACATTTGTGCAACCTCTATTTTTTATGAATGGTATATATGAAAGAAGGGAGGTGGTATGACCCCAATTGGGTGTAGTCTTTCCTTACCACTAACTTAGAGGTAGATTCCTCTTGTTTTGGATGTCATTTCTACCCAATTTGTTCCCTTAGTTTTGTATATATTTTTGAAGTAAAAATAAATAAACTAGGGCCTAAAATCAATATTTTTTTTATTTTTTTTATGTTGGGTTTAATTGTGAATATTTTTAAGTGTTTATTTTATATCACTATTTTTGTAATATTTTAATGTGAAATTAGATTATGAGATTTGAATTCTAAATAGAATTTTTTTTTGGTTTGATTTGTAAATTTTGAAACCAAATAATAATAAAATATTAGATTACAAATAAAATAATCCTAGATTACAAATAATTTTATTGATTTGCTTCCATTGGTGTTTTTCATTGTAAATTGTAACTATTAATTTATGGTGCAGGCGCACCTTAAGGTCTTTTGGAGAGATCTTTGCAAATTTTGGCTTGTAGGTGGTTCTAGCCAACCACCAAGGTAATAAGGACTAGGTTATAAAGTACCAAGGTTGAATTGATGTGTGTGTTGTGGAAAATTTAGGTTAGTTTAGAGCCTTGAACAACAAAAAGTTAGGTTAGTTTAGAGCCTTGAGGTTTGGGTAAGTATTAATGAGGAGATTAGGCAAATCTTGACAATGTTGTCTTGGCAATTTGTCCTAAAAGTTTGAAAATGGCATTAATGATGTTCTAAGCCTGACCTAAGGGTCCTAACATGTGGGCATAAGGTATATAAGGCTATCAAAACCCTAATATGACATGTGGGGAAGCTATTGTATGGATTGAGATTTGGGAAGAAGAGATTGTGACTTGGAAAAGAGCAAGTTTGTTTGGATTTTTGTGACAGAGCCTTCATCCAGTCAATTAATGGATTGAAAGGACTGAAATTATTCTTTGAGTCTTTCATTTGTGTCATGTTCCTGCCTTGTGCAGCATTGGGTTTAGTCATTTAGTTCGACTGGTTAAGGTTTTGCAAATTCTTTTGGTTCTTGATTTCACTGCCCGGTTTAGGGACAGTTTTGTAAACAATGATCCCCACTTGACTTACCGTGGAAAATCTTCCATGGCCACTTGGAATCAAGTAGGGGACTATGTACATAGTGTAAACATATCTTTTGGAGTCTTTGTGTGCAGAGGAGTTGATGTAACCATCAAGCTCTAAGCGAGTGCAAGAACATTCTGGCTAGGTGCTTGGACAGAACAGCAGCAAGAAGACTTGCTAAATGGATTGGTTTGTGCCAATCCATGGTGTAGGGGTGTAGGGGCATGTGTCTTGGACATTTGTATGCAAGGAGAAGTGCAGAGGAGACCATTAAGGCATTCAAAGAGTGAAAGAGGTCAGACAGTGTCATATACCCTAGAAACCCTTAACAATAGGAGGGGGGTTTGGTGAAAGGCCTATGTACGGACACCAAGGAGGTCTAAACCCTAGAAAATCTTGGAGCCTAGGAGGTCTAGAGAAGGAATCCCTAAAGATTTTGGGGGTTTGTTAAGGAAGTTTAGGCGTTATTCCAAGAACACCGAGTTTTGGGGGCCTAATTGACCAAAAAGGCTACAAGGCCTAAAAACTAAGTTTCTTGAATTCGATAGCCAAATGAAGAAGGGATCCACCAAGATGGATCAAAATGGAGGAAAACCAAACAAGGAGTAGTAGGAAGATGTATTCCTAGTCCCGAGAATGGTTTGGGAACTTTGTAGCAAAATTGAGCCCATGGGAGCTCATGGTGATTTGAGAGCAAAGGTGAATGTTTGAAGTTGGTGGAGAGTACTATAAGGGAACAGGGGTCCTAGGAGTGATCCCTGAGTAGGGTAGAGAAGCATACCCTAGGGAGGCCAAAGATTAGGTCTTAGAAAGAGCAAATGTGCTCTTGAGAGATAGCACTCCCCACCAAATTGGTATCAGAGCCATAAAAAAGGCTTGGGAATTGAGAAGTGAATGTTAGAGAGAAGTGAATCCATAGGAGAAAGCACCATGGTGACTAATGTAGAGCTAGCTAGAGATTTGATAGAGCAACAAGAAAAGAATAGACGACTTGAAGAAGTTATGGAGGAGATGAAGCAAAAACTCGAAGAGGTTGCAGAGTCGACAAGTAAGATGAAAGTGCAGTTAGCAGGGGAAAAAGACAAGGGTAAGAACCAAGTTGAGGAAGACATAGAACTAGAACCTAACCCTCCATTAGCAGAGCAACCCTTCCTCAAAGCATTGAAGGCATTAAGTGGCAAGGCACTAGAAGGCATCCCTGTTTTCATAGGAAGAATGGATGCAGAGTTAGTTATGGAATGGATTGAGGGAATGGAAAATCACTTTGAATGTGATGGGATTATAGAGGCACAAAAGGTGAAGATAGCCAAATCAAGGTTAAGAGGACAAGCATTAACTTGTGGAAGTTCTTGCAAGAAGAAAGAGAGAAGGAAGGCAAGAAGCCAATAGGAAATTGGAAAACAATGGTGGCTAAAGTAAAGGAAAACTATCTACCTGAGGACTATGACATCCAATTGCATAAGAAGAGGCAAAATCTCAGACAAAGAGAACTAGATGTAGCTGCCTACACAGAAGAGTTCCAAAAGCTAAGCCTTAGGTCTAGAGTGCAAGAAACTGAAAGCATTAAGGTTGCTAGGTATCTGAATGGCCTTAGATGGAACATACAAGAGGAGTTGAGTCTCTTCACACTTACTACCCTCCATAGCTTCTATCAGATGGCTATTAAAGTGGAAGAGAAACTGAAAAAGAAACGAGATTCTAATACCAGGGGTAAAGGAAGAGGCAGAGATCCTAGAGGTGGACATAGAGGAGGTTTTGGTGGAAGGAGCAATGAGAATAGAAGCCAAGGAGATTCTAAGGTGGGTGAACAATTCCAGGAGACAAATAGTAGAGGGGGATACAAAGGTAGAAGCTATATCAATGGTGGAAGAGGCAAATTAGGAGGATTTGGGAGAAGTTCTCATTTTGCTTCCATGAAGTGTTACAATTGTGGATAGTTGGGTCATCTGGCTTATAGGTGTCCTGACAAGCCAACATCTTCATAAGGTGAGAAGAATATTACTTATGTCCAAGAAGAGGACTGTTCCAAGCACTCAGAGGTGAGTTTAGATTCAGAGAAAGGAGAGAGTCTCATGTTGAGGAGGATCTTGATCAAAGCACCTACCAAGGATGAACACAAACAGAGGAGAGCTCTTTTTAGAGTCAAGTGCAAGATACTAGGTAAGGTCTGCAAGGTCATCATTGACTCAGGATCTACTGATAATGTCATATCAGAGGAGGCAGTATAGAAGTTGAACCTCATCAAGATACCCCATGTGTGTCCTTACAAGGTTACTTGGTTGAATAAGGGGCAGAATATATTGGCCAATGAACAAGTATGGGTTGAGTTTGCTATAGGGAAGTATCAAGATAGGATACTATGTGATGTGTTACCAATGGATGCATGCCATCTGTTGCTTGGCAGACCATGGCAATATGATAAGGAGGCAGTACATCGTGGCAAGGAGAACATGTATTCATTCAAGAAGGATGGAGTGACTTACAAAATCTAGTCTTTGATAGAAGAAGGCACAGTGGAGAAGGCATAATCCAGTGCAATTTTGATGAGTGGAAATGAATTCCTAAGAGACATGAAGGAGGAAGGATTTTTCTATGCAATCATCTTGAAGCCAAAGGAGGAGGAGTCACCTAGTCGGCTACCTATGATAGCAGAAGTGAAGCAACTATTGGACTAGTTCAGGGATATCATTTGTGAAGGCACACCAGCTACACTACCACCTAAGAGGGAAATCAGTCATCAAATAGACTTTGTGCCAGGAGCAACATCGCCTAACAAGGCTGCATACAAGATGACACCAGAGCAGAACAAGGAGATAGCAAGGCAAGTTCAGGAGCTTTTGGACCAAGGGTTGATCAGAAAAAGCATAAGCCCATGTGTTGTTCCAGTGGTGTTGGTACCTAAGAAGGGAGATAAGTGGAGAATGTGCACTGATTCTAGGGCCATAAATAGGATAACCATTAGATATAGGTTTCCTATTCATAGGATAAAAGACTTAATGGACTATTTAGGGGTGCTAAGTACTACTCCAAGATTGATTTGAAAAGTGGCTACTATCAGATTAGGATGAAAGAGGGATATGGATGGAAATCAGCTTTTAAACCCACAGAGGGGTTATATGAGTGGTTAGTAATGCCATTCGGGCTTACAAATGCACCTAGTGGTTTTATGAGGGTGATGAATGAGGTCTTGAAGGACTATATAGGAGTCTTTGTGGTAGTCTACTTAGATTATATCCTAATCTTTAGCAAAACAAAAGAAGAACATATGAAGCACCTAGAACTTGTGTTGAAGAAACTTCAAGAGGAGAAGCTCACCATAAATCTTGAGAAGAGTGAGTTTATGAAGCAAGAGCTAGTCTACCTAGGATTTGTAGTATCTCAAGGGAACTTGAAGATGGACAAGAGCAAGGTTGAAGCCATTCTCAGTTGGCCTACTCCCAAGATAGGGACTGAAGTTAGGAGTTTCCATGGATTAGCTCAATTCTATAGGAAGTTTGTTAGAAGGTTTAGTGAAATCTGTGCACTAGTCCTTGACACCATCAAAGGAGGACTGAAAACAAAGTTTGTGTGGACCAAAGAAGCCAATGAAGGATTTGAAAGATTGAAGAGGGAGATAGCTACCCAACCAATCCTAGTTTTACCAAGTTTTTACAAACCATTCATAGTGGAATCTGATGCAAGCAACATAGCAGTGGGTGCAGTCTTAAGCTGAGAAGGCAGGCCAGTGGCATTCTCTAGTGAAAGGCTAAATGAAGAAAAGTCTAGGTACTCATCCTATGACTTAGAGTTGTATGCTTTAGTACAAGCTCTTAACAAGTGGAGGCACTACCTATTACCCAAAGATTTTTTGGTATACACCGACAATCAAGCCTTAAGCTATATCAATACTCAAGAGAAGCTCAGTTTGAGGCACATCAAATGGATGGAGTTTTTGTAGTCATACACCTTTACTATCAAGCACAAGAAAGGGGTTAACAACAAGGTTGAAGATGCCCTTAGTAGGAGATTGCTTACCATTCAAGAGATACAGTTGTAGAGCACAGGGGTTGAAGGATTCAAAGAACTATATGAAGGAGATTCTGATTTCTTAGTGATCTACAAGGTATGTACTGATTTTGAAAACCATTTTCACAATGAATATGCAGATTATACTTTGTAGAATGGTCTATTGTTTAGAGGGAAACAATTATGTGTTTCAAGAGGTTCCATGAGGGAGAATCTTATCCAAGAAAAGCACAATGGCAATTTGAGTGGACTCTTTGGATTGAACAAGACCCTAGACTTAGTCGAGAGGTTCTATTGGTGGCCTAAGATGCAAAGAGATGTAAGAAGGTATGTGGAGCAATGTGGAGTGTGTCAAAAGGCAAAGGGAACATCAACAAATGCAGGTATTTATCAGCCATTACCCATCCCAAATAGACCATGGGAATGCATAAGCATGGACTTCATAGTAGGGCTACCTAGGACACCGACTGGTTTTGACAGTGTGTTTGTGGTAGTGGATAGATTCAGCAAGATGAGCCATCTCATCCCATGCAAAACAACACATGATGAAAGTCAGATTGCATACCTATTCTTCAAGGAGGTAGTAAGGATACATGGGCTACCAGAGAGCATAGTTGCAAATAGAGATGTGAAGTTTATGGGACATTTTTGGAAAACTCTTTGGAGGAGGTTAGGAACCAACTTGTCTCATAATTCAGCATATCATCCTCAAACGGATGGACAGACAAAGGTGATAAATAGGGTACTTGTTAACTTGATGAGGTGTCTAACTAAGGAGTATGGACAAGGATGGGAACAAGTCATTTCACAGCCAGAATTTTCCTATAATGATAGCACAAATAGGTCTACTGGTAAGAGTCCATTTGAAATTGTATATGGGTTACATCCAAGAGGTGTACTTGAGTTGAGAGACCTAACAGGTTATGAAGGAATCAGTGGACATGCTGATGATTTTGCTCAGTCAATGAGAGAGGTTCATGAGCAGGTAAAGAAGACATTAATGGAGGCTAACCAGAAGTTGAAGGCTAAAAGAGATTAAGGGAAGAGAGATCTACAATTTGAAATAGGTGATTTGGTTATGGTATACTTGAACAAGGCAATAATACAGAAAGGCATACCAAGTAAGCTGCAGATGAAAAGGAAGGGCCATGTAAAGTGTTGGCTAAGTATGGATCAAATGTATACAAGGTGGAGTTACCCAAGGAGATGTCCATTTCACCTATCTTCAATGTGAAGGACTTGGTGAAGTATAAAGGACCAGAAATGGATGAGGAATAGTATAGTGCTGAGGTGAGTAAGGATGTGGAAGGACTCAAGGTACTTGATCCGATCAGACCACAGGTTGACAAGATTCTGGATTGAAGGGTGAAGAAGAAGACTAGGCACAAGACATACATGGAGCACCTAGTGAAGTGGAGACACCAACCAGAGTCAGAGGCTACCTGGATAGCAGAGAGTGATTTCAAGAAGCAAGGTATCAGGGAGAAGTTCTTAACACCATAGGTTCCTTAACTTTTTTGTTGCAGGGGAAGAATGGTGCAGGAGCACCTTAAGGTCTTTTGGAGAGATCTTTGCAAATTTTGGCTTGTAGGTGGTTCTAGCCAACCACCAAGGTAATAAGGACTAGGTTATAAATTCCCAAGGTTGAATTGATGTGTGTGTTGTGGCAAAGTTAGGTTAGTTTAGAGCCTTGAGGTTTGGGGAAGTCTTAATGAGGAGATTAGGAAAATCTTGACAATGTTGTCTTGGCAATTTGTCCTAAAAGTTTGAAAATGGCATTAATGATGTTCTAAGCCCGACCTAAGGGTCCTAACATGTGGGAATAAGGTATATAAGGTTAGAAAAACCCTAATATGACATGTGGGGAAGCTATTGTACGGACTGAGATTTGGGAAGAAGAGATTGTGACTTGGAAAAGAGCAAGTTTGTTTAGATTTATGTGACAGAACCTTCATCCAGTCAATTAATGGATTGAAAGGACTGAAATTATGCTTTGAGTCTTTCATTTGTGACCTGTTCCTGCCTTGTGCAGAATTGGTTTAGTCATTTAGTTCGACTAGTTAAGGTTTTGCAAATTCTTTTGGTTCTTGATTTCACTGCCTGGTTCAGGGACAGTTTTGTAAACAATGATCCCCACTTGACTTCCCATGGAAAAGCTTCCATGGCCACTTGCAATCAAGTAGGGGACTGTGTACATAGTGTGAACATAGCTTTTGGATTCTTTGTGTGTAGGGGAGTTGATGTAACAATCAAGCTCTAGGTGAGTGCAGGGGCATTCTGGCTAGATGCTTGGACAAAATAGCAGCAAGAAGACTTGCTAAATGGATTGGTTTGTGCCAATCCTTGGTGTATGGGTGTAGGGGCATGTGTATTCAAGGATAAGTGCAAAGGAGACCATTAAGGCATTCAAAGAAGTGAAAGAGGTCAGACAGTGTCATAAACCCTAGAAACCCTTAACAATAGGGGGGTTTTGGTGAAAGGACTATGTACGGACACCAAGGAGGTCTAAACCCTAGAAAATCGTGGAGCCTAGGAGGTCTAGAGAAGGAATCCCTAAAGAGTTTGGGGGTTTGTTAAGGAAGTTTAGGCGTTATTCCAAGAACACCGGGTTTTGGGGGCCTAATTGACCAAAAAGGCTACAAGGCCTAAAAACTAAGTTTCTTGAATTCGATAGCCAAATGAAGAAGGGATCCACCAAGATGGATCAAAATGGAGCAAAACCAAACAAGGAGTAGTAGGAAGATCTATTCCTAGTCCCAAGAATGGTTTGGGAACTTTGTAGCAAAATTGAGCCCATGGGAGCTCATGGTGATTTGAGAGCAAAGGTGAATGTTTGAAGTTGGTGGAGAGTACTATAAGGGAACAAGGGTCCTAGTAGTGATCCCTGAGTAGGGTAGAGAAGCATACCCTAGGGATGCCAAAGATTAGGTCTTAGAAAGAGAAAATATGCTCTTGAGAGATAGCACTCCCCACCAATTTACTATTCTAAAATTTTAATATAAGATTTTTTATCCTTGTATTTTATTTATTAGTATCTTTCATTTTGTTATTATTGATTATTGATTTAGTAAGGTGATCATAATAATCAATTAATATTTATTAGATTTTAGAAATTGAATAAAATTATGATAAACATATCTTTTAAATTGATGATCTACGATAAAAAATACAAGAGGCTACATTATGGATGTGTCAAAGAGATCACGTTAGACCCACAATTGGGTAGGTACACATTTATAATTCCACCATAATCACTATAAAATTTTACCAATTAGTTGTCACACATTATTTTAAGTATCAATTCAATGCTATATAGTAAAAAGAGTAGGAAATATCTTAAATACATATTAATATGTTTTACCCCAATTTCTATCACACTCCAAAATCCTTGCCTACTCATCCAAATTTTTCCTAAGTTAAGAATTTTTTGGTCTTTCCCTTAGTTTTTGAAACTTTGTTGGGTTCCTACAAGGTTGTTGCAACCTCTTTATAGCCTGTTATCTTAAGGAAAGGTTTCAAGTTGGTCATTTTGATCAAGTTTTGAAAGCAATGCTAGAGTTTGATGAGGTTTTCACAACTTCATTGAGTTTTGATTGAATAGAGGAAAAGATAAAAGATGAAGGTAAACTAGTTTTGTTTCAAGACTTTTATAAGGTTTCAAAACCTTTGTTGGTCCAGGCTTTTGAAAATCTATGTATTTCCCAACGGTATTTTTTTGTGAATGACCTTTCTCAAATAAAGTCTAAGTGTTTGACATGAATTTTAAAAGGAGTTCACAGAGTACTAAATATAAAGTTTTTCACAACTACGTTAGAGTCCGACAAGGTTCTTAAAACCTTGTTGAGACTCGATATTGCTCCTAAAGTGATATTTTCCAAGTTTTATTAAAAGATGACTAGTTGTGCCAAATAAAAAAAATACATGAACATTCAACAAAAATAAGAAATTATCAATTTTTTTGTATCGAAACAAACTAGAGCCCACTGAAATTCACCATGGATGTAGAATTTGAAAAAGAATATATTGGAGGAAAAGTAAATACATTTCAAACAAAGTGGAGAATACTAAATGTCCACAAAAGCTTTTGTGAGTATATATATTGAGTTACATAAAAAGGGGGCAATTCTAGTACTTTTCCTTCAACACATAGAGTAAACATCAACATTCAAATTTCTTCCACCACTTCTTGCAACCTCTCAATCTAGGAAGGGAAAATAGGTTCTCATTCGATTCCATGATGGAAAAAAACCCCCATATCATTCTACACAAGCTCGACACAGAGAAGAGCGACAACTTCCTTGGCATGCTCATGTTGTAGAGTTGTAGCAATGCAAATGGTGTCTCCCACTAGGTTGACTCTTAGATATTCACTAAGGTTTTCTAGAGCTACTTCCACCCTAGCTAGATACAATAATTTGATTAAACGATCTACCACTCTATTGCCCCATTCCAACTTACCAAATGTGTGAACAATGTTATAAAAAATATATTCTAGGAGTTGGGAACTATGAACGTGCACTTGGGAAAGGAAATTCTCCCTAATAATCTTCCTAAAAAATCCTTCAATGTTTCTCTTGATGATGAACATCTCCTTAATCTGGTCTACAACCAACTATCAAACCAAGCTACTCTCTATGCTCTCAATCGACAAACACTCATTCTTAGAGGTGGCACCACTAGAAGCACTCAACATCCTAAAACATTAGAATTGATATGTAAAATGAAAATAGTTACTGTAATTTATAGAAGGAATTGATGGTTGTCATGTTTATGAGGAGAATTATGGAGATACCTCTTCAACAACAACTAGCAATGCAAAGGACACTACAAGCTACTTTGAGATAAATGAATAAGGCATATGATGTGACAAAGGTTGATGGGTTTTAGTTGAATGAGCCTTAATATGAAGATGAAACCTTCTAATTAAGCCAATTTGCATGAGTGCAATCATGAGATGAGATATAATTAAATGCAAAAACTAGAATATTTAGGTTGTTGTCACATATAGGAAGCCACAAGGATTGCATACAGACAATGATGATACACTCACTCTTTAAAATCAAACTCATGGAAGAAATTTAATTATGATATTCTTAAAAATATCCATAAATTCTCTTTGGGATCGATTATGCAAGAATTATGAGATGGTTTGTGATATTCTCGCTAGGAAAGAAGGGGGTTATATTAACAAAAAATATCCAAGATAAAGATCTATAAATGTATGTTTTGAGGACTTATGCAAGTTCAAAACTTTAGTTTTTTAAATTGCACTATGATATATAAGGAAATGAAGGAGTATAGTTTTTGGATTTACTTTAGTTTTGAAGTTGGTCTTTATCTTTGAATACTGAAGTGTGAATGTAATATTAGTATTTAGATGATTCTATGAACTTCAATAGATATTTGAAGTTCTATCCTTTTTGAATTGAATACTTCTTTGTGTTATGTTCATCTACTTTGGAAATTAAAATAATTTTTGTTTGGGAAACTGCTATATCTACTATTGAAGTCCTAATCTTTACATGACAGGAGGTTGATAATATTCATTCTAGCTTTTCACATTGGTCTCATGGTTATGGATCATTGTTAGTATGCCTTTCTTTCTTTCTGGTTAAAAACATATTCATTAATGGTAACTCAAACCATTTGAGGTAGTTGTACCTCATCAAAATTAAAAGGAAGATCACCAATGAAATGGTGATCTCTCGTTTTTGTTGCGAACTTTTTCTTCATGTAGTGGGCTATGGAGTTGGTAATCTATATATTTACATAAAGAAAAATTTGTTCACTAAAAATATGCTATAGTAATAAAACATGCAATTTTTCTATCCATATTATTCCCAACAACACTTTAGGTGGAGAGATAGTATCCCTATTGTCATTGTTATTAAAATTTTAATTATTTATTTTATTGTTAGCAATATCATATTTATGAAAATTGTATATTCATTTTTAAATTCCATGTACTTTTTATTTCATAATTAGAAATATCATCAAGATCTCATCATATTTATGAATTTTGCATATTTAGTTTGAAATTCTATGTACTTGATAAAATTTCCATCCACCTTCCTTATGTCATGAGGGTAAATTTGAGAAAATTTGATATCAACCCTCAAACTCTAATACCTTAACCGGGCTCAACCCTTAAACCCTCAACCCTCCACCCTCAATCCTTAAACCCTCAAGC
The DNA here is from genome assembly GCA_007115665.2 of Sequoiadendron giganteum. Classification (NCBI taxonomy): domain Eukaryota; kingdom Viridiplantae; phylum Streptophyta; class Pinopsida; order Cupressales; family Cupressaceae; genus Sequoiadendron; species Sequoiadendron giganteum. Next base: position 642,583,603 of record CM021103.1, on the reverse strand, counting down.
CTCAAGCCTCAAACCTTAAACCTTAAACCCTTATGTGGCAAAAAAAAAGTATCTTTTTACTTTTCCTTGCTCATTAGGGCCCTCCTTGTTTGAGCGTAATGTTGCCTTGACTTAGTGTTGTAATGTGTTTAACACACTCACATTAGGTCTTGGGCCCTTGTGAGCTAAATGAGTCTAATTGTACCTTATCCTAAAGTGTTTTAACACACTTTCACACTTATCTAGGGTTTTATTAATTAATTGAGCTTCTTAATGCTTTAATTGGCCTTATTTTGCATCCACAAGTCCTATTTAATGCATCTTTCCAAGGATAATATTGACATAAACCAACATCCAATCATAATTTAGGTGTTTTTAGGTTGTATGAACTAGATTTAGTGATCTGGGACTCATATCCCACCATGGGCATATGGGTCCCACCTAGGTTTTTAGGCCTCGATAATGATTTCACATTATTCTAAGCATTGTTGAAAATGGTCCCATAATTAATGTGTAAGACCCTACTTTGTATGTATTTAATACAACCACAAATTGTTATATGTTTCTCTTGAATTGATGATTAAATGTATTGTGGATAATAAATAAGGTGATCTTTTGGAAATATTCTTGCATATCTTTTTGATATTATGTTTTATTTTCATTACCATGGAAGTGGATTGCACTCGTATACCATGGAATGCAAATTAGATTCTAAATGGATTATTATATAGTTAAAGCTTGGAATGTTCAACTAACAGATTAGTGTGGTATAGAATTGATACTTACGATCATGTTGGTAATGTGCAGGAAGGCAACAATGTTAGCATGAGAAAGGAGAACCATCAAGAGTGAATCAAAAGACTACTTCAGGAGGATATAAATTTGACCCCATTCGGGGCCTAGAAACAGGTGGAGTTAATGTATTGGAGGACTAAGGGTGTGAGGGCATTTAGTTGGGATTCATGTGAGGTGTAAGTGGGGATTAGGTCTTGGAAACCCCTAGCTAAGTTTGAAACTCGGATGGAACCTTGAGTGGGCTTTTAATGAGAGTTGTTGATCAAATTTTTGGGTTAGGGTGCAAAAATAAACCCCCTAGGGTCTATACCATAGTGGTAGGGGTTAAGTAAGCATACAATAGTGCTCCAAAGACATGATTTGACCCCTGAAAAGTCCTCATAATGATGAGTGACGAATTTTGAAGAAATGATGGGGGTGGAAAGATGGAGGGGTTGTCCAAGTGCATGTATTTTATTTGATAAAGAACATACCCTCATTTATGAAGGAATGTACACTCCACACATCCCCATCCAAGAGTTACAAGTTGAAACTTCTATATATTTGGAAGAAGAAGAATGAGTGGGTGTTACCCACTTCTCCTCTCGGAGAACTTTGGTGGAGATGGTAGAATGAATGAGTGAGAAGAGGAGAGGAGACTACCTCTTTGAGAAGATAGTGATCAAAATGGCCTTGCTTTAAGAGGAACAATAGATAAAAAAGTTCAATTCCTTCATCGAAAGAAAGAGATAAGTTATTTTTATTTTATTTTCATTGTCATTGTTTATTGGTTGTAAGAAGGTGACATAGCATATGGATCATGGCTGAAAATAGAGAATAGAGAACCTAGATGCATGAAATTTGTGTTATGCTAGTTTTATTCCTCAATAAAAATAAAAATAAGAAGTCTCCATTTATCATCGTGGAGCTAAAATAATTCCTTGCTCGGGGGTATGGCTAGAGCACATGAGGCTCCATGACACCATTACGGTAGGGTGGAGAGCAAGTATTTCTTAATTGTATTTCTCTTATATTCTTAAGTTTTATCTGTTACATCGAATAGCTAGTATTCTATTGTAAGATGAAAAAAAAAATAGAAAGAGAAAAGCTTACTTAATTTACATGTTAGATGCTTAATCTAGAGTATCAACTGGATCGTGAGCAGTTTATAGAAGTAATTTTATACCTTGTTAATGTGAAAAGGAAGACTGCTCATTTAGACCTCAAACTCTTGTGAAATCTGTAAAAAAGAATAAATATAATAATAACCATAACAAAATAAAGATAAAACGAACAGTGAAGTCTACTGGATGCTTAACAAGATCAAGTTGGCCTTTTTGTGCCTATGTTGTTCTGCAACAGCACATGAGACAATATTAAATAAATAGACAGATAAAAAGAGTTAAATGTAAGATTCAAATTTTAATCTAAATATTTAACACAAAAAGGGCGACTGGGAGAGCATCGAGCCCTCATACAGGCTGTGCACCAGAAGGTCACTACTACGAGTGAGATCCAAGCCCCATTCTTCGACCAGCGATATCACAAAATAAGGAAACAATAGGTAATGAGATTAAACAAGAATGTATTTATGTGTTCTTTTATCTAGAAGAATAAGGGAACAAAATAATAAGTATAAGATTCCGTTTATCCAGGGATCGCCTCCTATGCTAAGGCTGTCGCCACCATATGTAGTAACAGGCATAACATCCTGCAAGAAAATAGCTTAAAATAACAAAGTAAAATGAAATGTGTTCAGCATCGGCCTTGGTAGGGGTCAGAACAGCTCGAAGAACTGTCATCACACATTTAGAAATATTGCTCTCAACTGGCTTATATCACGAACAGGGGTGCCATAAAGAATCAGAAATAAAAAGAGGAAGAGGAAAAGGAGGTACCAGATCAATTTACCTATAAAAATATAAAAAAAAAGATCAAGATATCATACGCCCTACTGTGGATGGTAAGTTGTCACTATTTGATTTGGCCTTAGACGTGATAGTTTGCGCTTGTGGTTGAGTGATATACCTTCTGAAATAAATGCTATGTCATGCTGGTAGATGTAACAATAAATTACGCAAGCTCAGGATTGGGTTACGTGGGCTGGTCGAGTCCCAAATTCAATGCTGATGGAGATTGATCAGAGCACCATAATTCAAACAAGTAAAGAAAGAAGAGATAAGGAAATTAGCAGTTGTTAGGTATTAATTGTTCTGTCAGATTTGGAGAACATTTTCAATGACGAAATTAAGTAGTCATTGTCAATCAAGAATATCTGTGTCAGTCATATGGTTTTTGGAAGCAGGAAGGGGCAGCAAGAAATTCATTTCTAAAGTCATAAAGGGGTCAGTGAAGTTATTTTCTTTTTGATGGGTACTTTAACCTTATGAATGGAATAGTAAATCCAACGACAAACTGAAGATGATTAAGACAAATATATATATAGCTAATGAAGTAAGAAGTGAACTATTAAGGATGGTTCTTCGATTTAAAAAAAATTGTAGTAACTGTTCAAGTGGTTAAATAATATTAATAATAGTAAAATAAACTAGAAAACTGTCAATTATCATATACCTGCTGCAGTCAAGCGAACGTGGAAATTACCCTATTCATTATGGCAGTAATATATAATAAATTTGGAGGGCGAGATAAATGGTTTAATAAAATGTATCTTTAACGGTGGTTGCAAACCCATAAGATATTATTCTCCAACAGAGTGGAGCTTTAAAAATAAAGCAATATAATTCTGGACGGTAATCCGTAATAATATTTGATTGACATTATTAATCAATTTATACTTTTGTCCATATTGTGTAACAAGGTTAAAGTTAATAGTGAGAATGATATTTCTAAAACACTAATATATATTAATATATAGAATATAAATGGTAGCAAACAGAGGAATTTGTGTTAATAAAGAAAGGAAAAATTATTTTTTCTATGTCATAATAAATAATATAGAAATCCTTAGCATATAAATTATTGACTTAATATTGTCTTATAACAGTAGTTATTGTAACTAACTTTTGGGTAAATTGATTTATAGAGGGAGAGATAGTAGGAAAATCCAATTGCAATGTTAAATGCAAGAGTGACCTTAATATAAAAGTAAATAATAATTTTGACCCTATTATCAATTTAAACTATTAAAATGGCAAGCATGGAGGGAATTTTAAAAAAAAAAAAAAAGTAGCATCAAAGACTAAATAATAAAAGTACTATTGTGGGGATGAGTAACTAGTGAAAAATAATATTATTAAAGATTTAATGTTAAATTCTTTAATAAATTTTTATTGTAATTTAGTTGTTAACAACAACATTTTAGTAATGAATACATTGTAACTAAATAAACACTTTATTCTTGAGTTTAATAATAAAAGCATCATTAATATTTATATTAAAAGATTCAATTGTAGATTATATAACAATATTGTTGAAAGGTATTAACAATAGAATGACTGATAATATATTAAGATAATATATTAAGATGATTTTGAATCAATAATGTAAATATATCTACATCATTGTTGCTGCACATAAATATTTATATCTTAATAATAAACAAATAATAAATAATAGTAAATAATGGATAATTACGTCGAGAGGCGTAACCCTACAATGGCAGCACGAGTTCTTATAGGAGGTCAGCACATCCGTCACAAAAACAACAAAAAATTTGAAAATTAAGGAATCTTAATAAAAATAAAATTATTCAAATAATTCAAATAACCCTACAATGACAACACTGGCTCCTATAGGAGGTCAACACATTCGTCACAAAAAAACCAAAAAAAAAAGAAAATTTAGGAATCTTAAAAAATGGAATATTTATTCAAAATTCTTTTCTAAAAATAAAAATAAAAATATATAATATAACATAATACATATTCCAAAATTTAGGAACCTTAAAAAACAAAATATTTCTTCGAAATTCTTTTCTAAACATTTAAAAAAATGATATCTTAAAAAATATTTTTTTTCTAAAAATCAGAAAAAGATATAATATAATATAATATAATACATATTATATATTATAATAATTAAGAAATCTAAAAAATATATATCTTAAAAATTCTTTTTCTAAAAATAAAAAAATATATAATATATTATAATAGATAATAATATAATTCATATTATAAATTAAAATATGATAATATAGAAATATAATATATATTATTATATTATACATATTATATATTAATATAGATAACATAATATACTGTATATTAAAATATATAATATAGATAATATAATATATTATATATTAAATTATATAGTAATATTATTAATATTATATATTATATAATGTAGATATTAACCAAAAAAATCTTAAAAATTAGAATAAATAAAAATGTAGATAATATTATATACTATATATCAAAATATATAGTAATATACTTAATATTATATATGATAAAATGTAGATATTAATATAATAAATGATATAATAAAATTAAACTTGGGTTTAGGGTTAGGTTTAGAGGTACAATTATGATTGGGATTAGAGTTGGGTTGGATTACAATTTAGGGTTATGATTGGGTATTTACTTAGGGTTAGGATTTAGTGTTCGGGTTAGGGTTAGGTTTAGAGTTAGGGTTAGGGTTAGGAAAAATAATGTTAGGATTAGGGTTAGATTAGGGTTTATGATTTATGGTTAGGGTTAGATTTAGAGTTTTGGTTATGGTTGGGATTAGATATGAAATTAGGGTTAGGGTTTAGGGTTACAATTAAGGATTTGGTTAGAGTTAGAGTTAAGATTATGGTTTATGGTTAGGGTTAGGACAAGGTTAAGGTTACGATTATGGTTAATGGTTAGGGTTACAATTATGGTTAATGGTTAGGTTAGGGTTAGCATTACGGTTAGTTTTTTTAGAAAATTTAGGGTTCTACAATAGAGCTTGGGATTAGGGTTACATTTATGGTACAATGAGGGTTAGAGTTAATATTAGGGTTCAATTAGGGTTATGGTTATTATTAAGGTTAGCTAACAATTATGATTAAGGCTAGGGTTATGGTTATGCTTATCGTTATGGTTAGGGTCAAGGTTAGAGTTAAGGTTAGGGTCAGGGTTAGGGTTAGGGCTAGGGTTAGGGTTAGGCTTATAGTTAGGATTGGGGTTAGGGTTAATGTTAAATTTCAATTATGGTTGTACAATTAAATTAGGGTTGAACAATTACAAAGGGTTATGGTATAATTATTAGTATTAGGGTTAGGTAATAGTTAGGGTTAGCATTATGGTTAGAGTTATGGTTAGGATCAAGGTTAAAGTTAAGGTTTGGGTTAGGGTTAGGGCTAGGCTTAGGCTTAGGCTTAGGGTTAGGGTTACAGTTAGGATTAGGGTTAGGGTTAGGGTTAAGGCTATGTTTTAATTATGGTTACAATAAAATTAATGTTCAAAATTTACAAAGGGTTATGGTACAAATAGATATATAGGGTTAGGGTTAGGTTGGTACTTTTATCTTAATTAAATGGTTGAGATTAGAGTTAGGTTAGGTTACAGTTTAGAGTTATGATTAGGTATTTAGTTAGGGTTAGGGTTTAGTGTTCGGGTTAAGGTTAGGGTTAGAGTTATAGTTAGTGTTAGGATTAGGGTTTATGGTTTAGGATTTAGGGTTGGATTTAGAATTTTAGTTATGGTTGGGATTAGATATGAGATTAGGATTATGATATAGCATTACAGTTAATGATTTGGTTAGAATTAAGGTAATGATTATGGTTTATGGTTAGAGTTAGGGTAAGTTTAAGGTTATAATTATGGTTAATGGTTAGGGTTATGATTATGGTTAATAGTCAAGTTAGGGTTATCTATAGTGTAAATTTTTTAGGGTTCTACAATATATAACCTCACCCTATATAACCTAGCACTATATAACCTAACCCTATATAAACTAACTTTATATAACCTAACACATAACCTAGCACTAGAAAAAAATTCTTCTCCCAAACAATCTCCTCTACTTCTACTCGTGCCTATTGGAGTTGCAACATTCAATATTGGTGCTTCAACGATTTTAGTCAAATATAAGAATTCCAATAAGAGATTTCATTGAACTAGAAGGGACAAGACTTACAACTTTCTAAGAAGAAATATCACATGTCAGATACATATTGATAGATGAAATAAGTTTCCTTGGAGAGAAGTTGCTTGAAAACATAGACTCTAGGCTTTAACAAACATTCCTAGAAAATGGTAACCAAAGTTTTGGAGGTGAGTTTTGGTTTGAAATTGCTAACTTTGATAACTTTACATTACAATATTTTTATTCAATTCTATTATAGTTCTTTCTATACAAATTCATACTTATCAATTTAAATAAATATTTTATATTCAGACATATCTATGATTTTAGTTGCTCCATATGAAAGAAAAAGGCGAGCAAAGATACTATGTGAAGAATTCAAAATGGTCATTACATTAATTCATGTTTTTTTGACAAGATGGACATAATAAAAAAAAAGAAGATTTCATCGAATTCTAACAAACATTAAGGATGTAGATCCCACAATCGATGATTGGATGCTTATGTCAAAAAAATGCAAGAATCAATTCTTTAGAGAACAAAGAATTTGAAAGCAATGTGTTGATTATAAGGGAAAAACACCTGAAACCCTTTACAACATTAGGTACAAAATGCTACTCAAAAGATACAACACTAGACAGCCAACAACATCCAAACACATAAAAATCATAAAAGATACAAACAACTACTCCAAAGATAAACAAAGAACAACAACCAAACACCATCAAGCAATAGTGGGAAAAGAAAAGCTAAACAACATGTGCAACCTTTCGACCACCACAAACAAAATTAGCAAGGGACTGAGAGGAGTGACTATGATTAGGGAGATCTATCTTCCTTATTTGCACAACCATCAAAGAAAGATCATCCTCTAAAAAAATGGTGCAAGGGGAAGTCAAAGCAACAAGAGTTGCAGGTAAACTAGCAGTCACAACAACAACAACAACAACAGACCCACCAAGCACAGGTCGTGAACCATCAAGAGGCACATCTGAAGACAATTATGGTGGCACTATGATTAGGGAGATCTATCTTCCTTATTTGCACAACCATCGAAGAAAGATCATCCTCTAAAAAAATGGTGCAAGGGGAAGTCAAAGCAACAAGAGTTGCAGGTAAACTAGCAGTCACAACAACAACAACAACAACAACAACAGACCCACCAAGCACAGGTCGTGAACCATCAGGAGGCACATCTGAAGACAATTATGGTGGCCCAACCACAAGCAGTGAACCATCTATAAACACCCGCAAGCCAACAACACAAGACCTAACAGCGGCAAAAACTAACTTAGCAGAAGTCAATACCACACCAGAAGCCGACAACGCACCAAAAGCCAACGACACACAAGAAGCCAATGACCCACCATCTGCAGAAAGCAAGAAGGTTTCAATAGAGAGTGGGATAGCCATTCTAGCAGAGAGCGTGAGGGCCATTTTAAAATTATTCTTTTTGAAAGCTCACAAATTGTTCAAGCAGTGTTCATTTATAGTATAATTAATGATTTAATATTATTAATATGAATCTATAGATTATATATAATCTTAATATATCAAATATATCATTATAATTCATATAATGTAATATAATGTTATCATATAATATATTAATAATATAAAATTACTATTAATCTAATAATAATATAATCTTAATATATTAAATATTATATTATAATATAATATAATATTAATAAATAATAATATAACATAAATAGATAATATAATCATAATACATAATATATCTCAATTAATATTGACATGTGTTTGTTGCCTGTAGCGCTACCGAAACTAGCTTATATACCTTATATATAATCTATATAATATACGCCGAGAGATATCATTTTCGAGGCGTATTTTTTTTGCTTTTTTGCTTTTTTGAATCTTACAAAATACGCCTCGAAAATGATATTCTCGATGTATATTATATAGATTATATATAAGGTATATAAGCTAGTAATAAATATATCAACATAATTATTGCTGCACAAGCAAAATGTTGCTCTGTCACAAATGTTGTAGATTCATGAATTTAAAGCTATGAAAAGTCACTTTAATGTTTAAAAGGCATCATACTAATTTTTAGACTATAGCTGCTCTTTAAACTAAAGAGAGAGTAATATATTTCCATACCCATTAAGAAAAAAGATTCTAGTGACCTAAATAAGAATATAAGGTTAGATTCCATCGAACATAAGAATTCGATAAAAATATAGTATCTCTTTATTTGTTTTCTTTTCTTTCATTTATTTTACAATAGAAATTAATATTGTGTATATGTAAAAGATTTAAAATATATTTATTTGTAAGTGTTACTTTTTATTTTTATTTTACAACTTTCAAATTTATTTCTTAGAGTGAATGTATAATATATATGTTGTATGAAAATTCAAACTACTATATCAAGGTTATCTACTCTACTGTAAACCTATTTGACCAAATGAAGATAATATGCAACCTTAGGGAGGTGTGTGGGCCAAGATTCAAATGTAATAATAAACTCATGGATGGTGTCATCATTGAACACCCTATTTTACCAAAGATATTGAAATAAGTTAAATCAAACAACCTTACACTTGAGCTTAGGAGTCGGTCAACAAATACTTATAGTTTGATAAAACCTTGAGTTATTCCTCGTTCAAGTTAATTGGATCAAATTCGGTTAGACCTTAGAAGTAGCATTGTGTAATGAGTGAGTGGTAAGTGTTAGGTTGTAAATTTGGGGTTATGAAAAAAAAAAAATTTATGATGGATGTGTTAAAATCCACGTTAAAATGTGGGCGTGACATAGTGTCAATTAGTTTAATGTTTGTTTTAAAAAAAAATCGTTGCATTTTTCTAGCGAAAATTTATGGACATTACACTCTGTCTTTTATGTAAACACGGATCTCATCCATTTTCTTTTGTTTTAATAAATTTTATCCTAAGATATACGGCTGTAAAATTCCCTAAATCTCTAGTGTTATGCAAAAAAACATAACCCCCTCTGAGTATTCCCATTGTAGAACTCTGCATTTACTTATATATCAGTATTTTCCTTGCTGTTTGTGCAGGATTAATGCCTACAATTTTAACGCAGTTATATATATTTATTTTCCTTATTTTAGAAGTCTATAATAAAGTTTAAGCAACCTCTGTATTGGGTTAGAAAAAAAACAATTTATAATCACATGCATACCAATGTTATAGATCTATAACATTTTCCTTTCCTTTACTATGGTGTAACCTTTGTTTTTCCTTTGTTAATGCAGATGACACAGGTTAATAATGCGTGCGTTTATTTAATTCTTTATAGCAATTGCTCTGTGTAGGAGCAGCTTCGCTTATTTTATTTTATTTTTATATACTCTCAACATAAGGATTTAGCAGGGCACAGTATTATACATATTAATGTATATATACACTCTGTTTTATTCATTTATATTTTACTACGGGAAAATATCTCTCTTTTTATTTTACTTATTGGAAATTTCCATTATTTATTTAGTTTTCATTTAACTGGCAATTTTTATTATTTATTTAGTTTTCATTTGAAATGATTTGTTTAATAATCTCTTTCCCAAATCTGATTAATCTAATATTTTATTAGATTTAAGTAATATTTTAGGAATGTTTTTTAGGACTTAGTCATGATTATGTAATATGAGTTGTTTTTCTTTAATTTTTACTTATCAAGATTATTAATTGGTTAATATATATTTAGAAAATTATTTTATATTTTTTTTTCAAAGATATAGAGTTGTTTAAAATTTAGAAAGTATTATTTTACAACTTTAGAAAGTAAATCTTTTAAAATCTTCAATAATTGATTTGGTTTTTTATTTATTTATCTAAAATAAACATGTTACACCAATATATTAGTTGTCTAAAAAGCAAGAACTTGAAAATAGTTCTATTTTAAAACAATATTTTATTCATCAACTATAACTCAAAAATAAATATATATATATGTTATGTATGTATTAACTTGTATCAAATATTCTACTATAATTCTTAAAAAAAGATTTTGATTAAAAATTATTGAACATGTTACAAATATTATTATTATTATTATTTATATTCAACCACCTACAAAACTAAACCTTTCCTTATATTTTTATTTGTTTATTTAACCTACACCAAAATTTAAATAACATCCAATTAAAATTTTTGTCAAGAGAATTTAGGTTACTCATCCATTTACAAAGGAACTATAATAAGTCTACATACTATTTCTTTTCAATGTTAAATGAAAACCACTCCTCATCCTCATACACTTATTTTATACATGTTTACAATATATTTTCTTCTTATGTCACGATAAGATCAAAACTCTTTACATAAACTTGCCATGTTACAACTTGTACATAAAATGACACAAATAAAATTTGAGGACACAATTACCATACATACCCATGAATAAGACTTGCTTTTATTACAAATAATATTACGAAGAAATTTTTTTATAAGAAAATAAAGTATACCTTTTTCTTTATAATCTTCAATTTTACAATAAGACACTTGTCTTCAATATTACAACAATATATAAGATTATAATAAAGAAAACACAAAAGAACTAGGCTTGCTCACCACCCTACCTTAATGGTATCATGAAGCCTCATGGGCTCTAGCCATACCCCCGAGCAAGAATTAAATGGCTACCAATGATCTTGGTAGGGAGACTAATAAGAATAGTTTATTTATGTTTTTATTTTTTCACTACCCATTCACCAAACCACTCTAAATTTCCATACATAAAGATTTGATCTTTTCCCTAACCTGTTTTTGACAAATTTAACCAAAATAACATAACAATAATTTTCCTAGTTGAGCAAATTTGATAACAATGAGAAGGATAACTTATCTCCACAAAATTTGTTCATTGATCCTCTCCTTTTCATGTGAGAGCTCCTTGCTTTCTTTCCCTTCTCCCTTCCTTTCCTCTTCCAACTTCAAATTCCCAAAACAAAATTCTCCAAGAGGAGAAGTGGGTAATGTCTATTTCCCATTTTCCATCCAAGTATATAGGAAATCAATTTGAATTCACTTGAATGAGAGAGAGACACTTGTCACTCTCTCATTTGATCTTTCAACACATATCCCCACAAGTTCTCACACATGTGTGAGACTTTTGGGGAGATAGGGAATGTACAATGACACTCTATCCAAAATCTCTTACAAGGTGGCTTCACACATGTGAAAGCCTTGATGCTCTTCCCAAGCTCATTGATGAACTTTGGGGAGTGTAGTGGGAGAGTGACAAGTCACTTCTTCCAACTCCTAGGGATTCAAATTCGTCACTCTTTCAAGTGGACTTTTGAAGGGTCATATCATGCTCCAAGGACAATGTCACATGTCCAAAGTGTCCCCCTTCCATAGGTATAGGTCCTAGGGATCTATTCTTGCATGAATATCAATAAAATTGACCAAACAACACCCTAAAAAGACCACCTTAAAAGTCAATTCGAAATTCAAGACCTAACTAAGGATTCAAAACCCTAATTATACTTACACCTTTAATCACTATACTTAATTCAATAGGGATTAACAAAGCATGCTTACACTAAATTATCAATCATTAAACCCCTAACATAATTGAAGCTTACACAAAACCCTAACTACGTCCTAGGTCATAAGGTCAAAATTTAAAACTTTAAAAGATAAATATTTAACTTGGGTCTAGATATTTCTCTTTTTTATTTTACCCTTGACATTACTCTCACATGTATTGTTCCAAATATATGTTAGGTTAGAAATATAATAAATACCTATTTTAAATATCAATAAGATCAAATTCAATAGTTAGTAAATCATAATACACAGATATTCATTTTCTTTCCCTATGAAATACGAAAACTTTGAGCATGCATGAAATAATAATGAAAACCTAACCTTAGCTAAATAATTTATTTACACTACTAAATTTACTCTTGGACACTCCTTCCTCTAATAAAATTCATCATGCAACTTGATATCTAATGTATATAATTTTTCTTCAAATTATCTTACCTTTGGTATACCCCTCATTGATTAGAGTTGTCCTTTAAATTTACCTTGACGGTTCTTAGCTAGTGATCATTCTAGAACTTCTTCTTGATCTTTCCAAAGTCTTGCTTTGTTCCTTACTATTATCATTTTCCAAGTAACATGAAATTTATTAGCGAGATTCAAACCAATGTTAGGTACACAAAATTATTTAGCTCGTATTGATCCAAGTGTATTCTTCATATGATACTTGTTCAAGAATCTAAATATTATCTACACACATTCATTCTTTTTTCCCATTTTCATTTACTAAAGAGAATTTATCACAATAATCACTTAAACTAGTTCATAAGAAAATCAAAATATTAAACATGGAATTGGGTAAAATAATCTATTTATTCACCAAACTAGCATAATTGAACTTGTCAACATGTTACATAATTTGTATATGGGCTTGGGCCTCACATCTCCCTCCCCTTAGATTGGACTTCCTCCTGGAAGTCATTAAGGTTTGGAATCTTAATTCCCAATATGAAAACACATAACAAGTTAAATATACTAATTATCTTACCATATTAAAGAAAGGTACAAAACATTAATTCATCAGGACTTCCATGATCCAATCACCTAAATACTTAGAACATAATCCCTTTTTTTTTTATCATAAAAAAATTGTCCGATATACTCACAATATAACAAATACTAGTAGTCATCCATGTAGTTAACATTCTTACTAAAGAATACACCAACATATATCCAAACACATTATCATCCTTGGATACCCTTGAAGGTTCCCTTTTGCATTGTAAACATCACTCATGATATTAGAAACTATTTTTTTTCCAATATCAATTCATGTCTCAAGGTATATTAAGTTTGCATCTTTTTTTGCTATCTTTCTCACATAGTTCACAGGTATTCAACACATCACATTTACTTACAATTTTCACATGTACACATGACAATAAAAAGGATGATCTTCCCAATTGGGTGTGCCTATCCTCATACAAAGGATGCTCTTCCCAAATTGGGTGCGCCTATCCTCATACAAAGGATTCTTTTGTAATACCCCTTCGTTTTGTCTCTTGTTCAAGTTGCTTTATGCTATGTTTGGTTGCAGTTACTTTGATACTAGATACATTTTGTTATGATGATTTGATCGTTACTATTGAGTGACAATTATTATTGTGGGATGTAGTTATTTGATTATTGTTTCACATGCATTATGGATTAATGATATTGTAGAGTTAACATGAGATATTATTATGAGATTATTGGAATTATGATAGAAGTGTCAGTTTCAATGAGTGTATTGGTGAAGAGGACGGTTTCGCATCACTCGCTTGCGAGCACCCTACGAATCCGTAATTCCTTCTTCACGGTGTGTATTATATGCTCGATATATTGTATGACGTTGTTTACTTGGTTGCAGGATTGCAGTTACATGACATCGACCCCACTTGGTTTCACAGGTTTGAGCGTGTCGATCCAACGGTTAAGTTGAACGGGAGATAGTAGCTAGGTAACATGTGTCAAGTCTATACCCTAGCCTTAGTGTGTCGTCAGTTGTGTGTGTCGAGTCATTGTCTGTCTTGCTTTGATGTTATTTAATTCTGAAGAATTCTTGATTTGGAAATAGATATTTAGAATAATTGCATTTAAATCATGTTGATGGTTATTTAATTTAAATAATGCAATGTGGATAAAAGTTTATATTTAAATTAATTAATTATATTTAGTTTATTTAATTAATTAAATTTGATCCAAGGGGTTGAATTTAGTTATTAAATAATTAAATTAATTAATTAAACGTGATGCAAGAGAATGAAAGGAAATAAAAGAATTAAAATTAAATTTGGAATTTAATTTCAACATGTGGGAATTAAATTAGAAATTGTAATTAAATGTTTATTTGGAAATTGGTTGCAACTTTGGAAATTAATTTATTATTTGAAATTGCATTTTAAATTGAAAGTGGGTTTTCCAAAAGTGAAATTGAAATTGAAATATCTAATTTGCATGCAATGTGAATTAGGGTTGTAAAAATTGAAATTGAAATATCTAATTTGCATGTAATGTGAATCAGGGTTGTATTAGGTATTTTTGATTTATAAAGAATATATGTTTTAATTTTAGGGCAGCAGAAAGAGATTTAGGAAAAAATACATTTTTACAGCAAGGAAGAAATTTTGGAAAAATTTGTACAAGGGTTTGAAGAAAGTTTGATTGTAGAATTGATTGAAGGAAAGATTGTTTGCATTTGTTGGATTTTGGATTGGATTCATTGGAGGATTGAAGAAAATTCAGGAAATCTTTAGAGGAGGCTTGCATCAGAAATTCATCTCTTCATGTAGCTTCTTGTACTAGGGTTTCCTCTTTGTGTTTTATTGTTTTTGATTGTTTTTCTTTAAAATAGTAATGATTAAAGATTTGTTTGTTAAATCTGTTTTAGAAAATAAATTTGATATTAGAAGAAAAGAACTCAACAAATTTACAGCCTTTGCTTGTGAAAATTCTTGAGTGAAAATTGTGAAAACCTTAGTTGAATTTAAATTATTTGGGGAAATCGGTTTTGTTGTTATTGAAATCAAACATAGAGATTGAACAATGCATTTAGAATGTTTTACATGAAACCTTCTGTTTATTATTAAAAAACGGATTTTAAAATCTGCAGTATAGTTATATTTTCATGGTAAAATGGTCTAGTTGCGTAACCTATAACTCCACTTTCACAAACTGGATTGTCAAGAAATTTAAAGGGTTTTTGTATTTTGAAATTTTCTTATCCCTGTCAAAAAATCGCAAATACCCAGATCGTAGTTTTTGAGTTATGCTTGAAACGTGAGACTGCTGTTAAGTTATTTTCCCATGGCTGTTCTGAAAATAAAATAATAATAAATTGATATTTATAAATATTAATATTTTAGGTATTGTTATTATAATATTAAAATATTATTTAATAATATTTTATATTATAATTTATAATACTAAAGTATTATATTTATTTATATTATTTTAAATAAAATTTGTATATTAGATTAGTGGAATTAAAATTATAAACGTATGGAGAAATTATTGTTTATTTTAAAATAGCATGTTAAAGTTTAATTGAAGGAGTTAAATATTTGATTTAAAGAATCCATAATTTAAAATTTAATTATGGAATTTAAATTCATGTGTAAAAGGTCCAATTATTAATTTGATTTAATTGGAAAAATATATATATATTTTGGAAAATTAATGATAAGGGATATTTTATTTTGAATTAAACAATTTGATATTATGTAAAGAATAGAAGATATGTTAATAATTAAATATATTTAAATATATTAATTTATATTTAGTATATATATATTGAAGGTATATATCCATTTGAGAGAATAAATAATATTTTATATTATTTTATTCTATTGTTGCAAATTGGGTATTATTAGTGTTCTAAAAGAAATGATTAGTATGTGTAGAAAATGTATAAAGAAAGATATTTTTTAATAGAAGTAATTACTTGATTTAAAAAGAAATATTTATTTTGTTAATATGATTGAAGAAAATATATTGAAATGTATATATATATCCATGAGTATTTTCAATCAGTATTTACTTTGTTTTATTTAAGTGCGTGTAATTTAGCTTTGCATGAAGAATTTAAAAGATAAGTTTTGAATGTATGGTCAGAATTGATAAAGAAAAAGATATTTAAAAATATTGAAGAATTATAGAAATATTTATATTTAAATGTTTGTTTTAATGAATGAGATTTAATTAGAAACAATATGAATGCGTGGTCAAATAGATAAGCCAAAAGATATTTTTATACATTGATGAAATTGCATATTTTTAAATTGATAGTTGATGAGACATAGACTCCAGATAGAAAATTGAAAAGATTGTTTGCAATAGTGTTAGGTTGCATTAGAAGTAAATTTAGGAACTAACTATATTGAAAAAGGCAAATAGTTATTATGTTTTATTTAGTTCCATAGAGTAATCTAGTCATTGTGAATGGAATATTAAAGAATATATGTAATTAAATTTATTAATATATATTTGGTGTCTATATAATATGGAGCATATATATATATTAAGTGTAAAATTCATTATCGTATTTTATTTTAATGAAATGCATGCAATATATTATTGAATAGAGATTTAAAAATGGATTGATTAGTGTATATGGAAAATGGATAGAGAAACAATATGTTATTATATTAAAGTGATTGAATGTTTTAAATAGAAAAATGAATGAGATGTAAGATTTGGTTAAGAAATGGAAATAGTTTATTTGCATGGATTTGTGTCAATTTAAAAGTAAATTAAGAAGTTGTTTTATTGATGAGGCAATCAATTATGTTATTTATTAATTTCTATTTAGATTAATTGAATCATTGTGATTGGATTATGAAAGAGTTATGGATTTAGTATATCAAAAAGTAGTATCTTCCTCATGATTATCTTAAAGGATTTAATTCTCTGTATTCAGTAAAGGGAAGTAAGTTTAATTATTTTAGATTTCCAATAATGAAAAGGGAAATAGAGGTTATGATTATTTTAGATGATCTAGTTATCGTGTCTTTGACTTTGTCAATACTACCTATTGAATGAGTATGGATTTAGGAAATCCAAATACTAGATTTGATTGATGACTTGAATGCTTTTGTTGCTATGTCGTCAAGTTGCATTGTTGGTTTTGGGATTTAATGTTAGTCCTAAATTATAAGTCTTCCAGAAGAACTTAGATGATAAGGGTTGTTGAATCTTTATGCCATCCAGTTGTTTTCCCTTGGGTAGTGCATGGCGTCTTTTCAATTTTTACCCAATTTTCAAGAACGGGGATGTTTGCACCTCCTTGATTTAGGAGCGGATTATGGGATCCATGTCTCTTTGTATGGGGTGACTTTGTGATGTGGTTTCATCTTGTTTCCTCCTGTGAAAGGAGTAGACTATGTGTTGTTGTCTCCAAGATGTTTGGAGTGAGATCTTTTGTACCTCCTGTGAAAGGAGTGGACTATGTGATTGTTGCCTCCAAAATGTTTGGAGTGAGTTTCTATTATTTGTATCCTTCTTGTGTTGGAGTGGATTATGATGCCTAGTTGGTATGCACTTGTGTTTCCCTTGGTGGATTGTTTGGGTGTGTGTTGTCCATTAGAAGAGTGGCTTTTGTTAGGGGCCGGAGCCCAAAGTGGTAAACCGGGTAACCTTCAAAAGTGAGTTAATCAAGTGATAATTAAATTAATGTACTTAGATGATTAAGATGCAGTTCACACTAATTAAGATAATTTAATCCTCACTCATAGACACAAGGGCTCGTTTAGACTTGGGATGAGTGAGAAGGCCTGGAATGGCAAGATCAACTATCTTGTCCTTGCGAGAGGTAGTTGATTCTGCTTGAGTGAGTATGAGTGCCGGGATTCGGTTGAGGCCACCAGGATTACTTGTGCCAGAGCCTATGAAGAATGCCCAAAGGAGATCTCATGACAAACCTTGCGATGACACTCTATCTAGGACAACTGTTGTTAATTGTTTTATGTGTATGGTTCTTTGAACATACTTGATCTACTTTATGTCTGAAAGCAATGTGACCTATGTCAGTGATATTTGATTTGTACTTGTGTTGTACTTGAGTTGAGGTGGATTTGTACTTATTGATGGCATTTACTTGGTTATGTTAGTTTGAGTCAGTATGAGTCTGCCTTTGGTTAGAGGTAGTAGAATCTTTGTCCATGTTACTTTGTTACTATCTCCTAGCATGGGGGGTGGGCCTTCGGGTACCACATTGGTAGGGTGGAACATGCACCAAAACTGTTGGGTCCCCATCGATCTTCAGTACTTGGTGGCGAGACATTTAGATGGACAACTCACGGTTCTTGTTGTAATTACTTGCATTGTAATATTTCAGTTTGTATATGATACTTTATCCCTCTTTTGTAAGAGGTGGAGTTATGTAATTGTAATACATTTGTACTAGTGTCTCATTCTGGGAATGAGTGATGTAACTATTGGATTAAGATAATGTTTATGAGATTGTATCTTGGTTGATTATTTTATTATGTTATGTAGTATTCTTATGATGTATGATGATTATTTCATAAAGTTCATAAGGCTATGGTTTTATGTAATGTGTATGTGTGGGTTTAAGTAATCCTAACCTTGTAGCCTTAGAGGTGGTTGTTAATTAGTAAGTGAATGTGTATGTTAAATGCACTTTATAAAAAAAAAATTGGTTCGCTTAGGATGTTAATTGCAACTTCCTTTAAGGTTACTTGGCGGGGCATTACATCTCTTCCCAAATTGGGTGCGCCTATCCTCATACAACCACACAATTTACAATAAAAGGCTTACACAATGGGGTTTACAAGGATGGAGATTCTTAGATACCATAGCCGCTAGGAAAGATGGTCTCGAGGCCCTTATCTAAGGACCCCTCCATACATTTCCTAGTACCTTCCCCTTGTTTTTTTAAGGGTGTTAACCTCCAAAAGGAAGGTACAACAAGAACAATCATAGAACTAAGGGAAGAATGGATTTATGACCGTCCCATTCTGGTCCCATTCGCAACCCCTTTTTACAATAATTCCCCAACGCATCTACTCCCCTATACGACTTGCCAGGGAACCCCACGGGATATGGCAGTTTTACATGTGTCACATTACACCACATTTGCCAGTAGTTCACGATCAACAAGAAAGCCTCAAACCATGAAATATAAGATCATAAACCAAAGTTGTCATAAAATTCCCATAAAAGGGAACAATTATAAATTCAAGAGATAATTTAAAATAAAGGTCAAGCGTAGCTACATTGCAACATTTTAAATCTTAATTCAAAAATAAATAAAAATTAAACAAGTCCTTGAGGCAATTGGACTATGAATTTTTTTCAAATGGCTAAATAGCTTCAAGAAAGGAAATATAAAATTCCATACTACTGACACATAATAAAATAAAACATCAATAATAAATTATGAATAATTCAATATTTCAACAATAAAATTTACACATTACAAGCACCACGTGACTTTGATAAAGCCACCTAAGGGGAGGAGGGGAATGATGGTTCTCTAACCACAAATATATAATATCATGCAATAAAATGGTGGTCCTTGACCACATAAATATGAGTGTGCAATATCATGGTGGACTCTTCCACATAGTATCAATGTTTTGTATTATTGTAGCATCCAAAATCTATGATCATAGGTGGGATTAGAATCCCCATTAATATGGTCCATATAATCCTATCCTTTACCCATGGGTTACACATTTCAAGAGTAGGTTTGCACTGTGAACCAACAAGTGTGGCTCTAATATGTGGGAGGAGTAGGTTTGGGACTACGTCCTAGGAAAACATATAGATGCCATTGGAGGTCCTCTTCTCTCTCACCCTTATTTACACTAGCTGGCATCTCACTCCCATAAGGGGGGAACCATACACTAGGGGAACACATTTAACATACAAACGAGACTAACACAAAGGGATACATCACCTTGCATTTAATAAACACGTGCCCACACATATATCATGTTTACATCATTTCTTAACTAGCTAATTTACACAATAGACCATCACAAGGAGTCCGCATAGGGGATCATACAAGATGTCCACCACCCTTATCCCAAGTTGGATACTATGTATTTGGGTGATCCCACAATAGTGGTTTACAATTTTTGGGCGAACTGGACACTGCAACTATTATTTTTAACTAAATCTTCATATTTGGGCACCTATAGCAACTAAACCATGAGGAATTTGAAGATGATGAAAACTAGAGTCTCATCAAATTTTGTCTGTAGATTCTAAAAATATTTTTTTCAAAATTTTTGGAATCAGATTGCACTTTTTTTTCCATCTCCCACGAAAACTGGTTTTTTTCAGAAAACAACATTTTTAAAAAGTGACACTCACCATATACAACATAACTTTTTTTGTTTAAAGGATAAAATTCTAATTTTTTAAAATTTAGATATGTAACTATGATATCTAGCACTTGCATTTTGTCTCCTAGATTTTTATTGAATATTTTTTTCTTAATCAAGTTTCGAAGTCAAACCAATTGCAATTCAGACATAGGCGGACTGTATACAACATAACTTTTTATGTATGTACCGAAATTCATTTTTTATTTTTTTAATGGATCAAGGACAGCAATACCCAGCCTCAACGTATTTTTTAAATTTTTATTTTGATAATCTGTTATTTTTCCACATGTGCAGACCAGAGAGCTTCATTTTTGGTGAAAAACCTATGTTTAATAAAACTAAAAAATAAAATACATAATAAAACCAGAACATATTAAAATTTAATTCGCTAGATAGCTCGTTCTGAGGACTACCATTTTCTAGCTGGGTTTTTGAAGTCTTCTGCATTTTCATTTTCAAATTGAGCTTCGAAAGATAATTTTTTACAAAATAAATGATTTTTTTGGGAGATTGGGAAATTAGGGTGTTCGACCGAACATAGGTTCGGCCGAACCTTTTAAATAGGCTCGGTCGAACATAGGTTCGGCCGAACCTATGTTCGTTCGAACCCCTTTAAAATAAACAAAGAAATTATTTTAATGGGGTTCGTTCGAACCACACAAAATTGGTTCGGTCGAACCCCCTCACTATACATCTGGAAGTCAAACATCTTTTCCAGGTTTGTTTGCATTTTTCCAAGCTCCTGTGTAAACGACGGCGACCCTTGTGCTTCCAACCCTGTCAACTGAAAAAGACATTTTACAGGTTAAAAAATGATGAATATTTTGATAATGTTTGTTATTGTTGCATTTGTTTTTACTGTTATAAGTTTTTTTAAGTTTTTTCAAGTTTTTGTGACAGATTTTTTGCATTTTGGAGAAAAAAATTTTGTTGGTTTAAATCAATCATTTGTATTTTGAAGAAGAAAATGGGACAAAAAGCAAAAAGAAAAAACAAAGCTCAATGGAATTTTTCAAAAGATAAAGAAGAAAATAGACACAAACAAAATTTGACAAATTATCATAGAAGGAAACAAGGTACGTGTTTATTTCTTCTTTTTCTCGTCAAATATGGGTAAATTTATTTACTTACAATTTAGCGGGTTTATCATATGTTTTATCTAGCAACAAGGAAAAATGCATCAAAATACATCAAATAATTGATATATAAGAAAATTGAAGGTTCCTCATTTCATTTTTTTGGAAATGAAAACTCAAATGCACATCATCAATGAGTTCTATAAAACTAAAATCTGCAAGTTATCACTAGATTTTATGAATCCTTATACTAAATATTTTACTAGTTTTGATCTACAATATATTCTCTTTATTTGTATTTTTTTGTGGCACCCAATTTTGCATCTATCTATGTTTATGTCCTTCTTTAAATTATTATATTTATTTCATCCAATTGTGCATCATCAATTATATAGATATGGTAGAAACACCATCTTTCACCAGTATTTCCTCCTCTATCTTGGTATCTCCCTTTGTATGAATACATGAAAATCAATAGTAGGGAAATCATTATGTATAACCAAATTGGATAAAAGAAGATGACACAAGATAATTCAACAAAAAAGAATTTCTAAACTCATCTAAAAAACCTAAATAGTGATAATTAGTTGAGAAGGCAGGGACAGCTTAAACACCCCACAAACACACAAAAATTGGTAGAAATTATTAATATTATAATAAATAGAATCATATTAGTTAACAATAACTATTTTTGGATTATGATAGATTTAACAAGTACGATGAATATACACATAAAACATACATTAACTAAATAATTTTATATGCGAGGAACATATAATGTAGAAATATGTATCTAAAATAATATTTTCTAAATTTTCTAACACATAATCTAACATTAGAATTAGAATATTCTTCATAACAATGAAATAATTCATAAAAAAATAAACATATTGATAGTAAAAATAAAAATGTATTGAATTTGATTACCTAAATAAAAAGTTGAAAGTTTTAACTAACTTTATTCCTAGATAAGATTAATAACACAAAAATACTATCCAAAATAGATAAATCAACAAGTGTAAATGGTCTTATCTAAATTGGTTTCACCTATATAAACTATGCAAACTTATTTTTCCTATAAAAAAAAGTACTATATTTTTATTAAACAAAATATTAAAAATGGGATTTAATTATAAACAAAGAAAAACCTAGAATGAAAGTTGAGAAATATATCTTGAATCATGTGATAGGAATCTAGAATATGAATCAATAGAAGATAATAAAAATTAAATCATGTTTCCTAGATGGTATCATGACTATATTAAGACCTCTATATGACTACATAGATTTTTGTCAAGTACATAAAAAATACCAGTTTATGCAAATAATTGAAAGTCTATAAAATAAGAATAAAATACACAACCAATAACAAGAAACTAAATAGTAGAATAACTCATAAATTTTGTAAAATAAATTAAATGATATAAAATGGTCATAATGTTATTTAAACTGAACTCTAAGATAATATAATTATGATAGATAGGAAAAGACACAAAACCTTCATATGAAGAGATTTCCAAGAATACATGTAGCTAGTTCCACAAAGGGAAAGGGGTGAATTTTGGTTATCTTACCAATATTGTCAAATCCCTAATTTGGTATTTTTACCTCCACAAATAATCAAATAAAAATACATTAGATTAATATGGTTGTGCTCTTATCCTATGTGCATCTAGAACTAAGATGAGTGCAACATAAAAAAAAAATATAATCTATAGCAATAAGTGCATCCCTTAGATATATGAAAAAAGAAAATTTGAGAAGATGGATCAACAAGCATTTCCAAGAGAGATATGAATCTACAAGAAGAAATATGAAAATTTGTGATTATGATATTTTCTTAGGTAGCTTCCCCAATGAATATAGCCATCTAAATATGTCATCTTCTTCTAGACATCTCTTTCTTTTGCTATAGATTCTTATCATAATCTTAATCTATATTCATATTCAAAGATATATGCACTATCTAGCCCTCCATGATGTATAAAATGTTAATTCTTCTTTTTGGGAGTCAAAGATTTCATTACATTCTACATGAACCAATTTGAGATTAAACAAAATTTTAAAAGCACCAAAGAGTCATTTTGAATCTCAAACACCGCAAAGTTTATTTTTCCTTTAAACCCAATAGGTTCAAGACCTTTATATTAGATACCATGTGCTAATGAAAATTTTGGATCTTCTCCCTCATCTAGTACTATATCATAGGGAGTATCATGTAAATTTGGTTTCCCAAGCTCCTCCCAATTTATTTTAAGAATAATTTTAACATCTACTCCCAAGTTTATTAATATATTTTTCATCCATAAAAATGAGTTCTATATGATTGTGCCCATTTAAAAATATTAAGATGTGAAAGAGATGCATTTTGTTGTAATTATCATGTTCTTAGAATTAATGTCTATTCTAACATGTTCCAAGTCAAAAATTAAATTATGAGTGTTGAAATTTATATATATTTGTTGTTTTATAATTTGAAAATTAGATTTTGTTCAATATTAATAGATAGGGATTGAAGGTTGAGACACAAATCCTAATGATCTCTCGTAATGGGATACCTTATCTAGAAGAAAAATAAAATATTTAAATTTACTAGATCTTGACTATCTACTTAGGTACAAAGAGGCTCATAGACTTACAATGTGCTATCTAAGATTTTTGTCCCAGTTTTCTATCTTTCTTTTTAGTTTTTTTTTCCTGTTTTCTTTATTTCTAGATTAGAGTTTTTTTTTGTTTGTGCTACTAATCTGTTTGTTTTAGCATGTGTCCAGCTGGAATTAGCTAAATATTATTTTAATTGTTTTTTTTCTTTACAACTTGCATTTTACACGCATTGGTTAAAAAATAACAGACATGCAAATGCATATGGGTTAAAAAGGACAACACACTTTATTTTTCATTGGGTTTAAAATTAACTCTTAGATAGAAAACACTACAAATGGTTAAAATTAACCCAGGTTTGCTTGACAAACACTACAAATGGATAAAATGAACCTTGTGCATTCTTTGTTTGTTCACATTTTGATTTTGGTTTAAAAAGAACACCATACGAGTGTGATTTGAAATATTCATGTGCTTTTTCTTTGTTTTTAAACAAAGATCAATTGAACTATGAATATTTTGGTTCGCTTTTGTTAAGCCTTAGATCTTGGGCTTGCTTTGGTGGGAAAAAGTACTCACCCCAAAGCGACTCAAATCGGGAACACGCTAAAGCCAAGCGACGCCCAACCACTATATAAATTCGAATGTTAAGGAAAGCTTAGCATTACAGAACTTCCTGCGGACAAGCAATTGACTCCCCAGTACCCTTGTGGTGCGTCGAAACCTACAGACCCTAACCTATGCAGATTGGGATGATAATGCCTCTCATGTGGCCTTCTGAACGGGTGCCCGAAATAAATCCTTTGTTTTAGAAAACCACAAACCTTCTATTCTTTGGTGTAGCAACAGTCGTTGCCAAGGCACCCGCACCTACGCAGTTCTTAGTAGAAATGATCAATCTGTCATGGGAGTTTCATGGAGATTGGAAGCTTGGTTGCCCTAAGAAGTGAGTGCAATGTAAGGGGGAGCCCATGGGGCTAAGCTTCTGAAATTCATTCGCTAAGGATATGCGGTTCGTGGGATCCATAAGAATACTGTCCTTGCAGCCTTAAACTTTTTTTTTTTGTAAATGTCTTCTATGTGGTTGATTTTCATTCTTTACAACACCATGTGTTTGCCAACTATTTTCAAACAACATGAACAAATGAACATCATCCTCCAAATTTGAATCAATACAGTCAAACTATCAAGAGTCCCTAACACCACCCATGACACTAAGTCACAAAAACCTTCCATTAGTCATACCCACCCTAACCTTGACAAGGGAAACCAACCATCCACATCATATCCTAGTCCTTCATTCATGTCATATCCTAGTCCTCCAATCATGTCATATCCTAATCCTCCATCCACGTCATATCCTAGTCCTCCATCCACATCATATCCTTGCATTGTAGCCAAATTTGGACCTAGAGTTGCATTTGATCTCTTGCATTCTTAACTTATCACATCATATCATACCATTTTCATATATGTCATCTTAGAATCATATCCTTTTCATTGCATCCTAGTCCTTAAATATTCCTACTCTTACATACATAGAATGTATCATTTCACCTAGGTCTTGCATGTACAACCCCTTGCATATATATCAAGATCATATCATGCCTAAGTTCCAAGTTGCATACATTCCATGTTCAAAATTTAGTCCTTTGTATAGTCATCATTGATCAAATAGAACCCTTTGCTCTTGCATGAGTTCCACTACTCTTCATAGGTCTCAAAACCTATCCATTTTTTATCTATCGCCCACGTCACTTAAGGTTTATCATGGACTTTCAAGTTAGGGAAAATACCATTATCCTTGCATGTCTAGGGAAATCCTTTTGGAGTCCATCATCTCCTGCATACCCTCTCTTGATCAATGCTCCCTTGTGTTTATCCATCATAACACAAGTCAAGCCTTGCATCGTAACCAAATTTGGACCTAGAGTTGCATTTGACCTCTTGTATTCTTAGCTTATCACATCATATATCATACCATTTTCATATATCCTGGATCTTAGAATCATATCCTTTTCATTGCATCCTAGTCCTTACATATTCCTACTCTTGCATACACAAATCATATCACATAGTCCGTGTATACATATATATCATTTCACCTAGGTCTTGCATGTACAACCCCTTGCATATATATCAAGATCATATCGTGCCTAAACTTTCCAAGTTGCATACATTCCATGAATTTAGTCATTTGCATAGTCATCATTGATCAAATAGAACCCTTAGCTCTTGCATGAGTTCCACTACTCTTCATAGATCTCAAAACCAATACATTTTTTATCTATCGCCCACATCACTTAAGGTTTATCATGGACTTTCAAGTTAGGGAAAATACCATTATCCTTGCGTGTCTAGGGAAATCCTTTTGGAGTCCATCATCTCCTGCATACCCTCTCTTGATCATTGTTCCCTTGTGTTTATCCATCATAACACAAGTCAAGCCTTGCATCGTAACCAAATTTGGACCTAGAGTTGCATTTGACCTCTTGCATTCTTAGCTTATCACATCATATATCATACCATTTTCATATATCCCATCTTAGAATCATATCCTTTTCATTGCATCCTAGTCCTTACATATTCCTACTCTTGCATACATAGATCATATCACATAGTCCGTGTATACATATATATCATTTCACCTAGGTCTTGCATGTACAACCCCTTGCATATATATCAAGATCATATCGTGCCTAAACTTTCCAAGTTGCATACATTCCATGAATTTAGTCATTTGCATAGTCATCATTGATCAAATAGAACCCTTAGCTCTTGCACGAGTTCCACTACTCTTCATAGGTCTCAAAACCAATCCATTTTTTATCTATCGCCCACATCACTTAAGGTTTATCATGGACTTTCAAGTTAGGGAAAATACCATTATCCTTGCGTGTCTAGGGAAATCCTTTTGGAGTCCATCATCTCCTGCATACCCTCTCTTGATCATTGTTCCCTTGTGTTTATCCATCATAACACAAGTCAAGCCTTGCATCGTAACCAAATTTGGACCTAGAGTTGCATTTGACCTCTTGCATTCTTAGCTTATCACATCATATATCATACCATTTTCATATATCCCATCTTAGAATCATATCCTTTTCAAATGCATTTTTTCCATGGAATTCTTAAGTTCAAGAATCTTTGATTTCATTTGATTTCATATGTTCAACTCCACTTATATATCACCATCTCTCACTTTCTTTGCACAATATTTTGTGACATGTACAAATGGCTCAACAAGTAGGAAGTTCTCAAGCAGAAGTCAAGCCCAATCTAGATATTGGACCAAATGAATCAGTTGAAGAACACATGGACCTTGAAGATAGGGAGGAGGCCCCAGTTCAAACAATGCATGTTGGAGAGGGGTCGGGATCACTTCCTTCTACACCAATGGATGAGCATATCAAAGTAGCTGAAATAGTGGGGAAACAAATTTCTTATAGAAATTTAGATCATTTACTTGAAGTGGATATGGAGAAACTGAAATGTTATGCCGACCAACCTAAAAATACAAGTAAGAGGTCAATGACTAAATCTATTAATAGAATAATCCATGATCATTTCAATCATCTTGAAACACTTGAAAAAACCCAATTGTTATCACGTTTACTTCTTCGTGATGAGCTAAAAAGTCATTACAATTGTTGGGTGTACATTCTGCATCGAATAAGAGGAAACACATGAGACTGCAAAAAGATATTGTTGAAAATGTAAAAAAAGGTTTAGATTCCATTGGGAAAGGATCTCGACCAGTGGATAGAACCATTGCAAGAAAGGTGATTTTGACATCTGTTTTAAATAAAGAAATATCTAGAAAAAGAAAAATGTTAGCACTTTCCACTGAATTTGGTTATAGTAGAACCACACTAATAAAATATGAGAAAAAGAGAAAGGTTTTAGATGATAGTTCTGAAGGCAATTGGACAATTATGTGTAGAGCTCCTCATTTTGACAGGATTGAAGATGCTGTTAGGAACTTGATCTCAAGTTTTTGGAATGATCAGACCCGTTTGTCATCAAATACTAGAGATGTTATGAGGCATAGGATTGGACCTGGTATTTATGAAGAACATATTAAACATTGGCTAGACATAACACAGGTTGAGATGTATATGAACTTTTGTAATATGTATCCTCATATAAAGATTGGGCAAACAATGTTTGAAAGGTTAAAGCCATACTATGTGAAGATAAACAAGTTTTTTGAAACTTGTTGTTGTCGTTATCACATTGAATTTGATCTCTACTATCAGGTGTTTTGAAAGATGAGAGAAGAAAGATATGGTTTTCAAAAGGCACCTCCTAAACAGGTAAGTTTGTTCATAAAGGATCTATTATGTGATCATGAAAATGGACTTCAAATAAAATGCATAAAAGGACTCTGTGAAACATGTGGAAATTTGGCTAACTTTCCTTCAACAAATGAAAATGTTGACCTAACAAAGACAGTAAATTGCAAAAGTTACAAGTATGTAAAGTTTCAAACAAATTTTGGGAAAGAATCCACAAGGTTAAACTATGTAGAAGAGGAGATACCTATTGGGAAATTTATGGAAGATTTTGAAAAATTGATACAACCATACATACAACATTCCTTTTATGCTAAGTGGCAAGCACATCAATTTCAAACATTAAGAGATACTTTCCCACTTGGAACAGTTCTATCAGTAGTTGACTTTGCAGAAAATTACTCTTTTGTACATCAAAAAGAGATTCAATCAGAATATTACTTTTCAAAACAGGTCACTATTATGGTTCATGTGTGTTATCGACATGCACAATTGGAATTAGATGGTGTTGAGAGTACAGATGAACAACGAGCCATCAAGAAAGAATATCACTTTTATATTAGTGATGATAAAGAGCATGACACACTTTTTGTACAACATTGTTTTACAAAATGTTTTTTTGAGAATTTGAGAAGCAGGGGTGTAAAATTTGAAAAATATTTTGTATGGTTAGATGGATGTGTGGCACAATTCAAATCATCACGGCCATTTTATGCACTTTCTAGATATCATAAAATTTACAACATACCACATGTTTGGAGTTTCTTTGAGAGTGGGCATGGAAAGGGTGAACATGATGGCACAGGAGCTTGCATCAAACGTGCTTTAAGAAAGCATCAAATGAGTTATTCAGAAGATCATATAGATGATGCACATGATGTTGTTGAATGGTGCAAGAAACACTTTGCATCAAATGAGGTCGACACATCTTCAAGAACAAACCGAAACATTCCACATAGAGTGTTTTGGGAGATATAAGGTATGTATAAATTACATTTAAAAAAAATAAATTTATTTAAATTTAAAATTTACACATGTATATATATATACACACATGTTCAAGTTCATATAAGTTTTTTGCAATTACATTTAATATCTAGGTGTGGATAGAAGATTGATGCATGGATGCAAGAGGGTAGAAAAAATAAGATCTTTGCATTGTGTTATGAGTTCAGATAGTCACCCTGGATGGACATTATACACGAGAGATTACTCTTGTTTCTGCACTGAGTGCATTGCGGGAAACTCTCATGCATGTAACAATGAAGAAATTGAATATGTTAGTAAATGAGATATGGTGCCACTATTTGTTTCAGACACATACGATGAAAATGAGGATGAAAGATTTCAAGACATTCCTTTGATTTCAATTGATTATGACCATATTTCAGGATTGGTTAGAAAAGGTACATGTGTAAGTTTTCAATAATTTAAATATTATATAAATTTAATGATCTTTAACTTGTGTAGAGACAATTCTATTTTTTTTAGAATTTTATTGTGTAAATTTGGTGTACAGGAGATGTTTTTGCAGTTATAGCAGAGCCTGGAAACATAGAAGGTGTTAGCTATTATTTACTGCGTTGCACAAAAGAGAGGAATAAGCTAACACGGCCTGAAACAAATGATGGAATGTTATTTCCCACAGGTGAGTTTGAATTTCAAATTATATATATACATTGTGTACATGTGTACATTACATTAAAAACATTAAATATATATTGTACAAACCTTGAGCACGCAAATGTTGTACACATGCACATGTATTACCTCAGGTTCATGTTTATCGTGCAGGTTCTGTTGTTGTGCAAGGGATATATCTAAAACAAGTCAAAGTTGTTCAACATGGGATTCATTTTGTGGACTATCAAGTTGATAACAAGGTATATCAATATAGTCACCTTATAATTGCTACCGCCCTACATCTTCATGCAGTTCCACATGCACGTGGACGAAAAAAATGGAGACTAGATAGTGATGACCATCAAAAAAATTTACATGTTATTCAAGAGCGGGTTGAACCAGAATGTTTGAGTTAGATTATATCCATGATTTTCAAGTTCACTTGTACATGTACATACATGTTCAAGACGAGAACTTATAGTAACTTGTTTGAACTCTAGATTGTTTTAGTTACTTAGAATATATGTTGATGACAAGTGTTTTAAATTTGGTTGGACACAAATTAGGGGTTGAAATACATTGAGAACCTTAAATTGAGTAGATATTTCCAATTATATATTTGTTCCATGGAATTCAAGTACTTGTTATGTAAATAATGTGCAAACCTTGTCATAAAAAAATTCATTGGAAGAGTGATGGTGGGAGTAGAAGAAAATTTAGTGTTAGTTTCAATGATCCCCCAAATCTAGCATCTCAACAAAAAAGACAATTGGCACACAAGGAGATGTTACATGACTACATCTCAAGATGTTTCTTCTCCTATACATCCAAGAAAAATCATTGATTCATTAGTCCATGTCTTCTATATATATAAAGTGAATGTTGTCTCAATCTTCTTTTTTGTTGTAGAAAAAGAAACCTAACATATTAAAATTTGTGTCTTGTAGAATGTTGTACCAAACAAAAAATCCCAAAAGTGTCTTGTAGAATGTTTATGCTTCGTGTTGGTTGGTGAATAGTGAAAATGTGCACAATTCTCCTCATTGTGCACGTATTTACTTGTTGGTTGAATATATGGTTGCCCCATAAGTATTAGAGAGTGCATATGTATAAGAATATGTCATATACATTTATGCTTAAATTAAATTGAGGAATACAATGATTTGATTGGTTAACTTATGGTTGTATCAAGGAAGCATTAAGTCATATTTTTCTTTAGGATTAACACCTTTTTTTCCAAAGTTATATTTGTACCTTCATTGGTTTGAGATCTTTTGGCAGTAGGATTTTGTACCATCCATAGATGTATTCATGTATAGTTGTGTACAACATTTATTTCATGATTTTAGGGTTACTTGGTTACATACATATCTAAGTTGAAATATTCCAATTTTTGCATTGAGAATATGTGGTTACATCTTTCTTTACAATAGATCTTGATGCATATCTTCTATCTTCTCTTTGTGTCTATTGGTTGTCCCATCTTAGACCCACTAAGAAAATAAAATGTCTTATTGAATACTAGGGATTCCTCTTGTTTATTATTTTATTATAAGTTATTACATGCATTGGATACATTTTAACCTCAATCCTACATAATTTGGTGCATAAAATCTACATGTATATTAAGATAAAGTTGATCTTCACATGTCAACATAACTAAGTATTCAAAAACAATCAATCACATTTTTCACCTAATTTTACTTTTCTTAAATCATTTTCTACATTCCTCCTCTTCTTTTCTTCCATCATCTTCTATATTTCATATGAAATTTTCCTCATAATTCTTCTTTTGAGAGCTAACTTGTGTATTTTTTACACAAATAATCTCTTCAGTCCAATCATCATCAACCACCTAATATTTTCTTATTCCTCCACCTAATTGAGGCATATCATTATTTTTTTCATCTCTTTTAATCCGTTCTTCTTAAGTTATTTTTTTTTAAACAATGTTATTTTGAACATCATCTTGTAAGACACTAAAATAATTTTGTCAAACCACTATTATTATTTTATCATATACCATAATTAAGATCCATTATTATTCATTATCATCCATTAATACTTTATTACAATTTAGTGAATTAATTCCTATTATTGTGCTTAAATGATGCATTTTATAATCATTATTGTACATATTTAAATGCTTATATGAGTATATGGTTCTATTTTTATATACATAGAAAGAAAACATTCAAGATAATATATATCCAAGGCATGCATATGCAAAATATTTATTGTGATCAACATGTGAATGAACTTAATTATAAAGTGGCATTCATTTCCTAAAATTCTACTCTAGAGAGATCAAATGTATACATATATAATATAAGCGAATGTATTCATATATCATATAAACAGGTAAACATATCAATATTGATCAATGTATAAACATGTAACATGTTATAAGCAAAGTTCCAAATGTATGTATATCATAAAAGCAAATGTAAGTTAGAGATCATCGAATGTGGAATACTAAAGATCATCATATAAGGAAATGTCCAATACTAAAAATCATCATATATAGCAAATGTAAGTTAGAGATAATCAAATGTCAAATACTAGAAAGATCATCATATAAGCAAATACATCTAATATGCAGGGCCTAATATGAATGTCGACTCCTATTCAAATGACCATCTGAATGAGAACGGTCCTGCTCTGATGGATGTGCTGAGCCCTACAAATAAAATGGCGTATAAAATGTGTTAAATACATATAATTTATATTAAATATGTATCTAGATCTATGCATGTACATATTCATGTACATATACACATGTATATATAAAAATTTAAAACTCACATGTCCACTAGCATCAGATTCATCCATAGAGTCACGTCGATGTGCACGATCTAGAACAAGGCTAGGAGTGACATTAGGTATGTGCACCTACAAATATATAAATTCATATATATCAGTACATGAATATCTAGTTAAATTAAAACTAAAATTTAAAAATAATTATAAAGGAATTGAAACATGCACATGCACATGCACACATACATGCACATCATCTGATATCAAATGACCTGAGTCCTCTGAAATGGCTGCCTCCACCATATCAACTATACGATCAAGCGACGAATCAATATCTGCATCCCTCTGATCTATCTCATGTCATGCCATAAATGATGAGTGGAGAGGACTATGTAGGTGAGATGGCATTGATGATAACGAACTGGCACCAACCAACATCTCAGTAAAACCCATAGTCTATGCAGCTATTGAATAATCAGATGGTAGATCCTGACGTGCACTAGTGTTGGGTTGAGAGTGATGGGATCCTGGAAGTGAACGCCCTCCATGTGCCAAACGATCTCTAACATGCTCTATACCGATCCCATAGTCTGATGCAATGAAAGCATATGCCTCCAAGAGTTCCTTAGCCAAACAAAGCAAAGTCCTGCATGCCATATCTCCTGTAAGTGCCTCAAGCTCTGTGGGAGTAGGGATGCCTGTTGATGTGAAAGGATCCATGGTGGTCCACTGTGCTGAAGATGGCATGGGTTGGGGACATCCAGACATCAAATACTGACCTACACGATCAGTAGATATCCTCCTGGTGGCAACTGCAATGTCACCTATAGTATCAATTGCTTCCTTTTGGGAAGCAACGACAACATCATTTGCTATGGGGGCTAGAGCTGGGGTGAGAGCAGGAGACCTCTCACCAACCAATACCCTAAACACTGGGGCCAGTCTATCTGCTCAATGATAAGTGGGTCTGTTAGCAATCCTACCACGCCCCTGACCAGCATATGGTGGAATGTCCAGGTAGTTGACTTTGAGGCCCAAATGGACCTCAGCATACAACTGTTGAACAAAATATAATGGAATCTGGTCATTGTTTGGGTATAGACCATGTGCTACGAGAAATCATGGGTAGATCAATGAGGCCATATCACGATCAACACATCTAGAGACCTGGTATCCCTTAACCTTACGTGTATTTTGATAAAATGGAAAACAATTGGTTTTTATCATTTCTTTGGTCACACTATCCTGTATTTGTTTAAGGGGAACCTCACCATGTACTTCTTCCCGCATGCGGGAAAGAATAGCAGCTACTCTATCTGGAGAAAATGCACTTGTCCTCTCAAGTTCATCTCTTAGTTTTTCAAGACTATGCAATATTAACATGCATGGTTCAGAATATATCCCGGGTTTACATTTTGTGCTAATGAGTCTTTCAATTTATTAATCTCATTATTGGTATTTTCAAACAAAGATTCTGGAGGTGGAGCATCTGCATTATCCATGTTATGTATGTATGTGTACCTAAAGGAGCAATGAGACCTTAGTTTAAATAATATATCTAGATATAAGGAATAGAAATCTAAAACAGTTCTAATAATTCATCTACTCATCAATAATATTTCCATACCATTAGTTCACAAAACATGTTCAACATCTATCATAGTTTTTAATTTAATCAAAACATTCACATTACTAGATTGCACAAAAAACATAATCTAAAACAATTATAAAATTTAAATTTACAAGTGTGCGTGTGCACTCTAGAACAAAATGTGTCATTAAAGACAATTTAAAAAACATTGATAAAGGTTGCATCTAAGATTTATTTCCTACAACTAGTAATAAAGGGAAAACATTATTACTTAACATTGAAAATAAAAATTTGTTGAACATGAAAGCGAAAATGTTGCAAAATGTTATGAAACACCTAGAGTGAAAAGAGTAACATCATAGAAAAATAAGAATTCAAATTTAGAAATATTTTTGAATAATGTAGAAATGAACCCCATGATATTAAAATTGTACTCAATGATCCAATTGTTGATAATATTAATAAAATTGATAACACACATAAAAAAATGAAAGTCATTGTATCTCCAAGTTACATAAGAAGAGAGAGAACCTTTCTGAATTAGAATACTACCCAAATTTTACAAGAGTGTGGTACAATTAAAATACCAAATTTATCTAAGGACTTATTAGATTTATTTTAATGTGTTAGATACAATTATTGTAATTTCTGTAAAAATCACGTTTAAATGAGAAGCGTTTATAATGTGGTGGGTTATCAAAGTTTATATCATGTACCCATTATGGAAGAAAAATGATCTCGGAAATAAAATGTTTGAGAAAAAGAGATATGAGATAGTAAAATACAATTTGAAGAGTGGAGGTGAAGATTCTAGATGTGAGTTGGTCACAAGAGAAGCACTGCTAATTTTATTTATGATTTTAAGAATATTTTTTATAAGTATGCAATACATAGCCCCTATTCTTGATGGTTAGATCAACAAGTCAAGGTGTGCAAGGATTTTTCCTAATTGGAACTATTATAGATCTATAGTCAATTTTATATAAAATTACACATTGCAGCCACAAAAAGAAGTTGAATCATATTAATATTACAATTCTATTCAGATAAACTATTATTGTTCACATCACATATAGGCATGCCCCTAATAGTAAAAAACAAAATAAGAAGATAGTTAGGGAGCACAATTTTTACATGTTACTGACGATCAATATCATTCGTCATAGTATGTACAATATTGTTTTCAATAATTTTTTGAGTTATTACAAGAAAACATTGGTATTATAAAGGTTCAAAAAATCAATATTTGGTCAAATAATTATACTGATTAACTCAATTTAATGCTTGTGTATTCATATTGGTTTAGTAGAATACATGCAGAGAAGGTTATACCTTGTATTTGGATTTTTTTAAAAGGTGGGCTACCTTCTTCATGTGGAGGAATTGTGTGAATAATGTCATTATGTGGTTCATTGTACGAAGTTTTCTCTTGATGAGGAATAAATAAATACTTAGTAGAATAGTAACTAATATAATCTACAAAGTGCATAGTGTGATGTTTTGAAGTTCAATATATTGTACATAAGATTTAGTGGCATGATAGGAGGTGAAGGGATAGAGAGATTTGGAAATGCTAGAGGAATTTTATTATTAAGTTGTACTATAGCAAGATCCACAAGAATGGGACCCTAGTTGGCAATCTTGTGATCCTCATAACTTAAGTACATTAATTCATTTATTGAGCTATTGAAGATATCTAGTTCTTCTTCTTCTTTTTTGATAGTTGTAGCAAAATTTATTGATTATCTCTATGTTATGGTTCTATTTTTCTCTCTTTCAATGATTTTGATTATGTAAGAACAAAAAATGATTAGAATAAATTCATTAAGACTACTAATCTGGATAATTTCACATATGCTCCACATATGCTTGCAACATATGCTTCTATAGAAATGGCGACTTTATATATTTTGAAATGTGTTTACTCTATATAATGATGTATGAGTCATTTTCTTAATCTTGGGGGTGTAGTGTATGAGAGTCTAGAATTGGATCCAAGATGGAGATTTTGTGTGATGAGAAGTGCCTTAGATCCTATCATCATGTGAGGTCCACTAAAAGAATGTTCTTAGTTTGAACACTATTTTTCTCTCTTTACAAAACCAAAATATATTGGGAATCATGAAAATAGTGGTGAGTACACTAGAATATCAATCAAGAGAGGCAAGTACATCAATCCCAAAATAGTAAGTATGCTCAAAATTTGACTCATAGAATATGATGTCATTATAGATTTCATTATCTAAAGTTTTCTCTTTATGAGGAATAAATAGAGAATAATTGGAATAACTTGCCTAATGTAATGTACAAAGTACAAATAACTTGATGTTTTGAAGACATGGATATCTTAAAATTTTAATTGAATTATTTTTTGTAGAGGATGTGGTGTTGGGTATTTTTCTTGCAACCATCTAGATATTAAGGAAATCTACCATAATGTCCTAGTCTAGGAATAATGTAGGCAATGGGGAAGTAGCCTATATATTTAGACTAAGGGGGAGAAAAATTAGAGTAGATAGAATGACTTGGATAAAGCCTCCTCTTCTTTGAGCCTTACTAAGTTTGGAAGTTTATTTCCTATAGATCTTAAATATAGGAACACAACTAATTTAGTATATAAGAGGTCTCTAATTTGGTAGTTAGTTCAAATGATGTGAAGTTCTAGATATAAGCAAGCTACTCATCCCTATATATATATATTATATTGTGTTTATCACAATAATAATTTACCTAATATTTATATAGTATCATATAAAATCCTATACAAATACTATGTATTGAATAACACTCTCTAGGGATTTAATAGCTTTATATTACTAAATTTATGGATGATGGAATAAAACCTACTTCACTAGATAATATGACACTAACATACATATTTTTATTTTCTTTCTAAATGAATAGAATGTCCAACCCTCAACTATCAAATTTATCTTGAATACATGAAACCTTAATGAATTGAATAAAATACTAACATTCAAATCAGTCTAATGCACTTGGATTTATCATTTAGAGCTTACACTCTCAAATTCCCTTTTACCCCAATGATGCACCCTAATTGATAATCCACAATCAATTTAAATTCCCCACATTATTTTAGAAATTTTTCTCATCCTAGCATGAACTACATAGTGTAACATAATTTTATAGCACGTCTTAGATGCAAACTAATAAATAATTAATATAAAGAACAAAAAACACAAACTCAAAGATTCCATGAATCCATAAAAAACTTAAATAAAAATGGAGGTCCATAATACACAATTATAATAAAATGTTTCTTATATGACCTTAATAAAGGACAAATCATCGAGATGTTGAGATTAATGTATCTATATGACCTTAATTTTTTTTTATAAAAATATAAACTTGGCCAAATGTTTGACTCTAAAAGATAGGAAAAGTATTCAACTAGGTGTTGGGGTTTGTGGGAGTATGAAATAATATACTAGGGAAAAATAAGGTCGAATCCTCTAGCTTTATATATTTTTATGTTTTGGAGAATGAAAAAATGATGTTAGTAGGTATGTCTCAATAGGTAGTTACTCTAAAAATTGATGATGTTAGCATCATATAAAGATGGCATTATCATGATTTTGACATTGTGAAATAAAAGATGGATAAAAATTTAGACGCATGGAATCAATTCTAGAACTCTAAAACAAAAGATTTTTTTTTACTAGTAGAGGATGAAGATAATAGGGGTTAGAAAGGGATGGTACTTAAGGATTGGAAAGACTAAATTCCAAATACTACAAGGAGTAAATACAAATAATAAGATTGTGAAGTTGTTGGGGAATGATTGAAATGACATGATGGTTGAGAGATGAAAAAATTGGTGCAAAAATACTTATAGACATTTGGATTAAAATGGATTGGGATTTTTAAGTTTAAAAGGGAGTGGTATGGTAAGATATAACCAAGTCTAAAATCCTATAAAATATAACACTTGAATACAATAGAGCTAAGAGGGGTCAAAGAATATGGAGACAAGAATGGTTTGAATGAGGGTCAAGCCAAACACTCTAGAAATAGAAAATATTCTAGGTCACTAATAAACACTAAGGATTGGATTACTAGCATGACAACCGCAATAAAATTGAAGTCCAATAGAATCCATACTTAGATAAATTTAACAAAGGTTGAAAGTGGATTATCAAGATTAGTTGAAAGATTATACTTTGAGGATGAAGCCCAATAGACCAATGGAAAATAAAAATGGAGATGGTAGAGATGAAATATTGGTATGCAAATCCATCAAAATAACAATATGGTAATTGATAGAAATTCATGAAAATGACCAACACAACTTCACACATAGGATATTTTTTTAATTTTTAGAAATTGAAGCATCTTGAACTTGTGTAGATATTTGAAAAGAATTTAATAGAGGAAATTATAATAAAAATTCAATAGCCATTCTACCTCTTCCTTACTCAATCACCTTAAGTCTAGATTCCTTCATGATTTATTTGTAATAAGCCTCCTATAATCACATGTAGCTTCTTCATTTTAAGGTGCAAAGATGTATTTTAACTAGTATTTAAATATATATAATGAATTTGTTGAAAATGCTTTAAAAAATTTCAAACAAATGCAATTGAAACCATGAATTTTGCAGCAAATATGAGCAAATATGAGGTATGGAAAACCTTTGATGATGTGTTGGAGGGTTCACTTGAAGGTGAAGGTGAAGGTAACTGTTTGCTTTGTATGCTTTGTCACCGCACACACTGTTCGCCGCACGCACTGTTCACCGACCACTGTTCTCTGCTCGGTGAAAATGACAGGGATGAGGGTTTGTTTTTTGTTTTAATCTGTGTTAAGGGCCGAACCCTAGTTTGGCCGAACCCCTTTATTTTATTATTAAATTGCATAAGTCAATGGGGTTCGGCCGAACATATGGTTCGGTTGAACCCCATGGTTCTACCGAACCCACATAAAGGTTCGGTCGAACACTTGGGTTCGGTCGAACCCCTTCACTTTGTGAAAAAGGGAAAATCGAGTTTTCCCTTCCTCCACAAAAGTGTTCACCACTTATGTGGGTTCACCCATCTCATACTTGGGGCACAACATATTTACCGGTTTCACATCACATGACATAACACAATACACTTTATGAAATTTTTCATATAACATAACAAAATCAATGTACTTAAATACACTCCATTTTTTTAGGTGAAATTCACTTTGCTTCTCAATTTTGTATAACTCTACTCACTCTGCATATGTAAAATAAATCACTAGACGATGTAGAACGTAGCCTAGGTGGTACTCCATTTTCATAGGTTTAACAACACATGGTATATCATACTTTCATCTTACTAATTCATTGTCCAACATCACATATAGGATCAAGATTGGTTTCCTATATTCATCCACATTTTTCTTCCTCTTTCATTCAACTATGTTTGTTATGTTTACTAACATAAATAATGTTTTCTACTCAATAATGAAGATAATTAACCATTTTCTTTCGAAGTATTGTAATACGAGAAAAGAAAGCAAACTCAACACATGATAAATCATGGAATAGTAATTTTCGCAACTCATTAATCTATATATATTTTAAAACAAATCTTCCATTTCGCTACCTAAGGTTGACTCATTTAATCACATGTCATAATCATCATTTTTATAACCACAATTATTTCTAACTTTATAAGGTTCAAGGACATGCGATAAGTAACAATTCCTACATTTAAGTTTTCTCCATTGTATTTCACACACACATACATATGTTTTCCTCTAGATTACTAGTCATTGGTATAGAAATGTACAACATTAGTTGGGAGTCTTTCATGGTAATTTTCATGTCCTTGATGATACCATTTAGTTTCTCAATCACTCAATTCATTAAAACTTTTACATAATTTCCTCACTTGATTTATAATTTCAAATAATTATTTCTTCGCTTCTTGTGACGTATACAGAAACTTAAAGGTCGACACCTAATTGAATATGTTATTACTTCCTATTAGACATGTATCCTTTCTTATTTTGGCATCAAGTCTTTAGTTATTAGCTCATTTATAGGGAAAGTAGTAATAGCATGTGTTCTAGATAAAGTTTTAACATCAAGTTCACATTTTGATATGGCCTCATCACAAAGGTTTTATGATTAATTTCTAGAAGTAAGCTTCTTTTGTTTTATATACAATATCTAATTCAATTTTCACCATTCTTAACTTAGTTGTATCTTTCTACACATCCTCGCCTATGACATGAATGATGTTCTATCATTTTCTACTTTAGTCTATTGGTAGAACAAATCCAAGATTTATTAGTTGTTGTATTTCTATTAAATTCACTAGGTCTTTGTTTCCTTTCAAAAGTGTTAGGATAACTTAAAGTTTAACCATTTAATTCAAGCTAAAATATGGTTTTGACCACTTTTAAAAATTGGATTTACTATGTATTGTAAGGCTTTTATCCTTAGTTGATGCCATCATACATTAAATTTTTCTTACCAACCATAAAGTGAATTGTTTGTTGCTTCACAAGATTAACCCTTATACACTTATATGTAAATCAAGATCTTTGGGTAACAGAATAGGACCTAGAAATTCCATGGTCAAGGTGTACAAGATTCTTAGTTCATGCGTGTATTAATACCAATGACTTGTAAACAAGTCCTTAATTTTATTTTGTTAAACAACCTACACCCTAAAGGTTTAGTTTTAATATTTGTTAAGAGTTTAAATCTAACTATATGGTTGTTCAACTTCCTCATAATACATAGTTCAAGGGTTTTCTATTATTCCATTCTTGTTGTCAAATTGATTTAATAAATTTAAGGGTTTAGAGATATAACCTTATTTAACCACAACCTTTACTCACATTAATCCCCTTTAGAGGTTCATATAGTTCCTTCCTTTATCTAGTGATAAATCTTCAAAAGCATAACTTCCTTTCTTTATTTGTACTAAGGTTCTTATAAGAAAATATGTTGTTCCCAAAACAACCATAACTTCAAGAAGTAGCATTACTATTTTATTTTATAAATAATGTTTCTTTAATAATACGCATCATGATATCTTATAACACTATTTATGCACTTTGTAAAAAGACTATGTTTCAAAAATCAATTATACCTTTTTAAGGTTTAAGAGAGTTTGATGCCAAAAGACTAGATTAACGTCATAACCCTTGTTGGCTCGACTAAGTCCTCCACCTCCTTTACTTAAATCAAGGGAACCTATTTTGTCTGATTTTTTTTTTTTTTTAAAGATCAAATGCTTTCAATTAAACATTTATTTGAACCATGGATTTCGTTCAATCTTTGACCATTTGGTACATCACAACTCTAACTAGGTTGGATATTAAATTCTATATTCTCTCTTTCTATACAAGGTAAGTTATCTAGGATTTTCATTACAATATCTTATTCTAGCTAACACAAGGAGGTTTGCACATTTATCTACACACACACAACTCTTAATGCCCAAATTATTCACAGAGTTCCCTACAGTTGCAACCTAGGGCTCTGATACCAAGTGTCATGCCCATAAATTTGCAACATGAAAACCCAAGATTTTTTTTTGAAAACAAGCATTAAGCTAATGAATCTCTCTAAGAGTTAGAGTGTAACACTGCACTACCTATGGGATGCACACCTTAGGGGAGATACCTAAATATATCCCTTACTAATTTTTACCTACCCAAAAGATTAAACCTTATCTCATAGGAGTAGGATGACTATAAGATTGAATCCTAGTTGTGCAAGGGAGCATTTATTTCCCTTCACACCCAAATGATTTTGACCTATACAACAAATATTTCTTTATGACAATAGTGTTATTGCCTAATCATCTTTCAAACATGATAAAGAGTATTATCATTCAAGTAACTACCAATCTTAGCAATTGATGATATCATTGTATGCTCAATAAATTGAAAATTATTATCATTATCAATTTATTGAGCATACAATGATATCATCAATTGTTAAGATTGGTGGTTACTTGAATGATAATACTCTTTATCATGTTTGAAAGATGATTAGGCAATAACACTATTATCATTAAGAAATATTTTTTGTATGAGGTCAAAATGATTTGGGCGTGAAGGGTTCAATAAATGCTCCCTTGCACAACTAGGATTCAATCTTATAGTCATCCTAATCCTATGAGATAAGGTTTAATATTTAGGGTAGGTACATATTAGTAAGGGATATATTTAGGTATCTCCCCTAAGGTGTGCATCCCATAGGTAGTGTAGTGTTACGCTCTAACTCTTAGAAAAATTCATTAGCTTAATTCTTGTTCTAAAAAAAAAATGTTGGGTTTTCATGTTGCAAATTAATGGGCATTACACTTTCTCTAACCTCAAAAAGCATGGAAAGATGCTCTTCACGAGCCTTTGGACTAAGCTTCTTGAACCTTGGTTTTTGGATTTTGATTTTATGGGAAATAATTTGAGGGAACACATGTGAGGTCCAATTGTCCTTATCTATTCTTAATGAGTTCCTTTTATCAAATTTTTTTTATTGATTATGATTTTGAACTAAATGTTTATGCCTTAATTCCTTTTCATTCCACAAGGTCCATTATACGAAAATCAAGGTTTCAATAGCATAGTTTCCTAGGTTGACTTTAGTGAAAAAAATTGATTATTAAACCCAAGCACTTAGAAACCTCTAAGGATGGAATCCCTAGGCTAAGCAAGAGAACATGGATTCGTTAGGGATATTTGTTTCCTCCAAAGAGTTTGAAATTTTGAAGCTTTTGTGAATGTTTGTTTCCCAATTTTTTTTAGATCCAAGCAAAGTGTTGATTTTGAGAACATGTACAATCCCTAGGCTGAAAAGATAATATTTGTTGGGTTCCCACTTGGATAAATCCAGTTGTGCATATTCAGTGCAGATGATTAGATACTTGACCACACTGACTCCCCCTTATAGTGCACTTGCTTCTCGGGTCAATCAAGCATCAGTACCCATGAATCTCCCATGAAATACTTTTCATCTCTACTACAGAGTCACATGTGTACATGGGGTGGCTTCAAAGGCCATGAGCTTTTGCACCAACAAATATATAGGATTTTGGCCTTTTCTAAACAAGGGGTTTTAATGAAGGCATTTAGTTTGTGGGGCACTATCCAATATGATGAGAGACCATTCCTTCCCTTCTCATCGGAATAATCCTCGTGATATTGACCTTTATTCCAATATCCACACTTATATCCCGGGTGGAAGTTGTTTGGATTTTGCATGTTCCCAATTGGGTCGTTCCCTTGAGTGAGTACTTTTTCCCACAAGGTAGACCTGCTAAGATAAAAAAAAAAAGAGCAATCATATCCCATAGTTAAATTGACCTTCGTTGAAACAAAAGGGAGAATACTCACAATATACCACACTCACACTCGCAAGATTGGTTCAATTTTAACCCCAAAAATGAAATGTGGAGGTAATTATCTTACTCAACCTAAAATCACCAAAAGGGATTTTTATTCTCAAGATCATCGTGAGGC
Source organism: Sequoiadendron giganteum (assembly GCA_007115665.2). NCBI lineage: Eukaryota > Viridiplantae > Streptophyta > Pinopsida > Cupressales > Cupressaceae > Sequoiadendron > Sequoiadendron giganteum. Next base: position 642,539,535 of record CM021103.1, on the reverse strand, counting down.
ACGAGAGAAGCACATACGTCCTTTTGATGGTATTACTTTGAGTAAGAAATTACAAAAAAAAAAAAAGACTTGTTCATTTTAAGTCCATAAAGCAAAAATGAATTCTTTTTATAGCACCAAATCAAATGTGGGATTTGCCTTGTTCAATTGTTAAACCTTAAACCAAATCTAGTAAATTGTTCCAAAGTTCTTTTTAAGCCCTTTTTTTGCAAAATTTTAAAAAAATTGTATTGTTCTTTTTATGGCCCAAAAGGAAATTTAGTGTTCCCTAAAACATGAAAGATAACAAATTTCTTAAGAGAGATTGAGAATTCTCTAAGAGTGCTAAACAACACTAAAGTGTTTAAAAACACTTGGTTGAAGATGAGAATGATGTCATAATGTAACCTTCCACCTTGCTTTCCTCCTTGCTCTAACTTGAAAAATGATCAAAAACAAGAGATACAAAGACAACAAACAGGTTAATAGTTCAGAAAGTTGAAAACAAAAATGCACATGTCCAAATAAATTAAATTTGAACTTTTTATTGTCATCCAATGATGCAGTTAGCAAATGCAGTGGAGTTTAGAAACTATAGCGATGAAATATAGAATATTTGATGACTCAGAGTGGCGCTCTGCAGTAGGATAGAGAGCGCAAAGGCAATGCTATTTCAACCCAGTAGCGTAGTTTGGATTTTAGAAACCCGCGACATAGTTTGGAAATTTAAATGTGTAGGCGGGAAGACTCTAGCGGTGGAGTTTGGGGCTTAGAGCGGTGTGATATAGCGCCACTTGACTTATAGTGGTGCAATATGCCACCGCTAAACTGTGAGTGGTGTAATTTCCTGTAGGCACAAAAAATGTAAAAAAAAACACGGATTTTTGGAAAAACTTGATGAATTTCTCCAAATCAGCCCTCCTTCTAGCACCAAAATGTGAACCCCAATCTTAGACTTGCACAAATACAAGAAAAAAACACATTAGTAAGCTCATATGCAAGTGAGAAATAATATTCCTGATGAAATTCATCTACAATACCCAAAATAGGAATAAATGCCGAAAAAAGTATAAAAAGTAATTGAAATCCTATTTAAGCATGTAAACACTCAATCCCATGGGGGAATTAGTGCCAATTATGTGTGGACATTGGCCCTTTCCCAAATCCTTTGTTGCAATGTTGATGAGTGATCCACTTTGATGAAGAGTCAATCAAGCTCCATGATGAAAAATCTGCATAACCTAGCTATGAAACCATGAAAATGATGAACACTTGATATGAAATCAATAAAATTAACTCTCAATGTGAAGAGAGTAAATTTTCTCTAAGTTGTGGATGATAGAATGAGAGGAAGATTCTCTCATTTGTTTATTTCTAAATAGGAAGAAAGAGTGAAATTGAGCAATGTGGGATCATTCAACATCCAATGGCTAAGTGCCACTTGTCAAGATGTGAATGGTTAAAAATTATGCAAGTTTTGATCAAAGTGCCAATAAATGACATTAGGTGGAATTTCTAAATAATGAAATGACTTGTTGGAGAGGGAAGAAAATGGAGTTATGACCACTTAGCTCAAGGCAAAAGGACTTGTAAGGTGAGATGAATGCCTTGTTGGAAGGACCAAGTCCACTTGAATTTGAATTCAAATTTGAAGGAATATTCCCCTTTTATGCCGTGTGAGGGAAATAGGAGATTTAATAAATTAAAGTAATTGATTTATTGTGCAAGTTGCATTCTCTAGAAGATGTGACATAGATTAAGATTAAATTAATCAAAGTCTAATTATTTTAATGAAGAATTTAGGAGATGTGACAATTTAGACTTAAATTTATGTATTGATTTAAATCAAATTGAGAGGAAGGGTTTAATTATGTAACCCCCCACCGTGGAACCCAAGAAGCGTTACACTAAATAACTGAATAATTTTTATTTTATTTATTTTTATTTTTAATTTTCCAACATTTAATATCAATAAGTAATAACAACATAGTATAAACGCTCTAGGGTTCCACAACAATGCTACTAAAGTAAATAATAGACACAACACGTTTTAAACCAAATAAGTCAAACAAGGTAGTCATATACAAATTGCATACATCAATAGTTATGATACAAGTTGTTTACAATACACAGGATTGTGACCAATCTTGCTACTTCAATGAATAATACAATAGAATCACAATAGTGAGTACAATAAAGAATAAGACCACAAGTCGATGTCAACCTCGAACTCGTCCGATGACCAACTCCGTGAACTACGTGCATCCAGGATCCTGCCAAGACAAATCATGACATGAACGAAATCACAAGTAGGGGACCCAATGGAAATTGTGGCACGTTCCTCCCAACCGTGTGGTGCTCGAAAGCCTAACCCACGTGCAAGGAGATAGAACGAGTCCTCAAGATATATAGACAACAAAGAGGATAATGACACAACATAAGGTTGATATACATGAAATCACAAAGACCAGACAATAGATAACCCCCCCCCGAACAATAATTAAGGTTTTCACTCCCTTACCAACTTCTACTAGGTTACCCGTGCAACCCTTTTCAGGTCCAGCCCCTAGCAAAAGACACACCTAATAAGTACAACTCTCAACCTGACAAGACAATAACACCAACTTGTATGCAAGAGAATACTTCTTCCCATACAGACTCAAGATAGTCAAGTACATACCAAGACTTAAACAACACAATACATCACAATACAAGCAAGGAAAATTTTCCATGGACAAACTCAACACCACTCATAAGTATTCAACATGTCTTAAAGTAGAATTCATTAGAACTCTAAATTCACATAACTCATGGAATCACATTTAAATCAATGTGGAAGCAATTCACAAATATCTATTCAGGATCTTAAAAAAAAACAAAACCAACATCATAAGCCTTTAAAAGACGATATAACAACACCACACCTCATTACATGAAGTATATATAAACTCTAAGTAGGAATCTTGTTTAAACATAATTTACAAATTTTCAATTCTTGTCTTCCAATCATACATGACTATTTCAAAACATTTAGTTCATTGAATTTAAAGACAATCAATACCTCCAAATGATGATGATGTTTCTAAATCCACTAAATCCACAATCTTACAAAAGATGATCTTATGAATTTAAAAACTCTATCATCCAATTACATATACATATTTATTACCACAAGTAAAATAATCCTTGATTTTAATATCCTTTCATACAATACCTTATATATTCTATGATCAACATAATAATACAATTCCACCATTCTAGCAAGATACCAATAAATCAAGAATAATGCAATTTAATTTGGGACATAAAAAATAAATAAAAATTGAATCTTTATTAGTGAATCTAATTGTAGATTACTATATTTGGTAATAATCTTTACTCTAATCAAAATTAGTTTTAACATACAAATCCTAATTACAATTCCAGTAAATATAAAGCACTTGTCCAAATTGTATCTAATTAAGATTAAAGTTTCTTTAAATAAAAATAAATAAAAAACTTAATTAGGAACAATTATGACAATCTAATTCCACTCCCTATTCCAATTTTAATTTGAATATAAATTATTCTTTATAAAAAAAATTTAACTTTAAACATAATAATATATTAATATTAGTGATGACAATATAAATTATAAATAACATGAGTAATATAGATTATGAATTTACTAATATTAGCATTAATAATATGCATTAAAATAACCAATCTATATTCTAAACTCAACTACTGTCGAATAGACGCACTACTGTCGAATAGACGCACCATGCATTGCGGGTCACTCTCCTACCGCTATGTCATCAATGAGTCAAGACCGGAATAAACACAGTTGAGTCAAGTTATCTCTAACGACTGAGACATACGAAAGATAAAATTTTGAATGGCATGCAACCACCGCCAAGGGAAGGGAACTAAACCTTACTAAGATTAAGGAATTAAAAATCATGAGGCTTGGGTACAGATACTGTAATACCCCTCCGTTTTGATCTATTCCATGAACTATGTTGTTCCTCTCTATGTTTTAGTTTTGCTTTGTACTTGGACTATGTACTTGATTTCAGTGGATCACTGTTTATCGTGGCGTATTTTGATGTGGTGATATTACATTTGGATATGATTATTATTTCGTGTTTGGAATTAACATATGTGGATATTTAACTTATGATGTTTCATGCTTTCGATTATGCTGCTATGTTAGATGCGTCAGTTAGAACTATTGTATTGGTGAAGAGGACGGTATCGCATCACTCGTTTGCGAGTGCCCTGTGATCTCGTGATTTCCTCTTCACGGTGTGCCTTATTTATGACATATTATTGCATGAGGATATATTCTATTTTTCCAGGTTGATAGGTACAGGACATCGACTCCACCTGGTTCCTCAGGTTCGAGCGTGTCCATTGCCCAACGACAATCAATTGGGAGATAGTAGCTAGGATTTCCGTGTCGAGTCGTCACCCTAGTCGTAGTGTGTTGTCAGTCTTATATAATCCTATTGTTCTATTTTGCTCCTTTGCCTATTTTCGGTATATTTGGGGAGTTAGAATAATATAGGATTGTGATTTAATTATTGAGTAATTTTAAGTTAATTAATTATTATTTAATCTTTAGGTAGATTTAATTATTAATGGATTATGTTATTCATGTTGAAAGGATTAAAATTATTCATTTTGGAAAAAAACATGCAATTTGAATTTGAAACTGGAAAATTAGAAATAAAGATTAAAAGTCAAATTGGAAATTCAAAATTCAAAATTCAACAAAAAATAGATATTTTTCCATTTTGAATTTATGATGGTTGTTGAGGATTTTGGGGAAGGATTTTTGCATTTACTTGATTTTTTCTTCACAAATTTGAATCATGGAGTTTTTTTGAGGAAATTGGAGAAGAGAAGGAAAAGGATTTCTTAATGAAAGAAGGAAATTTTGTTTCTCTAATTGAATTTTATTGATTAAAGAATATTACTTTATTTAATTGAGAAACTGTTTTAAATCAAATTATGGGGGCACGGGCAACGTGTTTTGTTTTAATGCTGCTTGGGAAGGAAACGTCTTTTTGTTAAGTGGCGTAATTAATTCTGTTAGTTTAACGCACTATTTAATGAATGATTAGTTAGGACATGGGTTTAGTGAACCCAAATTAGGATTTGATTCCTATCTTTCCATCGATCTACGTGCATATTATTGGGAAGTGTGGGTCTTCATGTTTAACAAGTCTTCCAATTGGGATTTTGTTTGTGGGTTGTCCTATTGTGCAGTCAACCATAGATGGCCTTGGGTAGTGCGTAACCAGTATGGTTCCCGGTTATCATGAACAGGAGTGTTTGTTGACTATATGTCATGGTTAGGGATGTGATATCCTTGCATAGCACTTGTGTACCTTTGGGTTGTGGAGTTGTTCCATGTGTCGTCTTAGAGGAGTGGCTTATAATAGGGGCCGACACACAAAGTGGTGCCAGGATAACTCGTTGTAAGTTAGTTAATCCAGTGATAACTAAATTAAATGATTAGAGTATCATGTAGCATCAAACATTTAATAAGATAATTATGCCTCGCTCCTTACCACAAGGGCTTGTAAAGACTTGGGTTGAGACGGGAAGGCCTGGAATGGCAAGATCGTTATCTTGTCACCACGAAAGATAACTAATTCCGCATTGGTTTACATGATGGGCCGGAAGTCGTTAGAGGTTACCAGGATAACCCGAGATGGGGGCCGGGACCTAGGAAGACTCACCAGGATAGCCTATGTAACAATGTGATGACACGTCTCCTAGGTCGACAGTATGTTCGCATCAGTGATGCAATTGATTATGTATATCTGGAAGCATTGTAACCCTGTGATTTGATGTTGTTACTGTATTTATTTCAGTATGGTTATGTTAGCCTATGTCTTGACATAGACGAGCTTCTCTAGGGATTCTGGTTACTATCTCCTAGCACGGGGGGTGGACCTTTGGGTTCCACTTGGTTGGGTGGCGTGCACCTTACTCCGTTGGGTTTTCTCCTTGTACATGTGGATGAGACTTCCAGTTGGAGAGCTCATGGTTATTTCAGTTACAGTTATTCTTGTTATCTTTACCCCTCTTGTTATCGAGGTGGAATTTGTAATTGTAACCCTATGTTATTGGACTTGCCTCATTCGGGGAATGAGTGATTGTAACCTTATGGTTTTAATGAATGGATTAATGTAATCGAAAGACTTATCTTATGTTTATTGGTATTGCATCTTACTTGGAATGTATGTGTTAATGTTTTGATTAAATAATTGTCATAGTTTATATTCATGTTTTGTTGAGGTTCTATATAACCTTTGTCTTGTAACCTTAGAGGTTGTTGGCATTAATTAATTAACTTACTTATTATTTATCCTTTTAAAAAAAAAAATTATTCCGTTTAAGTAGTTAAATGCAACTACCTCTAGGGTTGCGTGGCGGGGTGTTACAGATACAAACGACTTATCTAGAGCTATAGAGACGCATCACCACAAAGGTTCCTTCCATGTAATTGATATCCTTTCTCGTGGACTACAAGATGAATTTGTTCCAAAAGGAAAAGCCAATAGAGGAACCGCAAATGCATTCAAAGAGAAATAAATAGTATCACAGCAAAGGCAAACATAGATAGGGAACGATCTTCAAATTCAAAGGAACTTAAAAGATGAATTCATTCCAAAAGGAAAAACTGATAGAGGAGTTGCATGCGCACTCAGACAGGCATAGACTGAATCACAACCAAGGCAAGCATAAATAGGGAATACAAACAATTTGCACGCAAGTACATGGACTCAAAGTGATAGAGAAGATCAACTTAAAACTTAACATGACAAAGACAACTCCACGCAGCTTATGCAAGGTCTTCAACCTAGTGTTGGCTACACACCCAGCCAAAGGATTGGCGAAACAACATATAAATATAACCAACAGCTAATAAAAAGGATGAGGCTCAACAATCAATTGCAAGAAGATTCATGACTAACCAAATAATATTAAACAACGAGTAATACATGATAACATCTGCATGTGATACAAACAAGGAGGATTTTAATACTGTCACCGCTCGACACAAGACTAGGATCAGGAAATGGCATCACTAAAATCACGTTGAACTGGAGATTACAAAATCGATAGTGCTAACAACCCAAAGCCAGGTCGCACTACATGCAAGCAATACAATGAAGATACAACATGAGCAAGAGTATGAAGTGAGTTAAAAGTAGTTGATGATATTCACCTTCCCATATATACTATAACTGAATAATAGCAAGGATGATTCCAACAAATTCCAAAAGAGGTGAACGTGAATCGGCATGCATGACAAGAAGAACATAGGAAAACTGACCCTTTCGAGGTATTAACGATCAAAGGAGATAACAATGAACCAATAAAAAAATCCTCGGCCATATACCAATTGACTAAGAATCAAATATAATTACAGGATCAAGGCAGAAACATAATAAATAAGATTTAGACTGAAAAAGAATAAAAGAAACGATATTATATGATCCCACCAAGACAGATGCATAAGGGAAACCTCATCCAATCCCTTTGCACCATAGTACAAGGGAACAAATTAAAGGAGGTTGAAGACAAGTTTAAGAGATCTGAGATTCACATAAGAAATAGAGACCCATAGGACATGCCTGCATACCTGTTAACGCTTTCCCAAAAAAGAAAATGGCAACGAAGCGTAGTTCTCAGCAATTCAACCCTTAGATTCTTCACAATGTGATCACCATCTCCAAACAACAATTTTTAGCTTCCCCAATCCAAAACCCCAGCAAACAAATTACAGAGAGAATCCATTTTTCCTGTGCAAACAATATTTTCATCCTTTCAAAAATCCATTCCCCCCCATAATGAATAATCTTTGCCATAATATACTCCTTTTCCAATTTTCAAAGCAAACAAAACTTTAACTCCACGTTAAGCATGCAAAGCATGCATCAGTTAATCTTTTTCAACTTTATGATCAAAACAAGATATTTAACAACTTTAGATCTCATCTAACCATTATAATTTTTGATAACATCAAGATGCATAATCAAATCAATTTATAATTAATTAAACTTTTCGAAAACACGATATTTTAATATTTCTCTTAATAATAAAGAATAGCTTTTCCAAATTTAAATATTTCATTAAATCAATAGCAACATTATTATTTTAATTAAAACATTAAAATAATCTAAATTAACATAATAAATGCATTACAGACTCCAACGTTAACAAACGACTGCAAGCATGAGACGAACATGTGACATAACAGGAGGGTGACGACAAATACTCCTTTTCAGAACGATGGCTAAGGATAGAGGACAAGTCTATCTCCCATCGATAATTCCATTGGGTCATGGCATGCTCAGACCTGACAAGTAGGTGGAGTCGATGCCTGTACCTGCAAGCTGCATAACACTATATGATTACTCAAACATGTAAAATATGAAAGCATAACGTGAAGAAGAGTCATGACATAGCATGGCACTCACTGATGAGTACTGCTAAATCATCTTCTTCACCGACTAATGTAAACATCTAACTAATATACATCATCAAGAATAAAACATAACAACATAGATAATCGTCATTAAATGTCATCTCATAAAGGTCAACATCACATCAAATAATAAACATCTTAATCTAACATACGAGCAAAACAGAGGAGTGTTACAAATTAAATAAATATTTTGATTTATTTAACTAAAGGGGATAATGTTAGATTAAATCAAATAAGGTTTATATTATTTAGTTTAATAAAAAGTCTTTAGGTATTTAATCAAATAAGATGAATTATTTAATTAAAGAGCGATTGAAGATTAATTTAATTACATTGATTAATTTAACCATCAGGGGAGAAAGATCTAACTAAATAAATAATTATTTATTTAATTAAGAGATGAAAAATTATGATGAGTTGAGAGTATGATTTAGGATGAAGCGATGTTAGTAATCAAGATCAAGTGTGTTGGTCAATTTTCCATGTCTATATTCATATAATGACTTCTCTCCTTAATGAGTACTTTTTTTCTAATATGGATTGGATTTAACTTAATACATATTGAATGCTTTTAAATGCTAAAACATGGTAATAAATTCACAAATGTGCACCAAGTTGGCTAATAAAAACTAGTGATATAGGTGGGAGTTAGCAAAATTTATTTTTTGGGTCAATTCCTAATAGCGTGGGGGGAAATCTACTCAAGACTAGATTAACTCGAAATAGGGAAATGTAAATATCAAGGTGGAGAATTGTATGAGAATAGATGCAATGATAGTAACAATAAATTCCCAAAAACATGGTAAATACATAATAATAGATGCAAATAGAAATAGAATGTGTGGAAATACATGTAAATGGGGATGGATGATGGATTGGAGAGTAAACCCAATTTTACATAAGAATGAATCATTTGTCAATATATAATTGTATTAATTCATTCCATAAGAATAACCCAAGAATAGCTCGAGACTTAATTCTTATAAATTTCATTAGAAGACTTAAATACTAACTTAGTATATACAAAAATAACATTTATTTTTTTTACACACACAATTTGAATTATCACATAATAATTATTTTGTATCACTTGTAAATAATAACTTTTATTAATTTATTATTCAAATTTAATTAAATATTAATTATCTATTTTAAAAAACAACCAACTATTTAATCATTTTATAACTAAAAGATATTATTTTAATTATTTTCATAATTAGACCAAGAGGTAACACTATAATGGCAATATGCCTATAGCACCCATACTACCCCACCACATTGTGAAAGAAAAACACAAAAGTCAAAAAAATTGAAAACATTAAAAAATTGAAAATTTCTTGAAAATTATTTTCCAAATATCAAATAAAGATAAGACATAAATTATAATGGATTATTATATTTTAATCTTATTTCATCTTATGATATTATTAAGATATGGTTTAAATTATTTACATCTTATTATAATATTGTACCATTAATATTTTAATTACATAATATTATATAATGATATTAATATTCTATTAGATAATCTATTGGTAAGTTATATATTATCTTAATTATAAATTTATCTAATTTATTAAAAACACATTGATACCTATAAACTCAATAAACTTATTAAATTGTAAATTCAGAAAAAAAAAAGACTATGAAGGGAAAGTTTCCAAATTCATCTTTTAATAATAAAGCAAGCAACAAGTTTCAAAAATTCAAATTTTAAAAATAATGGAAGTTTCATGTTTTAAAAGTAAAGCATGCAACAAGTTTCTAAAATAAAGAGGCCACTTTCCTAAATATTTCACACAAGTGGATAAGGAATCTAGTTTGTAGAAAACAACAATTATTTTAAACGGGATACCATAAGAAGAATTTAAAAGAATTTGACATATGTAACACAAAAAACAATTTCAATTTATAGACAATAGAATTTGTAGCACTTAATCTTATCAACTCAAATTTCATGAAAGAAATTTTACATTTCAATTTATGAACATAATTTGTTGCACTTAATCTTATCAACTCAAATTTCAAAAAAGAAAGTTTCCAATATATTGATGGAAAGGAAAATATTTCCTTAATCAAATCACACTCATAATATATAAATATCACATTCATGACATATAATTTATAATTTCAAAACAGATGGCAAGTAAGGGGATTATGATGGCCTCTTCAGTGTTTGCTTGCATTTTTATTGTTCTAATCTTTCTTTCACCAACTACAATGTTGTCTTCAGCTACAGTCCTGGGTAAGATTTATTCACACTATTTTATATTAAGTTTTGGTTTCTTTAATTTAATTGAATTTATTAATTTTTATTTATAAAGATTGTTTATAAACCTTTAATTATGTCATTCTATAATGACAACATAATATATAGGTGGTCAATAAATCCGTGAAAGAAAAATAAGAAATCTATATTCTATTTTCATGTGTAGTGAGTTTTTGTCGATTTTTCTGATTGTTTAAAAGAACAATATCACAACTTTCTATTTTCATTATTAAACTACAATTATTTTTATTTTTTTCCCATCTAAAAAATCATACAATAATTTTTTATTATTTTTAAATTTGCTAATTAGAAAATAACTCGTTCATATCTTTCAACTATTTTATATATATTTTATGATATATTTTTTTTCTCTAATATGAGATTCCTAATTGAAATGCAGGCTCTTCAGTCACTTTTCCACAATGTGGAAGTTGCGAGCAAGCATGCCATGATTGTGAGAAAGGAAAATGTGAAAGTTTATGCAAATCTCCTCATCAGTGTCAGTATATGGGCGATGATAACTGGGATTGTTGCACTAACTGCACAAGATCTTAAACATTTCTATTCTACCCAATCATTCGTTGTTACCTGACATTAGAGAATAAGAGAGTGAGGGGATGTTATCTAAAGACTTTTTAATAAATAATTAATGAATTTACTATAGTTCCATTTTCTAATTTTTTTGAATTGGAAATTGTATTTGATATTAGAGTAGAAGGAAATAACAATAAAATTTAAGTTTTATTTCTTGTTTGAAAGTGAATATTTATATTGTATGGTGAAAAGTGTTTTTGTCTATTTCATTATTCAGAGGTAACTTTTTTAGTCTATTTCAATTGGCTAAAGTGTTCTCTTGCAGATAAGAGGTCACGAGGTCTAGTCTCCCTCAAAACTTGTGGTACTACAACGCATATTGTGCTAGTGCCACAGACGTAATTTATAGGGGGGATATTCGGTTCCTATAGTCTAAATTTTTAATGGAAGTAGCTTGATGAATTTCAAGTTAATTCTTCATTTTTCTTTGGTTTGGAACACATAAATGATGTAATTCATTTTATGTTAGAAAGTGGATTTATATAATTGCAAATGAAAAAGTATATATTCATTGAAATGGAATATGATATTATAAATAGACTATCTTGTTTAAACTGTTTTGTTTATTTGGTAATTGCTATTATAAAATGGTAGTAATATATAATAATTTTTCTAAGAATCTTCACCCAATTTTGTTTGTTATGAAAATTATCAATTTATCAATAATTTCTTTATTGAATATAAATGTGTTTTAGTTAATTCATTTGACTTGTGTTTCCATATTTTATCTAGAGAGTTTAATATCTCGAACAATGGTCAATTGATGGGTCTACTAGAACATTTTTAAAAATCTCCAGTATTTAAAACTGATTTTAGTTGTATGTTAAACATTATCTTTTTATTGCATAGCCAAACTCAATTGACCTTTACAAATATGTGTTGTAGTGGTCATAATTATTTTTTATTTTTTATAATGTGGGTGAGTTACAAATTGGTCGATCATTATTTTACTTATTAGCTTGTTGCTGGTATATATCTTATAGTGTTGGTACACCTTGAGATTTTATTACCTTAAGACATTATTTTGAACATTTTATTATTGAAACTAATAAAAAAATTATACTTAAATTTTAGAGACATCTTATGAGAGTTTCATGTGGATGTCTAAAAGTACTTTTTAAAGTTTTTTTTAATATTAAATTCATATATTTATTTTAATTTACATTTTATATATATTACTGTAACTTTAATAATTAATTGTAACTAAAATTTAACCATTTTTTAATCTTACTTGTTTAGGATATGTGAATTTAACTTAAGTATTGTTAGGTTGTCTTAATTTGAAAATAGTATTAAATTAAAATTTAATGTCTTTCAAACATAATAAAAATTGAAAAAATACGTTTGTACAACCTCTAATTTTTATGAATGGTATATATGAAAGAAGGGAGGTGGCATGAACCCAATTGGGTGTAGTCTTTCCTTACCACTAACTTAGAGGTAGATTGACTCTTGTTTTAGATGTCATTTCTATCCAATTTGTTCCCTTAGTTTTGTATATATTTTTGAAGTAAAAATAAATAAAGTAGGGCATAAAATTAATATTTTATTTAATTTTTTATGTTGGGTTTAATTGTGAATATTTTCAAGTGTTAATTTTATATCACTATTTTTGTAGCATTTTAATGTGAGATAAGATTATGAGATTTGAATTCTAAATAGAATATTTTTTTGGTTTGATTTGTAAATTTTGAAACCAAATAATAATAAAATCTTAGATTACAAATAATTTTATTGATTTGCTTCCATTGATGTTTTTCATTGTAAATTGTAACTATTAATTTACTATTCTAAAATTTTAATATAAGAATTTTTATCCTTTGTTGTATTTTATTTATTAGTATTTTGCATTTTGTTATTATTGATTATTGATTTAGTAATGTGATCATAATAATCAATTAATATTTATTACATTTTAGAAATTGAATAAAATTATGATAATCATATCTTTCAAATTGATGATCTACTATAAAAAATACAAGAGGCTACATTATGGATGTGTCAAAGAGATCATGTTAGACCCACAATTGGGTAGGTACATATATAATTCCATCATAATCACTATAAAATTTTACCAATTAGTTGTCACACATTATTTTAAGTATCAATTCAATGCTATATAATCAAACGAGTAGGAAATATCTTAAATACATATTAATATGTGTTACCCCAATTTCTATCACACTCCAAAATCCTTGCCTACTCCTCCAATTTTTTCTTAAGTTAAGAATTTTTTGGTCTTTCCCTTAGTTTTTGAAACTTTGTTGGGTTCCTACAAGGTTGTTGCAACCTCTTTATAGCCTGTTATCTTAAGGAAAGGTTTCAAGTTGGTGATTTTGATCAAGTTTTGAAAGAAATGCTAGAGTTTGATGAGGTTTTCACAAATTCATTGAGTTTTGATTGAATGGAGGAAAAGATAAAAGATGAAGGTAAACTAGTTTTGTTTCAAGACTTTTATAGGGTTTCAAAACCTTTGTCAGTCCAGGGTTTTGAAAACCTATCTATTTCCCAATGGTATTTTTTTGTGAATGACCTTTCTCAAATAAATTATAAATGTTTGACATGAATTTTAAAATGAGTTCACAAAGTAGTAAATATGAAGATTTTTGCTAGAGTTCGACAAGGTTCTTAAAACCTTGTTGAGACTCGATATTGCTCCTAGAGTGATATCAGGAGCTTCTAAGTGGATGCATAATTGATTTTAATTTTTCACTTTTGTATTAAAATTTGAGACCTCTATTGCACAAAAAATAATTTTCTAAATGGACTACCAATTGACCTTATGTTTACTGCACAAATTTATTCAAAAAATAGACCAAAAATTTCCCTAATTTAACACTAATTGAACCCTAACTCTTATCTTAACTATTAACCTAATTAAACCTTAACCTTAATTAAACCCTAACCATAATTAAAATCAAACCCTAATTCAAGTTAAACCCTAATTTAATATAAACCCTAAACTTAAGCCTAAATGAACCCTAATTGTAATTAAATATTAATCCTAACCTTAGTTAAACCATACCCCTAATTGAATATAAACCCTAACTGTATCCCTAATTAATTCCTAATTGAATCTTAACCCTTAAAATAATTGTAACCCTAACCCTAATCCTAAATGAATTCTAACTCCAATCCTATGCCTTACCCTAACCCTAAAATTAAGTTGCGTGGGCATGATGATATTTTATGTTCAAGTATCTTTTTCATAGTTTGGCATATGTTGATGATACACATTATGCAATCTATATTGATAAAATAGACCCACATTTTAATGATAAATTTATGTGACTGGCCTTCTTTAATACAAAATGGTATTATTTATGATGATAGTTCTCTTACATGTCTATTTTTTATAAAAAATATCAATTGGCATGTCTAGTAATTTACTATAAGCTAGTTTAAATAAACATGTTTTTCATTTATTAAAATTGATAATTGAATATATGGTAAATAAAGATCTTGAATTTGTGACCTGTCATAAAAAAAGTTATCCAATTTTTTTGAAATTGAGTATTCTTTAATTGAGAAAGTACTAAAGAATTAAATTGAACATGGCTCTTTATAGGATTGGATTTTCCATTGAGAAATAATCCTTTTGAAATCCATTTCATAGTAGTGGCATTGAACCATTCATTATTTGAGGAAGCTTTTTACCAAAAAAATATAAGAAATTAGTTTTTAATATAGCTTCTTCCCATCTTCTATCAACCCCGTGTTGATGATTTTCCAAGATGCTAAGTTCTAATATGATTGAGTCAATGCCATAGTATTCTTATGATGAGAATTTAATATTAAGAAAGAAATGGGATGTAGCATTTTGGGATTGTTAGAATTTTAGAAAAAGTGGATGGGAAAGTAGCTTGAAAGGATGTTTCAAAAACAACATGCATTGATCTATTAAAAATGAATGACAACAAAGGAAAGTATTTTTTGAATTGAATAAGCTCAATTTTAATTTGTTAATGATCCTAACATTTACAACTTGAATATATGAATTAGTGTAAAAGAGAATCCACCATAAATTGAGATCTTCATAAACAAATAAATTGAATCTATTGAGATTTTTTCAATAAGCCATCTGTAAAGAGAAGAACTCTCATGATTATTGAAAGAATAAATGTTGAATATACCTAGAGATGTAACCCTCCATGCTAAAAAATAACCACCAAACATTTAAGCACAAAATTGAGGATCACACTCCCACTAAATATTTATTTTATCCTTTTAAGGTTGTCATGCCCATAAATTTGCAATATGAAAACCCAACATTTTTTTTAAACAAGCATTAAGCTAATGAATCACTCTAAGAGTTAGAGCATAACACTACACTATTTATGGGATGCACACCTTAGGGGAGATATTTAAATGTATCCCTTACTAATTTGTACCTACCCAAAAGATTAAACCTTATCTCATAGGAGTAGGATGACTATAAGATTGAATCCTAGTTGTGCAAGGGAGCATTTATTTCCCTTCAAGCCCAAATCATTACTACTTTAATCAACAAATATTTCTTAATGATAATAGTATTATCAACTAGTCAAACCCTTGGATTTTAATAATGTTATTGGTATTTTCTTGACGCTTACGCATAGCTAACAATGTTGCTATTTAACCGATAAACTAATAATAATAAAATTTATTATTTCCGATCACACAAACATTAACATAAGAAAGTATCTTCATATATTTACTTATTAATTCATTCTTAATAATATTACCATTAATAAATCATCCCATAATTTCAAGGATGGTGATATTAAGCATTAATCCTTACTCAAATTTTAAAGGGTGGAAATAATACTTATGTTTATACATTGTCAACTTATATTACATCCCATCATGGAGCAACTGTTTATTTTTCATTTAAATAAATAGCTAAATTTTGGTAAGGGTCAAATACTTAATCTTATTCATCCAAATTTAAAGGAATTCATTTATTCACTTAACTAGCTTAAATTTTGTACTTTTATAAATATTTCAAAACAAACTTTTAAGTCACAACTTGTATAAGGGAACTTAATTACATAAGCCCCCAACCATGGCTCCATCTCAAGATTAAATAAGATTAGTTAAAATAATCAGTAATTATAGTTAATTGAATGTGCACTCAATCTCCACCATTGAGTGAAATTCAATTTCAACCATTAGATGTTAGGGAAGCTAGATCAAACCCTAACTCATAAGAATGATCTTATAAACTCATTGTGGATGCTAAAATCTACAAATGGTTAGCATAATTCTAACATCCTCATAGAATAACATGACATTCTTAAAAAAAAATGATAAAACCAAATCAAACATGTAAAGAAGACATTAAATATATCGATTCTATGGTGGATTGGTGCTCTTTGAATATGTGAAAGATCCCTTTTCCAATCCTTGCTAAAACAAATAAGATAGACAATGAGATGCTCTTGAACTCAAGTTGCCTATAGTGGAGATGCTTTCAAATATGGATGTTGAAATGGGAGAAAATGCATTGCATTTATAGGAGAAGTTGAGAGAGGAGAAAGAAAGATTAGGCAATGTCGGACTAAATCCCATCCAATAGGAGAGAGCCACTTGTCACCATGGGATTGGCATATGCCTATGCAAAATTTTGGCCAATGTGCCCATTCAAATTTGAAAATGGCAATAAATGAATAAGGTTGAGGGTTTTTGGGGGGAATTGTGTTTGTCCAAAAAAGTCAAACATGAGAGTTAATGAGGGCATATTCCTTGGGAATATGCCATTGTGATGGAAAGTAGGTGTTTTAATAAATCAATTTAAATGATTTATTGTGCAAGTGGATGAATCTAGAGGATTCATGTAATTAGGATTAAACTAATCATGATTTGATTAATCTAACAAGAGTTTAGGTGATATGACATTTGATTTAAATTTTTGTATTTATTTTAAATCAAATGAGAGGAAATATATATGAGTTATTTAATTAGATTTAATTAAATCAAGACTTTAGGAGGTTTAATTAATTAATTTGATTTAATTAATTAAGAGGAAAGAATGATCGAATGTGATGTTTAATTAGCAATGTTAATTTCATATGTCTACATTTTGCCCCTCTTTGAGGCAATGTACTTGTTGCATTGGTTCAAAGAATGATGCCACTGACATCGAAATTTAAATTTTATTTTATTTTTCGGATGCCCCAGTGAAAAGGAAGTACGTTAGTACATTGCCCCTTCGAGAGATCGAGCGAAAAGTTGATTTGAGGTCGATCTCACGATAAAGAGGTTCAAAATGGATGTATGGATGGTTAGACTATATGATCTATATGATAATGATGATGGAAATGAAATGTTTGGAAGATGCTTAGAATATCAAATTTATATTATCCTAAACAACTTAAACGATTATGAAAATGAGATGTGATGGATGCAGGGTGGATGATGTTGTGTTATGATGATATGATGTGATTATGCAGGATGCAAGATGGATGCAAGATTGATGCATTGTTAGCGCGAAAGAGGATAGAAGAATGAGAGGGATCAACCCTTGAATCCAAGAAGATGTAGAACTCCAACAACTCCACTAGTCGTCGAGACTTTATTGGATATGATGATGAATGATGATGATGTATTGCTTATCCAAGGATGGGAAAAGAGCATATCTTTCTTTATGTTTGATAACACACATAGGTGCGATGCATCAAGGTATTAAGAACTAGGATGGTGTGGCACCTAGTGTGATGGACTTTGACTCGTCAAACAAAGAGGAGTACTCTTGTTCACACTTGACAAACATAACCTTATTCAAAATGCAGTTCAGATATTCCAGACATCTCGGGCCAAGACATAAAAAGGAAAGCCTTCTTATGTGGTCAACAAGATATCTAAAACATCCTTCCTACAAACAAAATAAAGTATGCATGACGAAGTTATTTTACAAGAATATCTAACAAGCACAACAGATAAAAAGATAATGATCATTGCCCCATTCCTTTCTCTCTAAACCTGATTTTCTTAGGCATCATGGAGAGGTCCTTGGAATGAGTGCAAAATAAGATAATTCAAAAAGATGAAATAAAGTAAACAAACAAGCTAATGTTCTTCATACCGCTAGCCAGGACTAACTATTATGGGGTACCTGATGCTTATGTCCATCGCAGGAAAGCTTCATCCTAGGACATGTTGTGGTCAGGGTTTTGGTGAGACTGATTGGGTGATAAGCTATTGATACTTCGAGTTGACCAACTTGCTTGCTTACTTATCTAGACTTGAGACTTTGACGATTAAGCATTTACTTTGGAACTTGCTAAAATTGTTTCTGACTGAATCACCAAAGGGTGAAAGTGATGATTGTTTTATTATGAGTGATGAAAATCATGGGTGAAAGCGAGATGAAATGGATGCACCATTTTGGTTTTTTTTTTTCAAATGTTTTGAGGCTGTTTTTTGAAATTTTGAGATGTTTTATAATTTTTTTTGGTATTTTCAAGATTTATGATGAAAAAAATAACTTAAAGACCTATCTTAGGGGTCTCGGGAGCTGATCCATAGATTAGCCTTGCCTACGTTATACACATAGAGACCACGTAGTTCGACTAACGACAAACTTGACTTAATGAAAAGATAGATGGGAAAACGGATTGCCAATGCGACAGACGCCTAAGGATTGACCTAAATGTAAAATAGATGGGAAAACGGATTTCCAATGCAACTTACACCTAAGGACTGACCCTAACTATAAAATAGATGTGCAAACGGATGGCCAATGCGACGAATGCCTAAGGACTGACCCTAACTGTAAAATAGATGGGCAAACGGATTGCCAATGCGACAGACACCTAAGGAGTGACCCCAACTGTCTCGGGGGATGATCAAAGATCAACCTTTCCTACGTTTGAGCTCAGAGACGATGTAGTTCGACAAGATGACTATTTTTTATTTTTTGGATTTTTGAATAATTTTGATGTTTTTGGATTTTTGATGAATTTTTGACGATTTGGATATGGATATGATATGATATCAGTGCTGTGTTTTGAGATTTTGTTGAAAACAAAAGTTAATGTTGATCAATTGGATTGATGGATTGATTATTTTGACTAAGTGTGTTAATTCAAACAAAAGTTATAATGCACTTGTAAACTTTAGGAAGTTGTGTTATCCTAGAGTAAACTCATACAAGAGGGTAGTTTGACAAAGTGTGTTAAGTCAAACGAGGTGATTATGGATTTGATAATTTGGCTAAGTTTGTTAAGCCAAACAAAGATGATAACGAATTTGTAAACCCAAGGAAGTTGTGTTATCCTAGAGTAAACTCGTTCACAAGATGATAGTTTGACTAAGTGTGTTAAGTCAAACAAGGTAATAATTGATTGGATTTGATTGATCAAGATTGATGAAGCTTGATTTGGAACAAAATTGTTTTGATGATTTGATGTGACGCTAACGTGCAAGTTATATGTGACTGATATTGATTGTTTGGGTTGCTGTTCGATGAAAGATAAAGCTTGGTAAGGAATGTCTTCCTATCAAAATATGCCATGGGCTAGTGATTTAGATTCATGTTCACAAATGCTTTGACCAATTTGATTTTACGTTTTCCAATGTTCGGATCACTTCATAAGTGTGAGGATATAGATCAAGATTTATTCACAAAGCAAGATGTAATTATCTGCCCCCAATGTCTAGCAATGCAAGGAATGTCATGGGTGGATTCTTGGACGAATGGATATGAATTATCTTGCGATAAGATAAGGGTGCTCAAAATAGAGGATTCTGATTTGTATAATGCCTCAAGGCTCAGATAACTTTGGGTAGGATGGGATCAATGAAAATGACCCATGTCAAGATGTTTACCACAAACAAGTGTAAAGTAAGCACCAAACCTTCATCAAGATCAAGATAAGGTAGATAGATGGTAATGGGTTGGATACATTGTTCGTGGATGGACGGATGATTTGCTCGAATGCTGGATTTATTATGGGTGTGAAAAGATGCTCTCTCTTGAACTGGCACAAGTAGATGCTCGATTCTACACATGACGCATGTTTGCCATTTTTTCATAATGGTACCTGTCCAAAGCGCCACCGAAGCGGTTTTCGCTAGAGGACGATTTTTCTTTACTATTTTCAATCTTTTTTTTTTTGGATTTTTATAATTTTTGATTTTTTTTGTTTTTTCTGAGAGATTTTAAGGTGATGCAAAACCACCTGGTATTGCTGATGCTAATGTTTCTATCATAATATGCCATTGGTATCCTGCTTGAAGAAGTTGCTTTGCCAAGATACATGCACTTGAATGCAACTTTTGAGATCCCTGATCTGCTTTGCTGATACCGGAGTTAACTTTGTCTCTATGCGCACATCGCAATAGAGTGCCTTTTGAATCCTTATGATGAAGGGTGGTTACCAACACATGGTCAATGTAAGAATTGGATATCATGCATGGAGGTTTCGATGGAGTGTGTTTAGGAGTAAAAGATGGATTAGTCGATAGTTTGGAACCTTTGACTCTCCAAACTTGGGAAGATGAGCAATGATGGGTGGATACCGAAGTGTGCATGAAATTAGGACCAATTGCTTGATACACTTTGTATGTTGCTTGAGAAGCCTTCTTTTTCCTTTGTGGACATCTTTGATGGATACTTTTCCCTTTTTTATTTTTCCCCATAGTTTCTTTGACTGTTGGATTTTGATAGGGATAATATTTCTTTGTATATTTTGGTATCCACGTGTATTTGACTTGTCCATTTTGCTTCTCAGCTTCTTTCTCTTTGATGACATTCTTCGTGATTTGATTCGAATATTTCTTTTGTTGTTGGTCCCAATTTGTGGATGAGGTGATAGGTGGATGAAGATTCGTGACATGGTGGGTTGTAGTATTGGCATTAGTTTCATCATAAGGATCCTTTGTGCTCCCTATGTTGACGTTTTCTTGAGACGAAGTTGCCCCCAGTTTTGTGGAAGTATTACTGAATTGTTGAGATCCCTTGATTTTCAAATAACCAAGGCCTTGATGCTTAGGATTGCCAATAATCTGCACTGGTTCTAGGATACCCTATCCATGTAGGCCTAGTCCTCTTCCTTGATAATTCATCTGTTGAAACATTTTATTTGTAATAAGATATGATTTACCTTGGAAACAAGGTGCTAATCCTTATGTGCTCTATCATAGATCTTCAAAGGTGCTAACTTCTTCATTGATAAGATATCTTGCTCTAAGAAAGGTAAGTGATAGGATCCTCTGCATGTGGGATGACTTCCTGATTGATATCTTTATCTTGATCTTGTGAGATATCAGATTCTAATGCTTCTTCAAGAAGTTTATATGATTCATTTTCCTTGTAAAATTCTTCCTCATGATTCATTCTTGATATGCCTTCACATGATGTTTCTGATTCACTTCCTCTGTAGAAGCCTTCTTCATGATCTATTTCTGCTAGGTCTTTGGATTTCTCTATATCTTGACCATGTGTACAAATTTTAAGATTAGGAGACTCTTGTTTCTTGGTAAGAGTATGAGACTCTTGTTTTGAATGAAGATCATCTACGTGTCCATCCAAAGAAATCATCTCATGGGTAGATGGACGAGTGTGTTCTATATGGATACAATCATCATTTGTGACATCTTGTATAGATAAAAGAATGCCCATTAGATCATTATAGTATCTTGGAGATACGAATTCTTGATCTTGAGTGATTTTAGAACTATTTTCAACATGATTTGGATCAAGTTCTTGACATGGGTCAATTTCAAAGGATGGATTGCTTATAGTGGGTTCTTGGACATCGTCATTAGGAAGTGGCTCAATATTCTCTTGAGTTTTGAGTGGATTTGGATCAAATTTTGAGCTAGGGATTCCTTCAATATATGTAACCATGAGGTCAAAGGATGTCAATATGTTTTGGGAAGGAACATTGCTAGACCTTGGCGATATATTTTGATCATGATTTGGAATATGTTCTTGAGATATGTCCTCTAACTCATAAGGTGATGTAGAGACTTTTCGATATGATCATTGGTCGATGGATCATAGATTATGTCAATGGGATCAAATAATTGTAACACATCTTGAAATAGATCACTAAAAAGTGGCTCTTGATGAATGTTGAGTTGATCACTGGATGGGGTAGAAGCATCTTCAATATTTTGAACATTGTTTTCAACGATTTTGGAATAGAGATTACCAATGTCTTCAACCATAGGATCAAGTGACATTGACATTTCTTGAATTTGATCATTTTTGGGTATTTTTGGTGGATTTTGATCGTGATTGAAAAGTAGCTCTTGGTGTATGTTGATTTGATCATTGGTCGAGGTGGAAACATCTTCAAGGTGCTTATTGATAGATTGATCTTGATTTTTTATTTCAACAATTATGGTCGGAATCTATTGCAAGCTTTGTTGGGCAATTAATGTCTGTGTTTGCTGTTGAGCCAACAATGCTTATTGTTGGTCGTGTTGTTGTTGTTGTGCAAACAATGCTTGTTATTGGTCATATTGTTGTTGTAATTGGTAGTCTTGCAAGGCTTGTTGACACGCTTCTTGTTGTGCTTGCAATTGAACTTGGTATTGTTCTTGCGCTTGCGCTTGGTGAGCTTGGAATTGCGCTCGTGCTTGAGTGTGTGCTTGTTGGATTGCTTGTGCCATCTGAGCAATATGTGTGGCTTGTTGGTTTTGGAGCACCTTTTTGCGGGAAGCTTCTTGAGCGGCTTACAACATGATGGAGAATGAATTGGTTGTGCTATGTTTTGGCAGTGGTGGTGGTGGTGGTGGTGGGTTGGGGATGGTGTTGATTGTTGGGATTTCTTGGATGGTTGTCACCTACTGTTGCGATACCGATGGAAAAATGGGATGATTTGGTATGATGTTTTGATTCAGCATTATAGGTTGACTTTGAACATTTTTGTGGTTGAGAATCATATTGCCTTGATTTAGGTAACTTTGATTTTGCATGGTGCTACCTTGACTTGAATCAACATATGGAGTTGCCAATATATTGCTAGGATTTTGAACAACATTAGGGGGATTTGCAAGCATATCTATCCCAAAGTTCACCAAGTGTGGACTAGAAATGTTCATTTTCAACGAACTTGTATTTGGCATGTATGGATTTAGTGGGATAATGTTGTTTGGAAAACTCATGCATTGAGTGTTTGGTTGATAGATTTGCAGATTTGGACTTGGATTTAAATCTATCATTGGGAAAGGTTTTCCAAACTTTAGATTGGGCATACTCACATTCGTATCATTGAAGTTTGGAGGAGATAATGATGGCATGTTTTAATTGCATAAATGTGAGTTTCGATAATCAATTGGCATTGTGAGACTTGGATAGTTCAGTTGACTCGAATTGCTCATGGTGGATGGATCAAGTTTATATTCCATGTCCCTCTTGTGTTGAGATCGAGTTTGAACCATAAAATGAAGATCAATTTTCAAGAATGTAAGAGATGAACCTCTAATCCTTTAGATCGGTCTAAACCTTAGGTTTGAAGAAGCGAAGACCTAGGATATTTGGAGGATCAAAGTGATGATGAGGATGAGATAAATGAAAGATGAGTGATATGGATGAATGGAACTCTTAAATAAACTTTGAAGTAAATGCTAAACTTTTTAGGACATTGATTGATCGTGATTGGATTGATAGTTTGACTAAATATGTTAAGTCAAACAAAATGTGATAAATGCACTTGTAAACCCTAGGAAGTTGTGTTATCCTAGAGTGGACTTGTACATAAGAGGACGGTTTGACTAAGTGTGTTAAGTCAAATGAGGTGATGATTTGATAACTTGGCTAAGTGTGTTAAGCCAAACAAGATGAACTCGTAAACCCTAGTAAGTTGCGTTATCCTAGAGAAACTCATGTATAAGATGATGATTTGACTAGGTGTGTTAAGTCAAAAAAAGTGGTTTGATTTCACCTAGAATTTTAGCATAAAAGATGTTTACAAAGTTTCCAAGAGTTGTTGGTGAGGTGATTTTTTGACTGATTTTGATGGTTGAGAGATGGATGAAAGTGATTGAATTTGATCCTAGACTTGACCTAGATAACAGCTCTTCTTACAAGACCTCAATGTTGAAGAACACGCTATACTTCCTATGGGAGGAAAGCAAACCTTTCAAAAAGTTTGAGATTCTATTGATAATAGAATGCATACAACTCTAGATTATTTCTTGAAGCTTTTTTTGTAAAAGTTGTAAACCAATTATTTTAGAAAACACGTGTGTAATCCATTTTGTCTTTTTATCTTGGCTTAATGAATTTTTTCTACCAAAAACACTTGCTTGCTTATGTTTCAAACTATATGTCTAATGTCCCACTTTATTTCTCATCCCACAAGGTCCATTATGTGGAAATCAAGGAAAATAGGGCAAAATTTTCCTATGTTTAACCCTATTGAAAACAAATGACAATAGAATCCAAGCACTTAGAAACCTCTAAGGATATGATCCCTAGGGAAAGAAAGAGTGCCTAACTTCGTCAAAGGTATTTTTTTCCTACAAGGGGTTTGAAATTCAAAATTCTTTGTGAATGTAAGTTTTGAAAATGTTTTTGAGAACCAAGCAATGTGTTTTCCACTTCCAAGCACTTTTTACAACCCTTGAATGATGAGACAATATTTTGTTGGGTTCCCACTTGGACGAATCCAGCTGCGCATATTTTGTGTGAATGGCTAAATGCTTGACCACATTGGCTCCCCTCCACGCCACACACTTCTCGAGTCAGCCAAGCATTAGTACCCATGAATATCCCATGGTATACTTTCCATCTCTACAAAAGAACCACATGTATAACGTGGGGTGGCTTCAAAGGACATGACCTTTTGCACCAACAAAATAGACAAGGATTTGGCCTCTTTCTAAACAAATGGTTTTAATTCAGGCATTTCGTTCGTGGGGGATTATCCAACATCAGTGAGAGTCCATTTTTGTCCATCTTGTTGGAATAATCCTTGTGATTCTTGAACTTTCCTCAATAATCCACACTTATATACCGGTTGGAAGTCGCTTGGCTTTAGCGTGTTCCCAGTTTGGCCGTTCCCTTGGGTGAGTATTTTTTCCCACAAGGCAGGCCTTCTAAAGGTGTACAATAGCGAGTAAGTGCATTTGTAGTTCGATCATCTTTGTTTGCATGAACAAAGAGAGAACACTTGCAATGCCCTTTTTCTCACACTAGACAAGTTTTCTTTAGTTTTAAGTTCCCAAATCGAAGTGTGAAGGAAATATTTTTGACAACTTAATATCACCAAAATGCTTTTGATTCTCAAGATCACTGTGAAGCGTGAGAGAAGCACATACACATTTTAAATGATGTTAATTTGTGAAAAAGATTGCAAAACATGGAAAACACTTGTTCATTTTAGACCTCAAAAGCAGTGAATTTGATTCATTTTAAAGCACCAAAATGAGATGTGAAGTTGATTGTTCAATTTTTTAGACCAAATTGAATTCTAGTGCATGTTTTTAAGGTTCAATTTTAACAAAATTGAAGAAATCAAATCAAAGGTTAATATTAAACCCCAAAATAGAAGTGAGTTGGGTTGAAACAAAAAACGAGAGCATAAAATGGAAGCCCTAGATTATTTCAACAAGCATTAAAAAAATATCTTTCAAGATAATTTTTGTGCCCTCTTTCTTCAGTTCAAATTTGTTTGTGATTATTCTATTCCAACGCCCAATTCCAATGTCATCAATTCTTTATGTAGACCACCCTGCAAACAACTTACAAAGTTATCACAAATAAGATTTATATATTCATTGTAAAACTATAGAAGTATGAGCAAGGCATGTCAACTATGTGATGAAACCTCGTAGAGAAATAAAATAAATCAAGTTGTCAAGGCCCTTGAGTTCTATGATAACCTAATAAAGTTTTTCAATTAACTATGTAAATTTATGCACTATTTCAGCTCTTCTTTGACTAAAATCTTTTTTAAAATTTCAACCAAATTATATGCAAGTAGAGCTTTGATTGAGCAGTAAGAATTCATAGATCAATTTAGAAAATTCAAAATATTGGACTGTAAGGGAAATGTAATCAGAACATAAACCAGATTTGCACCCTCCTGGATCTTCTCTAACCTTCAATAAAAATAAAAGCCCGAGTATTATAATGCTTAGAACAAATTAAGTGATAGAGATATGAAGATTTAACTAATCAATATTCATCAGAGGTTTAAGCTGTATTGGCTGAAAACACATTATTCATTAAGATGCACATACTTTCGGAGATATATCAATTTACTTGACTAAGTCTATTAATACTACATTATCTGGATGAAAATTGAGAGTTCAACTACAAAACCATTAATTGAGAATGTAGACAACAACCACACCCATGTACTGCATTTTGTGTGAAGAGATGTATCTAGGTTGCAACACTTTAAAGTATTGTGCACTCCACTGTCCTACCCTATCAATGTCTTCAATAACATTGTTAAAAGAGTTTTAAAATCTTTTAAACATGTAAATAGCAGACGGAAAATATATAGTGAAATATCATTGTAGGTTTGTTTGTATTATTCCAAAAAGAAACCACAGTACAATGAGAATAGGGAACAACTACCACTATCAAAAACTAGATTGATTCACGGCTCCTTATAGTTGTTAGCCTCCATTTCTTGTAGTGTCTTCCCACCTTCCTTTCTTCCTTCGAATCCGCCTATACACAAGATGCAGTGGAGTGTGTATCCGGTCATCCAGTTTCTCTCACACTTACCTCCAACGAATTCAATGCCCACCCACCTATTGATCCAAGGATCGGCCCCCAATGACTTCCAATCAATTATTGTTCCAAAGGTTAGATATTGTAGATGATGGTTTTAGCAATCCAATGATAATATTTTGATTCTCTTTGACAAGTCCTACAAACAACAATAAATGAGCCATCCAATCAATAAAGACACCCCTGCAAAACCAGATGAATGATAATCTCAATGAATGATAAGATTTCCATTCTCTTTGACTTGTCTTGCAAACAACCATAAATTAGCCATCCAATCAATGAAGACACCCGTACAAAACTATAAATGAGTGATTTAAATTGATGATCATGATTCTAGTTATGTCTTAAGCACATCAAATCTATTTCTAACCTCTTTTCAAATGTTAATTGCCTGTATAAAAAAAGAGAGTTGGTATTTCAAGCAGTGTATTAAATAGCTTGAAATCATTTGTACAACTGAAATCGATGTACCGACACATCCAAATAAAATGCACTCAACCTATTTGACATAATGCACCAAAGTGTATTCATTGTAAATGACCAAATAGGTAATGGTATTTAATCACTGCAAGGAGATCTAAGATAGGTAGCAACACAATCTAAAGGCGAATAATCACCCCCCTCCCCTCCAAAAGAACAACAAGCTAATTTCTCCTATGGCGCAGAGAAATGCCATCTTCCTTCAAATTAGACATGAACAAAAATTGAGGAGACTAATGCTTGTGTTCAAATTTATACATTTCATGCTATTTATACTATTTATACTGCCAATTATAGGAGTCAAAATGATCACTTTTTACGCTATTTATCGTTTTAAAAGTCTCAAAAAAGTTTAAAAAAAAGATGTGAAGTATGAATCTGAAGTCTCAAATGTGATTATGGTGACTATGGAATACATTAAAAAGTGTAAAGTATGAAACTAAACACGTTCGAATGAGAAAGATCTTTCGTATTGAATGCAGTACGAAACACATTAAAAACTTACTTTGAAGGGAATTATGAGGCACAGTGTGGCCGCATATGTTTACAAGGGCGCATATTTTAGATTTACTATAGATAATTTGTACAGTACTTTTTAGTAGGTGCAAGTTCAAAGTCCCAACTACTCAAAAACTAAATACAAGCGCTTTTCACTATGGACCACATCCTGCAACCATGACCTCTAGAACTATAAAAAATAGTAAAGAGAATAAAGCTATAGCAAGGCCTATTCAAATTATGATTCGATCTCTTTAGCTAAATTTGTTTCAAAAGGAAAAACTGATAGATGAACCACGAATGCATTCAGAGAGAAATAAATTATATCTCAGCAAAGGCTAACACAGGCAATGGTTGTTTTTTTTCTTTTTTCTTTTTCTTTTTTTAAGTTAAAATAAATCTACTTCAAGAATATTGATCTCAGTATATTGGCACTATAGCAATGAATAGAACAAGTGACTGGCCACAACTTATGCATATTGGTGAATGGTCATACCATTATTTCTACAAGAAGACTATGGATCAGTCTTCTGCAGTGTATCGGCATGGGTACATTTGAGAACCATAACTGAAATGATAAAAGTAATAGCATAAAGAAATGATGGCAGTATAAAAAATAGTAGTTCACTCCGAGTTAGAAGTGATCACTCACTCCTAATAGACAAAATATGAGAAGCTATGTATTAATCATTAGTCATGGCTTGCTAATAAACAAAATGCCCTCCTTCTAGCGTCATTTTGTGGATACTAAAATCTGCAAATGGTTAGCATAATTCTAACATCTTCATAGAATAACATGACATTCTTCAAAAAAAATGATAAAACCAAATCAAACATGTAAAGAAGACATGAAATATATCTATTCTATGGTGGATTGGTGCTCTTTGAATATGTGAAAGAGCCCTTTCCCAATCCTTGTTAAAACAAATAAGATAGACAATAAGATGCTCTTGAATTCAAGTTGCCTATAGTGGAGATGCTTTCAAATGTGGATGTTGAAATGAGAGAAAATGCATTGCATTTATAGGAGAAGTTGAGAGAGGAGAAGTCAAGATTAGGCAATTTGGGACTAAATCTCATCCGATAGGAGAGAGTCACTTGTCACCATGGGATTGGCCTATGCTTGTGCAAGTTTTGGCCAATGTGCCCATTCAAATTTGAAAATGGCAATAAATGAATATGGTTGAAAGTTTTTTGGGGGAAATGTGTGTGTCTAAAACATTCAAACATGAGAGTTAATGAGGGCATATTCCTTGGAGATATGCACTTGTGAGAGAAAATAGGTGTTTTAATAAATCAATTTAAATGATTTATTGTGCAAGTGGATGAATCTAGAGGATTCATGTAATTAGGATTAAACTAATCATGATTTGATTAATCTAACATGAGTGTAGGTGATATGACATTTGATTTAAATTTTTGTATTTGTTTTAAATCAAATGAGAGGAAATGTATATGAGTGATTTAATTAGATTTAATTAAATCAAAATTTTAGGAGGTTTAATTAATTAACTTGATTTAATTAACTAAAAAGAAAAAATGATCGAATGTGATGTTTAATTAGTAATGTTAATTTCATATGTCTACACTCATTTTATTTGTTCTCCATTTCCATGTGCAGGTTGAAAGAGAGAGGAGATGGAAGATCCTTCATCAGCTTAGTAACCATTGCTCTTTCCATATGTATTTACTCCATTTTGTTTTGCTATTTCTTGCAGATCTATCATGCCCGCAATATGTCACTTATTTTTCTTTTAATCTCCTCTTCCAACCTACAACTTTTCTTGCGAAAATCACAGATTTTCTTGCTACGCAGCCGTGCTTATGGATAAAGAAATGGTTGATTTGTATTCTATTATTTTTGGGGAGGAATGTTTTTTTATTTTTTATTTTTTTATTTACTCATTTTCTTTAAACCCTTGAAATCTCTATTACATATACATTTCACTGTGTATCTTCAGCATTATTTTTTTACTTCTTATAAGTTGAAGAGTGCCTCTTTCAATTTTTTTATTATTATTATTTCATTTTTATTGAAATGTAACCCCGTGTACCTACTGTATTATTAACCACAGAGATTTATTTCATAGCATACTGTAAAAGAAACAACAACCGAAATAAGGAGAAAACATAGATTTTAATTAAATAATTTTTATTTTTATTTTATTTTTTAAACTCACTGTAAAATACATTGGCTAAAATTATGTAATGGAGGGATACAACGTTATTCATTTTGCTGCATAAACCGCCATATATACATATATGATTTTTCTTTATAAATTGTTGTATTTGTTATCCCTATTATTATTAAATAACTCTACATGTTATATATCAATATATAAATGCCCAGTTTATATATTTTTATCACATATTTAGAAATACAGTGAATATAATATTAATATATAAAAACACAACTTGTATTTTTAATGCAAATGCATCCAAATATTCACAAAAAATTTCACATAATTGTTGTGATTTTCTTATTGATTTTATAGATTTGAATGTTGTTAAAAGAATGGAATTACTGTAAGAAAACAATATATTAGATATTATAGAAAATGGTATTTTAAATATTATACTATGCATAATATAATTAAACAGAAATACCAGAGATCATACTTTCAGATTTATTTGTGAAATATAAATATAAAAATTATTTGTGGTATAGACATATTCAACCAAATTGATTTATCCAATAATCTCTTTCTTAAATTTGAGCCTTAGATTTAAGGAATAATTGTAGGATGCTTTTAAGCAAGACTTATTTAATATGAGTTGCCTTTATATTTTTCCAAGTATCAAGATTATTAGTTGGCTAATGTATATTTAGAAATTCATATTATATTTCCCAAAAGATATAGAGTTTTTTAAAGTGTCAAAAGAAAAAAAAAGTAATATTTTACTACAGGGTAAGTGCACCAAGATGGTTCCCAAAAACGAGACTTAAGTCGACAACTTTTTCTGAAATCACAATGGTCAGAAGTTAGCTAACAATATGTAGTTGATGCACGATTTTTCTGATAATTTTTTAATGAATATTTTATTTTTTACTAATTTTCGAAGTGGAAATTTTTTAAAAAATAGAATTTTGGCCGTCCTACCCCTACAAATTTTGGAAACTAATTGAATTTTTTATTTTTTTAAATTTGTAGAATGGAGTCTAGTTTCTAAAAATGTAATTTATTTAAAAAATTGATTAACGGTTAATTTATAACAAAAAAAATACCACTCTTTTTTGGCAAAAAAAATACATACAAATTATAAAATAAATAATGGATCAAAGGCTTAACATTTTCATAAAGTGAAAAAAATTACATCGTTTGTTAGCTAAGAAAGAACCCAACATTACCCATGTGTTCGATTTTTTCGATATTGAACCACATGCAATCTTGACGGTGAGCACAAACTCGATTATGTGAAATATGGTAGATTTTTTAAAAATACATCTGTGTTCGTTGGGAATGCCATCCAAGCCTTTGGGTTGGTATTCCAAGGTAAATACCAAGCCTAAGGCTCAGTAATTCCCAAAGCAAGATATAACATGATCGTGTTATAACACACTCGCGTTATATATTAGTTTTGACTTGTTTTGTGAATGCATTGACAAAACGTGAGCACATTATAACACGCTCGCGTTTTGGTCTACTTTGAATTTTTTTTATTCTCTTTTTCTTATCTCTTTCCTCTTGTTATCTTTCAGCAAAACTATATACATGAAATAAAAATTTAAGTATAAGTTGACATTTACATATGGACATTTACTTTCTTATACTTTAAGTTATATTTCATATATATAGGTAGGATTTTTGAAAGTGGTTTCAAATCTCTAGGAGTTATAATGCAAATTCTAGTTTTTGGAAGATCTTAAAAAATTTAGACTTAGTTAAATTTCAGTAATCAGCATGTCGAATTTTAGTAATCAGGAGGTCAGATTTTAGTAGTCGACAAGTTCTATCATCTTTCTCTCTCACTCTCTCCTTCTCTTTACTCTCTATCTCTCCACCCCCTCTCTCTCTCCCTTCCTCCCTCTCTCCCCTCTCTCTCTTCTAGTTTTTGGAAGATCTCACAAATTTCAAACTTAGTCAAATTTCAATAATCAGGAGGTCAAATTTCAATAATCAAAAAATTGTATTATTTCTCTCTCTATCTCACTCATTTTTATCCCTTACACTCTAGATCTCTCTCACTATCTCTATCCCTTTTTTTGACTCTCTTTCCCTTGATCTCAATAAATCTCTGTCTCTGTCTCTATCTTTGTCTCTGTCTCCTTTGCCCTCTAATTCTCTCTACCTCATTTCTCTCTCCCTCTCTCCCACCTTCCCTCTCTACTTATCTCTATCTCCCTCCCCCTCTCTCTCTCTACCTACCTACCTCTCCCTCCATCGCACCCTACTAGTCTCTCTATTTCTTTCTAGCTAACCTCTGTCTCACTTCCCTTGCTCTCCCTCCATACTTATCTCTCCCTCTCTATCTCCCAATCGATCTCTACCTACCTGTACATCCATCAAACCTTACCACTCTCTCTACACCTCTCTCCCTCCCTCATTCCCTCTCTACTTCTCTCTATCTCGCCTCTATCCACCTCTCCTTCCATCTCTACTTATCTTTATCTCCTCTCTCCCTCCCTCTACCTACCTCTCCTTCAACCACTCTTTATTTCTCTCTATCTCACCTCTCTCCCTCACTACATATCTCTCCCTCTCTCCCTCCCTCTCTAATTATCTATATCTCCCCTCTCCCTCTCTACCTAGCTCTCCATCCATCACAACCTACCACCCTCTCTCCATTACTCTCTATCTCACCTCACACTCTCTCCATCCATCCTCTCCCTCTCCTTCCCTCTCTACTCTCTACCTCCCTAATCCTTCTCTACCTACTTCTCCATCCATCACTCCCTAACACTCTCTCTACACCTCTCTATCTTTCTTCTCTCCCTCCCTCCCTCATTCCCTCTCTACTCTCTCTCTACCTCTCCTTCCCTCTCTAATTATCTTTATCTCCCCTATCCCTCTCTCTCTCTCACTAGATGTCTCCCTCCCTACCTTTTCCCCTATCTACTCTCTATCTCTCCTCTCCCTCCCTCTACCTCTCTCTCTCTCTCACTCCTCCCTTACCCTCTTTCTCTCTCACTCTCTCCTCTTTATCTCACCATTCTCTCTTTCCCTCTTTGTAATTGTCTACTTATCTATATATCACCATTCTCTCTCTACATATATTTATCTCACCTATCCCTCTTTACCTCTCCCTTCCTCCCCTCTCTCACCCACCGACCCTCCCTCCTTCCCTCTCTCTCTACTTCTCTCTATCTCACCTATCCCTCTCTAGCTGCATATCCCTCCATCACTCCCTACCATGCTCTCTTTATTGCTCTCTATCTAACCTCTCTCCCCCTCCATACCTCTCCCTCTACTTACCTCTCTACTCTCTATTTCCCTAATCCCTCTCTACCTACCTCTCCGTCCATCACTCCCTACCACTCTCTACACCTCTCTATATGAATTCTCTCCCTCCCTTATTCTCTCTCTACTTCTCTCTACCTCTCTATCTTTATCTAATTATCTTAATCTCCCCTAGCCCTCTCTCTCTCACTAGATGTCTCTCTCCCTACCTTTTCCCCTATCTACTCTTTATCTCTCCTCTCCCTCCCTCTACCTCTCTCTCTCACTCTCTCTCACTCCTCCCTCACCCTCTTTCTCTCTCACTCTCTCCTCTCTATCTCACCATTCTCTCTTTCCCTCTCTATAACTCTCTCCTCTATATGTCACCATTCTCTCTCTACTTATCTTTATCTCACATATCCATCTTTACCTCTCCCTTCCTCCCCTCTCTCACCCACCCTCAATCCTTCCCTCTATTTCTATCTCTCTGTACTTCTCTCTATCTCACTTATCCCTCTCTACCTGCATATCCCTCTATCACTCCCTACCACACTCTCTTTATTTCTCTTTATCTCACCTCTCTCTCACCTCCCTCTCTCTCCCTCCATACCTCTCCCTCCATATGTCCTTCCTTATCCACTCTTTATCTCTAATGTCTCTCTACCTCTCCTTCCCTCTCTAATATTTATCTTGTCTTTCCCTCCCAACCTCTCTCTCTCTCCCCAATCCCTCACTCCCCCTCTTTCTCTCTCCCCCTATGAGGGTTGCGGGTGTAAGGTTTAGTGTTTAAGGTATAGGGTTGAGGTTATAGGGTTAAGTGTATAGGTAATATGGTTTAGGGTTTAGGGTTTAGGGTTTATTATATTAGGTATAAATTTGAGGGTATAGGGTATAGGGATGAGGGATGTGGATTTAGGGTTTAAGGTATAGGCTTGAGGGTTGAGGGTTGAGGACTGAGGGTTGAGGGTATAAGGTTAAGTGTATAGGGTATATGGATTATGGTTTAGGTTATTGGGTATATAGTTGAGGGTATTGGGTTGAGGATATTAGGTTTAGGGTTGATGGTTTAGGTTTTAGGATTTATGTACAAGTTTAAGGGTTGAGGGTTGAGGTATAATGTTCAAGGTTGAGGGTATGAGCTTAAATGTATAGGGTATAAGGATTAAGGTTTAGGGTGTAGGGTTAAGGGTATAAGGTATAGGGTTGTGACTTGATATTGTAGGGTTTTCTATTTAATTATAGGGTTGAGGGATAATTTTTATGGTTTAGGGTATAAGGTTGAGGGTGTAGGGTAAAGAGATGAGGCTTGAGGGTGTAGGGTTTCGGGTTTAAGCTATAGGGTTGAGGGTTGAGGGATAGTGTTCAAGGTTGAGGGTATACGGCTAAGTGTATAGGGTATAGGGATTAGGGTTTAGAATAATGGGTATAGGGTCGAGGGTATAGAGCTAAGTGTATAGTGTATAGGGATTAGGGTGTAGAATAATGGGTATAGGGTTGAGGGTATTGGGTTTCAAATTAAGGTTTAGGGTTTAGGGTTTAGTGTACAAGGTTGAATGTAGGGTTTAGGGTTTAAGTATAGGGTTGGGGGATGATGTTCAGGGCTTAGTTATAAGGTTGAGGGTATAGGGTATAAGGATGAGGGTTGAAGGTGTAGGGTTGAAGTATACTATTCAAGGTTGGGGGTGTAGGGTTAACTATATAGAGTATAGGGATTAGGGTTTAGAATATTGGATATAGGGTTTAGGGTATTGGGTTTAGGGTTGAGGATTTAGGGTTCAAGGTTTAGGGTACAAGGTTTAATGTAGGATTTAGTGTTTAATTATAGGGTTAAGGGTTTAGGGATAATGTTCAGGGTATAGGGTTCAAACAGGCCACTACATTGTCAATTTCATTGAATTGGCAAGCTAGTGGGCCCACTAGCTTGACAATTTGGTGAAAGTGGCAACCTAACTTGTCCTATTTGAAAAAATGGGTCCAAAAAATGTGGTCTCCCAGTGATGTAACCCGGTGATTTACATCACCGGGAGACCCCATTTCTTGGACCCATTTTTTTCAAACAGGCCACTACATTGTCAATTTCACTAAATTGGCAACCTAACTTGCCTGTTTGAAAAAATGGGTCCAAGAAATGGGGTCTCTCAGTGATGTAAATCATAGAGAGACCATACATCACCGAGAGACCCCATTTCTTGAACCCATTTTTTCAAACAGGCCACTACATTTCCAATTTCACTAAATTAGCAAGCTAGTGGGCCCACTAGCTTACCAATTTGGTGAAATTGGCAACTTAACTTGTCTTCTTTGAAAAAATGGGTCCAAGAAATGGGGTCTCCCGGTGATTTACATCATTGGGAGACCCCATTTTTTCAAGTAGGCCACTACATTGTCAATATCACTAAATTGGCAAGCCAGTGGGCCCACTAGCCTAGCAATTCAGTAAAATTGGCAACCTAACTTACCTATTTGAAGAAATGGGTCTAAGAAATGGGGTCTCTTGGTGGTTTACATCACTGGGAGACTCCATTTTTTGGACCCATTTTTTTTCAAACAGGCCATTACATTGCCAATTTCACTAAATTGGCAACCTAATTTGCCTATTTGAAAAATGGGTCCAAGAAATGGGGTCTCTCGGTGATTTAAATCATCGAGAGACCCCATTTCTTGGACCCATTTTTTCAAACAGGCCACTACATTTCCAATTTCACTAAATTGGCAACCTAACTTGTCGTGTTTGAAGAAATGGGTCCAAGAAATGGGGTCTCTTGGTGATTTACATCACCGAGAGACCCATTTTTTTCAAATAGGCTACTACATTGCCAATTTCATTGAACTAGCAAGCTAGTGGGCCCACTAGCTTGGCAATTCAGTCAAATTGGCAAAACCTAACTTGCTTGTTTGAAAAAATGGGTCCAAGAAATGGGGTTTCTCGGTGATTTACATCACCGAGAAACCCCATTTCTTGGACCCATTTTTTCAAACAGGGCACTAAATTGGCAACCTAACTTGTCTTGTTTGAAAAAATGGGTCCAATAAATAGGGTCTCCTAGTGATTTACATCATCAGGAGACCCCATTTCTTGGACCCAATTTTTCAAATAGGCCACTACATTGCCAATTTCACTAAATTGACAAGCCAGTGGACCCACTATCTTGGCAATTGAGTGAAATTGGCAACCTGACTTGCCTATTTGAAGAAATGGGCCGAAGAAATGGGGTCTCTTAGTGATTTACATCACCAAGAGACCCCATTTTTTGAAGTAGGCCACTACATTTCTAATTTCACTGAAATTGACAACCCAACTTGTTCTATTTGAAAAAATGGATCCAAGAAATGGGGTCTCTGGTGATGTAAATAACTAGAGACCCCATTTTTTGGACCGATTTTTTCAAACAAGCCACTACATTGCCAATTTCATCGAATTGGAAAGTTAGTTGGCCCACTAGCTTGACTATTCGATAAACTTAGCAAACCTAACTTGCTTAACCCTCTACCATCTACCCTTAACCCTCTACCCTCTATTTGTCTCCCACTCACTCACTCCGTATCTCTTTATCAAGTCTCTCCCTCCTACCCCCTCTCCCTCTATCATGTCTCTCTCCCACTCACTCACTCCTTTTATTTCTCTCCCCTCTACCCTCTACCCTCTATCTCTCTCCCACTCCCTCCCTCTCTCTCACTCACTCTCTCTATCTCTCCTCTCTACCCTTAAGCCTAAACCCTAAACCCTTAAACCCTCTACCCTCTACCTCTCTCCCACTCCCTCCATCTCTCTCTCTATCTCTCTCTCAATTCTCTCCCTCCTACCCCCTCTCCCTCTCTCAGGCCTCTCTCTCTCTCTCTCACTTCTATCTCTTTCCCCTCTCCCCTCTCCCCTTAAACCCTCTACCCTCTATGCTCTATCTCTCTTGCACTCCCTCTCTCTCTCTCTCTCTCACAAATATCTCCCTCATACCCCCTCTCCCTCTCTTAGGTCTCTCTCTCTTAGTCACTCCCTCTATATCTCTCCCCTCTACCCTTAACCCTAAACCCTAAACCCTTAACCCTTAAACACTAAACCCTTAAATCCTCTACCATATACCCTTAACCATCCCTCCCTCTATCTCTCTTCCACTCCCTCCCCCTCTCTCTCTATCAATTCTCTCCCTCTTACCCCCTCTCCCTCTCTCAAGTTTCTCTCTCTCTCTCACTCACCCCCTCTATCTCTCTTCCACTCTCTCTCTCTCTCTCAACCCTCTCCATCCTACCTCCTCTCGCTCTCTCAGTCACTCTCTCTATCTCTCTCCCCTCTACCCTTAAGCCTAAACCCTAAACCCTTAACCTTTAAACCCTAAAACTTTAAACCCTCTACCCTTTACCCTTAACCCTGCCTCCCTCCCACTCCCTTCCTCTCTCTCTCTCTCAATTCTCTCCCTCCTACCTCCTCTCCCTCTCTCAAGTCTCTCACTCACTCACTCCCTATATCTCTCTCCCCTCTACTCTAAACCATCTACCCTATACCCTTAACTCTTAAACCCTTAACCCTCTACCCTTAACCCTAAACCCTTAACCCTTAAACTCTCTACCCTCTACCCTTAACCCTCCCTCCCTCTATATCTCTCCCACTCTCCCACTCTCTCTCTCAACCCTATCCCTCCTACCTCCTCTCCCTCTCTTTAGTCTCTCTCTCTCTCAGTCACTCCCTCTATCTATCTCCCCTCTACCCTTAACCATAAACCCTAAACCCTTAACCCTTAAACCCTCTACCCTCTACCCTTAACCCCCCTCCCTCTATCTCTCTCCCACTCCCTCCATCCTTCTCTCTCATGTCTCTCCCTCCTACAACCTCTCCCTCTCTCAGGTCTCTCTCTCTCACTCACTCACTCCCTTTATCTCTCTCCCCTCTACCCTTAACCCTCTACCTTATGCATTGGATCTTGAACCCTCATCTATCTCTATCCCTCCCTCCTCTTCTCTACTTCTCTCTATCTCACTTCTCCCTCCATATCTCCCTTCCTCCATCCCTCCCTCTCTTCCCTAATCCATTAACCCTATACCCTCAACCCTAAACCCTTTACCCTCTACCCTCAACCCTTAAACCCTTAAACTCAAGTAAACTCTCTACCCTAATCCTTGAACCCTCAACCATTAAACCATCAACCCTAAACCTTCTACCCTCTACCATATACATTGGACCCTCAACCCTAATCCTTCAACCTATACTCTCAAACCTATACCTCAAACTACATTCCCAATTTCACTGAATTGGCAAGCTAGGGTAGAGGGTTAGGTTTAGAGGGGAGAGAGATATAAGGATTGAGTGAGTGAGAGACTTGAGAGAGGGAGAGGGAGTAGGAGGGAGAGAATTGAGAGAGATAGAGGGAAGAGGGTTAAGAGTAGAGGGTTTCAGGTTTAAGGGTTTAGGGTTTAAGGGTTAAGGGTTTAGGGTAGAGGGTAGAGAGATAGAAGGAGTGAGTGAGTGAGAGACTTGAGAGAGTGAGAGGGGGTAGGAGGGAGAGAATTGAGAGAGATAGAGGGTAGAGGGTTAAGAATAGAGGGTTTCAGGATTAAGGGTTAAGGGTGTAGGGTTAAGGGTAGAGGGAAGAGAAATAGATGGAGTGAGAGAGAGGGAGATAGACCAGAGAGAGGGAGAGAGGGTGGGAGGTAGAGACTTGAGAGAGAGAGAGATAGAGGGAGTGATTGGGAGAGAGACTTGACATAGGGAGAGGGGGTAGGAGGGAGAGACTTGATAGAGATATAGGGTAGAGGGTTAAGAGTAGAGGGCTTAAGGGTTTAAGGGTTAAGGGTATAGGGTTAAGGGTAGAGGGGAGAGAGATAGAGGGAGTGAGTGAGAGATACATGAGAGAGGGAGAGGGAGTGGGAGGTAGAGACTTGAGAGAGAGGGAGAGATACTAAGAGATGAGTGGGAGAGAGATACATGGTAGAGAGAGAGATATTTCTCTAGTTAGGGTGGGAGGGAGAGACGTGAGAGAGAGAGAGAGAGAGTGTGTGTTTTATCTACTTAGGGTGGGAGGGGGTGGGAGGGATAGAGTTGAAAGAGAGGTAGAGATGGAGAGAGGGAGGAGAGAGAGAGAGTTTTTTAGTTAGGTTGGGAGTGAGAGACTTAAGAGAGGGAGAGGGATACCAAAGAGAGAGAGAGATGGAGTTATCTAGTTAGGGTGGGAGGGAGAGGGGATGGGAGAGAGAGAGAGCTCTCTAGTTAGGGTGGGAGGGAGAGACTAAGATATGGAGAGGGGGTGAGTGGGAGAGAGAGGGAGAGGGATAGATAGGGAGTGGGAGACAAATAGAGAGAGAGAGATA
This sequence comes from Sequoiadendron giganteum, assembly GCA_007115665.2. Classification (NCBI taxonomy): domain Eukaryota; kingdom Viridiplantae; phylum Streptophyta; class Pinopsida; order Cupressales; family Cupressaceae; genus Sequoiadendron; species Sequoiadendron giganteum. The sequence continues at coordinate 642,499,873 of CM021103.1, read as the reverse complement.
GAGAGATAGAGATGGAGAGAGACTCAGGGGATATGAGAGAGAAACAAAAGAGAGAGAGAGTGTGTGTGTTCTCTAGTTAGTGTGGGGAAAGATACTTGAGAGAGGGGGAGGGGGTGGGAGGGAGAGACTTGAGAGAGAGGTGAGGTAGGAGGGAGAGACTTGAGAGAAGGGGTGGGGTTGAGAGGGATAGAATTGAGAGAGAGGGAGGGGTGGGAGGGATAGAGCTGAGAGAGAGGGAGACAGAGGGAGAGGCAGAGAAGAAGATATAAGAAGGGAGAGAGACCTAAGAGAGAAATTTCTCTTTTTAGGGTGGGAGGTAGAGACTTGAGAGAGGGAGAGGGGTTGGGAGAGGGAGAGGGGGTGGTAGAGAGAGACTTGAGATATAGGGGCTGAGAGGAAGAGAGAGATTCTCTAGTTAGGGTGGGAGGGAGAGACTTGAGAGAGGGAGAGGGCGTGGGTGGGAGAGACCTAGGAGAGAGGGAGTGGGAGAGAGAGAGAGAGGGTGTGTGTTATCTCTGAATTAGGGTGGGAGAGAATACTTGAGAGAAAGAAGGAAAGGGGGGTTGGGGAGGGAGATACATAGAGAGAGAGTGTGTTTTCTCTACTTTGGGTGGGAGGGAGAGACCAGAGAGAGGTAGAGGGGACCTAGGAGGGAGAGACCTAAGAGAGAGATATAGAGGGAGTGACAGATATACCTAAGTGAGAGAGAGGGGTGGGAGGCATAGA